>CM071602.1:0-1200000 GCA_036365135.1 Miichthys miiuy | reverse complement strand
GACAGGCCTCAGACCTCCTTCCCACCTAGTGTCAACATGTGTCCTGAGTGATGGCACTGCTGCTGTTGTGTAGAGCAACAACACATAAAATACAAAACCTGGCTGCTTCTTTACTTTCAGCTGTATTGTCGGGAGATTAATGAGAGACACATTTCTATTTTTAAGGGGGTCAAAATCTGTCCAGCAAAGACCGAGACATCCTGACTTTTAGTCTCCAGCATGAGTCATGCTCCAAAAACACATGTACATCTTCGTGTTACACTCTCATATATCTTAAAACACACCCACGTTACTCCCTGTCAGATTTATTCCACGTTCCGATAAGTTTCCTTAAAAGCAGTTTACAGAAGATTCCTGGACGTACAGCTTCATCTGAATACGCCAGTTTCTTAAGATAGTACGATGAGTTATGGGGTCGACGTGTATTTTTATTTTTTATGTTTTTGTTATCCTTCCTAAGGTGGAAAAATGATGTCACGTATTTCTGTGCACCAATCATCGGTTTGGTTCGGTGTAAATCAAATCGTGGTGACAGTGGCGGGGTTGTTTACCGTACGCTGACAGCAGTCAAATCGAATTAAACCTGCCCACACACACAGGACGTGTTCAGCTTTGATTGATGCTCATTTATCGATCATAATAAGGATTTAATGTGGAGAGCTTCAAAGGAAAACTGAAAGTCTCTGAAAGCTGGTGTGCTTGTCGGTTTGAGTATCAGGTCACGCGCACGAGACGTCTGAAAATGTTTCATACCTTCTTTAAGTGAAACCGCGTCCATCTGGTCACACTGATACTAATCTGCTGTTATCAGCTTAAAACATTTTCTGCTGAACTTCACCTGGATCATCTGACACGTCCTGATGTCACGTATGACTTTAAAAGGCGTCATCACGACAATATTAGACACAAAAGTTCAGCTATCTGTAACAGAAGCTCTTACAAGTGCATCGTGTTTTGCAGAGGTACAGTGCAGCTCACTTCAGTCCCCGTGGCAACACCGATTTTACCATCATAATTACGTTACACTACACATTTCCAAGAACAAACTTATCTATCTCGCTCCTCTTTGCTGCTTTTACAGCCAACAGCGTCAATGTGTTTCCAATATGTGAGCTCATCAACAGGGAAAGTGAGCGCTTTAAACTCCTAACTCAGCCATACTCTGTCTTAATGTTCTGCACTTTAAATCCATAAGGCCCAATTAGACATAGCCCAAAGAGATGTTTCTCATGAAGCTAATGAAATCCTCGACCATCCGAAGCAGAATCATTAAGAGGGAGCAGTGAGAAACAGATCTAAAGCTTTGGACACAGTTCATCCACGCTTCATGTATGGCAAGAGTGCAACATCTACCAGAGCTGTAACTACTGCAGACCTGCTGAAGGTGCTGAGTGCACAGCTCTGTAATCTCCAGCTGTAGCACCATCTTAAGATGTAAGGAATAAAAGCTCTTTTTGAAACACGAGGCAGTGTGGAATATTATTTGTATAGCGAGGGTACATGTTGTATCACACTTTAGTTCAATTTATAAAATGGAGAGCAGCAGCAGCAGCAGCCAAACAAGTCAAAGACGTTGGAGCTTTGAGGAAGCAGATGAAAGGTCCGAATCTACATGAATCTGTGATGTTCTGTGCAAAACATTAAAATAAAGACTCCGTGTGGAGACCTGTCGCAGCTTCGCAGGTATTAGTTAGCACTTTCCCTGCAGCCCACTGAGATATTTCTAAGTGGACTTTGCATGCTCTCGTCATGTCTGCATGGGTCCAGCTGGTTCAGTGGTTGCAGCTTAATTGATGACTCTCAGTTCTCATAGGTGTGAATGGTTGTTTGTCTCTGTGCACTTTTCGCCCAATGCCGGCTGAAAAATGGAGTTTGCATGATCTCTCCATGTCTGCATGGGTTCTCTTCGGTGCTTCCTCCCACAGTCCAAAGACGTGCAGCTTAATTGGTGACTCTTGTTGTAAGACAGCCGAACATGGATGGATGGTCTGAACCAGCGGCACAGTCAAGAAGTTTGCATGATCTCTCCATGTCTGCATGGGTTCTCCAAAGACGTGCAGATTAATAGTCATAATTACCAGGTTAATTGGTGACTCTAGGTGTGAATGTGAGCGTGCATGGTTGTTTGTATGTGTTCTGTGTGTCAGCTCTGTGATGAACTGGCTTGATGAACGGTTGGATGGATGGTGTGAGCCCTCAACTCCAACCCCGCCATCATCACAGTGGGGAAAATAAGCATCTGGCGCTTCCTCAAGTCGCACATAATGGTCGTCACCTGGTGGAAATGCAGCCATGCAGCTCCTCCTCGCCAAAAATAAAAATAAAAGCTGTAATCTTATTTTGGGATATGTAATTGAAAACAAGCCAGTGTGCCTGGGCCAGGAAGTGTAAGTGAGCAGATGGTAATTAGCTGCAGCATGATCCACGGATCAGATTAAGGCCAGGCTCCAGCACATTAACACTGTGTCAGTCAGGGGAGACGTTTTGATCCTGCAGTTTACGTTTTAATTTGAGCTTTTCTGGCCAAAATGAGAGGCTACGTCTGAACGAAGACATCCCCGTCTTCCAAAGTAAATTCTCCTTTTAGCAGTCCACTTTGAACTATTTTGATCATTAAAATGCATCCCCACTCCTGAAAGACACGGCGAGGCATATTGATCAGACGATCTGCAAGAGAGGCTGAGATGAATTATTTTTTCCAAGGTCAAACGGCCGGCGAACGGAAAGAAAACATCTTCAATCTTGGCTGTCATGATGATTGTGAAATAAATCTACATTTAACAGCTCAAAACAATCCAACCTTTTCTGCACAAAGCTGTAACCCCATTTCCACTTTGGGATGGATGCACGCTGGTTTCCTTCCAAGTGATCCTGGGTTAAAACTTGAGGGATTTGGGATAACTCTCAGAGGTAAAACTGATGGATACAATATCAGGACATAAAGGCGGCCGTCCTGTAACCATCTGCAGGGTCCCTCACCCCGGTGTAAGCCTACACCTCTGGAGGCCTGCAGTCAAGCTGTTAGGGTCAGTGTCAGTAATGGATTGAGTTGCTGGCACTTAACAGATAATTTGTCGCCAGCAAAAACGGCAATCAAGAAGCCATATGCACATCAGTGTGCCCGTCAATATCTGCCAGCAGCTCCATCTGTTTCAATCTGAGGCGAAGCTAAAAGGAAGTATGTTAAAGTTGGTAGTCGATGTATTCATGCTCACGTTACCGACCATCATTTGTCATAACGCCTTACATGATATACCCAAGGGTGTGTTTCCAAAGGTTACTTTGTCTCACTCTAACTGATTCACAGTTTACAAAAGCTTACTTTGTGCTACAATTTCTTGTTGAATCTGTGTGTAACTGTGGAAAGAAACGATGTTCAGGCCGTGTAAGTGCTCGAAATCTTAGCCTCTATATTGGCCCGGAAAAATTGCTCGACTCGAATATGCCTTGTATCATTTAACAGCGACACAAAGCCTTCACTAAACGGGCGTGGTAAAGTGCAGCCTGTTAGTCTGCTCAGCGTTTTAGCAGGCTACACTCAGGAATCATTGATTTCACATTTCCTTTCTTTTGCGACGTTGTACAGTTACAAACATGTACATACGATACAATCTGCCTGCAGACACAAACAGCAGCCACCGCGCCGTTCCAGGTACATATTTTATGCTTCACATTAGGTTGTGTTCATTTCGGTTCCCTCATGAACACAATATGTGTGTGTGTGTGCAGCGTTGAGGGAACAGAAGAAATCACAGCCTTTGTATTTAGGATTCTACTTTAAGGAGAAAAACTTCACATGCTGTCACATATTTGTGGTGGAATAAAATCGTTTTATTCGTGGAAATAACAGGAATAAGCTTCTTTTTTCTTTTTTTTTTTTTGGTTGGACTTTTTCTTTGAGCTGTTTCTGAGTGGGAGCTGTAAAATCACTGTCTTGAAACCTGCCCCTGTAACCACACACACACACACACACACACACAGCTTCAAACCAGCAGTCAGGCTAATCACAGCTTTTGCTGAAGTACAAAAATGCGTGTAGGAGGTTTTGAATGCAATTGAGGGAGTCTCAGATGTTTGTGAATACTCTAAAAATCATTAAATCCTCTACAGCTGAAGATGCAGCTCAGCGATAACTCGTGAACCTGGAACCAGAGTTATGTTTGTTTCTGTTCTTAAATCAATAAAACTATCAGTGTGTTGAATTTAACCTTTCTGTTGCATGCACGAAAGAGAAACTACGATGTTTGACTCTTGTGGGCTACTGTACAAACACGGTGTTTACCGTGGACCTTCCCCATCTGTTCTCTGAGCACAATGATTCTCATTTGATGATTATACACTAATATTATGCATATTATATTCCATATCCTGCAAACAGAATGAGTTTACACGCTGGACCAGGGCGAGGTCATCCAGCGAAGGTGGAGGGGTGTGACCTTTGGCTCCGACTCTAATGAAATCATGTTTTAAAAGTAGAGGGGTGTGGCACATGCTGAATTTGAATAGGCTGAGGTCAGTTGCATATTCTTCCATGTGTGCTCTGACGTTACTGCAGTCACTTCTTTTTCTTTATCCCCTCACAGGCGATAAACACGGAGGCCTCTCTGCAAACTGAGACATGCTTAATGAAAATTTAAAGGTGAACATATCCTTTCTGTTTCGCTGCTGACAGGGGAATATTAAGAATAATAAAGCCTGAGTACTCTTGCCGAACAAAGGGGAGCAGAGAGAGCCTTAAAATACACTTTGTTTACCTTTGCTTTATTTAAAACTATCCTAAAGCTGCCACTACAGAGAAACCCAGAAGGTTTCCTTTGGCAGGACAGCTCAGGTTTTACGGCGCGCACTAGAGAAAAAAGTCACCATGACTTCTTCTTGCCAGCTGGATCTGAAGGAGGAGGACAAGGCCAGTAAGTTGCGGCGTGGAGGTCAGTAAAGGCCTCGTGAATCCCCGGTGGATTCCTCTGGCTCCGACAGAGCTGAAATTACTACCTATGACCACCAGCATGGTTTTATTTAAGGCAGACGTTTAGTGCATCCCCGCCTGCTCTTTCTCTGTCATGCACACATGAATATAAAGATTTGCAAACAATGTCATGCGCCTCTTTAAAATGCTGTCTTGGATTTACAGAGTCAGAGTTTACCGCCCCCCTCCTTGCACGCTGCTTGTGTTATTAAAATGTTTAAGCCGAACTGACCCGCTCATGAATTCTGAGGATAAAAGCTCTCAGATGAAGGTTGTGTGATATTAGCTGAAAGTTTAGCCGAGAATGGAGCCAGACAGGAAGTGCTGTAGACATGGACGCCGTTTGAATGAGCTCGTGTGCTGTATATTTTGTTGTCGGAGTTCGCTGATATGTATTTGTGTTCGCTGTGTGTGTGTGTGTGTGCGTGTCTGTCTTTTGTTTGTTGTGTCTGCTGAGAAAAGTTATTCATTTCTGTTCAGCTGCACTCAAGGCGCCGCACCTCGAACAGAGTGCTCAGACGATGAAAATTAAATGAAATGATTTGTTAAGATATTTTAGATGTGTGTGTGTGTGTGTGTGTGTGTGTGTGTGTGTGTGTGTGTGCTGCACAAACATAGGCGCGCTTCCCATTTAATCTGTTTGGCTTAAGGCAGGTTTGTCTGAAGCAAACCAGCAATTATTTAGTTTGACTAAATAACCGCTGCCGTCCACATCTGCATTCATCTATATTTATGTTGTGCACATATAGAAGCAAACTACTGTGAAGTCTCAGTCAAGAAGGTTAAATCTGCCGGCAGCTGGACTCGTGATGATGTTTTTGCATCCCGTCTAAGAGGCTTCGTGAAGTAGCAAACGATGTGAGGATATATCAAACACACCCGAGCGATCAAATCACATATTGATCGGTTTAAACTTGAAATTAAGCCGAAGAAATGAGTTGATTTTCCTCTGAGAACCTTTCCAATCCAAAGTCACTTTTAAAACTGTGTAATGTAATTTCACCCTGCTGGACTCTTTGAAGACAAAAGTAGAAAACTGTGAAGGGAAAGCAGCATAAATATCGACTATAACAACAACAACAACACACTGATTAGTGCACAGTGGACAGTGGGTGGTGTCCCGCATCGCTTCTCACACCGGGATGTGACGCAGCGAGCAGAGCCAAAACGAGTCGAGGATGGAACAAATATGGACACAGGTCCATTCAAATCTGCTGAAGATTATAAATCAGAAAAAAGATGATCAAACACGTCAGTTGGGCGCGTTACTCCTCTGTCCGGACTGCAAGGCATAAGTGCACTTTGCAATCAGGCTTTGCAGTGTGATGCATTACCAGCAGAGCTAAGCACAATAGGGCCTCAGAGAGCTGGTGGTGGGAGGACAAGGTCCAGGGAGGGAGAAGAGGGCTGTAAGTCTCCGGGGAGGGAGAGATCACCGGCTTTCACCAGACATGAATGGCTTCCTCCCTTTCAATCGTTCCCTCCATCCATCTCTCGCTAAGCTAAATGATAGACCATCAGTGGCACATCACCGGCTGGAGCGGCTCTTTCTGCCTGATTATTACGGATCGTTATGGACCGGGCTAATTAGCAGTTGTTAGTCTGCGGCTAAGTGCAACCTCCGACATGCACACACACACACACACACACACACGGTGCTTTTGAGAAGACAAGATAAAGGGCGGGCGGGCTGAGCGCAGCCTTCAGGCACTGCACCAACTTTTATAGCATTCCACAATATGTGGCAGGAGAGCAGGTACGAGGAGTCGAGTGTTTTTGGTATGCATTTTGTTATCTGTCCTCACCCCACCCGCCGCGAGGAGGATCCATCTTGACCTCCATTAAAGAAAGATTGCTCTCAGCAGTGTAATTAAACTCTGTAGCCAAATCTGTTTTTGCAATCTGATGATGAAAACCTGTTTGGGCTGAATCATCAAGTCATTTTCTGTAAATTAAATGAATATATTGCGAGCGAGCGAGCAAGCGTGGCACCGCTTCACTGGGCCGATTAAATTAGTATTTTTGGCTACACTTTGGACTCACGCTGGAGTGAGGCCTGCTGTCAGCTGCGTGCGATGGACAGCTCTGCTTGAACAGTATTGGCCTAACAAAGAAAAACGAGAGCAAACAGCGTGTGGACGGCTTCACGGCCTGATCGTTTTAAAGACGCGTGTCCACTTAAAGACGCCTGCCTCTGATCTTAAAGGGACCAGTGAAATAGACTTCCAAACTGGATTGAAATTTGCATATGAATATATTTATTATGCAGTTAAACACAAGACTACTGCTCCCCATTTGTTGGAGGAAGCGTGTGATGTTTCTCACAGTCGCCAAGATGGCAAAAAAAGCAAAGGCTGAAGTACACAAACCTTTGCAGAACACACACCGTAACATACACTCCACGATACACCAGATGATATCAGACGACACCACTGACTGATTCGAAGCGCGCAGCAGAGCGCTGCATGTCGATTATGAGCCTGTTAGACGCACAGATGTCTCTCTGTCTCAGACAAACTCGAATAAGAAAAACACGAAGCACAATCGATTCAGTGCCGTGTCATTAATTTTTAGAGCCCTACCATGAAAAACACTCGCTAACTTTACAACCCTAACTGTGTACCGTTACACGAGGCTGCGATTGGAATCAGTGACGTCCAACTTGTAGTGATAAAGCCCTGAAAACTGACCCGAGGCTTACAGTGAGGCAGAATCCACGTCCATATCTCTGCCTGTTTTTTTCCATCCAAGCCAGCAGTGGAAAAACACACACTGAGAGGCGGCGAATGAGCACCAGTGTACAATTATGGTGCCACACGTTGTATGGGTACACGGCCAGATGGCCTATCGCCTATCAAATGCCCCTGAGAGTCCAGCACACTGCCCTTGTTCCCACAGTTACTGCACTATAAATACAGAAATGGTTACGCAAGCCTTTTGCGGTAGATGCACGGAAAATGAGGATGTGCTTGTCTCTCTCTTTTTTTTTTTTTACATTCAAACAGCAACAAAAAGAATTATTTCCCCAGCGGGGTTCGGCTCTAACATCCATTCACACACACAGACACGGTTTCCTTTGCAGATTCATGCAATTCATCTGGACTCTGACTGGGCATTAAGTTGTTTCGGAGCAGCTCACCGCCTGCAGCTACTGTGAAAGATTCTCCCACCACTGCAGGTGTTACAGCGCAAGGCCTATCATTACCCAGCTGCCTTTTTTTTTTACCCTCCCTCCCTCCACGCTTCGGTCCACCCTCCCCTCCTGTCCGTTTTAAACCAAAGCCTGAATAAGTGCTTTGATCCAGCCCTAATCCCTGGCCTTGCTGCTTGAGAACTTTACAGTTGGGAGCAAATTGATTGACAGTTCATAATCCCCTTTCTTTGGCATGCACTAAAACACACACACACTTCAGTACCTGCCTTGTCCTCAACCCCATTAATCAAAATCAAAAATTCTGCACGAAACAATGAGGCTTTTCTTCAGCGCGAGGTTTGGAGGCAGCTGGACAGTCAGACAAGGTGAAGAGAAGAGAGCGATAAGGCAGAAACTCCACTGAAAAGTAGACCTGACTCACACAGTGCTGAGCTAGCACTGTGCCTGGCCCTGCCTGGAAGCCTTATCTGGTCGCAAATATCAGGGAATGAATACAATCATATACACTTCAGTCATTTTTCTGTTAGGAGGTGTGTGTGTGTGTGTGCGGAACAGGAAGCATGACGTCTCCTTATCGAAACAAAGTCCTTGAAAGTTTCAAATGTACCTTTTTGTCCTCGTGCGCTCAAGTTTTAGATTTAATTCAAGATTTAACCCTTTAGACCCCCAGAGCGTCTTTCCAAGTGTGTTAAAACACGGAAAATGAAGTCCTGAGTCACCGTGCATCGCAGAAAGAGACGAAGACAGAAAACTGTGTCAATATTTGGTGTCAAATTAAAGTGGGAGTTGTGTTTTTTTTTAATGAAAACAACTTGTGATTGTCAGTTTCTTTCTGTTTGTGAGTGGTTTGTTGATTTAAGTCTGTGTAAAAGCAATTCAGAGATTTCTTTCAGAATACATTATGTTGAGAAACAGTTGCTGTGAAAAGACTTTGAACGATATATCACTGAAATGTGAAGTTAGAGGTTCAGACAGTTTTTCACCAGTTTTCAGTCTCAGGATTTTTGTGGGCGGTCCTTAAAGGGCGGCTCGATGACACGCTGAGGCCGCCCTGAGCAGAGAGACAGAGATGAATTCATCTCGGGCTCAGAGTGTTTCAAAGTTAGTCATGTCGTTTTCTGAACTCATCCGACACGTTTCAGTCGCTTCAAAACGGCCGCTCGACCTCTCCCACGCGTGGGAGGACACTCTTCTGACTTTAATGAGGACAAAAACTGAGCGAGTATTGTACCGGGGTCACATTGTTGAACAAAATTTTAAGCACTTAAAATGGCCCATAAACCTCTTTTGTTTCTCACATGTACAAACTGAGTGTGTGTGTGTGTGCAAACATCAACAGGAATACCAGGGAGACCATGGCCTTGACTCGAAGCTACATTCAGACAGAAGAGAAAAAGAAAAAACAACACAGCGCTCCTCCTCTTCTACAAATCATCATGACCCAACACCGGAGGACTCTGAGCAATGGCAACAACAGGACCGGAGGCCACGGGTGTTTGGAGTGTTTTCATTCCTCCATCAGCTACTATTGTCTGAGATCACATTTCATTCATTCCCACAAACACCTGCCGCTGCCAAAACACATTCGGCATTAGCGCAGTGAATAACACAGTCAGGGAGAGAATGCTTCAAAACACATTTTTTAAAATATTCAGCTGGAGTTCAATTTAATTTGAAAACGTTGTTTGATGACGAGAGATAAGCTCAGGATTTGATTAAAATTCTTAAAATCTCATCTCTGAGGGTGACTTATTTATTGAAAGACAGATTTTACATGACGATAACGTCATTTTTTTACTTCCAAAACACTAAATTCAAGACTTTTATTGTCTCGGTCTTCAGCTTCGGTCATTTGATACCCTGCTGGATGTTTGTGGACACTTTGTTTGGCCTTGCTGTGTTGTGACTGTGTGTGATTTTTACTCTGAAATTCAAAACTATTCATGAAATGCGCTCTGCAGAACATGAATCCATTTTTGTGTCACACAATAAAACGCTTTGTTTTTCAATTTCTCGTGAAGAATTAAACACAACATGTCTCGCTGATGTTCCGTTGTACTTTTTCTGAACCTCATCGGCACTTTTTACTTTCATATTTACACCAAATATTTAATTTGATGTCAGTGAGAGAAAAATGACTTTTCCTTAAGCGCTCTCTCCTCCTCTGCTGTTCCCTCCATCGCTGTAGCCGGAGGAGAGAAACAATGTTAAGTAAGGAAAAACAGCCCCTTTACCATGAGCTCAAAGGATGTTGTGTAGTTCACTGGTGAAGGAAGAACATTGACTGTGCAAATATAGACTGTGTACACACACACACACACACACTCGGTGCTGGAAGATAAAATGCTGAACAGGTGGCTGGGAGCAAAACAGCCATTTTCTCTGTGAGTCTATCCCTGCAGCCATGAGTCCAAATGGATAGGATAGGTCATGGAGGTCAAATAAATTCTTCCCAGTGCCACTGAAGTGCCTCGGTGGGGGCGTCGGGGTGGAGTTTCTTTATAAACATCCTCCTGACAGCTGCTTTTGTCATTCCCATGCTACCTGGGACTAAACACACAACTCAGATGGATTGTAAGGGTCTATTTTCCTGCCGTACTTACTGTCCTTTCATGCTCATCGCTCCTTATTACTCACATGCATCTGCAGAGGAATGCAGACCACTCTGATGTCTGCGGGGGTCGGCTATTTATATTTCAACCATGACAGAGAGAAAGAGAGATTGATTAAGGGACTCCTGGGGGTTTAAGTAAAGCCAGAACAAAAGGCAAATGTGATTAAAAACCAATTGACCCGAGTATAAAATGCTAGGATGAAGACAACGAGACTCCTTCTGGGGAGGGGAAGACATTTATAAAACAGCACAGGCTCAAACAGAAACCATCAATCTCTACCTTTAGTGGGGCCGAAGCAATAAAAAGTGTCAAGTGGTGTTTGCATCTGGGCATTTAAAGCTTTTGGGGGATATTTTGGGGTTAAATATTTAGAGAATGTGTCACAGATTGTTACACGAGTCACCAGATTCTCAGTTTGAACCTCAGGATAAAGAAGGAACTGCCAAGTTAAGCAAATTTCATGTAACATTTAACGTGTTATTTCTGCTCTGATGTGTCACATTTCATCATCTCCTCTTTGTGTTTTTCTTCCTTTAATGAACAATAATAAAAAAAAAGTTTCCTTTTTCCATCAAACGGACCAAACCCTTCCTGCTTTCTAGCTGCTTATTCAGCTGCCGTTTAACACTGACGTCTAGACTAAATGTGGAAGTGACACTTTTGGTGGTGACGCTGTGTGACTCAGATCAGATCACTTCTGGGGACTAAAAAAAAAAATCACATCAGACAGAACAAAAAACTAGTTATGTGTCGGTGTGCTACAAATTAAAATTTAAGTGCAGATATAAATCATAAGTGAAAACAGCTCTAAATTTGGCTGAATTATAAAAGGTATAAGCGGCAACATGAAGAGAAAGAAGAGAAAGAGCCGGCTCTTCTTGGTGAGTCGAATGATCTGACTCCTAAAAGAACTGAACTTCCCATCGCTAGCACAAACAACCTTCACAGACACATGAGAACTGCACATCCAAGAGTCAATAGCTGTCTTAAGTGTAGTGTACACATACAAATCATAAGTCAAAACTGCGGTAAAATGAAGAGACGTTTGGGATCCGGCTCTTCTTTGGTGAGCTGAGTCGAATGATCTGACTCCCTAAAAAGAACTGAACTTCCCATCGCTACAAAAAAAAAAAACTCCATCTCTCTCTGAACCTCAGCTGCTAGTTTGCCTCTGCATCCCTCAGGAGGGGTGAACCATGTGTTATTGATGGTCTACTCCCACAGTGAAACACACACACACACACACACACTTCATATAAACTTCCTGATTAGCTGCAACTTGGCCTCTGCGTGCCCCCATGTGTGGTGCCCTGTAGTAGGAGGTGGAGATGGAAAGGCGAGTACCCTTGAGAATTTCAGCAAATTCATTCTACATGGAAAAATGCCCCTGTGCTGCTTCAGCAGGCTGCAGAGGCACCAGCATGTCTGGACAGCAGCATTATGCTGCTCGTCAGCGGGGACGGACACAAACATTAGACCCTCTTGTTAAAAAAATAAACCTGAATGCCTTTCATTAGTAACTAACCACTTAATTTACCCAAAAAACAATGTGCACTGCATGTGTTTGTTTTCCGAGCTGAAGAGACAGTCTGAGAGACGAATGCAGCAATTAAGAGCGAGGAAGAAATGTCGACCTTCAGCGGATGCCCTGTCGTTATGCTTGTTAGTGTTCACGCATAAGGCATGCACTTGCCAGTTGAGGAAAGTGAATTGGACAATTGCCTTCTCAGTGGAGGTCCATTACCAGAAACAGAGAGGCAGCAACTCGTGGCAGCACTCCATGTTTATCAGAGTGGGTATTAATGGACACGGCTTGTCAAGAGATGCTCTCCAGCAAATGGTTAAAAAAAGTCTATCAGCAGCTAAATGCTCAGGCACTCCAAGCGTCGCAGATAGGGAGGAAAGAGACACTAAACAGAGCCGTGAATGGGCGCTTTATCACGATGATGTCTGCGGATGGTTATCTAAAAAAAAAACGTCAAATCCACCCTAAGAATCCCATCAAGGCGTGGAAGCGGGCCTATCTCAGCCTTATCAGGGAGCTATGTAGATATCAAAAGGATTACGCTATCTATCAAATAGCATGAAAAGGAATTTGTAAAGAGTCGAACGCTGTCGTCTGTGTCTGTGGGACACAGCAGAAATCTCTTTGATTGAACTTTGGCTCGCCTGTAACGGATTCGGGAAAAAAAACATCTGCACGAATCTATCAGCTGCCTTGTTTTCGATGCTGCGACCATTTATCTGCTTCTATAAAACAACCTTTGCCACGAAGAGAGAGAGTGATGTAGAACCTGTTGGAGCTTTGCAGGTGTTAAACAGTTCAACTCCGATTTCATCCTCTTTGCATTGGCCTCTCCGTCTGCCTCGATCTTTCAAAGGATGATAAAGCATCAGTCATCCGTCTTATCTGCTGGCTTCAAAATGACAGGGAGCTGATGTCATGCTCTCCATACGGCTGTCTTCGCCTTTTAATAGATAACGGGCCTATTTTATGATGTTTTTCTAACCTGAAACAGTAAAATTTTTAATTTGTTTATATTAAAAGGAATCCAATGATTCTGGCAGCAGATATATTTTATCGTGTCCAGACCTGTGAAACGGGTTCAAAAGATTCAAGAAGCTTTTTTCATCACGTTGAAGTAGCTGAATATGTTCCTTAAGATAGCCTAAGTGAATTTTCAAAGTAACAAGTAACAGTGTGCACCTTATTACAGATGGAAATATGACTTGAATTTAACAGATGGTAAGAATGAAGTGTAACGTGTATTTAACAGTGTCAGGTCTGAAGTGGGACAAAGGCCAAAGAGTGGAGCTTTTAGCTGTAGCTGAAAAAAAGGTTTTTCAGCCGCGTGACAGGTGACACGGTGGGGACTAGAATTACACCGCCTGCATGGCAGGAATGTAGCAGCATGTGTTTTTCAGGTTTGTGTGTGTTTTGTGTGTGTGTGTGTGTGTTATGGATGACAGAAAATCAGCAGCTTCGCTGGCAGCAATCTGTTCTGCTGCGAAAAGATGTATCCTCGAGGTGATGGCACCAATTTATAGAATACCAACAGCAAGATTAAGATTAATAATTTCCTCTGGAGTGATTCGACAGGCAGAGGGTGATTTAAGGACCCGTGTCAGCTGCTAATGACAGTTTATTTCAGGCAGACGTGAATTCATGAGCATGATTTATTTGTTTTCACGGGGAACAATCTAGTACAAATAAGAACAGACGCACAGTGGGGTCCACACAGGCCGACAGAGTTTTTCTAATGCTTTATTACAGCAGAACATCACGTCTTCATGAGTAATAAAACGGCTGGATCGCGGTAATTCGTCTACGCTCTCTCATGGTGGAAAATGGAAGGTAACAGTGTTGGTTTGTGAAATTATAAGGCAGCAACGTGTAAAACATCTTCCTGCACAACACGGGCCTAAATTCCATGAATGCTTTTGTATTTGACACTGAGCAGCACGTCCGTTACTGGGGGGGTTAGTGTCCTGTAACGTTGGCGCCACGCAGACTGGATTAGCAGGTTTTTTCTTTGAGTAAGAAAACAGTGGAGCTTTGCACACTCTGTTTTTACACTGAGTCCAGACTCAAAGTCAATAAAACCTGTGTACACATACTTTTAATCAGGAATCAGTGAATGAACTGGATCGATATAATCGATATCAATAAAACCTCATCACTCCTGTCCATATTTCCAACGCCTCACATCATAGACAACAAAAGAACGTCACACCTGAATATGTTAAAAGTGTTTAACGTGTTCCTGTGCAGAATATTCTCACCTTCACACATTATCAGAGTGAGAAACTCGCTGGATGTGAACCGTGTCTTCAGATCTGATTTTTTAATAATGCATTCTCAGACAGATAAATATTTAATACGTGTGTTTGGAGCATATTTGGTTATTCTGACTGGATAAAATGATCTAATTCTCTGGCAAGTTTTCATCATATTACATGATCAGTATCATTTCGAATCATTACAAGAGATTTCAGAAGTTTTATATAGAACTGAACCAGCGTGTGGCCGCCTCTCGCCCAGTGTCCGCTGGGAAAGGCTTCAGCCACCCACGAACCCTGACAGCAGTTACAGAAAAGAGATGGATGGGTGAACGTCCATTACACAATCCTGATTAAGCCTGCAGGTAGATCTCTTGTGTTTGCGACAATGTTCCCGCATTGGACCACCAAGTTACCTTTGGTTTGTTTGAGAGCGAGTGGTCGAGCGACGTAGACATTGAATGAGAACGAGGAAGCGCCGGTTATTTTCTGATTGTTTCATAAAGGTTACCTCCGGCGACCCGCTCCTCAGCCCTCGACAATGGCTGATTTGGTCTGAATGGGGCCTAACAGTGTTGTCTGAGGTGTTAAATACACATGAAATGAAAATGAGAGGCTGCCCAGTTCAAGTCTTTCAAATAATCAGCACAAGAAGAGTTTCACATGTCCTCCGAATGCCAGCCTGCACATTACACACTGAAATGTTTATAATTGCCAGACACACTGTAGATATTTGACGCACAAAGGCTTCCCTTCATCTACCTTCGCAGTACTCAGCAACTGTGTGCTGTTAGATCTATTCTCTAACCCTTGATTGGCTCCAGTAAAGTTGGAGAAGTGCATGATGACATTATTCACAGACGGACACGGTGAGAATTAATAAGATGCTACTGAACAGCTAACAGTAGCAGCTCTCTCTGTTTGAAAAGAGCTGCTACATCAAAAGAAGAGAAAAATATGAAACTCTTTCAGCTCCATTAGAATCAAGTTAACATCAAAAAAAACAATGCACGTGTTTGATCTGCTTCAGATTTTCCAAGACATCAAATAATCTACCAAAGCAGGTATTTATGATTCATCTGTCAAACAACAAGCATGTATATAAAACGTGAAGGAAAGAGAGAGGGCGTGCTGGTGAGCTGCGTCACATAAAAACCACAACATCCTGGGTTTGATTCCAGGATGTCATAACTCTCCATACCTCACACCAGCCGTCATTCATCGAAATCAAACAGGCTTCATCATGCGGCGGCGATCTTTCTCTAATGTCAGGTGACTTAGCTACACGTCACCTCCAAAGAGTGTTTGGTCAAAGGCTTCTCAGTCGATTTAAAACCCAATGAAATCTGCTGTGAGCACTAACCCAATCATCATCAATGATTACCTTTCATAGGCACAGGGAACACACACGTGTTTCCTATAACAAATGTTCAGATAGGGAGACTGCAGCTAGCGCTATGAGCTGAGATGTCAGCGTGTTTACCTTCGAGTAAACATGGTACAACCTCCCAAACCAGCCAGTGTCGGAGGACATCAGAGGGGGAAAGCAGCAAATATATTGTGTCTAAAATCTGATCCAGTTTGAATAAAGTTCTGTGTTCAGTGATCAGTGAGGCCCGGTGACTGTAGCAGCCCTCACAATCACTCATAGACTGGATCAAACAGGAAGCACTGCTTCATCAACAGCTTTGTGTCAGTGTTGGTCCAGATATTAAGTATAAGTGACATATAGCACTGAATTAGGGTTGCAAAGGGGTTGAAATTTTTTGGTAAATTTCCATGGGAATTATGTAAAAAAAATTTAAATTCCCTGTTAAGGTCCAACCTTCAATTTTGTAAATTCCCATGGAAAGTTTCCAACTTTTTGCGACCCTACACCAGACATACATGATAAAAACACACTGGTTTTGACTTCATGGGGCCGTCGAGTGTGTTTAAACTGAGAAACTGGAGCTGGGGTCTACTCTCTTAGTCTTCCAAACACGAGTTGGAATTTTGCCCTCAGGCGCTCACCACGCTTTTCTTTCTCTGATCAGCTCCTTAAGAACTCTGCAAGTCTGAACTTGACCAAAAAAAAAAATCTATTTGGAAATTTCCAGCCAGACAAACAGAACATACTGTTCTTCTCACCGTGTTCTGCTACAGCCGGCTCATATGCTAAATTACTTATCATTCCTCCAGGTAGCCACATACAGTACAGCCACTATTAATTCATGTCGTGAAGCTCAGAGGAAATATATATTCGAATGACTCGGCTCCCCAGGGTATCTATTTATTTATCTTGCACATGACTAACTGAATTCAATGAGCATCAACGAGCCTATCAAGACAACATCAGACTTCTTGACTGTGCCAAAGCATCCCTCTTCAAAGCTGCATGTCACGGCTCGAGCCTGGAGAGTGAAAGAGAGGTGGAGAGGGAGAACAAAGCTGAAAAGCCTCAAGTTATCTACCCTGCATTTTGAGCTCATTTTCATATCACAGTTTTCTTTTTTCTTCTTCCTCCGTGGATGGAAGCAATCCTTTGTAACTTTAAATATTTGAGATGACAGGTCTGTCACCATCCTCCTCACGCTGCGTCGCCTTTAGCAGTTACAGAGATACAAGATACACACAAGGTAGACTCGACGAGAAGCCGTGATCACACCGTGTGAGCCGCGTGGGACGGACAACTTGACAAGTTGATTGATCCATATTTGAACAAAGCAGCAGAAGTGTTTGAAGCACAAATTATGAAAAGCAAATCTTTAAATCTGCTTTGGACACAGCTGTGGAGTATCTGATCATTAAGCAACGTCCCGTTAACATCAAATTAACGTCACTGTTGTGGTGGAAACAGCCCATGTACGTGCACGCATGTGATCCACGCTGACTGAATGTATTTTTCCCAAATAAGGCGACCGGTGGCGTTTACATCCCTCTAAGGAAAGGGGACAGGAAGTACAACCACATTCTCCGGTGACCAGGAAAACAGCTAGAACAAGAGGGTGTGAACACAATAGTTGAATGGCTGCACTGGAATAAAAGGGAGAGCGGTGTACTATACACAGGGGAGAAGAGAGCCATAGAAAGGCAGAGTGTGAGCCAAAGCAGAGAGCAGGGAAGGGGATGAGCCAATTCCTTAGTGGCCTCGGGTTAGCTTTATTAGCTGTTGTATATGTCAGCAAGAGACACAGGAAAGGATGGTGAGTGCTGCACCTTTGCACTGCAGCTGCCGTATAAATGATGAAAGTCATGTCTTTTCCTGCACAGGCTTTTCTCTTCTTCTTCTTCTTCTTCTTCTTCTTCTTCAGTGGTCACGGCAGCATGCGGCAAAACTGTAGCATCGGTTTCAGTATCAGCCAACTTTGTAACTGTGTGTGTGTTCTTTGTCTCACTCTGCTAGGTGGGGGAGAGATAAAGATCATCCAAAAAAAGTATCCGTGCTTTCTTATCAGTGATAAACACGCTTGGAGAATCCTGGTAGGAGGCTTTAGCAGCAGGGTTAAAAGGTACAGAGTGACAAATGTCAGAGATTCAAGAGCTGATGTTAAGAGTGTTGTCTCAAAGAGATGTTAGTCCAGGATGAAATACCTGAGTGCTGAGACTATCCTGAGAGACAGCTTGGTGGTGGTGGGTGTTATCTCTGACTGGTCCATAGGAGATCACCTTGGTATTTCCTCAATAAGGCCAAAAGAGGCCGAGATTCCAGCGGCTCCTATCCAGCCTCAAAGTTAAAATTAGATGTTAATACCCCCCTGACCTCGGCAGAAAACATCAGGGTGCAGCAGGTCTGGTCTTGCTTCAGCTTTTACTCCAGCTTGTAGCCGAACAGTAAACTACAACTCTTTGTTATGACTGTGCAGGCCTTACTCGTGTGATGATTCATGCATAATCACTAGACCTTAAACGCAACGTCACCTCGAGGAGTCACGCACACTTAAGAAAAAGATTTTGATTGAATGAACCTTGCAAAAGTGTTGCAGACTAAATCTTTACAGCACTTACAGGCACATGTAATCAAACTTCACCAAGCAGTGATCTGTCATAGAAGACTATTGGTGTAGCGTCTGCACTCTTCTACATATTTTGGAAAGAAGTTTTAAGTTGGAAGGGATGTTAATTAACTAAATTTGAAGAAGTGTTTTGTTTGGACGGATGATTTAAATTGCAAATATTCCAAAAAACTGTTTACTTACGATCCTTCTGGACCATCTGGACTGTAACCAGGGTGTTATTAAGGAAGATACTGTAGTTTAACATGTGTGATGTCTTTTTTTGTGTGGAAGTGGTTTCTTGTTAATTAGAAAATCAGGGTTATTCCAGATGGGGGTAAATGTAGACGGTGTTAAAGTGTTGTTTGTGCTTCTGGTTCATTTCCAGCAGGCTGTCACAGCAGCTGCTATTGTTAATGCTTTGTGGACGCCGTTTGATAGACTCGCTGGCGGTTCTCTAATCTGAACGCCCGAAACTGTTTATTTATATGTGACCATGTGTTATCTGAACGATTGGAGCGAATTCACTTGAATATATACTAAAAGCTGATTTGGCACAAACTGTGGAGCTTCCAGGCCTCCTTGTGTTTTTGTAGAGTAGCCAATTTAATTCTTGCTGTCTTGTTTTTCCAGTCGTATTCGGAGATGACTGTTGAGCCAGCGGGTTGCGTCCTTTCCTCGTTAAAACTAATCTGTCCACTGAAATGGCTCTTTTTTTTTTTTTTTTCAAGGCTTTGTTTTCAGTGATAAGAGAGATGAACTAGGTGGTAAGAGTTGTAGTGATTTGTATTCCCGAGTGATCGTGTCTATTTGGTCTTGACTCAATTCCAAGCTTTGGCGCGGTGCCTAGAATTCACTGTGCAGTTCTTCAGTGAGCCCAAAATCTGGCGTCCGGTAAGTTTATTTTCAATTCTCACGAGTAAGACGCTCACCTCTGGCTTTCGGCGATGAGGACGGACGATGTTTGGAGTGCAGTTGGCCATTCCCTTTTTATGAATCGTGTTTGTTCGTGGTGTAAAGTCTGTTAGGGCGCTCAGTCGTCCAGGATACTCGATGTTATTGTCCAGTTTTAAAAAATGGAGAATAAAAAAAGGGGCTGTCCGAGGTGAGATGTGTCAGTCTCCACACCTCAGCAATAAACTGTCGTTTGGGAATATTTGAAATTATTGTAAAAACAAGCAAGCTGTGCTTCCAGGCTGTTTCTCAGTTAGCCCACATCACGATGCATAAGCTGGTTTATGTAGAATGATACAGACAAATATGAGCAAAGGGGAGCCGGACGTTATGTAAACAGAGCTTAGGAGCTTATTTTTTCATTTGTCTGAAATCTCCAGGCGAAGTTTGAAGTCTGAAATAAACCACAAACAACAAGTGATCCCGTCGATGTGCAGCGACGCTCTGTCTGTTCACAGCTAATGATTTTTTAATAAAACTCTCTCGCACGTGTCGCGCTTACAGTATGTTTTAGCACTCAGAGTGTACGTTTGTTCGGCCCTGAGGTGGGCTCATTTTTCAGCGTCTGACAGAAACTGTAGACGATGCCATCTGTACGCTCAGTTGGGCATAGAAAGGAAAAGCAAGGAGTCAATTCCAGAAATGAGAATTGTGTTACGGAAAGTTTCACACACTGCATGCCTCATTCTCTGGACTGATATGACAACTTCTGACATGATTAGCATTTCAGTCAGGTAACAGGGTGTAGGGCTGTTTTTCAAGGATCACAGATAATTGGCCATTTCTTGTAGCGTGCTAATGAATTATATGACGCGTGCTGACAGGGCGCTGTCAGGGTAAATCTGAAAATGTGTCGTGCTTTGTCTTGTCTTGGCCTACAGGGTTCTGAAATCTTAATACCACCTTAAATGCAATGAGTGTGAGCTAAAACCGGCTCTGAAGAAAAATGTGAAGAGGAAGTTACACACACACACACACACACACGTCCATCTCAAGGAAAAACTTGCACTAGTTTGAGATCTGTGCTCTCGTCTGGCAGCAGCTACCTGAAGTCTTAGCCAGGAGAAACACAGCACCTCTGGGGATTCTGACTTATTCCTCAGTAATAGAGGAACACTGTGCACGGCAGTGCTGCAGCAGACTATCCTTCAACTGGAGGACTGCTTCATTGTAGACGTTCAGCTTCCTGAAGTGTCCTCCAGCAAAATACTGCCAGCTCCAGGGCTGCTTTTCTGTATCTGACCCTGAAGACAGAGAGACTGAAGTCTGGTTCATGGCAGGACGGTGTGTTCTGTATCGGCTCTCTGTTTGCTCTTAAGGTGTACAGAAGCAGCGTGTCACGTGACACGGTTATGTTTGTGTCATAAAATGTTATAAGTGCAGTTGTAAGAACAACACTTGAGATGTTTCATTTGAAGGAGAGTTTTATTATAATAACTGCCCCTGCTCTTTCATTCACGTCTCTCATTTGTCCGTGACTCACTCGAGTGTTTTGTCACACTGATTGTTATTTGGCTGCTTTACTTGTGTCCTCCCGCACAGAGCTATTTTCTCTCCTTCCCCTCTCGCTCTGTGCTGGACTGTTGCAAAGGTAACCATCTTCTGAGCTTCTCACAGCGGCAGGTTTCATGTCGTTTTCCAGTTTCACTCCCTCACGTTGAATATCAGGTATTGTGCTGTCACTGTGCCTTCTGATGATGTATAATCCCGACGCTGTACTGCGACTGTGATGCATTGACTATGGGCTGGTTATTGATTTCTCTTAAAGTGGATGTGCATGGACACATTGTGCATGTCCTAATCCCACTAGTGATTCATTAGTTATGTACCGCAACTGCAGACATCAGCTATGAGGCCCACGGTTCCTTTAACTAGCTGTTTTTTCGTCTTCTCACAGCTCAACTTGCAGACAAGGTGAGACAGACGTGGGGGTGTACACCTAAAATCTTTAGCAAGAGATAAACCCTCCAGCGATAGTCTATACTCAGAATGTGGAGTTGCAGTACCTAATTATAACGTCCACACCTTTTTATTCTGAAATGGTAAATGAGGAAACTCTCCAACTTCATCACTCACTCGCTCAGGAAGTCAGGGACAGACTCTCTAGTCTGAGTGAGTTAATAAAGCATTAAATTAATATTATGAACGAGGAAAGGGAAGCACTGGATGGGTTTGCAGTATACTCCCGAGGCTGCGGCTCTGATGCACAACAAAAGAACAAACCTAATTACATATTTCAAATTCATGGGGGGAAAAAAAGCCCTGCACCAGTCCTTTTCTGGCTCTCCTACACGACCAGCGTGACTGGTTAATGGTAGGGTTCATGTGAGGAGAAAAGGGAGGGCAGACGGATTCAAAGAGACAACTTTCTACAACGTTCAGCAGTTGAAACTGCAAAGTTCGTGACACTGTATACCTCCGATCAGCAAAAAAAAAAAAGTCTGTCCGTGTTGTGGCAGAGCGACGCAGGAGGCACAGCGACTCGTCAGAAAATGGGAAAAGAACAACGCCCCCAGCTAGCAAAGTCGATTTACTGAGACAGGCCCATGGCTGTAAACACAACTTTAAAACAAGCACAATGCCGGGGTTTACTGTGGCTCTTAGCACCATTCAAAGGAATAATCTCTCAATTATTGCATAGACTCTGTAAACAAACAGTGCAGCTCCGGCAGAGAGAGAGACGTCTAAACAGAATGCCAAACTAAATTGTGACGGTGGGGTGCAGAGGGCAACCATTTCCAATTCCAGCAGCGCATTTTTTGTTGTTTTTTTTACAATGATCTGAGAATACTTTGTTGATTGAAAATCAATTGTACCGTGGAACTTTTCGCATCCTTATGTTGGCGGGCGTCGCTTGAGATGAAGACCTTAAGACCTGTAATTCTCTCTTTGTGCTCGGTGTTCCAGGCTGAAGTATCCGCTGTGAGAGAGAGCGGTTTACTAAAAAAAAACAAAGCCGGCCAAAATAAAACCAATCCAAAGAGAGCAGCACTCCATTTCTGATTCATTATTTCAATATGATGCATGAAGCATTAATATTAAAGACCTTCAGCCACGGTTTAAAACAATGACACAGCACAAACAGCTTGAACACTTCTTCAAATTTCAAAGCTGCAACCAACAACTCAACAGAATGCTAATCCTGAAGGTCCAGTACAGTCCAGTACAGAACATGGCAGACAATGAATATAATATGCACAAGTATGTTTTTAATCACATGAATCAATGAGAATTTCTCTGCCTTACTCTTACTCGACTGTAGTTTCTCTTTAATGCTACGACGGAGACACTGAGGCGAGGCAGTTCAAGCAACGCCACCGCTATCATCCATCCATCCTTCATTCCATTATCTCTAACCACTTATCCTGTGGAGGGCTGCGAGGGCTGCGAGGGCTGGAGCCGGTCCCAGCTGACATCGGCCGAGGGGGACAGACCGGGAGTTCATCACAGGCACATAGAGAGAAACATCATTCACGTTCACACCTACAAACCTGGAGAACACGCAAACTCCACGCAGAAAGGTCCCGGGCGCGCTTGCACCATTGTGCCGCAGATGCCAATAAATCCTCCACATTGGTCCATTAAGACTGCTCCATCAACTCAGACATGCACCACAATAGTTATGGAGGGAGAATAAAACGTGTTAAATGGCTGAAATCCGAAACTATCACTCAAATGTAATTAGCCTATGGATCCCTTTGGATGGCCTGTTCATTCTCTGTCCTGAAAATGCCACAGCAACAATAAGCGTGACATAAAGAATAATCGTCTCAATTATGACATTCAGGTGTGTCTTATATTAAAATATGGCGCTCGTAGCAGCTGTGACAGACACATTTTTCATTTTTTTTTCTGCTGTGCTCTCCATGGGGCCTCCACATGCACGTGTCATCACAGATTAGATGGATGGACAAACCGTTTTCAAACCCTTCAAGTGTTTAACGCTCAGTAAATACAGACCTAAATGTTCTACAGCAGAGTAATATCAGACTTCAAAGCCTGTAATTGAGTGTTAATCCCCCTAAAAATGTATTAATTTAAATCTCCCGCAGATCGTGTGAACACGAGGATGAGGCCGACGGCATTCCTGCTTCGCAGCGCTGAAACCCGAGCGGGGCGACAGCGTTTAGATATCCACAACTAATGTCATATGTGAAGCATCATGTTGAACCACCAACAGCTTCACAGGCACAGAGGTGGCTGTCAGCTTTAAAACCAAAAGCCTGGGCTTCAGGCTGCATACGGTTTAGGATTACCAGCAGAAACAGCATGCTGGGGGATAACAAGAAGATACAGCCGCTAGATTTTAGCAAAGGACGGGATTTTACAAACACCACAAATGTTGTGGCTGCAAAACGCCTCATGAATTCCAGAGAATAATGATATTTTTTCAATATTTTCTGAGCTTGTAATATTAAAGCTATATCTGACTTTCTTGTCAGAATTAAATGGATTTCTCTGGGTGCTTTGTGTTTTTTTTTTTTTTTAAAAACTGTGTGTGTTTAAATGTTTTACAAGATAGAAAGTCCAAATCCTCCGTGTTCAATACACACAGCCGCAAATGTTCACACTCACGGTAATGAAAGCTGAGAACAAACTAAAGTTTAAAGGTCCGGTGTGTGAGAGTCTTGTTATAAAAGGTATCTGCCATGTTGTACCGCCATTTCTGTTTCTACGGTAGTCCAGATTGGACAAACTAAACACTGGCTCGAGATAGTTTGTGTTTTTCACAGCCGCCCTAGAGGGGGTTGCAATCAACAACTACACCTCTAGGTGGCAGTAAATCTTTCACATTGGTCCTTTTTAACAGTGAAGCCTTTTCTTTTTAAAGTGGCTGTAACTGATTCACCCGCGGCGTCTGACACTTGGTCCAGTTCCCACTGGAATACTTTTTAAGTCAGGACCACGATGAACCCAGAAAAGCCAATTAAAGGAAGATGAAACTGGCCTTTCCTCCCGTTGCACATCAAGGTCGGGACTTTCAGTTCTTCTCACTTGAAATTCTCATCTGACTTCCCCTAACTCCACAGCACTGCTGCAGGCAAACGTCAGTAGCTTTGTGCATCTAAATGTTTTATTCCCAGGTTTGTTCCAGACTTCTGTATACACCGAGCTTCCAGCCTCTCCGAGACGAGAGAAGTGTTTATTCAACGGTCTACATCTCTGGAAATGAGGAGACGCATGTTTACGCAGCCGAACCTTCCTCTCATCCCAATGTTAACTACCCCGTGCATCAAGGTGTGTTTATCATTCGTGTGCTGCGGTTAGACAACCACCACAAGGCGATTTTCCTCTCTCTGATAAAACACCGAGGATACAGCACAGTGCATTTTCAATTTCCTTCCCCTGACCTACTTGTTTTCCATTTTTCGGTTTTGTTCTGAGGAATTCTACATTTCTAAGATGTGTCTTGCATTTGCACTTACATGGGGACCTTGTTAGAAAAAAAAAAAACCCCAGCTCTGGCAACGAGGCTCTCCTCCACACAAATTGCTGCATTAATTAACACGAGTGTTGCCAACAGGGACGCTGTAGAGCGCCCTCTGGTGGGCAAACTATGCAACACTCATAACATGATTGAAGGGCGTTTCGTCCGTTTTTTAAAATATTCATTTATCGGCCATTATAAATAACGATAGTTTAGAAAATGACTAATATCGGCCGATAAATCGCTCTAATTTTAAGCTGTCATTCGAGTCAGTCTGCTGAGTCCTCAGCATCCTGGCTGTTAATTTACAACAATCAAGAGCAGCAGCAGCAGCATCGTGATTTTGATGATTGCAAAGAATCCAGAAGCTGGACTGCTGTATGCTGCTGACATGGTAGGTGGCACAAAACACTTTAGCTGGAAGAGGTTTAACACAAACATGGTGATCTACAACTGTAGTGCTTTCATCAGGCATTAGGATGCTTCAGGGGAAAACACAAGATGAATGCTTGCTTTGTGAAGCTACCAGGACGCACCAATTAAAAAGCAGCAAACAATGTCAACATGACCCACTTTCCTGTCTCCTCTGGTGCCCGTGTTGTCAGCTACCACTCTCTGTCAGAAAAAGCAGAAGTTGCAACGCACGCACTCCCCTGCTTTAACAGCATTAGTCCAAAACACAGCACTGTGCCCTCTGCCCCCCCAAAGGCATGTTCTTACACTACCTACATATACACTTTGTAACACAATCCTTTGGCATGCAGAGAAATGCTTCTCTGTCACATCCAGTTGCTTTCAAGACGATCAGGACGAGTGTGCATGAAACCTGCTGCAGGAACAAAACATTGTGAAATGAAAGCTGGAGGAAGTCGCAGAGCGGAGCAGACGTCTCACTGAGAAATCCAATTATCCTTAAAAAGAGTGGCCCGGTGTCTTCTTTAAAATGCCACAGTTATTTTGACCACCTGATAAGATGGAGGCAGATAAAACATACAAACCTGTGTGGTTAGTTTGAAGCTGGACTCAGCGTGCTAGCTTCGTTTTTAGCCGCACAGAACCTGGGTGACCTGAAGCTCTCAGGAATGCGGGTCAAACAACAAGTCAAATGCCTGCTTCTCAAGTATCAAGCGTACTTATGCTCATAAATATGCAAGTATGTGTGTGTTTAGCTGACTGTAAAGCTGCTACAGTCTGCTTGGAAGTTAACAGGCATACGAGAGAATACCCAATTAACTTTTAACAACTGTGTCCGGACGGTTAGAAAGCGTGAGAGTGTGTGATTACTATTGTGCTGTTCAGACTCGACTTCACAGATTGGAGTTCTCCTGCAGTGTTCTTTGGTGGGCAGTATTTCATCTCTCTTATGTTCATTGGATAAATAGGTGGTTAAATGGTCTATGACAGTAGGCCAGGCAATTCTATCCTCCATAAATGCATCAGGGACGCCTATTCATCTGAGTAATTGGATGCTTTGGGGTTCAATGCTAATCTCAAGACCTGCGTTTCTTTATGAATTCATAAATGCAGAGCATGAATGCAGAACTACACTGTGCAATCTCCCCTTTATGTTTGCAGCTTCTAAGTTGATTTTGCCTTTGCGAGGTGGAGCACACATGCTCGGATGTAGTCAAAAAAAAAACATGAACTCTCCAGACAGGGCAACACTGCTGAGAGGTTTCCTTTCAGCTCGGAGGTAACAGAGCTATTTCTCTTCTCTTGTTCCTTTTAGGAGCCACTCTAAGCTGCATCCCACTAATTGACGTCTAAGGCTGCAATAATGACCACTGGTTATAGGAGTCCAAGCCCAGTTAAGACTTCTTTTATGGCTATTGATTTTTTTGTGTTTTGAGTGAGTCTTAACAGGATCTCAGGAGGTTTTTCACCATTCAGTTCAACAACAGCAGCAGCAGCAGCGAGGCCTCCACAAGAAAGTGTGGTCCGGTTTTGGAATAAAAAAAGGAGTCTTACAAACATCTCCGGTAACGGTTGAAGACTTGTCAGCTCATGATGTTGTTGACGTTGTTTCAGTCTTCGGTATCACGAGTTCGAGGTTCAGTTTCAGTCCAGAATATGAGCCAAATTTCATCGTATTGATAAGTGTGTCTGTCCTCTGGGGTGGCCCGCCGAACAAATCAGTGTCTTCACATTCTGTTCCACCACTTCTCTCTACGAGTTGCCTGTAATGTATTCAGCGACTACAAAGTGAGCAGCACATTGCAAATACATTTATTCTATCTTTTATTTAAAGCTTATCTAACGGAGCCTCTCAGTGGCCCTCTCTGCACCGCATGGCTAGGGCTTCTGGGTAGAAATAATCTCTTATCTACATAAATAATAGTGTTTCTGCACACAGCATGCTCGCTCCATTCAGGACTGGCACCAGCAACAATACAAATATATATATATATATAAAAAAGCAGCTACTTTCCTTCAACCGCCAATTAAAAATATAACAATCTCCGTGATAAAACTTTAATTTTATGTGGTTCCAGGGTAATTAAGGAAGCAGATTTAAGGCAATTTGACAAAGTCTATTAGAAGGTCCCATGTCTGTTAGCGCTGACAGTACTCAGACAGGGTGGGAGGCCGACAGGAGGTCGACCATCAAACGCTGAAGAATGGTCAAAACAAAAGAGGCTTCTTCGCGCTGTCACGCTGCTTTAGTGTAAAAAGTTTGTTGTGACTACGCGCTCTGCTCTGCAGCCACCACCCAACGAGTTTCCAAGCTTTTTCCTGTCACTCTCCATTACCGTCTCCTAATAGATAATCTAATAATTCTGCAGTAACCAGGTTATATTTGACATGTCTTCCTGAGCCTCCTCCTGTCCGGTTCTCCCATCAATGAACAGAATATCAATCCTCCATATCTCCTCCGTGGATTCAATTAAGAACACGCTGCTCCGCTCCGGTTTTGCCCGTCAACGGCGAATCAATAAATCCGAATGCAGAAGCATTGATAACACGAGTTACTCAGCTGCTTTCAGGGTTTCTTCTTGGCGAGCTGGACTTCACTGAATTTAAATTTCCCTTCACATGAAACAAAGCTCTCCACCTGAGTTAGGGCAAACCCGGAGTTTCACTTCACTTCATGATGCATACTTGAGTGGACAAGTCAAATGACTTTCCATAACATCATTACTACTGTAGATACAGATTGCTATAAACAGCCCGACACTCACCACAGGGATATAAGTGGAATGCATGAGTCACACCGCCTTTGGAGGGAAGCGGTGTGTCTGCCCATGATCTCATTTAGTTTCACTTTTGGGCACTCCTTTCAGCTGCTGGACAATTCGGTGAGAGTACGGTGCTTTCTGCAGGAGGTGGAGGGAGGCCCCCCGACATTAGACACACTTCTCACCTTCACAAAAGAGGCCCGGGGGATCTAAAGCCCACAGAGAGAATCATATATTCTCAAGACGGCCTCATTCTGGTGTTTCTTCTTTCATTAGTCTCCCCCTGCTGTTTAACAGGTTTTCTCTGTTCTATGCACCAGAACGCAGCGTCCAATCAACATTAGCTACGTGATGATAGGTTACATCATGGTCTTTTGTCGTAATGCATCACAGCCCGGGCCGGGCCGGGCCAGCTTGGCAAACATAATGGCTCTGTACTGTTTACTGACACCTGATACTTTACTGCTGGAGGGAGTTATCAGTACTCAACCTCCTCCTGGATACTAGATCCTCCTGAAGATGTTTTAATGTATCACTTTAACCTCACATATAATGAAGTCATAAAGAAATGCTTCCTGGAGTAAATTTATATTCCTCCCTATTCCTCTTTGTATTTCTTTAAAATACCCGTTTGGGTCACAGTAAAAGCATGTTGCTCGCAGCGAGAGGGCGGATTATCAAAGACGTCTGCATTTCAGCCACCATCCATCCGGGATCTTTATTTATCCGACAGAATGTTTTCATTTACATGTGAATGAGGCCCGAAAACAAGTGAATGAATTAAATAGAGCCACATTTTGACTGTCAAGGCTGCTGACTGAAGCGTTAATCCAGCTTGAGTGAGGAAACCCGGGTCCTCTGGGGAGGAAACTGTAGCGCTGAATCAGTAGTATCACTCAAGACTGTGAACACATCTCACGATCAACTTTTATTTCTTATATTTCTGGTGATCGGTGATCTGATACCGTCGTGACATTCCCCCGGCTGCCTCGGCTTTTTTAAGATGTCACCGCTGCTGAGGTGAAACCCTCGTTACTCCCAAATGTCAGCTTTTCAGAATTTAAATGAAACATCCTTGAGTTTAAAGTCAAGATTTCACCAGCAGCTCCTCGTTGTAGAAGCGTGTAAACCTTTAACCCCTTCCATGTGACAATAGCAAGTTATGAGATGTTTAATGGGACGTGTCTGAACAGTGGCAGGCGTCGGGTGGGGCTCTCTCTGAATAACAGATCAAACTAAAACCATCTGACAGAAAGATTTAAGGTGGGGCTTCAAACAGACTGTGACCTTTCAGAAAATCAGCTACTGGGTGATGTTGGATGAAGCTAACTCCCCTCCTCTGTCTTCCCTCCACTCCCACTCCACCATCGACCCCCACTAAGGTATTTTCCCTCCAGAAAAAGACGAGCCGTTTTACATGTCGAGGCAGATGGAGATAGCATTTCTAACTGCCCCGTCCCCCGAGCTAAAGCAATTTTAAGTGCAACTGCATACCACACCCATTACCTTGTCTGGCTGCCCCGGCATCAACCATCAACCCCCGTTTTGTTTTGTTTTTTAGGAGAGGACAGATCGGTTTATCAACCTCAACCTTTTTTTTACTTAGGTCAATTTCAAAGTGCGTGTGTGGAGTCTAATTACGGCCTGACTGGAATGAATTATAACCTGTGCTCTAAAAGGATCAAAGCTTGACACCAAAGGACTCAGGTACTCATGTAATGATAATAGGGGCTGAAACCTTTTGAGAAAAAAGTATCGTGATCCAAATGAAAAATGGGGAAATTTACATAATGCTATAAGATGGAGAGACGCCGTGCCATTCGTGGAGGATTCATTAATCATTTGTGCATCTGGCAACGTACCAGTTTGGTAGATTTGTAGAGTGGTTCAGTGAGAGATATCTGGCAGGTAGTAGGGTTTGTTTTTTTTTAGATCAGGAGTTCTCAAAGTTTTAAAGACGGTGCCAATTTAGAGAGCCAGCATAAGATAGTCATGGGATTTGTGATTGGTCTCATGATGGTGTTTAAAATTACACTTCTTGAGCAACAAATTCACCGGACTGCAGATACAACAGATGACTTCCTCTGCCCTCGACGTCTGACCAACCAAAAGTTGATTCATTTTTCTCACACACCGTCCACTGGAGTCACTAACCTTAGCTAACACTCCGCCCCGCGTCATGAGGTTGCCTCTAGTTGCCATGCAACCAGAACCAGTACTGAAAATGGACCGGCAGACGATTAAAATATAATGCGTGCATGCAGGACGGGCCGCACAAAATGTTTCTGAAACTATGATGCAACTTCTCTTCACTTCGCTTCAAGCCCAGCAGGACGTATTGTATAAATGATAATTCATTCAAGCTTAACTTTTTTTTAAAAAACCCTTTTTTGTTTCATGAATTTTGGTCTGTGACTCCAGCCACAAAAAGAGCCACTGCGTCACTTCCAGGTTATTTCTGTTCACATGGTTTCACTTCCTCATGTGCTCTGCCATTCAAAGTTTCTAAAAAAAAAGCAGAAACATGACTAGATTTTAGTGTAAAGGTCTCTCTGCTGCTGTACTGGATAGTAAGACCTCCTAATGTCAGTGGAACAAAAGCCTTAATCTTACAAAGAGCACAGGACGGATGGGGCTGAGCTGGTTTTGCTTAAGGAACCAGTAAAACATGAAACATGTTGCAGGAATGCAGAAGACAAAACACTGCACGGTGGTTGAATTACAATGAGACAGTTTACAACTGGAAAAGGTTCAATCGTTTTACCTTTTGTTGCAACAATCACAAACTAAACAGTCGGCGCAGAGAGCTAATCTAACCAGGAATGTGTTGCTTGCATGCATGTGTAGCCTCCGTATGATTGGCCACTGAATGGGGGTGAGGGTGAGGGTGAGGGTGAGGGTGCATTCTGTTGTGGCAAATTGATTTTGTGGACGCCTCTGCATCGGCTCCCCTGGTATGTCAGCCGGTGCCATTCAAATGAATGAGGGCTGCTGCAGTCTTAATAATAGAGCCTTCTTCCTGCCATCACGGTCGAAACTAGCTAAATAAACTCGCCTATCTTTTGCAGCATGGCCAATGCTTAACCACACACCCCTTAAGAGTGTGTTTAAAGGCACTTTATGGCGTGCCTTAGAGCTCATTGTCTATAGGAGACTCTATAAGAGACGACGTAGATGTAACACAGCTGGGAACCTTTCAGGAATTATTAGAAAGTGTTCTTTATTTGTCATTTCTGTCACTAATGATGTTCCCAAACAGTGCTTACCATTCATATATACATTTTTCAGCAGCCCACACTGCTTTTGCTGTATCCCCTCACATCTGTGCTGGCAGTTTACCGCTATAAAGTCACCCTGAAAAAGCCTCCCGTGGCTTCAAACTTCTGAGTCTGAGAAGTCCCTTTGAAAGCAACCCCCGCTTTGATGTGAGGAATGCTACAGATCAAGCTGGAAACTGACTTCAGCTGCTATCTACTGTGCTGGTATCTGTCATTATGTGGAGGATAAATATGGATTTCATCATGAGTGCAATGTGACCACAAAGAAAAAACAAGCGCTCCCTCCTCCTCCTCCTCCTCCTCCTCCTGTGGACTCACTGATCCAGAGACAGAGCAGATAGCATCAAGAGGTGGGGAGATGGGGATGGTGCCCCTGGCTGTGTTGAGTGGCGACCACCGATGACCTCCCCACCCACCTCCACACACACACACACACACACACTCAGCCTCCACCATCAGACAGGCTCGCCCGCCCTCCAGCCGCCCTGACAAAGAGCAGCTCTGTGAGCGACGAGATGGCCGGCGACACAGACACAAGTCAGAGATAAGAGCCGGGGAGAGAAACTATTTATTCTGCCGCAAGTGACACAAGACAAAGTCAGTGTGTGTGAGAGAGAGAGTCACACAGAGGGCGAAACCACCGATCTAACCACACCACAGCCACCACCAGGGAGCTTTTTTTCAAATTTCCTGTCAAACTTCGCCCTTCGAGGTGACGAATCCACTCATCTCGTGAAATCTGAATCAGATAGAGGGCCCACCCTGAGTGTGCACATTCAAACACACACACACACAGCCTCGTGTAACACACACAAACACAGGCTTGGATTACAACAGAATTTGGGTGGGGGCTGTGGCAGGTGGTGTTTATTTAAGCTTTATTCAAACTAATTGCCTCGGAGGGGTAAAATAAACTACCCCACCTGTGTTCACTTCACCCACCTGTTTATTTACACAACCTTTAATTCAGAACCGCAGAATGAGAATAAAGTTGATTCAGCATTAATATATATGTTTGTGTGGTTGTGTGTGTGTTTTTATTCAGACCTCCGCGGACTATTTCCTGTGTCACTGCAGCGTAATAACACGTGAACATGACTCCACGAGAGCTTCAGGTAACTTCAGGTGTGAAGTTGATTCACGCTGCAGGTATTTTGTAACAAACCGAACCGGTTCAGAGTTATTACAGGAATGAAAACACAGCGAACATAGACTCCTATGTTAGAATAAAAGCAACTCACGCCATCAGACATGTTGGTTTCATGATTAACGAGCCTTACCTCGGAGAAGTGTCCCGGCGCTCACGCACACCAGCAACAGGAACGCAGCCGAATCCATCCTTAATGTATAAAAAGTATCTGTGCGGGTCTGTGCGGGTCTGTGAACGCGTCTGCTCAGCTTCAGATCAGGAGTCCGTGTGAGACGTTCAAATACAAGCCCGTGAATGTGTCACTGCTCTGTGTGTGTGTGTGTCTGAGAGAGAGAGAGAGAGAGAGTCCGAAACATACCACAGAGAGAGAGAGAGAGAGAGTGTGTGTGAGTGTGTGTGTGTGTGTGTCAGGTAAAATACAGAGCTGAGCAGAGAGAGCATGAACAGGAGGAGGAGGAGGAGGAGGAGGAGGAGGAGGTGGAGGAGGAGACCAACCCTCTTCGGGGCTTTTTGCCTCTGTGTGGCCTTAAGGTGCCGTCGGGAAATACGGGCACTCCCCTAGAAACGCACGCGGAAGGTCAGCAAACAAAGCACGAGGCTGTAGTTTTTTGTTTTGTTTTTACAGATGCGGAAGTGAACAATCTCTGATGAACCAATAAAAACCTTTTGAAGTGGATGTCAGGTAATAAATATGATTTACAGCAGAATGAAAGTAGCTTGTCACACCGGGAACAAACGAAACTGACGACCGACTCACTCCAACAGGCTGATATGACCCGGTATGATCACCTGTCATGGAGGTATGACCCGGTATGATCACCTGTCATTGAAGGTATCACCTTTCATAAAAAGACTGATGTCAGATGAATCATAAAAACATTAAACTGGCGTCAGTTTTTCGTCCCCTGCAGTCATCTATTATCGCCTGTTTTCCTCCGTCCTGTCACGCATGTTCGCACACCTGGCTGGCTGCCGCAGGTACTGTTGCCTTAAGGCTCGAGAAAAAACGACTCACGGGAAACTTTACGAGTCGTCCCTGAAAGCACCATTTCTTCAAGCTACAGCGTTTTTCAATAAACAACAATGAGCTGCTATTAAAAAAGAAGATCCCCATAATTCATTTTCAAACTGTAGTAAAACTCTAAACTCGTCCGCCGGGGTTTTCCTAAAATACCAGATTACTGAAACTGTGACGTCACAGAGACACAGCAGGGAAACACCTGAAGATGACATCATAGGTTATACAGTGTATGTCATACATGAAGAGGTTTCTGTAAACAAGAAGAATGTTTATTATGTATGTATTTATGACACGGCAGACACACTTTAAAATGAGGTGGTATCACCTGTTGCCAGGTGTTATTTTAACTGATTAACACACTGTCAGCTCTGCCTCCGTGTCAGACATTAACTACACCTGCAAACCACTTGTTCTCAGTGTTTACATCATTAATATACTGTGTTATACTGTCACATCCACCTGCCTCATGTACCTGCTGCGTAAACACACCTAATCTACAGGAATGTTCTGGCTACTGAGGTGCAGTAATGACAAAGTGCTATAAAGTACACAATACTGTGATTTAGCTATACAGTAATGTAGCTGTACAGTAATATTGTGGCTGGGTTACCACGGAAACGCAACACACTGCTGTGATGTTACTGTAAATTGTGATTTGACATTAACTTCAGATGATTTATTTACAGTAATATTGTGTCTGCTTACAATAGAAACTAATACAGCGACTTTCATATATATATTACTGTGAGTTATGAGCCAGTCATTTACTGTAAAAGTACAATAAGATATTCTGAGTTTGTGTACCTGAGAAAACTTCACTGGAAGTAACTTGGACAGATCTGACTGAAGTGTGGATTCAGATCACAGTCACAGGACATGAAAGTAAGTCATCATGGACTTCACTGAAGAATTTATGCAGAGCAACGTCGACTTAATCAAAAATGAAATAATAATCTGTATTGATTATATTTACCTGGGAGCTGATAAAAGCGCTGTGTTGACAGCTGATACATTTACTGTTTTATTTCCAGGCAGAGCTCGCGGTCAATAAATGTGTTATGAGTGCATCGCAGGGTTTTTTTTCTCCTCCAGTTTAAACTCTGGAAGCTGACGTGGATTTGAATGAAGTCACATCGATATTCAATAGAATTCATTTTCTGCACTCTCCTCCACATTGTGCGAATAATGTAACTACATCGATTGCTGTGTTTAACTCACACATTTACGCCGAGGGAGGGCAGAGGTCAGTTTCAGAGCTGCATTCAGCAGAACTCCACGCTCAAGGATAATTCAGCACCGCGGGTTCGACGGCATGAACACGAATATTCAGAGAAAGAACGGCGTTGTTGTTACCGAAGTCACCTCGGGTACATTTGTAAACAGCGTACGTGAAAAGAAACTCAACAGTAGATTTGCACGGCCTTGGTCAGGAGCAGTCAGAGACGTCATGGTGAACATTTGAAGGAATGTGAACTCATTAAATATCATAGGCCTCAGTACACAGTTTATAACAGTAGTTGGGAGCCAACATTCCTGCAGGCTGTTCTCTGTACCTGCCAGTGATGAGAGTTAGCAGAGGCTCTTACAAGAATGCATTTTTTTTGTCAACTTGTCATGAGTTTATCACTTTATTTGGACAGTCTGCGTACAGACTGTTTATGCAGTATTTGTAACATTTCAGCAGCTTGTTAGCTGAGGGTTCATGAATTGTCACATGCGCTCGATAATCTGTTAAACATCTACAGACGAGGACAAACAGAAACGTTAACTATCTGCTGGCAGGCTCTCCAGATAAAGCGTTAATGGTAGGTGACAGCATGTACGTTGCTAAAATGTGTCTCTCAGCCTTGAGCTGGGTGTTGTTCTAAGCTTTTAATATCTGTATTACACTTTAAAATGAGGCCCAGTAGGCTCCTTGAACGGCTGGTCACTGTAGGATTTAGTAAATGTTACTTAAAGGGGAGGAAATGATACATTAGGACTATTTTTAGATGCAGATTTGGTCCGCGGGGTGATTATTCTGGCTGCCAAGAAAAACAACCATTACTATCCATTTCTTTTCATTTAAAGCAACATTGCCACACTTTTCTACTGTTAAATAACAGATTTTAAGTCATTTGGTATTACAGTGACTTGTATTCAGGTAAATGGCGTACTTTGTGCTCCGGGCACGGGAAGTACTCGAGTAAATCTGGGACTGACTTTTAGTGGTTGGTGAGAGCTCGGTGAAATAAAAGGCTGAAAGACAGACGCCGAGCTGGGCTGACTGCTGTTGGACTAGTCAGTGATATTAGCTGGCTGCTGTGTCTGCTGCTGGTGACCTTGTTAATGTTTGATCATAAGTAATCAGAACAAATACTCGAGTACAGCTGAACATATCAAACAGCAAATACTGATTTCTATGTATTTTTTCCAGCTGCTGTCTCTAAACCCTCAAACCTCTTTTCCATGAAGTGTTTTCAGAATGGTCTGACCATTCAGACTTCTCTTTTCACTGTAATTCTTCTCCCGCAAGGACATTTACTTCTCCTCTGTACAGCATTGTTTCCTGCATACTTTAAGCCACGAGCTTACATAAAGAAGTGTAGTCACGTCCCGTGTGCCTTTCACATGCGACCTGCCAGAGTTAAGATAGGCAGCGACAGCAAACCTGGACCCAAATGCAGACACTGCAGCTGTGCCTCAGTTCAGGGGTCAGATCCTCCACGGAGCACAGGTTGGTCCATCAGGCCAGCTGAAGGCCAGACGGAAACTGTGCCTCTGCTCCAAATGAGGCAGTCTGGCCTCACAGAGACCAAAAACTTTTTGTGCATTTGATATCTGTGTGCCAATTTACAATCTTTACAAGTCTTTGAGATCAACTGAAGAAGCGCTGCAGAGTTTGCTGAAAGTGCCACAGAAACAGCAGCTGGCATAAAAAGCTGTTTATGATTATCAAGTTCAGGCTCACACAAACAGGTAACAACGTCCAGTCTGCCACTAACATGTTAGAAACTGGCTCCTTTGTATGTACATAATGAGGAGCAGCTGAGCAGGAAGCTAGCTGATAACAAGGACAGTCAGGTGCTCAACAGAGAACCGGGGACATCTAGTGGACAGGTGCGGCATGGCCGGTGAGGGTGCATCTTAATCTTTCTTATAGCCATCCTTGCCTCGTCTGTACCTCCCTCTTGCTCCTCAGACGTACATTAACAAAATTGAAACATCTGTGATGATGGCACACCCGATCAATTTCCGAGTCAGCTGGGAGACGGATGAGGGCGGGAAAAAATTGATGTGGACAGAGACTATGCAGGGAACAGTCTGAGGCTGAGCGGAGAAGATAAGAAGATGGTGCAGGTGTAGCTGACAGCACCACTGAGCCGTGAAAACAAAGCCACGTCAAGTCTGTGTGTGTTTACCTCCCTGTCGCTCCACGTTGGCTCATAAAAACATAAAACACAAATGTTAAGACACATTTTGCAACATAGATAACCGTGTTTGCATGTTGGCAGACATACATTGACGGAGAATTGCAGCGTATAGCAGGCTGTATCTCCAGACTCCTGTCAGTTATCACAAACACACTCCGGGTATATAACTGTGCTGACAATAAAACCTACAGATAGGACACACACTGACAGCCTGACTGGCATTCTGCTGCTCTATATTTGGGTTCAGGCTTGTGTTAATTGTTAAATATGTTTTGTTGTTGCTGTAGACACCTGATAACTCCTTTTGCCAGACACGTCACAAGTCCGGTCACATCATTTGTCTGCATCGTCCGCGTACGTTTCAGTATTTTCAGGTATTCTTCATGGAGTTTCCAGATAAACCATAAAAATTTTTGATGACTCATCCTGCACTCGGGGGCGTGTACTAATTTTACAGCCAATGAAACGCTTTGTAGGTTATGATGCCGCTGGAGCGGTGAGCTTCCTGTTTGATTCTGAAGGCTGCTACATGCATCTGTGGCCAGGCCTCACTAATTACTGTGCTAATTACTCATACAGAATATATGCAGGTTTTTTTCCCTCTGATGTTTTCTGATGGACAGATAGCTTTAGCCTAACTACTCGCTACAGTAGATAACCACTAATTAACCTCTGTTAAGTAGAATCTGCCGTGCAGCTGGACCGGACCAACAGGGAATAATGTTACACTACCCGAAGGGACTTTCCTGTTGGAAAGATTGCTAAGTAGTGAACCGCTAATTGAGGTTCACTGAGGTAGCTAACTGAACTGACTCAGCTGCGGGATGCCAGGAGCCAAACCAAACCACCTCGGTGGGCTGCTGTACTCAGTTAGACTGCTCACTGCTGGTTCTTGCAGCTGTTCACTGGAAGGTAGACGCTGACATTAGGTCATAGCCCCTACCTGCAGTGCATAGCAGTTTTTCGTGGCACTTTTTGAACCTTTATTTTGATAGTGACAGCTAAAGAGTGAAAGTGGATGGCATGCAGAGGGGCTGGGCTGCTGTGGCGAGGCCTGAATCTTTGTATAAAAAAATGGGGCAGGAAATATGTAAAAATGAGGAAGTAAACACCTCGATGATCGAAAACACATCTCCAACTGTGCACCACAGAAACCCGGTTTGTAATACTGCAAATGAAAGAGTTCATCAGGAGGTCATTGGTTCAATCACCATCATTTTATCTCCTTCAGGGATAGATTGTGATTTAAATCTTTACGATTACTTTAAAGTGCAAACCGATGAAGCCGGCGAGCTTCTCATTTTAGATTTGAATGAACCCCCAGCAGAGCACACACACACACACACAGGGGGTATTGGGAATATATATTAATAAGTCTGTGCGTAATGGCCATACTGTATTAAAGGCAAAGCAGATGAGGAATTATATAAACTGACACAAGCAAAGACGAATGATTAAAGTGCCTCCTACTGGTTCATCTGAGGAATTACTGTAGAAGGAGGCGTTGACATGAATATATACACACTCCTGCCAGAGTGGAAATGAGTTCACTTTATTACCCTAAAATAATGGTAATTATTGAACGCCTCCTGTTGCTGTTTGTGTGTTTGTGTGTGTATGAGACAGAGAAAGGTGTATCCTGCTCTGAAGCCTTCCTGCTGCCCACTTCTGCATGCTGGCAGAGTTCAAAGTCCCAATGATTCTCTTGTCATCCATTCTTACACAACAACCCGACTTCTCTCTCTCCCTCTCAGTAACCGAGCATCTTGCTGATAGAGTTTCCCTTTGAATCCACGGTGCAGTTTTCAGCAGAACTCAAAAGGAAATTCCATCCTATTATTTCCAGGCAGAGTCACACAAAGCTTGTCATGCAGATGAAAGTAAAATGGCAAACAGTGCAAATACAAGCACCCGGTCGGCTGAAGTTAGCAAGCCAGCTTCAAAAACACAAAGCGACGGGAGTCAGATTGGCAGGCGTGGAGGGTAACTGTACATACAGAAGACTGCTGTATATTTCAAAGGGACGTTCACGCAGTTAAAGAACATGTAGCGGGTTCAGAGAAGACGTACGCGCCACGACTCTTAACTAATTTAACCATGAAGCCAGTGAGAAAAAGAACAGCTTATCACTGCTGACAAACCTCTTCCTCTCTCATATGAATTTGAGGACACTATAATGGACACATATGTAGTTTTATGCTGCAAAGAATGCACCATGTATCTGCTGGTTACTGTAGCTCTAGCTGCTCCAGTATCGCCCAATTTAACTATCACAGATCTAAACTCTGTTTCACATTACATACTGGATTAGAACATGATTATGCATGCTGCAGAACACTGTGTGGAGACTTTTCTGGTCATAAAACCTCCAAAAAAAAAAAAAAATACCCCAAACACAGCATAATCCTTCCATCATCCCATTAAGTGATTCTAAAAATGAAGCCGAGAGAGTGCAACCGCCGTGATGAAAGATTGTTAGATCGCTGCTGGTTCCTATCAGGATTCATTCGACTGTGGTGTTAGCAGCTCTAGTATTTCTATCGTTTCATATTCTGACATGTCGGTGTTCACAGCTTCTTCCTCTCTCTGTGCTCATGGGTGAAGCGAGGTCTCCCTGTACTCACATTATCTGCTTAGCCTCTACTGTGGAAGTGTTACAGTTGTCAAGGTCACAAGTTCACACCTCCAAATACCAGACGAAGCTTTACCCATGTATTCAAGAGTCTAACCGAGCGATGTGCATCATGGGATGTCTGATAGTAGTGCGTAACCTTGTGATGCTACTGAAGTTCTGAAAGTTTAAAGGACTTGACTGCACACAGAGCTCAGTCACTGCAGAGGATTTCCCACCAGTGACATTTCGTTTTCATTCGGATGTGTGGTGCAGCGTCTCAGTTAAAGCTGACGAGGTATTCTGCAGCATCGCTTTATTATCTGACACGAGCTGCTGTGCACTCATCAGAGTTACATCTAATCATTTCTAACGCACACAGAGCTGCCATGAATGTGATCTGTAATTAGTTTCATGTTTTGTTTCCATGTATTATTTATGTGACTTATATTATTCATGAATATTGATTTGTTTTGTGCACCAGGTGGGAACTAATATTTGTCACCTGTTGTGCAGGGATGCATTTAACTGCGGGAATTCCCCTCAAAGAGAGCATGCACGCACAGGAAGCTCCTTTTAAGGTCAGTTTAAGTGTTTCAAAGTGACTTTGTGTTTAATACTTTTTGGATGTGTGCCAGTGAGGTATGTTTATTTATGTTTATTTATGTTGGTTTTGTCATGTTAAGTAGTCTGTGAATGTTAAATGAATGCGTGTTTATTCTCAAGCTCTTAGTGATCATATTCATATTCAGCATGTTGTCACTTCTTCCTGCTGTCTGGTCGCTCTCTCAGACTCCAGCAGAGGATGCAGAAGTGTAGTTAGCGGTCATGCATGTCCTACTTTCACATCAGTGTTTATTCCCGCCCTAACACACCACACCTCGCTACCTGTAATCTCCCCAGATCACTGCTGCGCATCAACTCTCTGTGATTTACAGAGTTTCCTGATGGACAGTGAAGTAAACTGCTGACAGCTGTAGCTGCTGTTAGCTCATGTTAGCTCAGCTTGTTAGCTGGACTGTGAGCTCAGAGCACCGGGGAACTGTTAGCGTTTGTACCAGCAGTATCCGGACTCCATAAAGCAGAGGTGTGGTGATGTGAGGGTTGTCCCACCTCATTGTTTGACCTGCTGTTTTTGAGTCATTGACATAATGGTATTCAGTTTCAATCCGGACATCACAAAGAAAGGAAACTGGTTCCGGACGTGCATGATGTTTTTGTATTAATGAGTCATCACAAAGGTCATTTTAAAGACAGCTTGTATAGAAGGAGACAGAGTCTGGTTTCACTGATATGTGAGACCTCTATTGTGGTCTGCTGTAAAACTAGATACATCTATACAAATATGCCTTAAATAGTTGAGATTTAACGAGGCCGTCGACAAATACACGCTGTCACTCGCTCTGGTTTGTAACACAACACAAACACAAAAGCTAGAACATCTTTTTATTCTCTGTTTCGTGTACACCCAAGCAAAAACCTAATAAATACAGAAAACAATATATTGATTAGTGGCTTCACACTCAAGTCTTTAATGTCAAACGTTTGAGTGACCCAGAAACATTCAATCAGCGTCACTAATTTAGTTTTGCTTCCATAAAACACACCACATGAATTACATTTCTTCATAGATTTGTATTAGTACGTTTGTGTCTGGTGATAAAATAATCTCTAGATCATTTTGTTACCCTCATAACAAACTATCACGTCCCTTTTTCATGCTTTTTAAAGCCAAAGCGCACGAGTGCCAACACTAAAGCTTGTCATCATATAATGTAGCATTTCTACTGGAAACAGGCAAAGCATCTCACTTTGCATTTCAAATTAGGCACATTTCTAGCACAACTACAAGAGTAAGACCTCTAAACCACACACGTACATGCTACTTCTGCATCACAGGTCTCGTGGGAGTCGTCGCCTTATACCAATTAATCCAACAGTTCAGCTTGTGCAGAGGCGTCTGTTCACCTTTTAAATCTGAGCCTGCTGTGGATCTGTAGAAGACTAGACCATCAATCCCAGAGAGAGGACTCCCAGAGCTACGCCGAGGCCCATCCCGAAGTCAGAGTCCGAGTCACTGCTGGACGGAACTGCTCAAACACACGATACAAACATTGACTCAGATAATATTATACAGTCAGGCAGAAATTCGCCTCAAGCTCAAGTCTTTAGTCTCACTATTTAATAATTAATTTCACAACCAAAGAGATAGCACTTATTAAAATGAAACATTTATATTCCTCTTAGAATTTAAACGATGAATTCATGGGTGAACCAATAAGAAATACATTCAGTTTATGCAGTGAAACTATATCATACCTGCGTCGTATATCAGCGCTGAAGAGGTGAAAGAAAGAGAAGGTCGATTAGGATATCTGAGGTAACTCTTGTTGCACTTTGCAGCATCATTCAGTCATAAAAAGCTTAGCAACCCATCTCCACTCAAGTGATTATATTACAATACATCACCGAAAATTTGACTTTGAAATTTAATTTTAAAAGCAGCTTTTTAAATCTTCCACATCACATGACCACCTCACACTTCTGTACTCTACAACCCATTTCCATTAAAGTTAATTGATTTTGGAAAATGATATGCCCATTTTGAATTTGATGCCGGCAACACGTTTCATAAAAGTTGGACAGCTACAACAAAAGACTGTAAAACCTCTGAAAGCAAACAGCTGGTGCAACTGGCAACAGGTTAGTAACATTACGTGGGTCTAAAAATACGAAGGATATGTGGACTTCATTGTCTACACTTCATAATATCATTCAAAGATTCAGAGAATCAGAAGAAATCTCTGCATGTAAGGGACAAGGCCGCAAACCGACATTAGCTGGTCGTGATCTTCAGGCCCTGCAGACAGCAGAGCATCAAACACAGACAGGATTCTGTCGTGGACATCACTGCATGAGGTTGAGGATCACTTCTGAAAACCAATTGCTATGAACACACTTCATCTCTGCGTCCACAAATTGAAACAGTTGAAAGTCCACAATGCAAAGAGGACACCGCCTTTTATGTGCCCGAGCTCATTTTTAAGATGGCCCGAGGCGAAGTGGAAAACTGTCCTGTGAAATTATGGATGCCGCGTCCTCCAAGGTTAAAGAGACTCCTCTCTAGCCTTGGAGGACTCTCCGGCTTATTATCAGTGCACAGTTCAAAAGCCAGCATCTGTGATGGCATGGTTCTGTAGTCAAAGAGTCCGGGTGCTAAACTGGCCTGCCAGTGTTTCTCGCATCAAATTCAAAATGGGTATATCATTTTCCAAATTATTGAGTTTCAATATTATTATTTTTTATTTTGTTGCTGCATTATGATCCATGTGTTACCAACCAGCCGTACTTACATTCATCATTCTGGGCGACAATGGGAATTTGTGAAGACAGGGTGGTAGTTTCTGAAACTGAAGGAACATCCCTTTTCCTCCTATTGTTACATTGCTGTAGAAGAAGAAAAAAAGAATGTAACTAAAAACTGAACAACTCCCAACTAGAGTTGCACCATACCCATGATACCCACGGTACCCCACGGTGCCAAATTCTAACGGTTCCTACTATACTAGAAATTCTACGACGGTACTACCGTGGATTACTATACTACCGGTTCCAGTGTCCGCTACATAGCGGCCGCCTCGTCTTCTCACTGCATGCTACTCCTTGTAAACAAACCAACATGGCAACTACTGCAACCGAACTACACAGCTGCTGAATGATTGGCTGTTTGCCTGTTACTGGTGACGTCCGGGGATATGATAGGCTGTTTCCGCACGCTGGGTCCGCCCGTCTGTTAGCTGATTGGCTGTTCGTGTGTTTCTGCCGGCAAGAACGAACTCCATGAAGACAGCTCCGCTTCGATAGAAATCTGCTTCAAAGGCCGCAGTATCGCGATAATACCCGGAACCGTGATACTTTGTCTGGTATAGTATCGTAGTTATTCATTTTGGTATCGTGACAGCTCTACTCCCAACACTGAATGTCTTTTTGTATTACTGACTTTGAAGTCACTGCAGGTGCTGATCTCACAGAGTCTAGTGATACAGTGCAGGTAGTAGGTGGACACGGTCTCGTTCTGCTGTTCGAGGAACCTGAAAGCTGAGAAGGAGAAGCGGGCGTGGTGACTGTCTCCGTTCTCGAGCACGGTGGTCATCTGGTGCTTAGAACACCTGTTTGATGTCAGGAAAAAGAAAAACAGTGTTAGCCCAACATGGACTTTTAATTTGCCTCTTCAGAATGAGATTTGAGGACTTACGAGACAAACAGGTTGAAGAAGGTGGAGTTGGAGGGATAAGGAGAAATGGAAGCATAGCATCGGTCCATGAGGACGTGGTACCTGGTGGAGGAAGAAGAGCATCAGATGGTGGTGCAAAAATACATGTTTATTTTCTTCTTATGTTTTACCAGAGCTTCAATACTGTGTCTCTTACTGATCAGTCAGGTTGGCTGCTTTGACCTGGACAAAGATCTTGGTCCTCAGCTCTAAGCCCAGTGGTGGTATGACCAGAGGAGTAGTGAAAGCGTTATCCTGTCAATAGAAATGTAGAGTTGTTTAGCTGTAAATGCTGGTTATTATCTACGTTTCACCATCGTTCTGATTTGTATGTTGTGTTGAATGATATTGGGGGAGCAAGAGTAAAATACGTTTCATGGTAAAATGCTTGAATAAATGTCACTTTATTGGATGCCTGTCACAAAACACGCTTGTGGACATGCAACAAGAAAGACAACTTTCTAAAATTCGACATATCTAGTTACACTAAGTTGACCACGAAACATCTCAACTTACACTGAAGAGTTGCATGCTCAAAGTACTGATGAAGCTTCCATTGTTATCCCTCACTGCAATGGAAGATGATGACCTAAATGGGACAAGGGGTGACGTCAGACACAGTGAGGAGTTGGCTGGATGAAACATGTGACTGCATGTAACTGTACACCAGGATTGGATTTCCACCAACAGAGGAGGATTAGATGTTTTTAAGGCCTGTAAATCTTATTTTGACACATGTATATCACCATAGTATACTTGGTTACAGCTGTTTTAGCGACCACAGTGACACACAAAAGGATAGTTTGGTTTTTTGAGTTTTATTTACTTTATGTCTAAAGCCACACTATGTTGACAAGAAATATCTTTAAACTAACAAAAAATCCCAAGAATTTAGACTTTATTTGTCTCATGCAGCGTGTACATGTAAACGAAAAGATCAGTATCTTGTTATAATCTAATTTCTTTGCCTATTTCTGCAACAAAAGCTGCAACAATCTGGGATTAGGCTAAACTAGGCCAATATCACAATTTAACATGTCTTTACAGAAAGTCATTCATGACTCTGCCTCACTCTGTTTAATTAGGAAAACATCAAAAACCAAACTATCCCTTTACTTACCATCAGAATGGTCACAACAGAAAGGTCCTTGTCATCACAAAGTCAATTTAAGCATGCCACAACATGTCCGGTTATGTACAGTAAACATCTCAAAAGAGGTCATTGGAGGGATACAAGCAGAGCTCTTACACGTCCACCTGGGTGTTGTTGATGAGATACTCCAGAGGGTACGCACAGGAATAAAAATATTTGAGCTCAGCGTTATAGGTGACTGTTCCTGTGGTTGGATCATGTGAACGCACCACACCACTGACGTTGACTGTCTGGATGTTGGAGAAGTCGGCAAAGATCCCCGTGCCGTGTGCACTGGTTGTCTGGGGGGCAACATTTACGGTAAAGTCAAGCACAGAGTACAAAAAAAAGAGTTGGATGCTTTTAGAAAACACATGGATTCTCCACAATTTAACTCCATCTCCAACCTCTACTAACCATAAAGTTGCTGCCACAAGCATTGGTCATGTTGAGTGGGAAGGTGAACTTGACAACAGGCGGCGTGACAGATTCATCCAAGGTCCCTTTGCACTCAGGCTTGTCAAAAATGTGGTTGAGGATGAGCAGAGAGTCGTTGTAGCCAGTGTAGACAACAGGACAGATTTGAATCGCCAGAGTAATTGAGGTCGTGCCACACTCAACTGCGATGTCAGTGTATTCTATAAGAGAGGGAAAGGTATTTCAGTGAGCTTTATCTGCAAATGTCACAAGAAATCTTTCCCATCCATGAAGAATTTTCTCAAAGGTGGCAAAATGTTGTTACTTTAGAGGTCCTCAGGCCAAAATGAAATAATAAGCTTGACATAAACTAAGGATGAGAACATAAATGCCTTTCCAGGACCTGCATAACACATCAGAACAAGCTGAAGCAGGGATACCGTACCTGGACGCCGAAGGTGATCTTGGCATGATAATTGACTGCTCTTGGCCACCATGGATGCCAAGAAGAGAAAGCTCAGGAGGTTCATCTTGTCATTCCTTGGTATGGGCATATCTGTAACAGCAAAAGATAATGATGCGTTAAAAGAACCTGATGTTTCTGGAGATGATATTACCGTATTTGGCACCCACCTTGTCCCACTGATCTTCTCTGCTTGTCTACTGATTTGAACAATGTTTATTCACAGTGATTCTTATATAGCTATGACTCTTTCTTATGATTGGACAGAAACAAGGTCAATGTAGGTTGGGGCACCTTAACTTTACACCTTTACTTTATGCGAACAATTGTTTTGGGTGTTCCATGGACCTTACCTTAAGGGTAATTATTGAAACCCTACACAGTGAGTCTTTATGAGGGACAATGGCTGAGCTTCTTTTCTTTAACATACAGATTCCCTTAGAATGTTAAGATAAAGTAAGTGTTAAATCCCTGGAGATAATACACAATACTCTGGTGCCCTTTTGAGGTGATAGTATGTATTAACAATAACAGTAATATCCACTAACATGACCCAAAGATGATCCTCTGGGATAGTTCCACATCCTAGATTTCACTGCGTGTACTTCGCTTGGTATCCAAAGTCTACATAGTGGGTCAGAGATTGACACAATTATTTTAAATGACTTAATATTAAACCCAGACTGCAGGATGGGCATTTACAGTTGATTGTATTGGAAAGAAAAAGAGTGCATATGTATTTGGGTTTCTCATTTGAAGGTTGAGTGACAGCTAACAGTGTAGAGAAAAGAAGACTGATTGTTCACCATTGTTACACAACAGCTTTTTGTTTTGTGTCAGTGACATCTGCACGCCTGAGAGGCCGTATGTAAAGCCTGAAGCTCTGTTTCTATTGACAACGAGGATGTCCTCCATTGTTTGCTTGTAGTGTAGTCCGTATCCATGGAAATGAATGAATATAGCATTACAGGAGGCGTTAGTTCCTACATCCTGACAGAGAGTAGAGGTGAATATCCTTCTTATAATGGAATGTATAAATCAATTCTAGTTTTGCCTGCTGAAGAAAATCTTTAGGTTGGTGGTGCATTGGTTGTCACTTTACCCAAGTGGCTCCTTGACACATGGTCCAAAGAGCTGGTGCTACATTCAGTCAGCTAAGCCAAACAGGAGAGACCATCATACTTATTTTATCTTGCTGATATTCATTTCTTTATTCATTTCTCTGCAGCTGGAGCATAATGGATCTTGTTAGAGCATACTTCCAAGATCAGATGTATTTTACAACAAGATATTTCACTGCTGCCTGGCAACATCTTGAAACGGGAATTATGGCAGGATGCATGATTTCCCCTGTAGTTTTTTCAATGTCGGTGGAGGTGATTGTCAGAGAACCTGTGTGATGACGCATGTTCATAAAGTAATATGTGAACGATGGTTTCAAGCCAATGCCTTTTGGTTTTAAAGGTGTAGTCAGAATATAAATAGACAGCCATCTATCTACAGTCAGGCCTCTTACATGCTCCATAAGAGTGCTATCAAGATAGTTCAATAAATTTTATAGTAACACAAGCCTCTCCTTAACAAAAGGGACTGCAGAGAAATCATCTGCAGACTTGGGAGAGAATTTTTATTATTTCTGGGGAAACTGGTGGCACCTTTGCGGGCGCCGCGCTGTATATCATCGCTGCATAAACTCATTCTGCTGCTATTCATAGCCATTCTTTTTCTTTACCTTTTAAGTTCACTCTGTGCAGCCCTAAAGCTGTCTAAACCTTGTCAGAAAAATGCTTTATGGTTTAGCATAGCTAATCAACACAGCTTATGATCTTTTCAGGGAGCAAATCCACATGACTACTTATGGTAAACACTCCAGTTGCATTCCTCACATCCCAAACTTCTGCGTGCACCCTGATATGAACAACACAGACATCCCATGGACCACACGAGTGTTTAGATACCATGGGTTGTGTTCAGGTCACGTTGTTTATGTGACAAACTTTGTGTGCTTTTTGGAACCAATACAAAATGTAACAAATTATATTACTAACGCTCGAAATATGTTAACCAAATATTATTTTAAGGGATTTTGAACCATTTTAACCCATTTTTACCCTTTTAACATCAACTTATTTATTACATTTTGAATCAGTTTTAATGACATTATGAACTTAAATAACTTTACATCGTATAAGAGCAACATAAAATAAACAGCCTAATGAAATCTGACTCCAGTTACAGTTGGGATAACGTGAAATCACTGAATTTGATCAACTTAAAGGTCCAGTGTGTAGGATTTAGTGGCACCTAGCGGTGAAGGTGCAAATTGCAACCAAATGAACACTCTTCTCACGTCTCACCATCTCCTTCCAAGCATGTAGGAAAAACCCATATCAGTTCATAAAGGCCACATCTAGATCTGTAGTTGTAGTTTGTCTGCTCAGGGCTACTGTACAAAAATGGCGGTTCGACATGGCAGACTCCGTGGAAGAGGACCCGCTCTTACCGTAGATATAAAGGGCTCATTTTAAGACAATGAAAACACAAAGATTCATATATTCAGGTTATTGTAGACTAATGAAAACATACTATTAAATATTATATTTAATTCCTTCAAAGAAATACTACCAAATCTTACACACTGGACCTTTAAGTTATCAAATGAACATGTACGTGTAGTATGATAGCTCAGCTCAAGCAGGTTGAATGTTTTATTGCTCAGTATTTACCACAAATGGTTAATACACGTGAAGTCCCAGTTATGCCAGCATTAATCATGTGTACTTCATATGTTAAGTGTTAAAGGCGGACCAGGTCGGATGATTACAGTGCTTGAAATCCAGCAGGAGACACGTGCACTGCTGTGACGATCAGTATTTTTAGATATATGACTTTTAAAACTATATTTTCCGCTACAGAAAATGTAAAACTAATGCATCCAAGTCTTCCATGACTTTTACAAATACAAGTACAAACACGAGCTCTATTCTTGGTTCTGTGATGGTTAACACTGGTAAACAACATAAAGAAGTTTCACTAAAGATGTTTAGTTTAAAGCGACAGCGGATAATAAGATACTCGTAAATAAATTTAAATAAACTTATTTCAACTCATATTTGTCTCTTTAACTGCAAACTTACCTATGAACACAATCATTATGATTGACATTCCTTAGTTGTTGCATTAATTCATGATAATTCATGACCACAAAGTGTTTCCTAAATGTTTTACTGTCGGTGCTCGGGGTGCACTGAAGTGTTGCCACTTTAATTGCCAAATGTCAAACACATGAATGCTTCTGCTCAAAGGAAAATGTGAGAAGACACACAGTGAGCGATCTCCAGTGGAAGATGATAGGTGGGTGTAGCTCTCTGATTGATAACCTGACCGTGTCTGAGTGACCTTTCCAGCAGATTACCCAAAACAATGCACGGTGCCTTAATGTGGAGCCATGAGGACGGCTGTCACTTCACATTGTGTAATATAGCAAGTAATATTATCACATTTTCCAAATGTGTCCAAAAAATGTTTAAATAACAATAACAGCTGAGTAATTAACACATTGTACTAATTGCCTCTTGTGTTTTAAATACCACAGCAGATGACTAATTAGCAACCACTGACTGAAGAGAGTTCATTTAATTAGTGACAAACAAAGTGAGCCACTTGTCTGGGTTCCTTTATAAAAACAGACAACAGTACAGAAAATCACTGTACTGACCCGGTCGGTGCTCCATGAACTCTCCCCGAGAAAACAGCTTCTGACTGGGCAGTGACAGCCGGGTAAATCCCCCTGATGGCGATTATCTGATGTTATGTGATGATAGATATCAATGCAATGATGTACATGTCTGGTTGCAGTTATTGAAGACAGCTTAAACTATCGTGGTGGTAGAGTGGCTGTTAAGTTTGATAGTTTGGGGAAAATGCTTGCTGAGAGCTACTTGAGAAGATAAATACCGCTCTTCAGTCTGTGCAGTAACTGTGAGCTAGGATTCAATTGGGATTCATAGAAGTCAATCCACTGTGCATAAAGACTGAAAGCAGGAGGAAACAGCCAGCCCGGCTCTGTGCAAAAAAAACCTGCAAGCACCGCCGCTCATCTGTATGATCTGTGCACAAGTAGAAATGTAAAAATGACAACTCATTCTAGCCAAACAGGAAAAACCTTTGCTGATTCAAATCATTTGACCCTTTTACAAGCTATAGACTCAGTCCTGGTTCAAACTGTTCAGAGCCTGTATAGAAGTATCCAGCTATGAAGCAACACCTATTATTATTATTATTATCACAGTATTATTTCACTCAGGTTTTAGACAAGTACTGGGTGTCACAGCTGAGCAGGCTCATTCGCGAGTGAGGAGAAATACACTGTTAAAAGCTGCTGATTAATTCAGCGACAACGGTGAGTCAGTATAAAGATTTGTGTTAAAGATTCATTCATACACTGAACACTTCTGCTTTAACTAAACCCTGCAGCCAGCAACAGTACGAGTCCATTACCTGGTTTTGACACATTTGTATACATCAGTGTTCTTTAGAGGTAAACTACGTCAGCTGTTCTGCCCACCACCCCAAAGACAGTGTAGATCACTTGCCCAGAAAGATCGCCGTGACGCCGAGTTAAAAGACTGTTTGAATTAAACATCAGACATGGCTCTCTGCTTTGAACTGTTTCTCTCCAGTTGGCTTAGACAATGTTCTGAGTTATTTTCAGAACACATAACAACTATGAGAGCCAACCTTAAGGCACTCCAGGAGCCTGCAAGCCTCCACCATGAAGCTATTCTGTAACACTCCAGTCACTGGAAATACTTTCCTTTTATTATTTCATGGATTTTTCCCCTCATTAGATAGAAAAGGGAAACTGTGTTGATTCTAATTACCCCCCCAGAACTACTGTAGGTCTGTTTTATATCTTCATCAACACCAAATTTAATGAAGATTGATTCATACATTTTGAAACTGCTGAAAGATTTTAAAGTTTACAAAAATTTAAATCATTTAAATCTGCAGTAACTGTTGTTGTATTTTTTGGCCACTTGGGGGCAGCAGAAACAGGTTGTGAGCATGACGCTGACATATCATGACATTAACTGACACATTCAGCAGTTATGGAGCAACATTATGACTCACCTGGAGTCATGTTTGTATCTACCTGTTGAATGTACGTCCAATATTAACTCTTTTTTTGGGGCTCCTCCACCACCTGAGAGGAATATCTGTTTACCTGCTCACTGTGATGGACGATCTATCTTGTGATTGAAGACAAAGCAGCAAATTAATCATATCTAATGTACCGAGAAGTGAGAAGTTAACATTTTATCCGCCGTCACATCTTTCATGTTCATTTCACAGAACTGAAAGATCGTGAGCTGCAGTTTGAAGCCAGAAAAACAGGCATCAGATAAAAGAAGGGTCATTTTGGATTTGTACATTTACCATCTTTTATATCTAAATGTGTGCATTATTTTTTTTCCTGGTCAGGTTTGTGCATTAAAATGTAGGGAAAACATAAAATATATGTTTAATTGAATACCACCTGACCTCGTCGTTCTCCTTTTGTCGTTGACTGCTGAAAGTTTCCAGAAAGAAATTCAAACTGTTTGTTTAGAAATACGACACCGGGATCAGTTTTAATCACAAGTCAAAGTGCAATGTTTGCAATATGTACAATTGTACACAATTTGCACATTTCAGGAATAGATCATCAATGGCATTTTTAAGAAACACATTACGGGTACGTTATACACAGTTACATTGGGGTGCATGTACAAATGAAACTTAACAAACATAATAAAGTTTATTGCTGCCACATCGCATTAAAATATTTAAAGTGAACTACTTATTTAAGTAGAACAGACCTATTAATTGATTAATCACAACGACTACCTCTCTAATATGTAGCAATATTAATAAATTAAATTCCAATTATATCAATATACTTTTAAAAGTTAGATTTCATGAGAAGCTCAACAGGCTTCCTGTCTGCTCGTTTAAGTTGAACTCTTTCAGTGAAGTGTTTATTTTGGGTCCCGTGAGTATTATTTCAGCCTCTTAATATTAACTGTGAGTTTTATTACGTCATGCATTACTCTAATATGCTGTGTAAGCCTTTGCAATTGATCCTATGCCCTGCAAATGAAAGCTGTATAGCTGAGGTATTGAATTAAGTTATGAGTGTCCCCCGCTATGTGGGTTAAAGCTGCATGACGAATGATCACATGCAGGTTGAGACCTACAGCCCGCCAGATGGTTGAAACACAAAGTACAGAACAACATATAAAAAGTCCTGCTTTACTTCTACACTACTGCACATTGTACAGACCTGTTAACAATGTTCTAAATCAACATTTAGCTCTTCTGTAAAATGACTACATGCACAAACATCATGTCACATCTGTTGTTTGCCCCTCGCTTAGCACTGTCGGTTGTGGTCGGAGTGTCTGCGGTGAGTCGGGTTCAGGCGTTCAGTTGAAGGCTGGGTTGCGGACTCCAGACAGGCTGCTGACGGGAGCGCCCTTGCCTTTGAGGAGGGTGAGAGAGAAGATGAAGAAGCAGACGCTCATGACGCCCAGGATGATCATGCCCGAGATGAGCGCGCTCGTCACCGTGTTCATCTGGAACGCCGGAGCTTTGAGATGAGCTGGAGCAGAAAAAAACACAAAGGAAAAATCAGATTTTCAGACCTGAAAACTTCTAAGGTCACGCTGAGACATTTCCAGCTCAGCAGCAGGAACCAAACTATCACGAATCAGGAGAAAAGTAGAATCAGAGAAACAGATTTCTTCACTGACATTAAAGTCAAACAGCAGAATATGACAAAGACATTACGGAGCACCGCTCTCTTTGCTCGCAGCCACACTTAATTACAATTAATTCATCCATCTCCACTCGTGTGAACACGATAATTTCTGTGGGAGTTCTCACTCGTCGTTCTGTCACGTAGCAAAATAACTCAGTGTGTGATTTAGAGGCAGTCTGCGGGAAATGAGGCGTTTAATAAAGCTGCTGTCACACATCAAGCATCGCAGGACAATGAGGAATAATGGCCTAGACGAGGACATGAGACATTTTCGAGCAATTGGAAGGTTTTTACTGTTTGAAATTACTCTTATTCATATCACTGAAAGGCAATGCCACATTTACACTGTCTCTGTGTGGACTGAACGTGAAGACTTACCCAGCTGAGAGTTGTTAGTCGGTGTTTCGTCTGTGAAAAAGAAAAGTATAGGGCGTTTAAGGGTAACAGTAGTGCATTGTATTCAGCACAGCATGCTTTACAGTACATGTGTTCATCTCTTGTGCAAAATATGTCTTTAGGATGCCTTCAGGCGGCGACTATCTAGGCCGCCCCAGATAAAGCTACTTGAGTCGGACACACTCAAGTATCTTTTAATATAATCCAATCTGTTAATGATTGCAGATTTACACGTGGAATTGAAAGAGCCCGTGGCGCTCCACTCCCAAGTTTTATGTTTCATGTAACAGCGCTGTTTGGTTAACGTCAGGAAGGGAAGGTTGGTTGGTGGTGAAACAGACGCTAAGGGAAAAGAATAACACAAGACGAGGAGGTGTGTTATCAAACTGTACCACTGCGAGTGATGATAGGCCCGGCAGTCAGGACAGCGTTCCCAGATGCTCCGTTTGATTCCTTTCCCTCTGAGATGTCTCTCTTTTTTCTGCTGCCACAGATCTGTGGAAAAAATAGAGATGTGGAGATGTGGTGGCAGGACGAAACCCCGGAGGTGTTCAGGAGACACATACTGGATGGTTCATGTGACTCATTTTACATTTTTACTGTGTTTTTCTGGCTTATATTGTCATATGAAATGTGACGTATGAAAAAAATGTGACTTTAAAATAGCAAACGCTGCATGTGTCTCATAGTGACTTTAATTATCCTCCCCTTCAGTCATTCATAATTCAGATATTTATGTGTTCGTATCATGCAGCTGTTCCACTTTTATAGGTTACAGGCAGTCCTCAGCTGCTTGTCAATTAGGCCGCCAACAAAGCACTGTTTGGAAATGTGAGCAGGACATCCGACAGTCACTTAGGCTGCAGGAATATAAAAAGGCCCGCTCTGAAATCACTGTAATCACGTCTGACAGATATATAAATGTGACATTTTCCTGAACTGACAGAAAATATTACGTTAATGTCAGCATTAAGGGCACAAAGATAACATCCACGCAAAGAAAAAAGGAATCCATTGACAGTTGGCAGAAACTTATAGCTAACTTATTGATTTTGAATGCTTGAATCAGTGCTGGAAGAAACATTCAGACGCTTTAGGAGTATCAATACGTAACAGATAATGTACCACGAGGCTCGATCGATACTTAAGTTTCACTTTCTCTTCTCTACGCTCAGGTTGGCGATCCCCAAACCAGTATCAGTATCTGTGTCTGGCATGGAGACAGAGGTCAGTCAGCGTGGTCAAGTATTTCCAGGTAGCTGATTTATAGAAGTGAAGGTAAGATTTCGTCATCTCCATCATGAGTTAATGTTATTTTTCAAAGTGTTATTGATCATCATAGTTGTAATTTTAGCAGACAGAGTCTAAATATAGACGATTCAGACAGTCATATAATTTATTCAGCCAGATGGATAAATATAAATAAATTATTTGACCTGAAAACATATTCCTCTATAAAGATATACACCTCAAAGCTGAAATGTGAATATGACTGAATATAATTAACTGTCAAAGGAACATTAGTATTCCTATATTTGCATTACAAATTTGCATATTGACGCATTCACTTCATAAATTATGACATATTGCTCTCCCCTACACAAGTATCGGTATCGGTAATACCGTCCCTGTATTTACTTGGCGCTTATTACACGACTATTTACTTGAGAAATCAATATTCTGTGTCAGATTATTGATTTAAAAATGATTTAACTGAGTCTGCTGTCGTCCTCCAGAGTCTATGATCTGACCTGTGTCCGTAGTAGTAGTCTGTCATATAGCAGTAGCAGACAGCAGAGTGCTGTAACTGACCAATCAGAATGATATATTCCACAAAGTCAGGGGGCGTGTACTAATTTTACATCCAATCAAACGCTTTCTCTCTTCTGACGCCGCCGGAGCGGAGTGCTTCCTGTCTGATCCAGTCTATGACTGCTACAGTCATCTCTGTCCGGGCCTCACTGATCACTGAACAGAACCACAGAACTTTATTCAGACTGGATCAGATTTCATACACAATATAAAATATTTAAAAGTTACTTTGCACCACAGATGATAACGAGTGAATGTTAATGTCATGTGTGAAGGCGTCTCTGTGAGTCTCACTGGCATGAGCATCGGACAGTCGTCAGCTCGACACAGCTTGGTGACGCAGTGCAGGAAGACGGTGGACATCTTCTGGTTCTTGTGCTTTACGAAGCGGAACACTTCGAAGGCGAAGCGTCCCATTTGGCTCTTCCCGTTTTCAAAGACGGTGGTCTGGGGGTCTTTTTCACAGCTGGCTCAGAGAGAGGGAAATTACAAAAGCATTATGAGAAAGGAGAGCAAGAGAGAAATATCAAACCCAACAACATCACAGAGCTGCTTTCAAAGTTTAGTTACCTAAAGAAAAGATCGTAGCGGAGGTCATCGTTGGGGTTTCCAGACGGCGTGGTGTAGCAGTAGTCCATTAGGATGTTCCACCTATTTAACAGTTCACAGAGTCGATGAGAAGGAACGCTCTTTGCTCTTTGCTCACGTGTTTTCAATAGATAAAGCAGCTATCATGTGACAGTACGGCTCTGTCTCCTCGAACACACGCCTTGTTTGTTTTCTCAGTTATGTTTTGAAATGTAATTACTTCCTGCTGAAGTTGTTTGTACTGTAGGAAGACTAATATTTATATTTATATATAGGAGGATGAGCAGAGTGCATGTTGAACCTCGATACCAGACATCAGAGTTCACACGCTCAGTCCTGCTTGTAGTTTCACGGTTGGGACAGATGGTGGTTAAATGTTAATAAAGTACATACCGTGCTACTTTTGGCTTTTTAAATATTTATAGTCCTCCTGCAAAAATGTCTTTTTCTTTATGTTTCTTAGATGTTTGAGGTTCACCAAGCAGAGCGAGACACAAACTTTGAAACTTTTAAATGTGTGTGAACATTCTGCAGACACATTCAGTGTTAAAGGATATAGAAAACATTCTTTTGTTTCAAAATGAATAAACAGAATGTCTATAGTGCTAACATCCATCCCACAGGCAAGACTAAACAACCACAAGACTTTACATGGTTAAATCTGAGTCACGCTGACAACAAAAGGGGAGATCTGTTAGTCAAAGGTCATTTTTTTTAAGCAAAATATACAAAATCTAAGCGATTTTCCACAAATGTGAAACGTGTTGCTGCTGCTCCCTGAAGACTCCTCAAATTTAAAAATGTTCATTCCCATTCTCTGGAGAGCTTAGGCAAACTTATCAGAACCAATTTCCAACGACTTCCCGACATGAATTACATTCGATGGTGATTTCAAGGCCAAAAGGGAGGAAATACTTTCAGTGATGGATAAAGCATCATCTATTATTATCCCGGAGTTTCCTGTTTAGGTCACGAAAGCGCTCAGACTGAAAGTCATGGAGCAGTCGAGGGGCTCGCTCACAGGTTCAGATCAGACTCTGGTTCAGCCCTGCTCTCCCTTCTCACACTGTTAACATCAAAGCTCGTGCTCGATGATAACTGGAGTGAAATTTAACTTTTACTGTGATCTGGTATCTCTTAAATATTCAACTCCAGCAACACTTTTACTAAAGAGAACAACTTTATTGTCGGACTAAGCGTTTGTCTTCATGCTGCGTCGCTGGAGTTCTCCTTTTTACCACTTTTAGGTGAAGTTGTGCCACTACATCACCCAGATATCATGTTATTTTACAGCCCTGTGCATTCTGCATTATTTCCATTAAAATAATCCAACAACTTGGCAGAAGACGAATGATAGCAGACAACATAAAGGGATATGGTGATGTACTCTGCCTCTGTTGAGACCTCCAGATCAAATAAATTGATTGAATACCTCCTGTCCAGGTTAGAAGCTTTAACAGCTGCAAACACTCGCGTCTTCAGGGTCAGTCCTGCCATCGGGATGGACAGCTGCTGAATGTACGATGAGTCCTGCACGTAAACACAGTGTTTCACAGTCATTTTCATGAATCCCCAACACAGAATCTCATTCTGGTTCAAATTGACTTCAGTTAGTGGAAGGTCTGAAATGCATTGAAGGTAAATTGAGTATAATCTTCTCCAATTACAGGATTTAAGGCAATTTGCAGAGTGCATAAGCTGCATAAAAGGGTTTCTGAGTTTGGTATCACGCCCAGTCTTACAGGTGTATCATCATAATTACAGATGTAAAAGGTGCAAATTCATTTAAAATAGCTGCAGAGCTTCTTACGCTCTTTAATGCACGCTAAGAATAACGATGTGAACTTACGTTGTAAAGCAGAAGATTCAACGTGCTGACGAAGGTACCGTTGCTGTCCTTCACTGAGATTGCAGCAGCTGACCTTCAAGTAAAGATAAAAAAGATCGAAGCTGCCAGAACTGTTCAGAAAGGTGAGGCGATGCTGACATTTGTGTTTTTTCATATCAGATAATTCTGCAGGAATACTAAATTAATAATTCACAATATTAATGAAGAACAAACTTACTGCACCTTGAAACTGCTGCACGTGGTTAATAAACAAAAATCATTTATTTTCTTTCAACCAGATCCAGAGTGGATATTTTAAAAAATACATTTTAGATGCAGGAGGTTTGCACAATAACTTGAACCACGTGAATTCGATGATATAAGATAACCCTGAAACCTTTGTGAAGCTGGGAATGTTCACATTTATGTGGCTGTAATTTCTGGTGCTGTTTTCTATAAATGTATTACACTTTAATAATTTTATGCTTTAATATTTTGTCCATTTTGTCCTTGTGAGACAAAAACAGAGCACAGTAACACTGTACAAGAACAAAATGAAAAAAAAAAAATGGCATTATCACAAATGAATACAGCCTCGATGAATCTACACTTGTATCTTTGATTCACAACAACACAAACTAAGCAGAAAAGTCTGTATTACTTGTGCCAGGCCTGTTGCAGTGCTTTGCATCATTGCATGTGTCCATTCTCAGTTTTTAAAATGTCCCTCCATGATTATTTTCCAGTCCCACACACAATATGCTTCACCCATTTAAATGAATGATGTGGTGGCCGGCTGTATGTGAGTGAGACTTACGAGGCCAGCTGCGTGTTGTTGACTAGGTATTCCAGCGGGTAACTGCAACTGAACTTGTACAGCAGACCCGGCAGGTAGCTGATGATGGTGGGGGGATCGGGCGTGTCGATATACCCTGATATGTTTCCAATCTGCACCAGTGACAGGTTCCCGTAAGCGTTCGGTCCTTGAGCTGTGGAGACCTGCAGAGAGCAGCATCAGTGTGGGTAACACTCCTCCTGACTCCCTAACCGAGCGACATTATCTCACAGTGGACACGCTGCACAGGGGCTGATCTGCCATCCCACGGGCATACTAATGCCCGTCAATAATCCCAGACTCAATCCCTCCATCTCTGACAGCATACCCTCCAGGAACTGTCCCATTCCATCTGGCTCAGCTCGACAGCACACTCAGCAACTATTCACTTTAAACTGTTTTAGAAATTGTTTTTCCACTCATCATCATCCTGACAGGGCCTCTAGGATCTCCACAGCAGCCCCCTCTTTCACCGAGATAACGAGTTGCTGGACTTCATTCCCATGCTGCATAAATGCAACTTGTCAACATCAAAACATGGCTACTGTGAAGGAGAGACAGCTCGCTGAAAGATAAGACACATCTGATCTTTTTTTACAACAAAATGCAGGGACGGTTTTTAAGTTTTCAGCAGCAGTTTGCTGCCTGTGTTAGTCATAAAGATAATTGAGTCACCTGAGTCTGTGAGTCATTTTAAGACACATTTTTCAGCAGGAGGTGTGTGTAATGACTCCTTTTGGAATCTCTTTACAACAAACTATTATCTTGACTGATATTTCAAGGCTGCAATCTGATAGCTATTATTCACCTTAACAACAATATTACATGCTTCAGCACCAAATTCAGCTCAGTGTTGCTGTAAAACGACTGATCGAATGCATTGATGTTGCTCTTACCACCAGGGAATTGCCACAGGACTCCAGACTGGCCAGGCTGATGCTAAAGATCACGACGGTGGGAAAGGTGTTGTTATTGATGAAACCGCGGCAGTGAGCGTCTCCATGGCGACCGTTGAGAGCCAGGTCGGTGTCAGTGTAGCCGGAAAAGAGGACGGGGCAGAAGTTGATCTTGAGGGTGATGGTCTGCACCCCGCAGTACACACTGATGTCTCTCTCGGCTGCAACAAGAAATAAAGAATGAGCCGTGCGATATTGTATATTGTGATATTTACAGTCCAAAAGCATCATGTCAATATCAATGTCATCATCCCCCCAATAAACTTTCCAATTAAAAACACAATCACGCGTGAATCTGTGTCAGTTCCTCACCGGGGAAGCGGCTGTGAAAGTTGGCGTCACAGTTGTATCCGTTGAATTGAGCTCCAACTGATAAGGCCTTAACAAACAGTAAAAGAATCAAAAGTATATGTTCCATTTCAGCACCTGAAACAGAGCGACAGTTTGAACTTAATGTGTGAAATCCATTTTTTAAGCAATTCTTCTGTCACTTCAGCACATAAAATCTTTTTTAAAAAAATGGTAAAACAGAAAATAAAATCAATCTTAAATTTCAGTTTTTGCGCTGAGAAAAAAACAAAAATATTCAGAAGACTTTTCCCAAAAGATTTCAGTTATCTTGGACTTCTTTCACACGCCTGCCAAAACAAATCAAAGTATACAAATGTCACGTTGAAATATCTGCAGCTTTGGCATCAAACTTATAAGAAACGATGCTGGATAATGTGCTCATAACTACTTCATTTCAGAAAGCAGAATGGCTTATCTCTGTGCGCATCATCTCATTGTCCTGCGAAACCTTCTTATCACATAATCGTTGTCAGTCACAGATACAGAGTCTCAGTCCGGAGCAAACGGCTAAATTAAAGGAGTAATTGCAAGTTTGCAGTTAGTGTCCCTTGCCCTGGCAGCAGATGGTGTTGCTCCTGACAGCCTGAGGTAAAAAAAGGCAAGACCATCGCTCTACGAGACATAGAACCACTCACCCTGGTTCCTGGAAGCCAGCGAGTCAGCGGTTCTCCATAAGCTTGGGACAGACGATGGAATGGTCCGCACAGCATCCCTACCCCGACAACTAGAAACGGGACTCAGGGGCAGGGGGGGAAAAAGGGATCCTACACATAAGAGATTCATTATTTGAACATGTCAACAAAAAAAGGGCTGTCCAGAGCGAACATGGGAAAGTCCATCAAATCTGAATGTGTTATACAAATCCTTTCACGTTCGCAGAAACATGAGCAGGTTTTGAAGTTTCCCACTCATATCCTTTCGGCCCAATCTGGCTGTGTCACCGCTCACAAATGGTTTGACGCCGCAAGAGGTCCAGCGGCAGTGGGGGGGAGAATTATCCTTTCAACGCTCCAGTGGCCCTGGCCTGCTGACTGAGCCGTTCCTTTCTCCCAAGGCCAGTCGGGGAGTGCAGAAACCCACCACGCGGGCCCTTGGCCCCGGGAATCCACACTTTTCATGCTTTGTGTGCAGCAGTACTCAGTCAGCACAGCAGCAGGCAATCTGCTCGGTGGGGCTGTGAGCTGCTGCCGGGCCTCCTACCTGACCCCCAAACTTTGATTCCTGGTTACAGGACGCATAAAGAGAGCAAAGAGAAAGAAAGCAAAGTTCATGGCGTTTCAGGGGGGATTAGCATAGTCCTCGCTGTCCCATCTTCCATATGGACAGCAGTATATGTGACGGGCTTTGCCGCAGTGTGAACCAGACCAACCAGAGGACACACAGGGATTATGTGAATATGGAACATGAGATGGAAAGGACATTGCAGTGGCAGTTTCGTGCAAACATCTCACTTTAGGCTGAAGGGAAAACAAGAGGCGCTTGTTTGGTTTCTCTCTTCTGCATCACATGATAATTTCAAACTGGCTTCAGTAAAGGTTTGCCTCTGTGAGTCTGTCCTAACCTTAGCCCATCACCAGATATAGACAGCTTTATATTGGACTCGAATATAGGCCATTCATTAGCACACAGTTAATTAGGTGTAATCGGCCCTTACCCCGTTCTTCTTACCTGAACAGTATCTTGTTGTCTTCAGAAGATTTTAGATCAAATCCACTATTCAAGGGTGTCCAGGCAGTATTTGCCCCGCAGTGTCTTACTGTATAAAACCTCTTGTCGAACTCCTGGACAGTAGTGACCCTCGGCAGCTCAAGACGTTCAGTCGTGCTCCTTCGCTGCTCTGATCAGTCTCCTGGAGAGCTTGTCTAGGAAGTTGAGCACTGAGAGCTGGAGGATAGCAACTTCTTATTTCTAATGACTTTGCTAATCCAGATGAAGTATAATTACAAGAATCTTGGCCAAAAACTGGAGATAGTACGTTTCTTCACTGCGGACTGATAGCCATCTAGAGTGCCCGAGCGCCTCAATTATCCAGAGCTCATTTCATCAGTCTATATGATCCCGTCGATCTTATCAGTTTGAGAGCGTCTTAAACCATACAACATGGCGACTATGGAGGCTAAAGACACCATTTTGGAACTTTTCATCACCTTCCTTTGACATTGTCAACTCACATCACTCAGGTCTGCTTGAGCGCTCTTTGAAGATGCATGTGAATGCATATCTGTTCATGGCTGATCATGACACCGGAGGAGACATGGAAATGATACGATGCTGGCAAAAACACCAAAAATAACACGTGGTGAGGTGACTAAACAAATTACAGGCGAGCTAACATGTAGTTTAATCATTTTCCTGACAACAACACAGCAACCTGTAATTTCACACAGCAAACACAGAGACTGGGTATAATTTGGAGTACACCACTGATGAAAAGCTTTGAATTAAAAGAACTAGTTAATCTGTTTTCTGCCTTTGTATGATGAATCAGAATGGAAATAGAAAACACTTCAGCAAACAACCAAACACAATGAAATGACATCAAACCAAACATTTGGTATACAAACATCGACACTGACTGTACAACATACAAATTATAAATGTCAATTTATTAGCACATGACCTCTCAGGAAGGACACCTGTGTGCAAATAAATGTAGAAGTATTGGCAGCATATACAGGTCACCCTCTTTGCTTAAAGAAACATTTAATTGCCTCATCTCCACCTTTTAAAAAAGAAAAATCTCTGCTCGACTGGGTGCTCATTTCTTACTGAGGAGGCAGAGGAGGCTGCTCGTCTTCTATTTTTAGATAGATTTAGAGGCAACAGGGAGATGAAAATGTTTTTAAAAAGAGCAATTTGTTGAAATAAGCCATTACCAAATGTCAGTATCATTTATAAAATCTCTCCTTTGCAAAAACTCTGATTTCTGATTAAAATGCCTCAACACTGACACCTGCAGGGCAGGAAAGAGAGGACAGGGTGGTGTGTGTGAGGTGGTGGTGAGGACAGAGGAGCTCCTGCTGCTCTCCAGGCTGGATCTCTTATATTAGTTTAATGTCCATTTTCTAAAGTGTCCTCCCTGACAAGTCAATAACCAGAGTACAATATTGACACTGCATTCGCCCAATCATAATTTCCAACTCTGTACTGAGTGTGAGGAACAATAACATATCAGAAAATGTGTTTTTTTTTTAAACTCCTTGTGTTAACCAATGAAATAATTAACATGATCTAGTTTGGTTGTTGTAGCTACTAGCCCTGAAGGACTGTAATGCTCATGGATTTGCAGGTTGCTGCTGAGGAGTTGATGGAGAACTCGACTCTGGCAGTTCGACGGTGACATGCTGCACTCCGTTCACCTCGGACTAGATCCTGGTACGTTCTAGGTGACGGACTGCTCACTGAGTTTGAGATCAAATTTTCTAGTGATCGTGTCTGGTAGAAAACACAGTGGTCTTAATCTGCGTTCATTCCACTGCTTCAAGATTACTGTGAAACGGCCTGCTGTTTGACATCATGGAAGGACTTATTCAGACCTGAGCATTTGATGTCTTAAATTATAGGCCTATGGGTATAATTATGATCCTTTGTAACATAAAGGATACATTATTGCACTAGGAACATTACTAGGTGCAAGTTTATGCCGTCAATGCTTTTCCCTTTGCAGAAAAACTGTTTTAGTACATACTAAGACGATTTGTTACACCACCTTCAGACATAAGGTTTATGCAGTCAAGTAAGCACTCAGTTCACCTCATTTAATGAAGTCCGATTTGAAAAGTCCTGCTGTCCCCAATAATCAAATATATTTATAGTAAACTGCAGTAAATGTTGGTCATTTTATTCCATGTTCATCAATTAAAAAACGCCATTTTAAACTTGCACATGGAAAACAGCTCATGTTCCTTCACACAAAGGTAGTAGCATCTGTTACCTAACCTGTCTCTGTCTATATCTTGACTCTTCTGTCTGTATACAGTCCTAGAATAACAGGTCAACTCACAACAACACTCCTCTGTGGAGGAAAAATGTGCTTCAGCCAGAGCAGTCAGAAAGTTAGACCTGCTCACAACACACAATAACTGCTGGAACCTGGAAAATGTTGTGCTTTTGATACAGCTGATCATAATATACTGCTGAATAAGTCACTCTCCACTGCACCTCTCTGAGTCTCCAGGTTGGAAGCAAGTTGCTGCTACAAGCGAAGGAGTTCAAGTATCTCGGGGTCTTATTTAGATGTGACGGGAAAATGGAGCGTGAGATTGACCGGCGGATTGGTGCGGCGTCAGCAGTATTGCAAATGATGTTTGTAGCAGACTGTTTGGGATGCCCTGCTAAACCGGCAGCCATCGCAACCCGACCCTGGATAAGCAGAAGGAAAATGGATGCATAGAAGTGACACTCCAGGTTTTGATTATTTTGCTTTCAACTGGTTCAATCAGATTGTTGTTGTTGACAATGGTGTCCCATGTGGATCAATATTAGGACTTGTATTTATATAACAGAGGGTTGCAATGTCCGTTTCTACGCTGATGATATAACCATATTTTTAATGATGTTGTTGTGTTGATGTTTCATAAAAGTCATGGTTATGGTCATGTTTACCACTCTGTTCATCAGCTCTGCTTTTGATAACACTCTATAAGCATATAAGAGTCTGGGAACTGGGGGGGCAGCTGCTCAAAGTTGTCGTATTTACATAATTCGCCAACATTTCCAATAGGTGACAAGTCGAAACCGATATTTATCTGTGCTTTGTTTTCACTGTTGTCAAACTATATACCCAATTTATCTACTCAGTAATGAGTCATGAGTGACAGTGGGTTTGTGAATAGAGATGACAATGACTTGAATCCATCCCCCTGCAGCTGTACTCGTTGAACTGTACATTAGATCCCTCTCCTATGTATCACATGGGAGCTCTTACGTGAGGTGTGACATCCAGGTCAGAGTGAGTTCACGTTTCTTGAGTGACAAATTAAGTTTCTGTACATAGATGATAATGTTCAGGGGTCAAATGTATAATTGACCTCAGTTTATGCTGACAATATACCGATATAATAAGGCCACATGAGACAATCATCCTATTTTTCAGAACTGCATTTGGTTTAATGATAAAACTAATGACAATCTCCGTCAGCAGAATAAGATCTGAGGATCCTTTATCTGGAGTGAAATCAATCTAGACTGGGTGCCGTCACACTGAGCTCTCTTTAGCAGTTTGATTGGCACACAAATAATTTTGCGTCTTTGAAAAAAATGAAAGGGCAAGTCTCTCCGCTTTTGTTGGCTAAAATGTCATCACTTGGCACGCATACAAGTAGTCTTTGCATCATTTTCGGTGTCCCACAGAGAGTATCCCTGTATACGATTGTCCTCCCTGTTGACATACCCATTATATACATGACAAATATGTTCTTCAGAGGAGGATGCGCTCTCTCCCCGAGTAATATAGCCGCTGCAGGAAAGGAACAAACATTACATCACTGAAATTAACTATAATACGAACAATCTGTTACATAATTCTTATGTATATCTTTTGATCAATTTGAATACTTGAAAAACTGATTTTTTCATGATGGTGTCAAACTCAATGGCCTAATTATCACTACCCTATGTAGGGCAGTCTATTGTATGTAGCCTGAGAGGCGAGACCCAGGGCAAAACAACTTCCTGTTTCCTATTGCTGAATGAAGGACACAATTTTATGGTGACAGAAAGTCGTCGACAAAACAAACCATAAACTGTCCATCAACTGAAGAACCTGTCTCAGCTGATATCGTCCTGCTCGTCCTCGTGTTGACAGTGAGGTTGTTTGTGAGGATGAATGATGCGTCTCTCTACTGTTTTCAGCTGGAAGCACGCAGCACTAACCTCGAGGCAGGACAGCGTGCGTTCATCGTGCCAAGGCTGGATTACCAACAGAGAACGGCAGGTGTAGAAGCTGATTTCATTAGTTGATTATCATTATTATTATTATTTGTCATTTGCTAGGGGGCAAGAAGTAGGTGGAAGATAAAGGTAGCAGGTATGTCAGTGTCAAACGATGGACTGCAGAGCGATAAGAGAGAGGCAGCATGATGAACTTGTATGATCTTAACCTGGAAAATAAATCAGCTTAAAAGTGAATCCAGCTTCAGCACAATCCAGCTGAAATAGTTCATCAGTGGGCTCCAAACACAGATGACATTTATTATATTGTTTGACATACTTTTATAGATATTGCAACATTCCCAGCTCGTCTAAGCTGACTAAAACACAAACAACAATCATACAGAGAGAAACATAGACCAGAGGAGGCACAGCTATCCATGCCTCGCCTCATTATACCCGAATGTTTACTTAAAGGACCGGCCTGTGGGATTTAGAGGCACCTAGTGGTGTAGTTGCAGATTGCAACCCCCTCATTTCACCCTCTCCCTCCTGGAGGAGTAACTATGGTGGCTGTAAAACATGACAGGTCCTGTCGAAAGCCAGTGTACTCGGCCTCAAACCCAAAGCCCGCTGGGATCGGTTCCAGCCCTCCACAACCCTGATAAAGATAAGCAGTTATGGAAGATGGATGGATGGATGGATGGATGGAGGTGCCCCGTTAGACCATTTTGTGAGCCTCATGCATGAACTAACATATACTGTTAAATGTTTACTGTTCAATACAGTTAACTATATTCATAAATAGTACCATTCAAATGTGAACTTAACTTACCTTGAACTTAGCACAGCCCCTTTCTAGTCACACATACAGACACACAAGCTGCGGGTAAACGGATGAGGTGATACGGAGGGAGGAAGACGTTTGCCAGTTTCACTGTGTTACGTTGCAGTCTGCATAGCATTCTGTAAAGAGGCGCACATTTCCCTCTGAGCTCTAATATCTTGATCATCGGGGTTTAATAATGACGTTTGAAATAATGGTTTACGGGTACGTGTGTGATGCATTTGGGGTACGAGCGCTATAAATATCCACAGCCGTGCGTAATGGTCGTGCGTAATCACAGCTGCTCCGGTCCTGTTGGACAAACCTCGCTGATGCAACTCGGTCGGCTCAATTGCATGACTCTTTAATGAGTGGTCGACATGCAAAAAAAACATGTTCAAGATTGTTTCTCCTTCAGTTTATGGCACATTGTGCGAGTGGATGACTTTGTGATGTTTATCAGAAAATGATTTTGGTCATCTAGGATCACAAAACTAAAGAAAATATGAAATGTATGCACACAAAAATAATATATTAATCTCTGGAAGGTGGCTTGAAGTTGTCTATGATGTGCATGTAGTGCCACATAGCAAATGTTGACCACTAGATGTCCTCAAAGTTTTACCAAATACAGTGACAGCGGGGCAAGGGGAGTATGTTCAAGTGCTGTGGGAAAACTCAGTACTAAATCTTGATTAAACACAGAGCAGACGGCTAAGTGTTGACAGCGGGGGTGGCTAAATGAGGAAGTTTTCTTCTCTGGTATCCGTATTACCAAGAAGTCATGATGGGAAGATGACACAGAGACTGAGTCAGAGCTAAAAGTGATTCAGTCATTGTCGGCTACTGTTTCAGCTTCTGGTCTGGGTTCTGCTTTCAGGGCCTAAATATCAAGAAACATCCTGTGTAGGTCCCAAATAATCAAAACTTTTACCCTTTCCCTATTTCCACCATTTGCAACTTTAAAAAAAAGCATCATGTGTAGCCTGTGAGCATGTCCTTCACTTCATATTTTCCATTGGATCCCAAAATAGCTCTGTAGCACTTGACATGCAAAACAGGCCAAATGCAGCCCCCCCTGAGCAACAGTCTCCAGCTATGTCTCCAGATCCTTTTTGGTCACTGTGCATGGAGTCAGGACAGAGAAGCCTCACAAAGGAGGCAAATCTTTGGAGACATTTCATGTTACCGCTTCCTGTAGAAGATGGATGAGTAACCCTGCTTCATCAGAGTACATATTGTTTTGCCCAACAGCAAGAAAAGCTTCCGTTCCTGACTGGGAATTGAACTTGTACCAAATACCAAGTATAGTCAATGATATATGGGTCCTTTAGGGCCTTAATGATAATTAAACAAACAATCATGCTCATGTATTGATCACCAAAACACAATAAGAACAACAAAACAGAGGGAGGATCTGTCAGAAATCTTTATTTCTTATTAAATCATCAAAATAATCAACAGTCACGCGTCAGCGGAGCCATCATATCTAGACTGGGCTTCTTGTTTCAGGTTGATTCAGGTATATTTTCCCACTTTCCGAGGTAACAGTTATGTATTTTCACTCCACACTGTAAAGAATGTCTGTAGATTGCCAAACCACGATGACAGTAAAAGACCGTAAAACATGCTATGAAGTATGACTGTGGTTTCCTGTGATGTCGTATTTCAAAACCTTTATTTAAACACCTTTTTCTACAAAACAAAGCAGCATTTTAATATTAAAGACGTTAATTGTACAGTAAATCACCGTAATATTTAATAGCATATTGATCTTGCTGTCATGGTTTGACAGTTTTTCACCAGAGACATTTTAAAATATGGAATAAAACATCAACCTTGAACATGAAATCCACATTATCAATATCCTTTTACCGTAATATCAGAAAAGGTTATACCGTACAGTTTTTTACCGTAAAAACAACAGTGCAGTACAAGCACCACACGACTCCATTTTCGGATGAATACGATGAGAGAAATGTGTCTGTTGTGAAACGAATGAATAACTGGAGTTCTGAGGAAACAAATATTTCTGCTGTAATAAGAAAAAGTATCTTGCTTAATGCTAGTTTTCTGACTAACCACTTGCTTTTGGCCTGACTTTGAACTCTGCCTGTCAGCGTTTTGTTCATTTTATTTTTAGTTTTTGCTCAGTATGGAGCCTGTTTGGGTACATTGTACCAAAGTTGCAAGTTTTCTTCAGGTTTTTATGCATTGTACTGTCAGCACCTTGGTCTGAATACTGAAATATTACATGGATAATAAAGCAGAAGGAGGGTTTGTCAGAATTAATGTTTAACTTTCAGCTCTTTGATTTACGGTCACCAGTAATTTAATCTAAGTAATCAACCATCAAGTGTCATTGGAGCCACATTAAACCTCTTGCTGAAGGCACTTATCAGCCAAGTGAGCCCAGACAAAGCTCTCAGCGGGAGGTTATCACTGATGGTGCATTATGTACAAAGGTAATGAAAGGTCAGGCCTGGTCAGGAAATAGACCCGCCATTTTCCTTCAAACCCCCTCAGTCCATTTAAACGATGATTTAAAGGCAGCAGGGGGAGGCGCTGTGAAACAGACTGGACAGAGTTCAGCGTGGGAACCAAAGAAAAGCGACAACCAGCGAGGTCAAGGTGGACTCATTTAAAGGCGGTAATACCGGAAGTTACATGTGTGGACTCCAAAATAAAATCTCAAACTCAATGATCCCACAGTTGGTGGGAAGCCAAATTAGCCTAAAGTTTGGACATTTAATACAGAGCTTCATTTGTGTGTGTGTGTGTAGACTTATAATGCAGATCAGCGATATATATAAAATGATAAACAGTGAACTGAAAACCGACATAAAAAAAGACCCGCTCCCTCTGTACATATAAAAGTCTCATTCTAAGGTAAAATAAACATAACAATTCTTATTTTCAGGTGATTGTACACTAATGGAAACTTAGTTATGAACATTATATTACATTTCTGTCAAATGTTACACACTGACTGGACGTTACCGCAATGTGGCTTTTATTTTGAAATGCTCCCCCCGGAAGTGTCATCTATTTTTACTCCGTCTGTGTGAGCGGCTCCGGTATGTGAGGAAGACTCGTACGGGAAGAGGAGAGACCGTAGACGTGAGGGACCGATTAAAAAAAAGACACCGGGGTTTGTATTACAGTCACGGAACGTGGGTTCTTCTTCTTACTGTAGCTCCACGAGCTGTTTTTTTTAAACTAACGGCTCCGTTAACGGGCCCGTTTGTTAGCAAGCTAGCCAGCTAGCATACGAGCGAAATGTAACGGCTGCCGACCGTCGTCTCTCTCTCTCTGTCTCTGTCTGTCTCTCTGTCTCTTGTCTCCAGTATTGTCAGGTGAAGACCGACACCGTTCACACACACACACACACATACACACACACACACACACACACACACACACACACACACTCACTCCGGGGCTGTTGGACTTGTTTCTGTACCGGTGACCGTGTAACACTCGACCCGCTCCAGGATGTCTGGACAGAGCATTACGGACCGGATAACCGCCGCTCAGCACTCTGTCACCGGCTCGGCGATCTCCAAGACCGTGTGCAAGGCGACCACGCACGAAGTAATGGGGCCAAAAAAGAAACATCTGGACTGTGAGTGTGATTTCTGTTGATTATTGATCCGGATAAATGTTTGAATTCAGCTCGGTCAGTGAGCGGAGAGGAGGCTGAGCGCTGTCTGAGGCTGTGAGGCCTACATGGAGCGTTAACTTCACTGTGCTCAACATATCTTGCTCACACAGAGACTTTATGTGCACACACACACATACACACATCAGTGTATCTCACACAGGAGCTACACTAACCTCCCTTTGTCCTCACTGAGCAGCAGCTCGGCTCCTTGTTGTAACACAAAGGCTTTAACATGAAATGATTAACCACATTCTGCAGACAGCCTTTCGCTGTTTGCTCGGGCATTGCACATAACTTCACTTTAAACGGCTTAATCCGAGCTGGAGGCTGTGTTTGAGCTGCTAACATCCCAACACGAGAGGAGGAATCAAACACATTCATTAAAAAGGACTTCTGTGAAGTTAGCATTTGCAGCCAAACTTTTATTTTGAAATGGTCTCACCTGCCTTCTGTTCACTCCTGAATAAATGACATTAAAATATGAGTAATGTTTACATCAGCTCGGTGCTATGTATTCTGTGTATGCCAGCGGTTTTTCTGTTCTTATTTCAGGAAGTGGCTGCGAGGATGTGGACTTTGACATACAGCTTTAATCGAGAGCACACGAGGGTCATAACCACATGCACTGTTTTAGAATACAGTTATTTTAGGGTTGAGCTGTTATTAATATCAGCATGTGCAGCGGTGAGTCTGTTTTTAGCGCGTTTGAAGAGGTTCGACAGCTCAGGCAGATCACACGCAGACGGCTCCTCTGAGTCGCCTCCACAGGTGGAACTGTATCGATTGAGGAACTGCATGTGGAGCAAGAGTCACACGCTGTTTGTTTGTCGGTCGAACAGCAGCGACGTACCGCTGGCGAGAAGTGGCACACCACCATGACGGTTGATGAAGCCGTGTTACACAGAATCAGCATGATAATAATCAGTGCCATATGTCTGCTGTGTGTGACACGGGAACAGGAGCACTATCCAGCGTCTTTTATACCAGAATATCTACTAATATTTGAGGTCTTACATGGCTGGTGTTTCTCTGTAAATGTCTTTTTTGTCTGGCTTGTTGGAGAATCAAAATAAGGAAAGTAGAGCTGTAACATCAGGAGAATAGTCCACAATCGGTTGACGATTACGTGTTTTTACTTCAGTCAAAGCTCCACACGACTCCGTTTTGGCTTTGGATGAATACGTTGAGGGAAGGACGCCGAGCTATTTTTGTGTGAATAGAAAAGATGCACAGATGAACAACAGAAGTTCTGAGGAAACTGTAATGAGTTCTGACTAACCACCTCGTTCTGCTGCTTCCTTTTTCAAATTAATATTTGTTTTGAAAATTGAAGCCGCTGACCAAAAATCAGCTGCAGCTGTGCGCTGAAGTAGGTTAGCTCTACTTTGACGACTTTTTCGTCACATCGCCGTTTCCTCGTTTGACTCTGAGCTGCTCCTCTGCCTGTCAGCCTTTTTGTTAATTTTATTTGTGTGTGCTGAATGGAAACCGATTCATAACTTCATCAGGACACAGACGGTAAACAGACGGTGCACCTAACGTCAATGCATCACAGTTTAATTTGAATAGCAGCCGTCAGTCAGTCTGTCGGTGCGTGGGATAAAGCAGGTTGTTGTTTAAAAAGTGCGATGGTCTCTGAGGAAAGTGTTTCTTTTGTCACGCTGACACACGTTAGGTCACGTAACGTGGCTTTTTGAGTAACCACAGCTGATCAGCGGTAACGAGGCCATGTCCCAGTGACCTTCCTGTTTTCCAGACGACCAGGTGATCTGTGGCTCCTCTGTGGAGCTGCTCAACTGAAGCCCGTCCCCGAGGTAATCTAGAGACCTGCTGCCGAGCAGGACTCTCACTCAGGGTCGAGGTATTTAAAGAGGGCTGCTGAAGGGTGCACACTTGTGTTCGGTGTTTCCTGACCCGGGCCAGATATAGCTGCGATGCGTCTAGCTGCTGTCTCCCTGTGTCTGGATCGCAGGTGAGATATGGCCTCTCCGCTGAGTTTGCAGTCGCTCGCATTCTTTAACACCGCCACGCTAGATAAACTCCATCACATAACTTTAAAGCGACTCTGCAATTACCAGCCGGGGAAAAATCTACCTCTGCTGCTAGCTTCAGCTTATTTACTTGTGTGTTTGTTTAAAGTAAGTGTGGAATGACTGCAAGGAAAATTTGCACCTAAGTGGGTTAAAGTACATCGTGCACTCGAGCGGTGCGGTGTATGAAACTGCAGATTCTTTTGGACATGTTGTCTTCACAGTTCTGTAATGAATGGTATTTCCTCTGCTGAGAGCTGGGCAGCCTGAATGCATGGCAGCAATCTCCAGACAGTGTAATTGCCATTACATTACGCACTGCTCTTAAAGTGCTCAAAGGTCTCTCATGAGGTGACGAATCCATGAAATCAGCAGCGGCTGTCGACCTTTTGTACTCGCACAAACATCATGACTCGAGGAAATTCCAGTACAGTCATATAAACGAGCCCTGAGATGTCCTTTGCTCCGTTATTTATTATTTATTCATATTAGTGTCCCGTGGTCTTCAGTCTGACATAAAGTGCTGCTGCCTCAGATGCTTATTTAGTAGTTTGACTACATTTAAAGGTAACCGTCCAGAATAATCTGTCATATTTGGTGCCACACTCGTGCACTCGCTGGTGGGGAATTTCTGCAGTGACACCACATCCCTTTGCATATTATAATCATCCTGCTCGTTTTGATGACGCGATGACTTGAAGCAGCTTTACAGTAACAACGCTCAGTTTTTATTCCTGGATGTCAGTCAAGTCAGCTTTGTGTGTGAACGAGCTCTGTGACACCTCGCACGAGACATTTGCACCACTTCCTGTTCCACGGTGCAGAGGCGAGCAGAGCTAATACATATTTATCTGTCACAGACGTTGCTTCTGTTATTGCGTTACTGTTTTATACACATGTTTGTGTTATGACACTGAATGATGGGACTGTTATCAGTGACACAGAGGGCAAAGTTTGCAGCCTGAGCGATGCTTCTGTGCAGAAAGTTGCTCACATCGACGGGCTCTTCCACCTTTGGTCGATCCATTTCTTCAGTTTTCCACAGTTGCTGATTGAATGAGGCCTTATGTTGCACTGACAGTGTCACCTGCACTCTGGCCTACATGCAAATCTGTATGCTATGAAAGTGTGGCACTTTGAAAAGATCTCAGTCTTGTCTCACCTGTTTTGACTTACTCTGGTCCACTGGAGTCGTATGACGTTTGATGTGGAGCTTACACGGCCGTCTGCGGTCATTGTTCTGTAAAACAACTTAATGTGGGAAATTGTGGATGTAAACGAGGTTTCCGAAGCCGACCGCGCGGCAGCAGAGGATGAACTATTAATGAAACGGTAAAATATTTAGAGCAGAGAATTGGAAATGCTGTGACCAGATTGCATTTTGAGATGTTACCCCATAAGTTTCTTACTGAAACTTTTTATGTTTTATGGTGAGACATAATTCATGCAGTGTAAACCAAGAGGACATCAGGTTTATTAAAGCAGTTTGTCTTATTTGTACCTGCTGGTGAAGTTTTATTAAATTAGCGGAGGAAGCAGCGTGACTTACTGTGTGATATTAGGTAAGTCATTAGAAAATGTTTCACCACCTCAGATCTCCAAACAGAGGTGGACGTGGTGCATTCTCTGTGTCAGTACATGGTTCATCTGAAACACATATACATGTATGTACCTTTGCACCCTCCCAGAGGCCCGGCCCCACGGCTTCCCTCTCCCCACGCTGAACGCAGCGCTGCACAAGGAGCATGTGACTGCAGTGGCATCAAGTGACGGCCCTTAAAAAAAAAAAAAAAAAGTGCTGACACCCTGTCCACCAGCTGAGCTGAATGGAGCCCACTGTAACTGTGAAAGGCCCGTGAGATTCAATAGCACAACTCACTCGCTCCCGCAAGCCCACCAGAGACCACAGCACTGTACCGGAGAAGTCTTAGACCGGTGACAGGCGCCTGTCGCCTGTTTCTCTGCAATTTGTGTCAAACTTTCGTTTCTCTATTTTGTGCAGACACAGAAATATGACCAGCACGTACTCTGCTCCTGTGCCCCGCTGCACACACCTCCGTCCTGTCTCCAGTGAGACATCACAGAGTGGTTTCAGGGGCTCCATATGCGCTTCACCCCACATTAGACATTTCCTGAAGCAGGAAGTGTCCTTCTAGTTCCTAAAGCTAGCCTTTTTTCATTTGCCAAGGGTAAACAGCCAACAGGAAGTCATTACATAACCCGACCGCTTCCCAAAGCACCGGGAAGCTGAGCTGATCAAATGTGAGATTGGCTGCGAGACTTTTGATGCGTTTCCTGGCAATTACGCCGCTGCTGATTACAAGCATCCGAGATTCCAGAGACCACATTGGAGCCGCCGGAATGCCCCAACAACACCCCAGACATGTCTGTGATCACGTTATCTTAAAATTCCACCGTTTCTAATTGAGAATCGAGCTTGGGCGTCATTCGCAAAGGAAGTGCACACACTAAAGTAGAAGCTTAAAGCTCCGACCGCGGTGTCGTAAAGCAGAGATTTGTACCACAGATCACTAATTAAAAGTCAGTGGTAGAGCGCGGAGTATCGAGCGATCTTTGTGAAACCGACTTCGTTTGATGTTTGTTGGCGTGTTTTAATTAAACGTCTTATTCAGCAGACGCACGTGACAGATTAAACCTGACTCTTACTGACGATGACATAAATACACACATGCCTTTATTCTTTAAAAGAAGCTGCTGTTTTGTGACGTAAGCTGTGTGTGCCCTGCGAGTGTATCACCGTCTTATAGTTAGCAGTGACGTGCTGAATGACTCCAGTCCTCTGCCATCATCCAAATCCATTACAGATATTCACCCTGTGATTACAGCCAGTCCAGCACAGCCATATCCATTTTTGTGAAAGTGTGTGCTCATCACTTCCTTTGTCATGTACCGAGTGTACTCTAATAATGCAGCCATCATCGCCTCCACCCTGACATGTCACCCACCTCTGCGTCCCTTCCAGCTCATCTCTTGTCTGAGTTCTATCAACCACCTTGTTTTTCTCTGGCTTCCTGTTGTCTCGACCTTCTGACGTGTTTGCAGAGCTCAGAGTGATCTCCACGATGCAGCCTGCCACGAGTCTTCTTGCAGTAATGTGCTGCATTAAAGGTGCAGCAAGGGCCTTTTCTTTCTAGTTTAAAGACCCAACTCTGAACATTCTACCTTATAGTGACAGTAAAATAAAGAAGTGTGTGTGTGAGTGTGTGACAGAGAGAGAGAGAGAGCGGGAGAGCACGACCTGCAGCTTGAATCTGGGTCACATGAAAAAAAGGTTGACTAAGTGTAATCTACAGTTGTGGCCTGCAGCTTCTCTGCAAACTTTGATTTGTTCTGCAGATCTGTCGTGGCGAGGACTTTAAAGCTGGCCACATGAAATGTATGCAGGCCGCTCCGGCCTACAGTCTGTGTGTGGGTTCTATAAGCTTCTTGTTACAGTTGCACTTAGTGACATTTTAATGTGCGATTATCGTGGCCGAGCCAACATATAAAGAGACGGCAGGAAATAATGTCCTTTTTGTCTCATCTGGCCGACACACTGCGTCTCAAGAATTTTTGCTGACAGAAGACTTTAAATGTAGTGTTAGCCAAGAGCTGTGTTAACTGAGGAAATTCTGCTCAACAATTTTAGTTCTGTTTCCTTAAAACGATGGATGTTAGGGAAGTCGGTGGGTTTCGAATATATTTGAACATTTCATAAACAAGGGAGGAGCAACAGCTTTTTCACACATTCTCTGAATACCACAAGGTAGCTCGACCCGGTCTGCGACATTTAGCAGCATGGACGGGGGGAGGACGGAGGTCCCAACACTACAGCCACTGACGCAAAGTGGACATGACTCCTGTTGAACGTTGCTACAGATACTATTCTTACTAACTGACTTACCATACATACGTTAGACATCAGGCACGTTTGCTATTCTTAGGTCGTCGCCACAAATACTGTAACGTTCGTCCCGTGGGAGAGCGAGCAGCACCAGAGGAAAGGATTGATCAGTGTAAGCTGTAATTTGTCGGCCTCAGCTATGCTTTCAGTCGAAGGCTAACATTAGAACGCTGACATGCTATACAGGCTCTGATATACACAACCATGGAATGAAAATCAGCGTGTGTGTGTGAGAGAGAGAGAGAGAGAGAGACAAAACACTTCTAACAGAAGGTCACGAGAGGAGTTTAGTTTCAGATAGATTCCATATTGACCTTGTCTGTCTGTACCCGGTTCAGATTATCTGTGTGTGATGTGATGAGTCCAGAGCCGAGTGTTACGACTGATAATTTGTCCTTTTTTTTTTATACAAAACAAACTTGCAGGAACAGCAGCGGAGAAAATCGGTGGTGAGTTTGTACTCACCAGCAGCGTCTGAAAAGGCTTTTGTTGTCACATGGGTGGCCCTATTGTGTACGTAAAAGGCAAAAAGCCTTTTGTGTGGCTCTCGACAAACACTGAGGAGGATTCATAGACCACCCATGTAAACAAGGCCCTCCATGGGGCAGCACAGCCGCCTCCCACACAACAGTAAATGTTAACTATTATTTAACAAAATGCTTCAACAGGTCGGTTGATGTGGTTCTGTACAGTGAGTTATTCTGTACAGTATATCGCTTAAAAAGCTTCATCTGTAGTCTGTTTTGGAGTCCAATTAATCTACAGTAAAACCACAGCCAGTAAAACACAACAAGGATATAAAAATGGAGCATGCGCTCTTAATTTTACATCTTGAGGAATGAGTGTGGTCTGCAGAGGATCGTTCATGTCCCCTCAGATATAAAATTCACTTAAATATTTATTTACATCGTGTGCCAGGCCTCTTCTGGCGTCCGATCGGTATGAATATTGGATAACTGGCATCGTTCTCCAACAGTCAGTCCGTCACATGATTTTCTGGAACAGGACAAAATAAAGACAATCCTTAGGTGTCTCATCAAAAATGTGATAATATCTGATTACATCACGTCCCTCGACTCAGCTGACATTGTTTGATAACCGTCAGAGTTCACCGTCCAGGATTTGTTCAGTGTTTGTTTGCCGTATGAACAGTCAGCTGAGCTCCTCGTCCTGCTTCATTCTACAGTGCCCACAAAAACTCATGAAAACCGCAAAAGGCCCAGCCTAGAGTGTTCTAGTGTTTAGTCTGTGCTACTGTAGAAACACGGTGGACTCTGTGGAAGAGGACCTGCTCGCTCTGCAGATATAAAAGGCTCTAAAGTAACAAAAACAACATTTTTATTTTCAGCAGACTTATTCTTCCAATAAATTCCCCCAAAACTCTCAAACTGAGATCCAAAATTGTGGCACCATCAAGTTCAGGTTATGAGATCTGCAGTGTGTGTGTGTGTGTGTGTGGCAATCTGATGAGTTCTGGCGTAATTGATTGGTCCCGTAACCTTCATGGAAAAGAGGAACCAGGCGGCGTTTGCCTTCATTTCAGGCCAGATGGTCGTGGCGCATTGCCATGGCAGCCATGTTAAGGGTGCATGCCCCGTCAGTCGACGGATAACAAGTGTTGAACAGCTCTCAGGAGGAGCGCCTGATCATGAGTCTGTCAGAACCTGAACCTCAGTTTGTTTGTCCTGAAAGTCTGTTTACCTGAACTCTGCCTCATTGGCCTGCAGTGTTTTATTGATCGCGGTCAGCGTGGTGTTATGAAAAGGAACATCTCATCCATCTCTTCATCTCCTTCTTTTTCTCCTCCTCAGACTTGATTCAGTGCACAAACGAGATGAATGTGAACATCCCTCAGCTGGCTGACACGCTGTTCGAGAGGACCACCAACACCAGCTGGGTGGTCGTCTTCAAGTCGCTCACCGCCACACACCATCTCATGGTCTACGGGAACGAGGTCAGGACTCCGTGTTTCTTGATAAAGTTGACGTGTGCTGTGAGATCGCTTGTTAGCTCGTAGTAGTGCAACTAAAGCCGCCCGTTGCACAACAGTGAGTTAGTTCACTGGTCGGTTACTTGTGCCTGTTGTGCAATCTGACTTCCTCATATGTTTTTTTCCCTGCAGAGATTTATACAATATCTGGCTTCAAGGAACACACTATTCAACCTCAGCAATTTTTTGGACAAAAGTGGCCTACAAGGTACGTTACCAACACCACACACTCAGCCTTTGAAACTCTGATATCCGCCCGTGTCATGACCCCCTTTACTGCTTTTGTTTGTAACACAGGCTACGATATGTCAACGTTCATAAGGAGGTATAGCCGCTACCTGAATGAGAAGGCTGTGTCCTACAGACAAGTCGCCTTTGACTTCACTAAAGTGAAAAGAGGGTGAGGAGCTTCCACTGTAACCGACGGGGATGTTTGTGTTTGACTTGCACCTGAGGCACAAAGCTTGAAGTTGTTGTTCCAGAAACTCAAGAACAACCCAGAGAAGTGTGTCCTTTAGCTCTGTGACAGACGAGGCTGGAAAATAACATTTTTATTTCTTGCAAAATACGTTGTGACAGCTTTGGTAAAAGTTGCATAAGCTCATCAGATTTATGCGGCTGCATAAAAGTTCCTGTTAAAAGGCAAAAATACTCCCAAATCGAAGATTTAGTTTGTATTTTTGTGAGGAGACCTGTAAGACTGCTGCATATGCAGTAACACCTTACTTTACCTATGAATATGTTTTTATGTTGATCCAGTGACTTGAACAGCATGACATCCTCGAATAATGAAGATAAAAGATAAATAAAGAACTCTCTTTTCTTTCCTTGCTGCAGGTCTGATGGAGTGATGAGAACCGTGAACACGGAGAAGCTCCTCAAGACCATCCCCATCATCCAGGGTCAGATGGACGTGTTGCTGGATTTCAATGTGAGTGCCACGCCGCTCGGCATCTAAAGCGATCGCCGGCTTTTCGGGATGGTTGTCTGTGACTAACTTTAAAAACGATTGTTCTCTACATCTCCACCTCTCTTCCAGGTCAATGCCAACGAACTGACAAACGGTGTGATCAATGCAGCCTTCATGCTTCTGTTCAAAGACGCGATCCGACTGTTTGCGGCGTACAACGAGGGAATAATCAACCTGCTGGGTAGCAACAAGCGCTTATGTTGACATAGCCTACTACTCGTGTGCATTATGATTAAAGTGTCAGATAATGAAGGCCGGGTCATGGGGGAAAGACTGCAGACATCCTTGCACTTATTTAATACTTTAGAGATGAGCTTTGGGAGTGCTTGTTAGCATTTCTCTGGAGAAAAACAGAGGACTGGAGACCTGATGGCTTTATTTCAAAGACTGTTTATTCAACGCTGTCGCAAACTGTTTCCCTGCAGACCTTGTGAAGTCTTTAAATTAATGTTTCCTCCGTGCTGTTTTAGCACGACGAGCGTGCACCGCTCAGCTTCTGCCAGGCGAGGCTGCCCACCTTGGTGTGTCACCTTCTTGTAGACAAACAATAGGTTTTCTTTGCGTAGCTTTAAACGGGAAAGACTGCTGAGATGATGCCGATCGTGTTGTACAATCCTCCCCAATGCTCATATTTAACTTCAATTTTTACCATACAAATCTGAAAACATCTTGGTGACTTTGTCCTGAGTGTCAGGCCTTGAATCTTACCAACGACAGAACAGAAACGAGTGTGTTGTCTCGTCCTGTTCACAGAGAAATACTTTGACATGAAGAAAGTCCAGTGCAAAGAAGGACTCGACATCTACAAGAAGTTCCTTACACGAATGACGAGAATCTCAGAGTTCCTCAAAGTTGCAGAGGTGAGTCAGAACCTGAGATCAGCCAGTTAATAGTTAGAAAAGACCCGAGATCATGTTGATGGGTTGGCAATATTACCTCTCACACATTATCTTTGTTTCCTTCCTGCAGCAAGTTGGAATTGATCGAGGGGACATCCCAGATCTGTCTCAGGTAAGCCCGTCTTTGGCATCTCTGCAGTTACTTTACCACTCATCTCTTTGCTGGCTTTGCTTGACTAAAAAGAGGAGAATGGCCAAATTTGGGTGAATTGATACAAAACCTAATATTATTTATACAATGTGATCGTAACATGCAGCCGTTTGTCATGAAACGACACACGAATGTTGTTTTTTTAGGTGGCAGATCACAGAATAATACATAAATGTACAGCAGGATCTGACACATTGTGAACTGACCCTTAAAACGTACGAGGGATTCAAACACAAATCTATTTATTTTATAAAGTTTCAGTCACTCTGTACTGATGACTCAGTGACTGCTCCGCCTGGTACTCAGATTTATAAATCACTTCAGAGTTAATAATTATTGTAAGCGGTTAACTGCAGTGGTTGTGAATCTAATTATATACTTTAAGTTGATCTAATAGCACAGGAACATTACAGAGAGAGACCTCAGGACAGACTCCTGCAGCAGTCCATTTACATTGTTTAGTATATTGTTGTAGATTTCATGACCTCCATCACATGAACTCCCAAATTTTGGCTATCATTGCCTTCCCACAGGCTGCTAACCTCCTGCAGCTTCAGGCCGAACACGTTTTAACACCTAAGCGCTGTGCTAGGCAGGCGATGCATGCATGTGCCCACTTCTAAACACCTTCCAGCTCACACTCACTCCTGACCTTGCACGTCATACAGCAAATAAAGGTGTAGACGAAGGGTTCTACTGTTGGTCCACCTCATACAGAGCCGTGACCCGCTGACGTGGTGCGTTCTGAGCAAAAACACATCGGATCTAGAGGCTTTGTTGTTCGTTACGTAGTCGAACTTTGTGAACCAGAATTAGGCAGCTTTCTCTCAGATGTCTTCTTGACTGTTACCACCTTTATTTTCTGTATCTTCCCTTCCTTCTGTCTCCGTTTTCAGTTTACAGTTTGTGTAAGTATCTGAACCTTTTCTCTCTCTGTGTCTCTGTATTTGTGAGTAGCTCTGTCTGTGAACTCTTGGCAATAACTTGGCATGCTTCAGTGTCTTGTTTTTGTCTTGCATTAGGCTTTCCTCAGTCTCTCAAACTTAATGTGTGTCAATGACATTCATGCTAGGCCCCCAGCAGCCTGCTGGACGCCCTGGAGCAGCACTTGGCCTCTTTAGAGGGAAAGAAAGTCAAAGACTCGACAGCAGCCAGCAGGTAAGTCTGCTTCGTCTGTTCACTCGATCCGACTCGGAGCAGAGGCTCATGTTTGCTTCAGTAACTTGATAGTATTGGACTGATTTCTTTCTCTTTTTCACAGTGGAACATTATTTTGAAAGTTTAACTATTTCTTTGTGTCACAGTTTGAAAGTTCAGTGGTAAAACGTGAAGTTGTTCTTGGTTAGTCACTGTTTTTCTGTGTCTGTGCCTCGGTTCAGGGCTAGCACCCTCTCCAACGCCGTCTCCTCCCTCGCCAACACCGGCATATCTTTCACCAGAGTGGACGAGAGGGAAAAACAGGCGGCCCTGGAAGAAGAGCAGGCTCGCCTAAAAGCACTAAAAGTACGTTTTCCTGCAGGCATTTTACCACGCCTCAAAGTTTAATGACGTCACGTCGTTAGGCCAGTATTTCCTGGCCTAACGACGTGACCGGCATCTCGTGATTAAGTCAAACGCGCAGACAAAACAATTGTTACAGATTTTGAGTTGTTGTGCATTCCTGTGGTTCAGTGGTCTGACATGTATACGATGTGATCCCAACATCCCTGCTTCAGTTTTAGCTTTAGGTCTCCACCTTTGCTCTCTCTCCACATATTTCTCTCTGAACTCCCAAACTGAAACAAAATGTTTGTCTAAGTTGGCCTCTGTGTTTCTGATGTTCGTCCTCATTTGTTGAAGGAGCAGCGTCTGAAAGAGCTCCAGAAGAATCCCAATGCGGCGACCACGGACTCCTCCCCTGTCTCCACAATGGGCGGGACCATCAACTCAGCCCCTGCTATTGACCTCTTCTCCACCCCAGCTCCACCAACAGGTGAGCCACGGGACTTATTATTCATCTTAAAGCGACCGTTCACGGCTGATGCTCGTCCACGCAGATCAACACAGACTCACTGAAAGCGACTTAAAAACAGGCTGAAGACTGTTCAGACTTTTATTTCGTGCCATCTTTTGTGCTTCCACACCTAAAATCTTGGTAGTTAGGTCAGTGGAGCTGGCTGGATTGCTGAACTGCATGTTTCAAAATGGTTTCACGGGTTCTTAGTTCTCTAAGATTAGATGGAACTTTGATACCTGTGTAGAAACTGGGACACTGCAGCAGCACTGATAACATTAGACGCAGTGCAAGAAAACACAACAGAAATTTAAGTACTGACGCAAAGAGACAAATCTGTATTTATCTGTATGTCTGCACATTTCTACACAGATTGAGATACAGTTACACAACCTGCGCTCACATTTGTAAACAGTTCTGCTCCAGTAATGGCCGCTCACGACAGAAGCTGATGTGTTGTCAGTGTGTGACTGATTTATTCTCCGTGCCCTCGTTGGTTTTGTTTTGTTTTTCTCTGCAGCAACTCCAAGGCAGCCAACGACCTGCTGGACCTGCAGCCGGCTTTCCAGCAGCCACTGCCCATCTCCAGCAACAACACATGGGGAGGTGAGAGCGCCGCTATTCTTGGCAACTCTTCAGTCCACACACACACACACACACACACACACACACACACCTCTCAAACATTCCCCACAGTACACACACACACAGTCCTTTATATAAACGTTATTTAATGAATACAAAATAATTATTTAAACTATTTTCTTATATTTTTATGAGTTGTTCTGTTTCGACCTGTCGTCTGTGTTTTTATATTTTCTGTTAATCATCAACTCTGCTGGCCGAACAATGTCCGCTCACTCGTGCAACTTACAGCAGGTGTATTGTCGTGAACTGGATTTCTATTCTTAGCGTGTGTGTGGGTGGGTGGGTGTGTGTGTGGGTGTGTGGATGTGTGTGTGGGTGGGTGTGGGGGGTTTTGATTAGCCCGTTGAACGATTCATTTGCTGAAATAAGAGTTTGCACGTCAGATCTTTATTTAAATGTCACAGTTCATTTTAAGGACGTCCGTCTGCAGAAGTACACGATGGAACTCGTTACTGCTGCATGATTTGACACAACACGGACTTTCCCTCATTAAAACAAAACAACACGAGCACGAGTCGATATCACAGACTTGCATAGCGCCTACTTATCTCCTGATAATGTCGTGTGCTTATCAAACGGTGTGTGTCAATAATGTGGTTGACTCAGATAACAGCAGTGTTTGCATGTAAATGAAGATATCAGCGAGCAGACTGAAAGTACAGTCTGAAGATTATTCACTTGGACTAACTTTTGTTGTCTTTGTGGGGAAACGTGTCAGGCCTGACAAACATCAATAAATAAAGTTTAGGAGCTCGTTATATGATATATAATTACAGTATGAGGACGTGATACCAGATCTGGTTGATTTGTTCGTCGTCTTATCAACACAAACGTCATGAACATCTGGACTCTTGTTTAAAGCGTTGGTGTTAATCGTCGGGCCTGATATTTGGGCCAATAAGAGCAGCGTGTCCCGATAACAGCCTGTATCTGTATGCATCACTCACATTTTCTCCCTGCCTGTCATCTTGCATGCACTTATTAAACTTTAACTTTTTAACTTTCCTCCACCTCCTCTCTCCACCGTAATCTCTCTACTCCTTCCTTTTTTGTCCTTGTACTCCTGTTTCTCCCCTCCTCTGCCCACCTCAGATCCTTTCACCTCTGCTGCAGAAGCCGTAGAAGAATCCATTCCAAACTCAAACCCTTTCCTCACACTACCCGTTGTCGATGCTGTCCTCCCGTCCACAGCGTCTTCGGACGCTGGCAGCCTGTCCTCTAGGACACCGAGCCATGAACTGTTCGGTGGGATTGTTTTTGCTGTATCTTCTCTTTCACAGCCTAGACTGTCATTGCGTCTCTTCACGTGTTACAGTAATGTTTGATGCCATCACCCTGGCTTCAGTTTGTAGCTTAAACAGAGTACTGAGTGAGTACATACACGAATATTTCAGAGCAGCAGGGAAAGAAATGGAGGAAATGCCTGAAGTGGTCTCTGAATGCCGTGTCTTGACACTTTTCTCACATCCATCAAAGTTCTGGCTCGCTGCCCTGCTCCAAATATTTGTCTCCTTCCACAATCAGGCCAAGTTCCTAATGTTTATTTCCTCAGCTCTTAACATTCTTCGGTTTAATCGTTTATTTGCTTTTAGTCTTTGTTGGTTATTTCAAAGGACATAACTCTTTGATGCATGAATGTCCATCTTCATCAGCAGCATTCTTCTTTGTCTCCAGATCATTACAATCCATTTTTTGACTCGAGCTCTTCCCTGGCGTCTGATCTTGACTCCGCCGCACAGTTAGAGACGTTTATCACAGGTACCAAAGTGTCTGGCTGCTAGATGTAGAGCTGCTGTGAGCTGCTGTGAGCTGCTGTGAGCTGGATTGACATGGCGTCTCAGATTATTCTTACACAGAGCGTTCCCAGCTGAACATGCCGCCTTCCCTGCTTTCTACAAACCAGCGTGTGAGCCTGCATTGTTTTGTGCTCAGCCACTAGTCGTGGCTTCCCTGAATTTTTTGCCCTGTATTTAGTCTAGCGGTGTGATGAGTGCTGGCTTCCTCTGCTTTTGTCCTGCAAATCCTGATCTTTGTTCTTCCTCTGTTTTTAAAAAGCCCTTCCCACAGTCGCTCGGCTTCCTTGCTGCTCTTTCACCGCTCTGTTCTTTTTTCTGGCCTCGTGTCTTCATAATTTTCTCCCTCTTTTCTCTCTCTCCATCTCGTTCTTTGCCCGTCTGCTGTCGTCCCTGTGTGTCAGACTCCTTCTGTGGGCCAAGCCCTTACAACACCACTCCTCTCTTCCAATCTGAGCCCCCTGCCATAGCTGGTCTATTCAGAGGTAGGTACACCGAGGTGGAGGGACATCGAGGTTTTCACAGCTTTCATAGCTACAGCTTCAGTTTACTGTCACATAAAAAAGTAAAGCAGAAATCTTCACATTGGGGTTGGAACCAAAATGTTCATTTCCCAGGAAGTGCCGATCATCTGAGGAGCAGATGTGATGAAACTGCCTAAAGCAGACTTTTCTACCTGCTTGTAGCGGTGTGTCGAGGAGCAGATCTATTGAGGTGAAATTTCTTTTTGCCTCTTCAGGGTTTACAGCCTCCCCGACACCCCAGCAGCCACAGAACTCTCGAGGCCTTAACGTCGACTTTGAGTCAGTTTTTGGCAATAACACCAACGGCAACAACCTGGATCCTACAGGTAAGTGTTGAACTCCTAAACACACACACACACACACTGCCATTTTCTCTTCCCATTGGCCTTCAGGAGCCAGCAGACGTCGTGTACTCTGCCACCACCTGAAGGTTTGGGGGACAGATTGCACGTCGGTTGGTTCATGTCGTGGTGATGGACTTTTATATGTGTGTCGGTGTGAGATGTTTATGTGGACCCTGAATGTCCCAAACCATTCATGATCATCATCAGACTGAGAAAGTGTCTTTTCTAAATATGACAGAAGGTTTTCAAGGACGTCACACCTTCAGTCAGATGAAGAAACGATTGAGGAAACAACCAGTCCAGAATCTGTGCTCATACTTTATAATGAATCCACCTTTTAATCTGTCTTCAACTGGAATCCTGAGTGTCTGTGTGCACCGGTGTAGTGTGTTAGTGTTATTACGTATTTTTGTGACGTTTTTCTGTCTTTTAATTGTTGAATATATCCTCATGATGTGCAGTGACCATCCCGTGCTAATTCAGGTGTCAAGAAAACAGTGGTGGGTAACTTTCAGGGCTGAGGATCTGTACCTGTATCTGACTGACCCACTACCACAGCTACAGCTAGCACAAACAATCTGTGGCGGTGTAGTCGATGGAGTTTGCAGTTCACCACACACCTGTGGCATCTCCATTAAAAACGAATGTGGAAGGTTTATTTCAGAAAAAACTGAATATAAGTAACACCATATCAAGCACGGAGGTGGACAGCCTTCATGAACACCAGGCAGCAAATGAAGTACTCTGTGGGTATCATAATAACCTACCTTTGTTCAGTACGAAGCATTTTCATGTAGATGAAGGCAGAATAATCAAAGTGGAACTCACAGCGATGGTTCAATAAATAGATTTTACACTCTGCTCTGTACATCGTCATGAGGCGGTGACAGCAGTGGGAGTTGTCCCTTTCTGTCATATCTCACCAAAACTGTCACAGATAGACGAAGTCATCCACTGATGTGTTAGCTCATCTGAAGGTTCAGTGTTAGCGTGCTCAGACTTACATTCAGACTATTTATCGCCTGTTGACTACTAACTTACAAAGTCCCAAAAACATTTGATAAGTCTTAATTATTGTCTCCCTGTTTGTGTAATATTTAAAATCTAAATGACTTTAAATAGACAAAGGTGTAATGACTCATGAATGTTACTGAAACACTCGCAGTGTGTGTTTAACACCGTGTGTGTGCCGCCGAGCTCGGTGTTCAGAGAAATTATCCTTAATTTTGATAAACACTCTCGCTAACGGTGCCACCAGAGTGTGACTGACGACTGTTTCGCCCTTTGCCTCATTAGTGTGTGTTAATTATCCCGATGTATCCTTGTTAATCTAGTCGATGTTTCTAAATGCTACATTTAGCACGTGGAGTGCGTCACGCCCTCACTGGGTTCTCTGCTGCTCACGATCTCACCACATATTTTTTGTTTCCTCTTGTGTCCTTTGTCCCGGGGTGACACACACTCCGCGGGGCGCCTTGGCTTTTTGCATGGCATATGCATGACTGGGTGAGTTGATTCAACACACACTCCTGTCACACTGTCTTGGCTTGATGAGTTTTTTTTTTTCTGTGTGAGCTCTGCTTCCTGCCTCATCCACATCCTCTCTCTCTCTGTTTGTGTGTGTGTGTGTGTTACGTACTGTCGTGTGTGTTTGTCTTTGTGTGTTGTTGCCGTGTTACTGTCTGTTGTATCGTGTCTTCATTTGTTTCGGGCCCTCCCTCCCTCCTCTCCTCTCCCCTTCCCTCCCTTCCTTTTCCCTTTGTCCTGCCCCCTTTTGATTAAGATGTTTTAGGTGGCATCCTCAAACCTACAGTGGCATCCTCACCCAATCAGGTCATGACCCCGAATGGCCAGCAGCTCCACAAACTGGTGTCCAACGACCTCGACTCGTCACTGGCCAATCTTGTTGGAAGTAAGTTGTGATCGTGACCCCAAACAGAACTAACGAAGTGTTGTTTCATGGCCGCGCTTTCATGACTCGTCTTCTTCCTCTTTAGATCTGGGAATTGGCAACGGAACACCAAAGAAGTAAGCGCTCTCAAATAATGTTTAACTTCCTGTCCCTGACGCTGCATACCAAACACACCAAACATACTAAACTGGACATTTGTGCTCGATGTCTGTAGCGATCTCCACTGGAGTCAGCCCGGTGAGAAGAAGCTGACAGGTGGGACCAACTGGCAACCCAAGACGGCGCCTTCTACCACCTGGAACCCTGCGACCATGGTGAGACTGTCGCCTGTCTGCACCCGTCATGGTTTTATTCCCCAACCAGTAAAGATAAGATTAAAGTTTATTGATGCCACACCGGGGAAATTCCACTGGACACATCTCATCGCCTTGTCTCTCCTCTTTAGTCCTTTTAAGTTCTGAGAAGTCCAGGCTGCTGAGCTAACGGGCCTTTTCTTACAGGAACTCAATGGCCCGTAACCATTTTGGCTTTGTAGATATATGTGCTGTTAGTCAGTCGAGTGCTCCACCTGTTGTACGTCGAGCTGAATGAATCACTCTTTGGTGCAGGAGTAGAAACCCTCGTCCTGTGGACAGAGCGGCTCGTCGGGTTTCTGTTTAAAAGCTGTTCTCTGTTTTCCCGGTGAAGCTTTCCACCCAGTGTTTGGTGTTGAGTGATTGTGGAGCTGCAGCTTTCCTCGTTGGTCCTCGAGTCTTTCAGCTCCAGTGGCTCATTTCCTGCTTCTCTTTATTGTTTCACATGACTGCAGATTTATTACCCACTGCATGATTTTATTGCACTGAAATGTTTCCCCCGGGGTCTTAGTTCTTATTCAGAGTCAATATTTCAAATTATTAGAGAAGATGCCAGTCAGAGCAACAAAACCAGAATCTGATTTTACAGTCAGGAACAAATCCTCCTGATTTAACCCACCATCAGCCCTGTAAGACCTTTAACCTCATGCTATGTGTAGTCACAGTCTGTCATGTTATCTTTCATACAGATATTTAAAGGTTCTGGTTTGTCTTGCTGTGTTAGAGTATTGTAATACCAGTTATTCAAATTAGTCAGTCTTCAAAGTTTGTGGCTTCAAGGGAGAAAAATCTAGACATAAATGGTAGCTCACCTGGAAGAGGGTTAGTGTTAGAGATGTCAGGTGTTGTTTGACCGCTGTGGCTCAGTGTTTGGTTTGATGAAGACACTTCACAAATATTATTCTACGTTGCACGGGGAATAAAGCATCAAAGCGACGTGTGGACAGTCATAGACTGAGCTCCTTTAACAGTCCTGTACAGATAAAGACATGAATACCCCAAAAAACTATTTAAAATATGTTTTGAACATTTAATCTTAACCTGTGTCTCGGATTATGTTTGGTCTTTGGGGCCTGGCAGGTCCTTGAAAAGACCTTGAATTTGAGGTTTAAAAAGTGTGGGAACTCCAGGTTTGGATTAGTCAGACTGGAAAAAACCTGTTGATGATGTGGCGAAGCGTCAGATGACGATCCAAAGGCTCAAAGAAAGAGTTGGCCACCTGAAGAATGCTGCTACACACAGCATCCATCAGTCATTAAAGGATAATCCCTCACATGATGCAACACAAATCAAGTCTCATCATGTCATTATCAACCAAGAGAGACGTCCTCGAAACAAACCGGACTCTGTCAGCGAGGAGTGACTCTGGAGGAGAGGTCTCTGCAATGAAACAAGCACAGTCTGCGATGAAAGCACCAATTTTGGCACCGGCGTCACGTCTGACTCACTTGTGGCTCCCTCGCCAACGACTGAATAGTTAATGAAACGTATCCTTCCCGAGAGGGCTGGGTGTTAGACAAATCTGGGTTTGTTATCACTGCAGGGGCTGTTGGAGAAGCAAGGAGCGCTCAGAGAAAGAGTCTGTACTTTCTTCTCTCTAATCTCTTTCCACGAGGAGCTTCTGCACCTGCCCCGACCAACTTCTGCCCCCAGGACTCGACACACTCCTCGGCTTTTTACTTCCCTTTACTTAACGCAGCCTTTTAGAACATTTGACACTTTATCCCGAGACATTAAGCAGCTGAAAAGAAGCATGTAAAAAGGGTTTAGCTGTGTCTTAGCTTCTTTGAGTTGTATCTGCGTTCATACGCAGTTATCTGTTCGTAGAGATATCATCGGTTAGCAGAGGAACTCGTGTCCGGGTTATCCAGTTAGGACATCTGCTGGAAGCCCTGAAACATTGGCCTCAGTCAGCGGCGATGGGGTCATCTGCAACCCAAAAACATCTTCAATTCAAGCTGCATTCATAGTCATCATCACAGACTGTCTAAAACCTGGACGTAGTCTCCGTGACGTCCTCACAGACTGTCTAAAACCTGGACGTAGTCTCCGTGACGTCCTCACAGGTTTCTGAAGAGCCGCTGTGAAGCTGGTCGCCTCCATCTTGGCAGTCCTGCCTCCGCCGGCTCTCGGCTGAGATGTGGGACCTGTGTGGATGAAGCCTGCTTAAACAATCCACCTGTTGAACAAGACAGTGAAGTTAGACAATTTAACATGGGGGCTTATGGAGACTGACTCATTCTGGAGCCAGCCTCAAGTGGCCGTTTGATGAACTGCAGTTTTTGGCACCTCCGTGTCTTCATCGTGACGTCTTCTTGAACAGAGTTATGAAGCCTCGTGTGCTGTGATAACAAACCGTTAAATGTGAGCGGTGTCCTGATTCCGTACGCCATCATCTTGTTTTTTTGTCGCCTCAGGCACCATCTGTCATGGCCTTCCCTGCAACCACACCGACGGGCATGATGGCATATGCAATGGTAAGTCAGCTGGGACTGTGTGTTCAGCAAGAGTTCACTTCCTGTCACACACACACACACACACACTCTAGTGTACTACTTGTTTGTTGAGGTGACAGAATTCCTCCATGCTGTTTCTTCTTCTTCAGCCTCCTCACATGGGCTCCGTGATGATGACACAGCCAACCATGATGTACACCCAGCCCGTGATGAGGCCAGCCAACCCGTTTGGCGCCAATCCAGGTGGTGCACAGGTAAAGACGTCGACATCCCGCTCAAACCTCGACACACTCGGTGACCAGCCAAACGTTTGTGTTCGTTAACACGTGATCGTCACCGCGGTGATTAGCGTTTTTTTTAATTTTCAGAGGAAGTCAGATAATTTCTTTATGAGATTAAATAAAAATCAAACTGTCATAAAAGGCGTGCCGAGATGTCTTATGAGATTATACAGAGCTGTGCTCTCCATGATTGGTCGAGTCACGCTGTGTCACAGCTCTCAAAGTTGACTTTGATCACATCAGCTTGTGATTAATGAATAAATCATTCATAGTTTACTCAATCCACACTAATGTCGAAGACTAGAAACGTGTTCCCGTCCATCATTTGAAATTTGCGCACAGGGAAACTGGAAATTCAAAAACAGGTGGCTGAGCTGGAAAAGTTGACGTACAGACGCAAACTAAATGCGATGAAGTGTGACGGAAACACTCGGTTACTTCTGCCCAGATGACATCAAACTTTTTTTTTTTGATATTTGGGATTTAAAATCTGGATTTATCACTCAAAATAACATCAGAGTGTGGAGGGACGAGCAGGCCGTAACCTTCTGCTTCACTGCCATCTTGACTGGAGCTGAGTCTGCTCTGTCTGTACAGTCTCCGCGTTAAAGAGGTCGAGATCTGCTAAACAAATCCAACGCGCATCATCGATCGTGGCTCGACGGATCTGGGCGTCCCCGCTCTGCACACACACACTCTCTCGTCTCGTCTCCTGTTGAATCAGGGTCGGATGTGGGAAGTTCAGAGTTACACTGGTAGTTTCTCGCAGGCGTCTGATTCATCGTCTGAAATAAAACATGGCTGCTGATGATGTGAGTCATCAGACAAATGTAAAGATTAGAAGAGATGCTGTCTTTGGCTTCAGCTGACGTATTTACACATTAGATTTCTGGATGCTGGTTTCATTTCTGCCTCTAAAAAAGAGTTGACGTTTTGTTTTTGTGTCTTGGCAGATGCAGTTTATGTAACCCGAGGACGGGTCGGGAGTCTTTCCCGTTTTGAAGATGATTCACGGCAAAGTCAAACTATCCAAGCAGCAAACACTGCAGTTTGCTTCCAATGAACTCACCTCTCTCTCTCTGTCTCTCTCTCTCTGAGAACGAAAGGCCCAAATAAGACTTGTTGAATAAAAATCACTGGTGACCTTGGAGCCGCTCTGGCCACCTCAGAGAGGCATCAACAGTGGACATTGTGCCCGTTTAGTCATGTCTAAGTCATAAGAAGGAGATGAAGAGCGCGCTGCCATTCAAAAACCACGTGGACGGGGATCAGCCCTATACTGTATCCTGGACTAAGAGAAACACAACACCCAGAGAAAGAGAGAGTCCTGACACCGTCTGTACTCATGGGGGTCGGGTTGTTGTCACACTGTTTGAGTTTGGCCTTTTTTTGTTCCTCTTTCTCCAGGTGAGGCTGAGAGAGTCACTTCTTTTTGATTTATCAATCATGATTTACCTTCTTAAAGAAAACCCCCAGATTAGGAAACCTCCTTCACACCACACCTTTTTGTTTTCTTTCTTTTTTTTTATGTATTGTTTGCAGTAGACATTCCTTGTGTATTGTTTGTATTTATTTATGATTACTTGCAGAGAGGATGACATAAAAAAAAATGTAAATGTAACTAGTCACCGACCTCCCTCCTCGTGGACGGTCTTCAGGTTTATATACATAGGTATGATTGATTGTAGAATTGGATTTTGAGTGATTGAGATGATTTTTTTTTAAAAGAAGAAGTTAATATAAAGTTTAAAGAGATGACATGTTTTGCTGTTGGGGGGGGGGCACTAAAATATTCTCTGTACTCGGACGACGCCACGCGCGGTTAGCCGTGGCTCGCGCGGGTTACGCTGAAGGGTCATGCGTATGAACGTGATAATTCATCAACGCCGTCAAATTTGGTGGGCTCGATTTCTATGAATTTGGCGCGGGAACATTTTTCACATCAACAAAAAATAAATAAAAAAAGCACTACATTTTGTGATCGAGGCAACATTGCATTGGAAAGGAAAATCTGCATTTATGCTTATGACGCTTTTGGCATGCCATTTATTCTTACATTTAACAAAGCTGCTGGCTGCCCGTTTTTTTTTTTGTTGTTTTTCTTCCAACTTGAATGTGCGAGTCGCTTTCATGCTCAGATCATGTTTCCACAGGCGAGCACTGGTGCGTAGGTTCATGTGATTCTGGTCAGGGGTGGGTGTCGAGGGATCGGGTGGGTGCGCAGGAGAATAGAGCACTGTTGATCGGTGCTTTGTGTATATAAAACTTAATCCTGCCAATCACAGGAAAGGCTGGGTGCAGGTATGAAAAGATGGTCTGAACATAAAAGTGGCCCTTGATTCATTAACTGAGCATATTTTCTGCATTGTCCCTGCAGATTATATTTTTGTTTGTTTGATTTTTTCCAATAAAGTGCAAGCTTCCACATTTTGGCTCTGTGTTTATTCATCAAAGTTCAGATTGGTGATAAGATTGGTATGAAGTGTAGGCCCGTGAATTCACATAGGGCAGGATCCCGAGGGGTCTCACGGTGGTTAAGTAAAGCTGGCGGGTGGTTGATGGGAACTCCTTTGAGTCTCCCTGGAGGCGAGGTCGTGGTTGGCTCAGACCAAAAATAAATGCAGTCTGAGCTCTGATAATAAAATTGGCTAATAAATGTCAAGACGTGTCGTATATTCTCTTATTTAGGGACTTCAGGCTTTGTCATTCCTGCATGGTGATCATTTTCTTGACATTATGTAATTATACACACTTCTCTGTAAAATAATGTGACCTTTACAAGCTGTCTCTTAAAGGGATAGTGTTGTATTACACGTTCATGAAGTTGTGAGAGATTTAATAAAAAGAATTGTGATATGTTCTGACTTTATGTCACTAGCTGCAGAAACCCTGAATCCTACATTTCCCATAATTCAACCAAGAGATGTCACACCCCTGTTGATACTGGGCGTTCAGTCCAAGCTGAAATAACTTGCATGTTCTCAGACGTGACAAAACTCCTTCAGAGCCACTGAAGAATATACCACTGTTTTCATGTCTAATAGATTAAGTAAATACAACCCCCCAAAAAAGTCGGACAGGGTCGTGTTTCTCTCTCTGTTCGTCAGTTCTTCTCTTCAACACTCCGTAAGCGTCTGTGAACTGAGGAGACTTTGCTGTAATCTTGAAAGTGGAATGTTGTTGCTTGATGTGGGATGCCCGACAATTTAAGGTCTCCATGCATCAAACTTAGGTCAAGCCTGGACTGCTGGTTGGCCGGTTTAGCACCCGGACTCTGACTCTTAGAGCTATGATGTCAGAATACGTCCAAAATGTGGTTTCTTGATGAATCGAGTAAGGCCGTCCCTGAAAAAGACGTCCACTACTTGGCACCAAACGTTGTTATAAACCTTCTATGCATCATATCAATGGTGCCTTCACAAACGTGCAGGTTACCCATCATGCCATGTCCACTAATGCACCTCCATACCATACGAGACATTGCGTCCATGATTTCAAATTTTGACTCGTCAGACCACAGAACAGTCTTCCTCTTCGGCGGTGGCGTTTCCAGATCTGGTTTCTATCCGGTGTCATTTGTGGATGCAGAGATGAAGTGTGTTCACAGACGATGGTTTTTGGAAGTGTTCCTCAGCCTCATGCAGTGATGTCCACGACAGAATCCTGTCTGTGTGTTTGATGCTCTGCTGTCTGCAGGGCCTGAAGATCACCGACAGATACGACTGGTTTTCAGTCTTGTCCCTTGCGTACAGAGATTTCTTCTGATTCTCTAAATCTTTGAATGATTTCATGAACTGTAGACGAACAGATTCATGGTGATTTTACGTTGAGAGACATTATAATTGTTGCTCCATGTTCCAGCAGAGTCTTTTACAGAGTGGTGAACCCCTCCACATGTTTACTTCTCACCTCTCTGGGATTATCTATCCCAGCCTGTCCACAGTTCAATGTCTTTGGGGTCTTTTGCACATCATCACATTTTGTTTCTTTTCACATTTTACAACTTTTTTGGAAACTTGGTTGTCAGTAAAAAAAAATTGACTCCAATTGAGTTTCAGGAAACACTGGAGCTGAATTTGTGGAAAGTCTTTGGCTCTTGGGGTTGCCAGCGATCATTATGGAGGCTTCTGCTGCTGATGGATGAGCTGCTGCACCTGTGGGTTCAGCAGCTCATCCATGTGCATCACACACACACACAGAAAGACCTTGATATAAAGCTACATCCTGCTTGGCAAAGTCTCTCCGTCAGCAATAAGAAGAGTCTTTGTTGTGCTGCCACTTCCCCTTATTTTGGATGCAGCAGTCGAAAGATGCAAAGTGTGTGTTTGTGTGAGACACCCGAATTTCATGATAGAATTAATTGGCGGTTTAATAAAAGCCTCACTGTTGAACTGAGGCCTTCCTATTCACGGGAATCTTCAGACAGTTAACCTTATTTGACTATTGAGCTGGAAGATCGTCAGTCATCGGTTCAAACCGCCTCGGACTGATGTGAGATCTTTGAGATCAGCCAAAAGCTATTGCAATAACACGCTTGTTAACAGAAATATTCTCCTTCTGCCGAGCAGTACACTAGCGTCCTGATGTGACGATGAAGCCTCAGTCTGGTCCAGCCTATAGCTGGTAAAAGGTTTGCATTGGTATCAATTACAAAAAACTAACACTGTCTGTGCCTGAAGGCAGAATGAAGACTGTCATCACGGTGCTGCCTCACATCGGATTAACCATTCTGGCTCTCATCGAACGGCAGTTAGACGCTGAACAAGCGAATGTGGAGATAGTGGCAGCTGTCGAAGGAAGATGTGATTAAGTCTGTCAGGGTGTGTCGGTCAACGCCGAACTAATTGGCACACAGGAAACAGTTGTCAAGATGCAAGATGATATAAAGAAATTATATTACTTTAATACAACGTTAAGTACAAAAACATTCATGCAAAATATCTTGAACATCTACTCACAAAAAGTTTGGGATATTTGACTTTTGACTATTATATCATGAAAGTAGGACATTTAATTTCAAACAAAAAGCTAACAACAATGGTGTGTATACCACAACATAACATGTTAATGTCTCAGTAACTTGTCATGTATGCCTGACCATCGATCACAGCTCGACTAGCAGCTCATGCTGTTCACAAGTCGACTTATTTCAACCTGCCGATGACACTCTGTGACGCTCTAAGCTCAGTGGTAGCTTCCCTCCGAGTACTTCCTGTTTGAGGCCTCGTGTTTGATGCACTGCCGTCTGCTCCAGTGTCGGTTTGTGGTCTTGCCCCTTGCGTACATCACCTCGTTAGAGAACAGCATGTTCTGCAATAAGTACTGAAACACTGAACTGATTGTGCATTCAGACGTTTAGAGAAGGTCGAATTAAGTTCACCTGTAAAAGGTTAGAGTGCATATTCACCTGAAAGCCGAATATCCTGAACCGAGTCTGTTTCCGGTCTTCCAGCTTCTTCCAGGTTGTAAAGCTACATAAGATCTTTGTCTGATGTCTGATTCATGTGGTGACTGAATGGATCCATTACACTGCTGACCTTTAACTGAATGGTATTGTGTTGTGATCTGTGAAGCTTCTTTTTTTGTGATAACCTTCATGTGTTAAAATCTCCATCGACGTGACGGTTCAGCTGTCAGGATGAGAAAGAATTGAACTTCAGTTTCTTTCTGATCACATCAGATGCAGGACAGGAAGTAGATAGATGTCTGCTACTGTTATTACTCTTTGTACTGAAACACTTTGTGTGTGTGAGACGACCTCTGACCTTTCAGCTGAAATACTTGTGACTCATACATATTCCACCTCATTATATTCTTACTCTGTTGAATAAATCAGAGACAATATTGGAGTAACTTTGTTGTATTTTGTTGAGTTTATATCGTGCTTTATGTTACTGATGGACAGATCGATGGATTGGTTATGTTAGAAAATGGATCAGAATCAGCCAGTTAGAGAAACTCGTCCAGGTTAGAGATCCGACAGTGGTCCAGTAAGGAATGGAGCTCTTCTGCCATCTTGTGGTCTACAGGTGCAGCTGCTGTCTGTTTGTTATTAGATTGATTTAATTGATTTAATTGATTTTGGTGGCCTGTCATCAATGTTAGAAACTGTTAGCAGTAATAACTCCCACCTAAAGGACTGAGCTGGCATTTACAGAGCTGTTTGTTCATCTCTGAACTGAACTATGTCATATTCAATGACCTGCTTTATAAAATACTGAGGCTGATTTCTTGGAAGAACTTTGCAGCTGTTGGCTTGTGGTTTAACCTCCACCTGACCTCTCTCCAGTTGGGTTTGGGTTAACCCGAACTGCTCATGTTTGCTCTCTTTCTCCTCAGCGCTGCACCAACATCGGTTAAACCACCATTAAATAAAAGTCAAAGTGTAAAAGTATTTTTTTAATTAAAGGAACAATATGTCAGATATTGACTGTATTAAAATTTACCTTCCAGATCCGACAGCCCGTTTATGCTTTGTCCCGTGTGACCAGTTTTTAACCACTAGATGTCGCTGTTACGAGCAAAGTTACATATTGTTCTTTTGACTATTGTAATGCTGCTTACTCTCAGCGGTAAGTTATGTTAGTTACAGGCTGTGGAATACTTTAATGTCCGTCTCAACCATAGGACAACTGAACACTGACCAACAATGTGATACATCATAACAATCACTTATTAAATGCAAGGTGTGCCATAAAATATAGTTCCTGTTCCTGTGTTATTAATTAAATTATACCAATCATCTAACGAAATCTGAGCAACATGAACAACCTAGAGATTATTAAGAGAATAACAGAAACAAAGTTCTTCTCTGTGCTTCAATAACTTTAAAATTTCAGTGAATTCTTGAAATATTCCTCTTCAAAGTTTCATCCACGTGTATTTACTTACTCGACTATCGTCCAGCTGCTCCTGCTGCAGGAGGACTTGAGACTGAGGCCCTGTAATGTTCTGTTACAGGCTCTACTGTTACATTAAAGCAGGTTGGAGGTGAGGCGGACCTCCCAGCTGCTCTCTGCAGCTCCTCCCACCTGCAGCAGCTTCAGGATCCTGCTGCATTTCAGCTTTAACTCAGCGAGGAGCCACAGCGAGAGGTGAGAGGTGAGCTGTCTGCTTTCTAACTTCACTCTTAGAAATCACTGTCTTTTCTCTAAATGACAGACACTTTCCTCTGTTTGTTTGTCCTCACGCTGTTCAGACTGAGAGCCGAGGCGTCGGTGTAGTTTGGGAGGAATGTTCAGTGAGAGTCAGAGCGAAGGGAGAAAACATGTTCTGATCCAGATGAGCAGTGATGCAAAGTTTCAGTGCAAAACTACATTCCTGCGACTGTCGGCTGGTAATGTTAGAACATCTTATAAACTCAGTCAAACTTCCAATAGGAAGATAGTGTAGATCTTTAACCTGACACAACTTCTAATAGTCTGCAGTGGATAAATATTAACCAGATGTCTGCCTGTGTGTCACATCTCATTATTTTTAATTCTTTACATTATGTGAATGAATGTTCATACAAACTGCACAGTAAAGAGCTACTGGAGTTTTTTTAAAGCACCATTTTTAAATCACTGCTGCTCTTTGCTTTTTAATTCTTCACCTTTGGATTTGCAGATGACAACAAGCAAGGATTTGTGTCACTTTTACAGAATTTATATTTGCAAAACTAAGACTAGGACTAATGTAGCTTGTTTAATCTTCAGTTTTCTCAAGGAAGACTGACAGTAATGAGGAAATAAGTCAAATCTCAGCTACCCCAACAAGGAAATAAGTCCTCTGTCCTTCAGTTAGACTTATCCTTTTAGAAGAGCCGGACGTGCAACATTCTTCTTAAAAGTACTCCTCATGCAGGAAAAGTCGTGTTATTCAGAGATTCTTGCAGCTCAGTGTTCATTCATAGCACTTCTTTCCATAGTAGCTGAATTCCCACAGTGCTCTTGGATGTGAGTGAATATGGACATTGTCAGAACATGCAGGCATTCCTCACGAAGATCTTTGTCTTCTCTTAAAGGAAGTGCAGCAGCTCTAATGAGATAAAGAACCTCATACGTACATCCTTGTTTCACTGTAATTACTCGTCCTCTATCAGATAGAGGTGTGTCATCTTCGTCACACACTCTGATCTCCCGGTAGATAGTGTGTGTTTGCGGTATGTGGACAGTCAGATGACGGAAGGAGTGTGTTTATGAGTGTGAACAGTGTGTGTGAGCTGTGCATGTCAAGACACAGGATGTGCCTACACATGATTTTACTGATGACGCCTTGGACAGGTTTTAATGTGTCAGGTTGCACGAGATGATGTTTCTTGAACTGATGACTGGTCTGCTGCATGAGTTACAAGTTTTATATCTGCAAACCAGAAGAATGTAGTTTGTTAAATCTTCTGTTTATCTCGAGGAAGTCTGTCAGAGACGAGGAAATGAGTCAATAACAGTCCCTGCAACAAGGAAATAAGTCCTCTATAAACTACTGTATAGTCTGTCGGGAATTTCCCCTTAAGTTTTGCTGTTTTCTTTCAGGTATACAAAGGATCAAACATGACTACGTAAAACAAGCCCAGCTGAAGGAAAACATCCAGAACCAGCGCCAGAAGAGTGGAAACATTAGGATGTATACAGCACAATGAAACACTAACTTAACTCAGAACAAGGCGTGAATCAGTGATCATGTTCAGTCACTAGAAGTGAGCAGTGGAAAGCTGAAGACAGTCGCCATGATCGATCTGAGTTTCCTGTCAGAGGAGGAGCAGGAGACCATCCGGTCTGTGTTGAAAAGAGACGCTGAGCTGAAAAAGGCCGAAGAGCAGCGGATCCAGTGAGTGTCACCAGCAACAGTCCAGTTTTATGACTCTTCATTTACATATACTGCAATTAACAAATGTTCATACATGTCCCACTTAATGTCTCTGCACTCAGGAACCTCCAGAGGACTGTCAGCGACAGGGACCGCCTGAGGTACATGACCGGAGAATGGTTCTACGAGACCAAGCAGCTTCGCCATCAGGATCGCATCCACGGCTCCGACATCATCAGGGCTTCCATGAAACAAACACACAAACCTCTGACTATATGTGAGTCTGTTTTATTGAGACCAAACTCACAAACTCTTTGTCATGACGTGCTCAAAACACTTACAGGCTCTCAGTATAAACTGAGGTCGTCAGCATAGACTGCATAAAACATGGACGTCGTCTCTGTGACGTCACCCAGAAGTTTGTAAAGAGCTGCTTTAAAGCTCAGCGTGGAGGAGATAATTAGAGGGACTGGAAGCAAAGTCTGGAAGGTTGACGGAGGTTGCCACCGTCGCTGCTCATGGTGGTGATAACACTGCAGGGATGCTGTGGGTCAGCCTGGGAACTTCCCAGTCCAATTCTGCGACTCACTGTCGGTGCTACTTGTCCTGTTACATCTAGCTTTTGTTCTTGCGTCATGTGTCTCCAAAACAACCCATTATCTTGACCTCAACAAATTGTGTCAAAAGTAATCCAAACATTTAAATCTCTCTCTTTTTTTTAAGTCATCATGTTTCATGAGGCTGTGATAATCCTCAAGATCAACAAAGGGAAGTGTAGACGAAAAGGTCAGAGTGAGGAAAAGATCATTGCACATGAATGAACGCAGGCTCTGCAGGGGTCTGCATGCACTTTGTGAAAATATATATTTATGGCATATTTGTATTGGTGCATCATAGATTATTATAGTAACAGAAGTAAGTAAGCACCGATTTGAACCATGCAAAAAGCTGTTTGAGGTGCTTCTCTTCAAGTGTTTGTGTGCCTCTGAAGCTTATTTTGCTCAGGGTGGAGATGACATAAAATGTGAGGAAGTATTTCACATTTCATAATGCGACAAACATTTTTGATAGGTGACAGTCTGGACTGCAGGCAGCCGTACTGTTGGAACACATGCAGAACGTGGTTTGGCATCATCTTGATGAAATAAGCCAGGTGGTCGTCCCTCTACTCCAAAACCTGTCCTTCACAAATGTGTTTGTGTATATTGTTTAGCACTGCATGCTTTCCCGTCATGCCACATGCTCTCATGCACCCACATACCATCACGGATGCTGGCTTTTGAACTGTGTGCTGATAACAAGCCGGATGGTCTCTCTACTCTTTAGCCTGGAGGACACTGTGTCCGTGATTTCCAAACAGAATTTTAAATGTGGACTCGTCAGACCTCAGGACAGTTCGCACGTCTGAACTGTTTCGTTTTGTTGTCATGCATCTTAACTGAGCAGTGCAAAGTTTCCCCTCCATGTTTAATGTTTGTTTTCTCTCCCTCGTGTTGAACCATGCTACCTGTAATTACATCTGAGTTGTTTTTACATTCATTTCCACGGTAACTGTTGGGTTAGTGTGTTGTAATGAAACCCGTCAGGATACGTTCCAGTGAATGGTTAGCTTTCTTAACAGTATAGCTGTGTGTGTTGTGTTCTGCAGTGGAGCGCTCCCAGATTCTGCCTGAGAGGCCCAGTTTTGTCAGCAGTGAAAATGAAGAAGTGTTCGTCCCACCTGTTCTCTGTGGAGTCCTTCAGGAGCCTCGCAGCAATGAAACGTGAGTAAAGAGAACCAAAGCGGGAACCAATTTATCACAGCTGTTTAATGCATTGTGATGTATTATTGCAGGTAAAACTTTATTGATACCTGGATGAAGATTCACAAGCTACCAGCAGTACATGTAGTAAAATAATAAACCCATCTTTACCAGCTGCAGCTGGTAAACACTTTCAATTCAGTGTAAAGAAAACAAAGTAACCTCCAAAGTACACATTTCATGCCTGTACGCACTCAGAAAACAGTAACTTCCCATTACATAAACAAAGATTTGTCTGTTTTGGACGCCGTCACATGCTTCACGAGTAGAGTAGATTATTTGGGTGTAATTTGCTAGTAAGCAGAGCTGTACATGCAGAAAGTGGATACTTAGTAACCGGCTCCATAGTTCTCAGTAATCGTCTTATAAGGTCAAGTCTCACATGTTTATGTTTTCCACTGCTTCTGAGGAGTGATCGCACTTGACAAAAAATATCATACACATTCTGCCCTGTCTTCAGTGATGAGGACTTTCAAGTCTGGTATTAAAAAACTAAAATATGTAAGTGGAATTATTTGTCCTGAAACATGTTCGCTGAGAAGCGTTGCAGCTTGCACAGAACAGGCGAGATTATGATTTCACTGACCATTGATCAAAGCAGGTCTGTTGTATAGAAAAGAGCCTCATGCACAAGGCAAAGTTTGAAGTTGCACATCCTGTCTTGAGGAATTGTCAACACATTGTAACCTTGTTTTTCTCACAGGTATCAAAACCAGAACTTTTATGAAACACCGCTAGATAAACCGGATGTACAGTCGCCCACGAGGGTAGGAACCTGTCTGGAGAAACTAAATGATTTAAAAAGTTGAGTGTTGCAGGTGTTCTATGTGTTAATGTTATTTTGTTCCAGCAAAGAAAAAATCCATTCAACACTGAGATCGTTGCAAGTGACACGTTTGAGGAAAAAGAGTTCGGAGCATTGGATCAAACCAAGACACCGACTGAGGGTGAGTCTTATCATAAACGCAGTTTGTGCTACTTTGAATATTAAACTGTTACTTTATACCTCGTGATCTGATGATATATTGTGTGTTATGTTTTTAATTGAGTGGACTGTTTGATGGGCAAATCGTGAAAGCAATTACATAACAAACTAAAGTAAGTCTCGTTCTATCGGTTTGCCGTCCAGGTGTTGGGTTCCTTAATGCTTCCAGCATGTTGGGCATGAATAGTGGCTGCATGGCATTGGAAAGCATGTCCCGGCTTGTCATGTCTGACAGTCTTATCATCTGATACTAATTGTTTTTGTTGCAGAGTTTTTAACACAGTGGGACTGAAAAAGGTCTTTGCATTTCTGGCAATATTTCTATTTTTCTCTCCAGTCACTGTGAAATGAGCCAGTGAGCTGTGACCACAGATTTTTCCCAGGGGTTGTCAAAGTGGATAGAAGTCCAAATACACGAGGCTGCCAGACTAGCCAGAGGATTAAGCAGAAATACATTCCAAAGCCTTAATCTGTACTGCATGACTTGTGCCTGTTGGAAATATTCTACAGCAGCTATGAAAACAATGTTTTTGTATGAGAAATTAGACGATTAGAAGGAACAGCCGACGCAAATAGTGACAGTTGAAACAAGGCACAAACGGATTGATTACTCAATACCTGTACAATACAGAAAGCATGTTATGCATGCATATTAACCACCGTGGGTGTTGCACCTAACCAATCCTTGCAGTATAAAAATCATGAAAACATAATCACAATAATTACATTAATTATGCTAAAAAATTGGGCCAGATTTTGCTTCTCAATCACTGCTGCACAACATAACAATTAGCTTTACTTATGCTAACCAAATCTGCCATTAGCAGGCAACAGAAGGTGTTTAAGCACAGCACTGTGAGACCAAAAGAGAATAATGTTACGCTACTGATGGTGATTTACAGACCTTCCTGATGGAAAGATTGCTAAGTGACCGCTAAGTGCCAATAGCTGTGTAGCTAACTGATCTGACTCTGCCAAACCCGGCAAGAAAACTACCACGGTAGGCGACTGTATTCCCTGCTAGACTTTAAGTAGAAGAGCATTATAAGCACAATAGACTCAAAGAAACTCGACTCGTTCTGCAGTTAAATGGCCGGTGTGATTGCCAAACATGACTAGCCTCAACTAAACTAAACTAGACGGTCCACAAAAGACAGAACTCCGATAATGTAAGACTTGAAACTCACCTCCAGAGTTACCGTCATGAGAAAAACACACAGCTGATGTGTTGTTGGTTTCATTTGTTTTTGTTTCTTTCAGAGCCTTTTCCATCATCTGGCAGCTCCATTTTTTTTGCTAGTTCCCTTAAACAGGACCCCAAACATAGTCCAGTCACCCAGAATGCATTTGTTCCCATGCCAATTCCATAAACAGCTCAGTCAGCAACAGTTCTCAGAAGGTAGATGGGCCAGAAGATAGGGAGACTAACTCTCCTGTTAGTCCACGTGGCATCCTCAAGCACTTGTTCACTTCTAGCCCATTAGACTCCCCGTTCTCTCGCCTGGACCCTCAGAGTCCAGTTAGTCTGAATTCTCCTACTGACACCTGGAAGCAGGTGAGGTTCAGCTCCATGGTCGGTCAGAGCAGCGTGAGGTGGCAGGATGGGAAGGAGATTGGAGAGCACAGTTTGCTGGACATAGACTCCATCACTCCCTCTGAAGTGGAGAATAATAGGGACCTTGAGAACACTGTCAGTACCACTGTTGGCACAAGTAGGCCTTTACTCCGTCAGAGTAAAGTGGATTCTCAGGAAGGTGAACAAATCCTCCAAGAGCAAGAAGCTGGCCAACACCAGGTCCCAGGTGGTAAGAGTTTTACTAAAAGTCAACTAACAACCAATCAATTAATCAAACTAACAATGACCTTCATATGTATACATTCATGGACAAGCAGTTTCATTACATTCTTCCGTCTTGTGCATGTTCTTGCATGGAGTAAAATGTGCACTTCGGTATGACTGCTTCTAAGAACAACCTTGCTTGGGAATTATGGGAAGTCTGTCACAAGATTCTGAATTCAAGATTCATTCACGTCAACATTTGCCTGATTTTTTTTCCTTTAATGTCTTATGCATGTGTTGGACTTCATTGGTTTAATACATTTCTGTGAAATGAAGTGTGGCATTGCTAATCCCAAATTATCTCAGTGGGGCTAAAGTAAAGCCTTGATAATCTGCTAATTTGATTTGGTTCACAATTTGAGCTCCTGGTTTATTCAAGTGTTATAATGCACCTTGTAATAGACGAATTGTGCATTGAGTGCCAATTTTGAAGTCTTGTGCATAGTGACCCTTTTAAATGAATTGTCCTGCTTCATTTAACAGTGATACACAAAAATTGTGACTTTAATTATACTGTGCAGAGCAGCCATAATGCACATGAGTGATCCAGTTGGTGGTTACTCTCTTTGCAGATGTCTCTGAGCACTGTCAATCGGAGCTCCAAAGCCCAGCAGTGTATGGACGAATGTCTCCCGTTCAGGAGTCAGGTAAGCCTGTTCTCCTGGAGACAGAGCCTGAAGACGACTGTCATTCTCAGGCCATTAACTGGCCAACCGGACACATCATTTATCACCAAACACTGCCTGAACAAAGCAGTGACATCTCTGATGAGGCCACCTCAGATACCAAGCCGTCAACTAATGGCAGCCCAAAAGGTTCATCTCATACTGTCTCACCGAAGGCTAAACAAAGACTGCTTGAACTTTTTAAGAGAGAGAAACATAAACCTGCTCAAAAAGAAGATGTGAAGATATCTACGCAGGAAGAACCGGGCAACACCCAGAATTGCTCCCAAGTTGCTGCAGATACAACCAAGGACAAACCGGCAAGCGTCAAACAAGAAGCTAAACCCTCTGAGACGATGGAGGTTAGAACGCTTCAACTCACGGCATTGCAGAGCACTCCGCTTAAAGAAACTGTGACCTCGGCAGAAGCAGAAGCAGACACTCAACTAGAGGCAACAGAAGACAGAGCTGTTACAGGGAGACTACCCAGTTTGAAAGGTTTCTGGAAGAGGGAAAACCGTGGTCCCAAAATATTTACCAGTGAAGAGACAAGGCACAAAGACATCTCCAAGAGAACACCAGATTTAGATTGCCCTCAGACTAACTCTAACGTGGAGAGTAACAACAACAATGTCTCACCACAAGCTGAAATGTCAGTTAAGGATACTGATGGCACATCCCAAGAAAATAGTTGCCTCTTTGTAGATTCATCTAAAGAAGATGGCACATATAGAGCAAATCCAGTCGTCATCGATGAAGAGACGGACGACTCTTTAACGGGTTCAGTAACAGAGTCGCAGATTTATGAACCCATGGAAGACTCCATCCCTCCTGTGCCTTCCTCTGTAGCCTTCAACACTCCAAAACAAGAGAGGGGTATTCCAGTTCCCCTTCCCAGACAGTCCACTTCAAGTCTTGAAGAGGACAAGCCAACCAAGATCGGTGAGCTCAAGCATTTCTGGAAAAAGGAACCCAAGGTAGTTGCTGCAAGAGCCAAGGAAGCCTCAAGGATTCCAGTACTCAGTGACAAAGATGTTTCCCCTCAGTCTGATCTGAGGACATCCTTCAAGTCTGAGGGTGAGGTACAAACCAAGTCTACTGTTGTCTTGAAATCATTAAAAGTGACAGACAAGGGTTTTATCAGTCCAGAAAGGTCACATGCGGCTGATGCAGAGGCTCAAGAAAGGCCCCTCAGTCCTAGTAAATCTCCAACTCCAAGATCAAAAGACCAGGAAGATGTGGTCAGGAGGAGTCCATCTAAGACCTGCCACCCAAGAGTCCTACCTAGAGAATCCTCCAGTCCTACAAAATCCAGAATGGAAGGCTCTCCTTGAAAACCTTTCCAATAAACATCGACCCCCGAACTAAGGCCGCTGAAGAGCATCAAGGGAAGGTGACACCAGTGCCAAGACCGAGGAAGACTCCCTCTTATGAAGAGAGGCAGGAAGTCCTGATGGACATTAAACCTCTCCCTGTCCATGTAGAGGACAGAGGGGCTTATTTTGGTAATGTGAATAGTTCAAGCTTGACTTCACCTCAATCCATGAAAGCTTCAGGAACAAGTTGGGGACTAGCACGCCCTTGCTAGATCTTTCATCCTCAGGATTATGAGCACTACCTCGGGCCACAAGAGAAAGCCCATGTTCCTCCTTTCCACCAAGACAAAGCTGCGGCTGCTGCTGCTGCTGCAGAGAGTGCTGTAGCGCACAGACCACAAAATGCCCTCAGAGACTATGTGGGAACCACAGTGACAATCCCGCCGAGGAATCCTCCCAGAATCAGTTCTCGGAAAGATGGAAACTCCAGCCAGGACAAAATGACCCGGTCTCTGCCTCGGGCAAGTTCAGGCAGTGAGCTTTTGAATTCTCTCTCCATTAATATTTCTTTAAGATAAAGGTTGAAAAAATGAATCCATAGTGATGTTTTCTTTTAAACAAATCACATCAGGTTAACGTTAATGATTTGACTGAGAGTTAGTATTTTCCCAGACAAATTCCTGTTTGTACAATCTGCAATCTGCTTTTTTTGTTTGTATTTCCTCTTCAGGTGAATCTGTACAAAACTGTAGAACAAATGTTTAGCTGGCCTTTAACCCTTTTTAGAATTTAATTTAGTTTTTAGTGACCAACTTTTTGTGATTTTGTGATTTTGTTGATGCAATAGATACGTGGTTTGTTAGAAGAAGCATTTCTCTACGATAAGGACTGGCGTTACTAACAACAATATCAGAATAATGTGACTATAATAACTATGATAACACTGCAAACATATTTACTAAACATTACACTTGCCTTGAAATAAATGTATTATAGTTTAAGATGAATGCTTAGTAAATCTCTGGTGAGTTGGTGTCTCTTTTCCAGAGCTGATTTTGTTTCATTCGCGGCAGGTTACGATGAAACTTCTAATCCCGTCGTGTCAGCTCTGAAACGATTATCTTTAAGGAGCATGTCTTCATCCAAAAGTGTGGAAAACCTCATCTCAGAAACAAGTAACAGAACTCTCCTTCAGATATTACAAACACATACATAAACACATCTGATGGTCATAAAGCTTTGTCAAACTATATATTGGTATGTCAGTGTTGCTCTAATGGCCCCATTTCTTCTTAAGATGTAGAGAGGAACCAAAAAAACTCAAGCGATCAAATGAATCAAAGCATGGATGACGGTAAATATATTTAATCTTTTCAACTCTTTTGAAATAAGAAACTCTCTGTTAGAGATTCAGCGTCATGTCTTTCTTTCAGTTTCTTCACTTCTTCCATCGCCCGGCACTTTGTCCAACTCAAAGCAGATGAAAGCCAGTGCGTCAGTGCCTGCTCTTCAGCATGACGAGGTAAATCGCTCTTAACTTACTCTCGTACATAGGATATCAAATATTCAGCATAGGCACGACAGTTACTGATATAGCTATCAACTTTACTTCTCACATAATCAATAAATGATTGGTGTGCTTTTGTGTTTACATCAGACCGACAGTGACAGCACTTTTGAGAACAGCTTGGGTTGCAGAAGAAACACCGGCAGCTCCATGTCTAACATCAGTCTTTCTTCAGGAATGGCCTCCATGTCATCTGTATGTCTTTTGATGCATCGTTTTTTTGCACAGGTTTAAATACATGAAAGCAAGTCAGTTAAAACCAGAGAGGGTGCTGTGTGTTTTTCCTCTCTTCTTTGTTATTTATGATTGAGCAGATCAGCGGCAGCATCAGCAACATTTACTTCGGTGACATTGAAGTCCAGGGAAGCATCCAGTTTGCAGTGAACTACACCCAGAAGCTCGGAGAGTTGCACATCTTTGTGGTGCACTGCAGGGATCTGGCCGTGGCTGAGACCAAGAAGAACCGCTCTGACCCGTAAGAGTCGTGATCAAAATGTTAAAGGTAGAACAGATGTCACATCATTCAGTTTATTGAGTTCTAGTTTATAATCTGTCTTTTTACAGGTATGTGAAGTGTTACCTTCTTCCCGACAAAACAAAGTTGGGAAAGAGAAAGACCACAGTCAAAAAGAAGACTTTAAACCCGGACTTTAATGAAATCCTCAGGGTAAGACTTCTATTTTAAGTCTTATATAGATTTCTCATTACATGTATTCGATATTTCACAGACGTCTCTGTTGCCTTCTTCTCCTTCCACAGTTTAAAATCTTAATGGAGGTGTTGAAAACTCAGGATTTGAACATCTCGGTGTGGCACAATGACACCTTTGGGCGGAACAGCTTCCTCGGCGAGGTGGATCTGGATTTGTCAGAGTGGGACTTCAGTAACACACAGATAAATGAATATACACTAAAAGCCAGGGTAAGGCTCGAACTCTGTTTGCAGAACTTCAACATCGTCTCCGTCATATCTGATGGACAGTGAGGGAGTATTTGTTAGCAGATAGTAGCTGTCATCATAATCATGATTATTTATCTCAGAAGCAGCAATAAATGATCAGATTTTCTTCCAGAACATTCAGCTTGTGTATTACACGTTCTTCTATTATTCATTAAGACTAGATATAGATAGGTACTTCTGGAAAGAACAATCCATAGCAAAGCTTCTAAAGACAGAAGAGAAATGCTGCAAGGTACTGGGAAACTCAATGAATGTGGAATCCAAGGCTGGCTCTGCATGTTATAAAAGTAAGACGTGTACTCACCTCGGCTCAATCTTCAGGTCTCAGCACAAACTTCAACACCGTCTCTTTCACATCTGATGGACGGCAGAGGACAGATGAAAGTCGCCCTGAGATTCCTGCCGCAGACGTCCCACAGTGAGCTGACGACGCCTCAAGTTTTGATCAATTTGTTGCTAGAGTTTTGGTTTTGTCACTACATATTGCGGCGTGACTGCATCCACAGGTAAGAGGACGTCGAGGATGGAGACTGGCGAGGTGCAGATTTGGGTGAAAGACTGCAAGAATCTTCCTCCAGTCAGAGGAGTCATCATCGACCCATTTGTGAAATGGTAGGATGTCCTCCAAACTGTCAGGTGACTCACTATGGAGTGTTCAAAATTCAATAAATAATTAAAGGATGTTTGTGCAGCACCGTGCTTCCCGACACGAGCCGCAAAAGCCGCCAGAAGACACGGGTGGTGAAGAGGACGGCCAACCCGATGTTCAACCACACCATGGTGTACGACGGCTTCCGGCCAGAGGACCTGAAAGAGGCCTGTGCGGAGATCACAGTGTGGGATCACGACCGACTGAACAATCACTACATCGGTGGTCTGAGGCTTGGGCTGGGGACAGGTGAGACTCTGCTCCACTTCAGCAGGGTCACACCTGCAGTCTGGATGCTTTTGATACACGACTTTGACCTCATTTTGTTAAAGTGTGATCTGGATTTGGATCTGTCCAAATAATCTGCGAGAAAATGGAAGTTTTAGACTCAACACACCGCATTGTACAAGGCCCGTGTGATGATTCATCTCCATGAAGCAGACTGACTGTGAATTTAAGAATGTCCTTGTGCTGACTCATACAATCGTCGGTGTAGAGAGGAAACAGCAGGGACAAACAAAACTCTGTGGGGAGCACGTGGAGGACAAATGACCCTCTGAGGTCGAAAATTGTGGGCACAATATGTGATCTGAGTTTGGATAATGAACAAACCTGATTATTATTATTACAATTACACAGTTTGTGCCCTCTGGAGATGGCTTAGGACACTGTAGTATTTGTACCAACCTCGCTGTAGAGGAATCTCTGAAATGAATTCATTTAAACACAAAATTTCTGGTAATTTTTTTGCATTTTCTGGAATATTTTGTGTGTGCATACATCCATGATTAGTTACGAGCTAAAAAGCGAGGGCGAGGTAGTGCGTGGAGGTTAAATGAATGGTGCAAAAACACTGCAGTCGTGGCTCCAAATGAGAAAAATGTGGATCAGCAGCACCTCTTTCCTCCGCTCTGGTTCTTGAACTGGTTCCATTCACAAATCAACAACAGTAATCTTATTACTCTTAATCTGTCTGGGACTAATTAGGGTTGTCTGTCATCGTGGTGGTGGTTCTTAGGAAGTCTAATATTCTCTGTGTGTGTTGGTAGAAAACTGTTCAATCATTTCTTTGTGTCTTTGTGTGCAGGCAAGAGTTACGGGGCGGAGGTGGTGTGGATGGATTCGACGGCGGGTGAAGCAAATTTGTGGCAGAGGATGCTGCAGTCTGATGGTGAATGGGTGGAGGATGTTTTGCCTCTGAGGATGTTTGTGATGGCAAAAAGCACGTCAAAGTGAGATTATACAGCATCGAGCGTGTGGAAACTACATGTATGTACGCTGGGTGTGTACAAACTACATGCTTAATTCATCATTGTATTATAAATGAATACACACAAAGGTACTTTAGTGTGTGTAGTCCAAACGACGTGTTCGATTTGTATTTGAGGATCAAATCTGAGTTATGAAACATACAAACTGTTTCGATCTGAGCACTAATGATCTGTATATAGTCCTGTTTTTCTGTGATTGTATCTTCAATAAACAGGATATTAATGTGACTTTGATGTGAGTATAATGGTTTTATTCGAGGTGCTTCATTCATATAAGAACAGTCAATACATGCAAATAGACATTCCTGATCTTTCCTGGATGTGTTCCTCTGCAGGAACTGTAAATACGAAGCATAATTCATAGAATATGAATGAACGAATGTGAAATCCAAGGCTAGCTCTGCATGTCATCATGTGTTTTTATCATTTATTCTAAGCTATCATCACCCAGGTGCTGTTACAGTCACTGTTTTCAGTCCAGCTTCACCATGATTAGATGTTTTACTTTAGTGACCACCAGAGTCTGCTGTCGGGCAACAAATGACAGCAACTGTTGAGAGGAAATATTCCCACTGAGGCACTACTGCAACTCATCGTCAAGTCAAGTCAAATTTATTCACACAGTCCAATATACTTATATATTACAGTTTATACAACACCGTCTGACCTGACAACAGATGTGTGCACAGACCAACAAAGTTAACTATGGACAATCTGATGGCGCAATTATAAACTGTGCATGAACACGTATGAATGAATAATTCAATAAATACGATTAAATATGAAAAAGTCAGTTGTCAGAGTAAACTACAATTCTCACATTTCCTACAGTACATTTAATGCAGCAGTATTTCAACTCTCACCTTCGCACAGGTCTGAAGCGTTCTCATTGGCTGATCCGCCCTGATGCGACAAGAAATCCCAAAATACGATTGGCTGTCGCGTCCTGTCAATCAAAACGGGAACCAGCTAACCAGCGACCGGCCTCTGCGTTGCTAAGGTAAGTTAAACAGCTGCGTCAAGCTACGTCATTCGGTCCGGAAGTCAGGCGAGTTGGCCTTCAAAATAAAAGCAAGGAGACGGATACTTTCCTGGTCACATTTGTTATGTAATCCTGGGACATAACTTTATTTTTCTTACATTAAAATCTCTCTCAGGCTTTCAGTTAGAAGTGAAACATTTTCCTCGAGGCTTGTAAAGTCTCTAACAAAGTTGTGACAATAAGTACTAATAATTTAGGGGCGCCCTGGTCGAGCATGCAGTCCATGTACAAAGGCTTTGCCCGGGGTTCGACTCTGACCTGTGGCCCTTTGCTGCATGTCATCCCCCCCTTTCTAAACCATCCATCCATCCATTTTCTGTAACCTTTCTGTAAGGCTTGGGGCGAGAGGCGGGGTACATCCTGGACAAGTCATCAGTTCATCACAGGGCACATGGAGACAAACAACCATCCACACTCACATTTACAACCTGTGAAGTGCACGAACATGCAAACCTCACACAGAAAGGGGTTCGAACCTGTAACCTTCTAAACCGCAGAAATAATCTTACACACCAGCTGCTGTCTGTACAGTCACTTACTGTTTTTATATTTGCTGTACTTTCCCCTCTTTATCCTTGTATATATTTTGTATATATTTTGTATATAAAGGTAACCTACATACCTCACAGTCTGTCTCTTTGTTATACATTGGGTTCATTACACATATAAATTAAAAAATATTATGAATTAATAATTTAAACATCTTTATATGCTCCTGACTGGAACTCTCTTTTTAAAGCCACTTTTTTATTTTGAAAGGTATAAACGGAAGTAAGGTGTGTTATTGCGTCCAGCTTGTTGCTGGCACTTCAAACTGTGGGTGATGCTGTCAGTTCATGTGGCTAACGCTGCTGCTGCTGCTGCTGCTGCTGTAGCTGAACTCCACCTGCTCAGAGAATGAAGAGATGTGGCAGCTCGAGGACAGCGCGGTTTTCTCACCTGGACTAATTTCCCGCGGATGCTCAGTCACCGTTTGACGGGAAACATGAACATACATGGAGTCATTTGAGAGCCATGCGTTCTCTCCCACCACAGGCAGGCAGGTATTTTCCTACAGCCAGGCGTCGCACCGGGGAAGAGGCATCATTCCGTCCTGGCACCGCCGGCTGGATGGCTGCTGATTTAGCATGAATGCAAGCTGACTTCATGTCCCGCATGTTTGTCTTTATTAATAACAGGAGACGTTTGTTTTTGTTGGTATAAATGTCATGAATTGTCGTTATCCGCCTCATGCTGCACACACACACACACACACGCACACGCGCACACACACACACGTCCCTCCATAAGTCAAAAAACCTCCAGACAAGAAGAAACTCTGCAAGCTCACATTTAACCTTTAAATATACCAAACTTCATGTTCATGCATGAGCTGTCATCATGTGGACCAGCTCCTCAGATAGAGGACCGACCCAGGACTGCTGTGGACCGAGCCCAGGATGTGCACCCCAAGGCCGGCCGGCTCCTCCTCACCTCACCTCACCTCACCTCACCGGGAACCGCTGAACCAGCTCCTCTCCATCCGCCTGTGAAGCACCTGAACGCGGTGTAGTTGGTGTGTGGTTGTGTGTTGTTGTGAATCATGACAGGGCGCGTCTGTTTTGAAGTGACACACAACCTCACGTGCAGAATGTGTTAAAACCATCCTGAATTACTGCACACACACACACTCACACACACTCTCAGTAGAGACAAGGCACCTTATCTGAGCTTCTTGCAGATTACTTTCACTCCTGTCATCTGGGACACAGACACTTGTGATCACATCATTTAATTGTGCCGGTGGATTTAATCTTTCCCTCATTTTGCTCAGACCTCCTCGGACCTCACCTCCTCAGGGGGCGTCCCCCCTGGTGGTCCCCGGACTCCACTTTGAGACTCCTTTTTCCGCTGAGCTCTTGGAGTTTGTTGCAGTTTTTCTGTCGTCCCACCGAGAAAGAACTTTTTGACCATGCACTGAAGACTGAACTGGAAGCCTTAGCCAAGAGTCAAGTTTACACAGAGTCAGCCATGCCTATCAGAAAAAAAGGTGAGTCCACTGAACAGGTGTTACCCTGTAAATGAGCCAAAAGTATGTGGACACTCACCACTCCCCGACAACTGTCTGTGTTTGTCCACCTCCTGCTTCAACATGAACATTTTCCAAGTTTGGTGTGGAAGAACTTCACTGCCTTCACCTTGTGATCAGCTAACATCAGCGTCGGGCCAGGCTAATGCTCGGTTGGCAGAATAGAAGAAGAAATCAGTCACATACGGCTGAAATGCTAGGGTGTCCACATACTTTTGGCCACATGTCACCCTCTGCGATACCTAAATTTCACAACTCTGGTGTACCTTTTTGTGGCTTAAAATCATCATCATCATACATCAATAAATGACACATATATGTGTGTATTATACCGATCACAGCCTCTCTTATCTGCCCTCCTCTGCAGACACAGCTCGGGCTCTGGGGCTTTTGGAGGAGTACTGCACTAAACTGAGGAAACCGGAGGAGCAGCAGCTCAAAACTGCCATTCAGAGAGTGATGGGGATTTTCCAAAGCAACCTGTTTGAGGCTCTTCTCGGTAAGTCGAAGGCGAAGCGCAGCTGATATTTCCTGTCACGTTTGTCTTGTAGAGGGTTTTTGTGTCGAGTTTCTGCGCACTGAGGGTGAAAACACACAGCAACACACTGTAGGCCGCAACAGGAGAGACTTTATGTGTCTGCTGTATGAAATCTGACTGTACATGGCTAAAGTTCTCTCTCGAAAATGAGGAACTTCTGGATTGAACTTGTCAAGTGTTTGCAGAAGGAAAAACACTCCTATACACTAGTATAATTAATACACACACACACACACACACACACACACACACACACACACACCAGAGATGCATTGAATTTGATGTGTTCTGCAGACTGATCACAGTAACCTTTGAGTCCAGGTTTTATTTCACTCGAACAGACTCTGCCGTCGTAGATTCACATGTCTCTGTCACAGACCTCAGCTGAACTTGTTTGGCTGTACAAATTATCAGAACCAGAATCACTTTTATTGGTCGGGTATGTGTGCACATACGATAAGTGATCTGACTCCAGTTCCACTCTGCTCACAGATATAGACATAAAGGACGTTAAAATAAGTCTGATTTACTCCTTTGCAGCATTTACCGTGAATTGAATTTCTTTTGGCTGCACTAAAATTTCTTTGTGTTGTTTTTATTTCTATATTCTTCTGCCTGTGTGCTCTTGTCAGCCAACACTCAGAGCTAACTGCAGCCTGTAGGAACACAACACAAACACTGCATGCTGTGTATAAAGACGTCTGACATTTGCAACGACGCAAACATTCAAACGAATAACACGAATCTGTTTGAGTTCATGTTTCTGCAGTAAGTTTGCGTTGTGCAGCCTCACTCAGATGGTTCAGTATCATGTTCATCCGTTCAACATAATCGAGTTTATCACAAAATAATCTTGGACTTTAGGTCACTCAACACCAATCCTCCATCCATTCGAAGCCCCGCTGTGGTCACCCTGTTCATCGTGTGTTACAGTGCATCATAGGCCTGATTTTAAAGTGGTCAATCTGTAGGATCCTGTCCAGGAGCTGTGGGTTGACTCGTGATGTCCACACCACTTAAATGCTCTGACCGCCTTCCTCTCTGAGGGTTTGGAGATGTCATTTCCTAAAGCTGAACCAACCATTGCATTATCCATCATCGTGTGCACGAGTGACTGAAGGGATGTTGGAAGAACACGGCCTGACCCGGCGTCACAGCATGTGGACAACCCGTACCACTACAGATCTTTGTAAAGCTACTGGAGTTTGTCACGGAGTCGAGCTGCTTCAGGATGAAATATTTCTGACGCACAGTGTAGCTCTGATTATTTTCTCATGTTCCTTCATTATCTAGAAGTTATGCAACGACTGTAAGTCTCTGTCGTTACATGCAAACCTGGTATTGCTCTCCATGTTAAACATGAAGGAGAAATCTGAGACTTCTGTCAAAGGTCACAAACATCAGCACTTTTCTGCAACAAGCGAAATTTTAGACTCGGACGTGCTGCATATTCCACTGAATCTTTCTGTTTTACACAATCAGCACCGCTCATCAGTGGAACAGCAGATGCATGGATCTGTGTCAGCCGAGGCACACTTTGTTGCCTCCTGTCACTTTTATCAGTGATGAGTTGCAGGCTGACTTACCACTCAGCCTAACAGCCACTTGAGGGTTGACACACTGCAGCAAATATTGCAGCTGGGACTGAAGTAGCAGCTGAGATACTTGGCAGGAGTGAGACGGATACAGTGGGACGGCGGTCTGCCTGTGAAACCAAAGATGCAGACTTTGTTACTGATTCAGGGAGGAAGCCTCTCTCTCTGCTCTCTGCTGTGGTCAGGATGAGCTGATGACGAGGGGAACATCCGACAAATAGTGACAAACAGCGTATTAATGTAGTTGTCAGGTTACACAGGTTAGCATAATGAGGCCTCACCAGCTGCCACATCTGTCCTCTGGGCACTCCATCCAATTCTTCTTCAACCCGTCATCACAAACCTGGAACCTTTCGTAACAGTGACCTAGATACTCTGATTACATTTGTGTGTTATTACAATAGTATTTTGGGCATGACCATCCATCCACTCTCTCTTCCGCTTATCCGGGGTCGGGTCATGGTGGCAGCAGGTATAGCTCCAGACGTTCTTCTCCACAGCAACACATTCCAGCTCCTCCTGGAGGATCCTGAGGCGTTCCCAGGCTAGATGGGCTATGTAGTCCCTCCAGCGGGTTCTGGGTCTGCCCTGGGATCTCCTCCCGGTTGGACGTGCCCGGAACACCTCCAAAGGGAGGATCCTAATCAGATGCCCGAACCACCTCAGCTGGCTCCTTTCGACGCGAAGGAGCAGCGGCTCTACTCTGAGCTCCCCCGAGATGTCTGAGCTGAGGAGGCTTATTTCGGCCGCAATCTCATTCTTTTGGTCACTACCCAAAGCTCATGACCATAGGTGAGGGTTGGAAGGTAGACGGACTGGAAAATTGAGAGCTTCACCTTGGGCTTAGCTCCCTCTTCCCCAACGGTCGGTCCAACGTCTGCAGCACTGCAGCGTCGCACCAAACCGCCGATCCATCTCACACTCGTGAAGACCCCGAGATACTTGAACTCCCTCTTTGCATGTGTTGTTTAAAGTCTTGTACACTTTGTGGGCTCTAAAAATAAAACTTGCATGATCTAGATTGAAAATATGAAACGACCGATACGATAATAATTCTCTGTCTGTGGCTCAGAGCTCCAAGCACATTGGTACTTACTGAAGACCTAAATCTTTAAAAAAAAAAGGGTCACAAACTTTGATTAAAAAAGAAAATAACTCAATAATTTACAACCCAGCTGTGGCTCAGGTGAGTCTGCAGGCCGTCTAGTAATCTAAAGGTTGCGTCCGGCTCCCTCCAGTCCAGTCGAAGTGCCCTTGAGCAAGATACCGAGCCCCAAATTTCACTTGATGTCTGTGCTGTCATTGTGTGAGTGTGTGTAGGTGAGCTTAGCATTATCATGAGTGCTTTGGATTAGAAGCTCTGTGTCGCTGCTGCTGATGAGCAGTTAGCACCTTCTGCCATCAGGGTTAGGGTGTAAAAGCACTTTGACTTTTCAGTGGTGGATTAATCCACATTTTAGTTGAGGGAATACCACGTCGACATCTTAATACTGCATTAACATTTCCAGTATCTTTGTTTGTTGTCTGACTGGAAAAATGAAGCTTGGTTTGTTTGTTCTTTCAGCGCTGGAGCTTCATCCCTCCCCTTCCTCCAATTTTTTTCCCCTGACAAGGTTTATTCTATTTAAAAATCTTCATGACGTATACACAGGGCAGCAAATGTATCAAACCTTGCTGTTACCTCACACACAATATGTTCAGTAGTAAAGCAGCAAAACGTCACCTGAGATAGCTGAGACGAAGATAAAATGCAGTGAGGCATCGTGTGCTGACGTGCATACGCTAAAGAAGCTAAACGAACACTTTGTTTCTGGTGCTGCTGTCCTCATGAAGTCGTCATCCTGTTTTCATGTGTTCATGTGTATGCGTACGCAAACCTCCGATTTTAGTATTAGTGGAAGTCCATAGCGCTATATCTCAGCATCTTCACCAAAGTCCAAGGTCCTTTACACCAGGGGTCTTCAACCTTTTCAGCCCGAGGACGTGGATGACAGACAAACAGAACAGGAACCCCAACATGTAATTCATGTTTTAAAGCCTGGCCTATAATAACTTTTATATTTACTTTATGCAACTTTTATTTCACCTTATTAACATTCATATACTGAGTTATTAGCCTATATGTGTTTATGAAGTTCATGCATAATTATTATTGGTTGTTAAATGCTAAGAGCTGTTCGTCTTTGGACATGTCCACTGATTCATCAATGAATCGGTCTGCAGATGCCTCTGTGGTTAGTAGTTTCTCAATTATCTGCACGCTCACATTATTACACCATTATTTTGGTGAAAATTGGCATTATTATGACAAAAATTTGGCGGACCCCCTGCAGTACCTCTGCAGAGTTCCTTGACCAAGCAGACTTCATTGACTCCTTGACACACTTTAATCCTGGCAGAAAGGACGCTTTTACTTTCAGCTTCTAGACCTTCCTTTGATGCTTGAGAATTTTTATTCATGTATGCAGAGTATCATACAAAACTTGCCATTTATCATCCTGGTGTAGCCTCATTTGATTTCAGGTATATATTATAAAGAGGCTTTGGTATCCGCTGTGTGCAGCGGGTGTTCTGTAATAATGCAGCACTCGGCTTGCCACAATCAGTAGACGTGATATTTTATTTTATATCTTGATTTGTGTTCAATAGTTTAGTTGTTTTGTTATTTTTGTTTGATCGTGTTTGTGTGTCATTGGTTCCTTATTGCGTAATGTTGTATGAGAATTGTTTTTTTATAATCTCTGATGGGAAACTGGTATTCACAGTACTCGTGTTTGTTGATACTGTGTCTTTTGCTAATTGTCCTGCATTGTAATTATTATGTGGTGACATGTTAACGTTACTGACTGACAGACATGTTTAATTTGCATACGGTACATCGATACGAGGAAGATATTGGTACACAGATTCTGCTGACACTTACAAAACGCCAAATAAAATTTAAACTTAAAGCCTAAATGTATCAACAAACTACTTTTTCTGTTATTTTACTCCTTCAGCTTTGTTTCCTAATAATCCAGATAAATATTATTTTGACCGTAAATAAGATCCATGTGGAAAAAAGTCCATTAGGACTTAGTTTTTCCTTTAATGTATGGATTACATTTTATAATCTTATCCTATGTTTGAATCCTTACATAACATCCTGCAACAGATGTTCTCCAGGAACACGCTCATATCTTGGAATCCTGATGCTGTGCATACAAAATGTACTTCCAGCTGTCGGTACAAAGTAATATTGATTATTGTTCAGCACTGACCGATATAGAGCGAGCCACTTAGGTAACTGATCGTTAATTCATCAGAGAGCATCAGTTTTAGTCCTCATGAGGACAAGTTTTAGAGTTATCATGTCTTTCATGTTGTTGTTGTCGTTCTTATACACACTTGTTACTACTCACTTAAAGATGAACCCTAAATGTCTCTCCAGTTCTGGCGGTGGTGAGAAACAATAGGTCCACGCAATGCAATCAAACACAGTAACAACGCTGCGCGATGGAATAAATGCCTCCTGAAATAGATGTAATCATCTTACAAAGCATTAGGTGCAGTCTAATCTGGCCAGTGGCGTGGGTGCCCCAGCTAAACCCCCATCACTGCAGAGTGGATCCGTGTGTGGATTAACCCATTCATCATCCCCACTACTCCTCAGTCACTCATCTGCACAGTTGAAGGACTTACTGATGTTGTGCAGTGCAAGCTTCATACTTCCCGTTACTACCACAGCTGAGCATTAGATTCATAGCTGCAAATTATTTCACATTTAACACTTGTACACTTCCATTCATGGCCAACGTACAGATACAGGATTAACTCCACCGATGAGGTGATGTTCAGGCTTTTCATCATCGGGGTGATATTTCAGTTGGTTTCTGACTGAAGTCTTGCGAACTAATGACCATTAGCCCCATCTTTACAACTCTGTGGTTAGCAGTAATTAGCATTATCTGGTGAGGCACTGTGGTGTCCAGTCAAATATGCACAACTGCACTTTCCTCATGGACTGATTTGTAACTCCACTATGAAGCGACGGATCCACGATAAATACAGTTATTTTCAGTCAGTCATCTCTGACCATGTTACCTTTTAAATAAAAAGGTCATAATGATTTCCACACATTGAGGTTTACAGATTCTCTGTATCTGTGTGTAATCTGTACATCTGCTCTGATGTTATTCTTAATTATTGATTCTGTTGAGACATTTTTAAGCATGCCTTTTCTTTTAAAACGTTTGTTGTTCATCTGATGGTTTTATCATGGACAATAAACATCGACTCTCTTTATTAAAATGAAATATTACATTTTGTTTCATGTGTCATGTGGAAATTTAAAGAAAATAATGAAAAACTGTGTCTAACTTTTGTGCTTGAGAACCGCCCAGTGGTGAGATTAAAATACAAACAAATTCATCATATGTGTTATCTGCTTTGATTGGATTTATACTTTGGATTGACTGTTTCAGATAGTTTTGGCAGTGTTGGCGTGATACGTATCTTGTAGACTTTCTGTCATTGTTAAAGGTTTAAATACTTCTCGTACTGTAGGCCTAAAACTCTACTACATTACTGTACACTTTTTTCCAAAGCGACTTCACAGTTTATAAAAATAGCATTCAACCATTTGGATACAACCCCAAAATTTCAAGAATCAGGCAAGTACATCGACAGCAAAAAGGCTGAACTGCTTAAAGTGCTACATTTAGAAACAATAAGAGACAGAGTCTGAATAGTTAAGTTTTTCAGTCTGCTACAGCAGATGTGTAAGTTTCTGCTGACATGATGTCAATGGGGAGCTTATTCCAAAACTGTTGAGCCAGGACAGCAAACAGTCATGTTGAGCGCCAGCTAGGCCCCCTTTGTAGTAAAGGAGAAGCAAACCTGAAATGGATGTATCCTCCGTGATGTTGTGGAGGATGGATCTGCACGAAAGGGTTATTGTTTGCAGTGAAGGACAGCTGGTCATCCAGTGTCACACCCAGGTTCCTTGCAGTCTGAGCCGAAAACACCGCAGATGGTCATGGAGAGGTCATAGATGGAAGATGCCTTCCCTGGAAGGATAAGTAGCTCTGTTTGGTTGAGGTTGAGGTTTAGGTGGTGGGCAGGCATCCACTGAGACAGAATTAGTGTCATCTGCATAAATGCAGTAAAAAAACTAAGCCCTGAGTCAGTTGACTCGGTGTAAAGAGAAAAAAGGAGGGGACCTAGACCAGAACCCTGAGGGACCCCAGTAGTGAGGCTGAGATACAGATTCTCTCCAAGTTACCCTGTCGGTGTGATCCTTGAGGTTGGATATAAACAGGAAGTGTTGCCTCATGGTGAAGAGGAGAATCTGGTCTAGCAGGAGGATGATGTAGGAGAGGGAGGCGGCTCTGGCATTATTAGTATTCCCCTGCGAGGGCAAGGAGGGCAATTTCAGTTGACTTGTGGGGGTCACGAAGGTTGTTCTGAGAAGACAGCATGCTCATTGTTTTAGGAAGACATAAGTAGATAATATTTTGCTGAAACCAAACTTAAGCTATTATTGAAGCATCACATTGTCATCTGACTCTTACCATATAATCAGCAGCCAGCAATCAATCTTCAGTGAAGACAGTCGGGCTGCTGTGTACCTTTTACGTCTGCTTATGCCTACTGCTACTGTTCCACTTTGTTTTACACTCTACACTCTTTACACACACTAAATATAAAAACACATTCATATTTGGCATTTTCACTCAGTATATCAACTGCAAGCTAGAAATTCCCTTTTTCAGTTCTTATGAGCAGCAAATTGGCAGCGCATATTTTGGCACTAAATACTCAGCAGTAGGTTGACCTCATAGTGAAGCATATTTTCTAAAAGCTGTGCTGTAAAGCTGTTAATGCTTACTGTTCTATGTTCCACCTACTTGCAATGCATTTTAGGAAATTGGATATTTAAGAATAGCTGCCTTGTATTTGTTTGTTTGTGGAGTGTATGCTTGAATTACTGGATTTTTGCATTGGTGGCATTTGGTTGGTTGTTTAATGGTTGTACATCTGTTTTCACAAGTCAAGTCTCAATCCCATGGCATACTTAGTACTACTGAACATCTTTGTAAAATTAAACTATGTACTCATTCATGATGGCTATACATTGTCCAATCTGCACTAACAATCCCCCTGCAGTAGAACTAGTCTACGTTACAGTGCTGTACCTGTACAAGCTCCGATGGCTCTCAGGTAGAAATCACAGGGTCCCGACCTCATAACCATTGTCTGACAAAATGCCCCACAAAGGTTGGTAATGAGCTTGATATGTCACTGTCTGATGAACAAAGGCTGGACAGTCTCCCTGCTCTGCTGTCTGAGAGAGATCATTTCCTGGGAGGCTTCATTTTCTCTAATCTACTCTCAGTGTTAATTGAATCTTTCCCAGGCAGACTGATAATACCAGTGGGAGTTAACATTGGGCCACGGTAATGGGTTGCAAAAATGACATGAATGAATGAAAATCTGTGTCTCCTCTTTGCATTGCAGTCACATAAATGTGCTGATTTGTCTATTTAGGGCACATTCATCTCTTCACCTCTTTGTGTTTCTTGGTCCCGTTCCACCTTCACAGTAGCACATGCAGTAATCAGTCAGCTCATGTGTAAGAGAACAGGACCTGCTGCCAATCCCCTACATGGGTCCACATAGAGCTGATGATGAGGTCAGTTTGTATGACTTCATGTTTACAGTTACTGGTTTGTTTGCAGACTGAATCTAAAAGGCAGCAACGTTATGGGTGGGTGATATCGCCCTAAAAGAACGTTGCAGTATTTCTGTGATATTGGTGAAACGTGACGGATTGGTGTGGGGAAGAGGGAGCTGAGCGGGAAGTCTAACCACGTTCAAAACTTCACCTGTGGTCGTGAGCTTTGGGTAGTGACTGAACGAATGAGATCACAGATACAAGCGGCCAAAATGAGTTTCCTCCGCAGGGTGTCTGGGCCCAGCCTTAGAGATAGGGAGGCGCTAAGACATCGGCGTGAGGCACTGCCCTCCATGTCGAAAGGAGCCAGCTGACGTAGTTCAGGTGTCTGATTAGGATGCCTCCTGGGTGCCTTCCTTTGGCGGTGTTCTGGGCACATCCCCAGGCGAGACCCAAAACTCACTGAAGGGACTACATAGCCCATCTGGTCTGGGAACGCCTTACGATCCCCCAGGAGGAGCTGGAATGTGTTGCTGGGGAGAAGGGACGTCTGGATTGCCCGCCAAACCTGCTGCCACCACAACCCGTCCGGGATAAGCGAGGAAATGGATGGATGGATTTCTGTGATCATGACGTTAAGGCAAAAGACAGAAACATACTTGTCCTTGTACCGGGTGCTTCTAGTTGAGATGGTTTGTTGCATTGCCCCCTTTTGTTTGTTGTCGGTCTTCTTGCGTATTACCATGGTTTGTTGTACGTCTGATCTTTACCAAATCACCAGCCATGCTTGTTGTTGCTGCGTGTTTTGGTACTGGTGTACGAGTGACCAGCTAAGTCACTGACTTATAGTGAACATGTAGAGGATAAACTCACCAATCTACAGGTCATCCAGTTTGATAATAATGAGGTGAACTATAAGCCCATTATAGATTCTAAAGAAGTTATAAATCACTGCTGTTTATCCCTTTAATACGGCTGCTTAATTGGCACATTTCCACATGTGACTCGGTCTAACTCTTACTGCTCAGAGCCATGTCAAAGGTCACGAGTGTCATTGGTAGATTTAAAGGGTTTCATGTGTACTTAATGGATTACAGGACTTCCCGGAGCTTTAGATCAGATAGATCATCTGTTGGAGCAGTTGTTACGGCTGGAGCACATTAAAATCATTTACCTCCGTTTGTATATGTTCCCTCATTCTGTCAACGGAGGCTTAACAGCGGCGCATATGTGAGTCATAGCTTAACGCTATTGCTTTTACTCTGCCTGGTCTGTAAATACAAAGTAATCATTCATTTTCACACAGTTCAAATGAATTTTATTTGCACATTTGTGCACATTTTCTTGTGTTTTTCAGTTATTTCAGTGGCCGTGAAAGAAACGGTGGTTGCTGATGTTTCAAGTCACGAGTGTAATCACAGTACAGTAAGAATTGATGTAGAAGCCTGCCATCTTGTGGAGAGAGAGGGTGACTTGAAATTAATCATGTTATGATCCCACCATCACTTCACATGGTATATGTAACATTGAATATGTCATCCTGTGAGTGTGTGTTCACCTGTAGGCAGATATTCAGCATTTATTATGAATTCATGTCGGATTAAAACAACATAAACAGAGCAACCACAGTTTAGATAGGTGATTGCAAAACACTTTAGGACTGCAGTGAGGGCAGTAAAGTCAATGAAATCAGTTAAAACTATGCAAAAATCAAATGGAATAAAATATCCAACAATATTAAGATTAAAAAAAGAAACAGACATGTTGGAAATAGATAAGATTCTCTAACCTCCCGTCTTCAGGCAGAAACTATAAAAGCCCGTTCACCCTAAGATTTGATCCTGGGAGCAGCCATCAGAGCTCATAGGAGGGCAGCATCAACAATATAACTGTGAGCAATACTGTTAAACACCATCAGTAAAATCTATTTTTAAACTGGTATCCAGTGAAACAGGGATGATCTTTGTCGTCTAGTATTTTTTAAAAGCCGAGCAGATTCATTTTGGATCAGCTGATTTTGGCCTAACTGTAATAAATACACACATACGACCATCTCAAGATCACACCAAGCATTGAAGCTGCAACAGAGTTCAGGTGCTGATGTTGATGACGAGTACAAACAGCATCGCCAATACCAAAACACGTCTAGAGCAGAAGAGCAGCTGCTACATTTATCGATATCACGGGGATCATGTGAAACAGCTGAACACGGACACATCTTTAGGGTTTGTATATGTTCTCTATTCATCTTCTGTGCACAGCAGAAATGCCGTGCTACCAACGGATAAATATTGGATCTGTTCATTTAGTAGAACAGGTGCAAAATAACCAATATAATCCACAAAATAAGGTGAAACGTGTAAGTCAGTATTATCAGTCATGTAGTGAATGCAAAGTGAAGCGGACACACGCTGAAACAGGAAAACACAAACAGACCTGTACCAACACAACATCTCTCAGGCGTATTTAATCCACTTGTCTGCTATGCAACATATTCACTTGATTTTGATTTTTAAGGCCTGAGTTAAGGTGGAATAATGTGGATTCTGAGGTGGAGTTGGAGCTCCAGTAGAGGGAGCCAGAAGACTGGATGTACGGTTGCTGTTTTGTTTTTTTTGTCAAGACTGATAAAAGATGTTCATATCTTTTATTTCCGAGCTGAATCATTCAGAGTTCAGCGATCTAAATACTGTTTTTCTAACTGGTGAAGCCACCGTGAACAGTGCAGCAGTTTAATAATGATAGTGTGAGCCAGAGATGCGGTTTACCTGTGTACAGCTCTGTGTTGTATAATGTGAATAGTTTTTCTTATGTAATAATATACATTGCTGTTCTGATCTGCTGCACGATCGTCACAGCGAGCACTTATTGCAGATATCTGTACTTCATTAGAGCGCGCTGTCAGCTGAGTTATTCCTCCCACACGTGTGAGGTCATAAAGACACCCACACACCGATGTGACCCTGCTGCAATGGACTGTGCTTTACCTCAGCCTTCTTGTGGCTGACCTCACAGCAGCACACGCATGAGAGAGACATTGTTTCATACGCACATCATGCTTAAGGCGGGGCGCAGTGTGCAGGCATGAAATTAACATGAAGCTGTGGGTAATGATTCATCAATTACTGTACTCTCCTACTGCTAAATCTCATCTGGTCCCCGTATCTGCCATGATGTTCACGGTTAAATATGATGTAGATGAATGCAAGTGACGGGAAAAGTCAGTGTGTGACAACTCGTTGTGCACTAATGGCCACATTTGTAATAACCTGCAGCCTAAACGCAATATGTAATAAATTTTCCAACATTTCTCTATAAATTATTACATTTTGTGGTTGTTCTAAAATTATAACGAACATAGAACATGTTTATTTTATGAATTCTAGCATGAGTCAGACTGACTTTAATTTAATTTAGGTTAATTTTCATTGGTCAAGAGATATAGCGTCATGCTGAACGTTTAGCGGACCCAACCACAGTCTGAGACCTGAATTAGCTCAGAAGTGCAGTCCAAGGTGAAGAAAAGTGAATCCAAGAGTGGGTACTGGGCTCGTGGTGGCAGAAGTCCAAAAAGACAGAAATGGGAGACAAAACAAAGCTGGACGTGGCGGCTGGATCAGGGAGATCAAAGTCGAAATGATCCGCGGAGTCTGGAAGGCTGAACCGGTCGTAATACTGCAGGGGTTGATTGGTTGGTCAACTATGTAGCTGCTAGCTGTAGCTCTGGTTGTGTTAAATTGAAGAATGCTTGAGATGATTGGCTTCAAGCTAAACCATCCAAATAGTCATTTTCTCTTGATCTGGGTCCAATGCAGGTATCCTTGGACTGAAAAAGTTTCCATTCCTATTGGTACTGGGTTATTTTGGTCAATTCCTCGAAGGTATCAAGCCCACTGATTTCATACAGGCTAAAATAAATTCACAATCATGTTGATGGGAAATCAAAACTCAAAGTCATTATCCTCCATTCTTATTATGCACAGTGTTAATAATAGTGCACCAGGGATTCAAGGCACAGTTTCTAACACAATTGATGACAATTGTTTTCCATCAGATGGAATAATATGTGATCAGCTCTATTGTCAGCCACTCGGTGGTCTTCTTGTATCCATTCTTTTTGTTTGTATTAATGTCACTAAGCATTAGGAGGTTTTTTTTCTGGGTCTTTAATGTGCTAGTGCTCAACTTGTGAGAGCGATGTTCACTGAAATAAGATTAAAGGAAAGTCGAAGGATCCGGACACTTAAAACTGTGTCAGATCTGCTGGTAGATGTCACTGGGTGTCACCTGGGTCTGCAGAGCAGTGGGAGTTTGATACTATCAAAAGCTTACAGGAAGCTATTTAAGGATGTTTCTGTTTTATCACAGCGTGAATCTGCATAGTTTTGGTCATCATTGTTGTCCGTGATTATGATATGGGGACATGTCCGATGGAACAAACACTCCTTCGCAAAGGAGTTCAAGTATCTCGGAGTCTTGTGAGATGGACCGGTGGAAGTATTGCAGACATTGTACCAGACCGTTGTGGTTAGCAGAGGTCGTGCAAATAGAGACAGATTTGTCCATTGTGTATTGTGTGTACTGTTGTACAGTCTGATGACCATGGGGACGAAAGAGTTCTTAAGTCTGTTGGTGGACTGTGTAGCCCATCTGGCCTGGGAACGCCTCGGGATCCCCCAGGAGGAGCTGGGACACCCTGCTAAACCTGCTGCCACCACGATCTGATCCTGGATGAGCGAAAGGACAAACGTGCAGAGAGTCAGACAATCAGTTGGAAACCGTCCTTTAGTCTCGTTAAAGTCAAAGTTTAGTGCTCACATATTGCACTGTGGGCTCTGATTTGTATATATTTTTATGCTTTTATATGTCACTGTGTACATGCATGACCAAAATAGTTTTCCCCTCTGATGAGTCTCAGTGTTATTTTAGAGTTTTTTTTTTTTTTTACTGCTGCAGTTTCTCACAAGTGCACTGGTGTTTGTTTCCATGGAGATGCCATGAGCAAGATACCTCGATATAACTTAGAAAGTTCAGACGTTGACTCCACCCAATCTCCTTTAAACAGAACCCAAAGGTTTTGTTCATATTCTTAAATAAAATGAAGAAAATCATCCTGCAGTCATTCATTTGAACACTCCTCTCACTCTTCCCTCAATTTGGAGTTAGACCTAAAGTTATCCACCCACTCTTGCACTATTCCTCTGTGATACTGCTTTCGCTTTCAACGCTCACATTTTTTCCCCAGTGGTGATGCTGCTGCTCTGCAAGTGAAGCAAAACTCTACACTCAGTGGTATTAATGAGAGGTAGAACCAAACCACCACTTCTCTTATTATTCTGCAACTATTTGACAAAAAAAACCCCTTAAATTGCTTCTTGAAAGTTTTAGTCCAAGGCTGGTGCAATCGTTTATATCTAAAATTAGTCATTAAAATGTAATAAATCAGCCAGAAAATGCCAAATCAGTCAACACACGGTCATCATAAGTTATTATCTTTTCCAAATACCCAATTAAGCTGCAATTTTGAGCTTATTTCTTTGTCCTTACCAGGTAGATGATGACCATTATCTAAATACGAGTTATGATCCTGCACTTGAATATTACAAACCTGCTTTCCCCGCATGAGTTCTTCTCACATTAACACCACCAATCTGACGGTACAGTGTTATTTCCTTGAGGAGGTGAGAGCCAGAGGAGCGAGCAGTGATGTATTACCAATAATTGGTAGCCTGTGTGTGTTGGGAGATAGAAGGATTAGCTGGCACCTTAGTCACTGTGGAGGAGGGCTAGCTGTAGGGAGGGGATGCAGCTGGAATAATCGCTCCCCAAAGAAGATACAGCTACATAGGAGCCATCAGTGTGAGCCCCAGCCCACTCCACCCACCCGTTACATAAGCATGAAGAAAGCAGATCAGCATTGTGACACAGTGTGTGTGTATTCACTGTAAAAAAATAAATAAATAAATAAATGCTTTGTGTAAGTGGGTTTTTGTGCTTGTTAAAGGAAGCTACCAGTGAAGTCGTATGCGGAACATATGTGTCAAAGAGGATGCAAATCTCTGCAGGATTGCAGGGTTGCCTAGGAAACCCAAAACGGGCCGAGAGCAGCGTGCAAACAGTCGAGTACTTGGAAAGCCAAAAAGAGGTGATGTGGCCAGAGGAAGTGAAGCACCTTTTAAAGGATGATGAAGTGTTACTGCTTTAACTGTTTTGTTTACAGCATATGCAATGATGTCGAGGTAATTCCTGAGAAGTCAGTTTTTATTTTAGATCTCAGACATAAAGAAAAACACATTGCCACTTTCTGTCACCCACAAACAAACAATAAAGACACCATATCCTCCTATGGATGCTGCTACACTGGATGCAGTGGTTCAGCTGTTTGCAGCTATGAAATTATGGCTTCGTTTTAAACACCGTAAATCCTTTTAGAAACAATCATAAATGCTTTCTTTAAACTTTAAAATGAGATTTTAACTGATAATAACAACAATAATAATAATAATGATAATGATAATAATCATTAGTACATACCGCACTTATTTCAGTCAGAAATCTTTATGTTGCCTCATTTCTGCGGTCGTCTCTCGAGTTGTTGAGGCAACAAAATGTAAAATGTAAAGTTTGTACAGACACAGTTTGTTTTTGTGGATTAAACTGATGCTGAACTGAGACTGTGGTCATGTGACGTCCTTTATCGGACACGTAATGAATTGTTCAGCTGTCATATTTCTTAAAGGGACTGATGATACGTTTGTTTCTGAACGTTCCGTCAACGCTACAGAAACACTAGGTAACTGTTAAGTCTGATAAGGTTGTCTGGATGTTAGTTAATGGTTGTGTATTGAATACTGACGGTGGCTGATCAGGTTTATTATCGTGTGTGCAGGAAATGGTTACTACTAAGTTTGTTACAATCTAAGATGGATGACAACATTTAATATAATGTTAATGTAACCGTCATTAGAGCACCTTTACAGAAAGTCTCGGTGCTGTTACGCTCTGTATCAGCATTAATGTCCAATCAAATCAGCCAGTCTGAACTAATTGTTGTGTAAATGGTAATAAAATGCTCTCCAGCTGAGCAGTTTGTGTGTCTGTGCTGAAGAGCAGAATGCAGGCCATCACAATACATGTGGCCCAGCTGACAGAAATACTCAGCAGATTGGGATTTTGTTGTCGTATCTTCTGATAAATCCTGTGGATCAACAGTTAATGCTGAGGGCTTAACCGATACTTCCACTGTTAAAGTATAATTACATGAATAAACATTTTGCTGTTTCCTGTTATATAACTTGATGAATTTCCGGTTGATGCGTTCACCTGTCTCATTTTTAACATTGCTGCACGATAACTCTGTTACAACACGACTGCAGCATCAGTGAACCGAAGGCTGTGAGGAGCATATGCACACGCCAGTTTGTGATATTTGTTAAGCAAATATTTAAACTGGAGAGACAGTTTATTTCTGCTCTGTGCTTGTTGTGATTTTTGCTCTCATGCTGTCTGCGATAAAAGATAATCTCAGTAGGAGGAGGAGGACGGCACAGGCAGCCGGCGTTACTTACAACTTTACACCTGCAGACGGGCCTCATTCACAAAAGATGAATTCTAACTTTTCACATTAGATTATACACAAATATAAATATCCATCCAAACATCTATGATCTAAATGTAGGGAACGTCCTAATGACATATTCTCACACAGTACGAACTTTTTGTTCCATCAAGACGGGTCAGAAAAATGAAATATTATTTAATTAACTGAAGCTTTAAATGCTCGATGTGCAGCACACACACACACACACACACTGTCATGACAACACACTTTAGAAGAGATATGAATATCTATTCATTTAACCTGTGCAGCATGATAAAAAAACAACATTAGTGTCACAAAGTTTGTAGATATTCATCTCTATAAACAGATATCTGCGTACATCATCAGACAGTGGTGGATGTGTTGTTATTCGATAGAGTACAGAGGAGATTTGGGCGCCTGGTTGCTGATGAGCCGTTGAACCACTTCATCTGTTCATGGGAGAAGTGGAGTTTTGTTCATTAAGGAGAGAGTTTCTGGCTGTGTTAAGCACATTACCCAGAGGAGAGCTGAATTAGAAATCAGCCACGCCGGGTGTAAGGTCATTGTCTGAACTGAAGGGAACAGGCGGCCTCTATGTCTGAGGATTAGGCTCGCTGGTAGCTTGCCACCAGGCATCTGGTCCTCCCACAGCACAACACTGTTTCGCGGGATAGCAGCGGCAACGCAACATGAGCGGAGAGAGCAGGGAGGTTTTACTGCACTGTGAGTTACACTTGACAATTTTCTGACTGTAATTTTAAAGCTGAAGCTCTGATTTCTTTTGATTATCAATGGCACAGTTGTGGTGGTTTTGGAGGGTAACTGTTGACGTGGAGTTAAGAGCCGCTGATGGATGTCTGGTCAGATCTTTTCTTTAGTAACATTTTGAGAAACAGAAGTTACGACGAGCCAAATTTGAAAGCGTATGCGTCACATGCTGTGTGGCAAAGTTTAATTTGACTGCATATCTTTAATATTGTAATAATAAATAAACGAGTTTTGCAGCACACATATTCTCACCCTGCTGTACTCCAACCATTCAAGAGCTTTTGGGGATTTGCATAACATTTTCTGCATTCATTTGCATCCATAACAGCCTGTTTTCATTCGAATTACAAAAAAAGATAGAACTGTTTGTTTGTTTGTTTGTTTTTACTCCATCGGTATTTAATATTAATTATTTATTGATGTATTTTCATTTATTTCCTCTTTCTAAAAACAGACTTCGTTGGGCTGGTTTGTGTGCACGAGTGGGGCAGACACATGATCCTGTGTCTGGTGCTGAATGCTAATAGTTTGTTTTTGTTAAGATCTATTTAAATGTAAATGCGTCTTTTTATTTGTAGGAGCCGAGGCGTTGGACGCGGCGTGGCGGATCACTTGTTGTAGTTGGAGATCTTTGGTTGGAAACACGGTTATCCATTCAGAAAAAATGTGTTTGCGTTTCTAAAACAATGGCATTTGAACTGGATGCCAAACAAAGAGCTCACTTGAGTCACACAATGCAGATGCTTTGTGGTAGATGTAGACGTGAGTCCATCGCTCCAGAAGATTCTAGTGCAGCGCGGCTGATAAAGCAATGACTCATACTGACCGTGGAAATGTTTGCACCTCCTGCACTGATGTTGATGATGATGAGGAAAACATGCAGCTTGTTGCAGTCCCATCCTAAAGTTTTCAGAAGAGTTGTGTGGCGGCTCTGATTGCTGCCGTCTTTGCAGTCCTGCACGACACCAGCTCCGCTCCCGGTCCGAAAACCTCCTCCTGGTAACAAACTGAGCTAACATGAGCTAACAGCAGCTACGGCTGTCAGCAGTTTACTTCACTGTCCATCAGGAAACTCTGTAAATCACAGAGAGTTGAGGCGGAGCAGCCGGAGGACATCAGAGGGAAAACCAGAAAACATTTTCTCCATAAAATATGATCCAGTTTCACCAAAATCAGTGAAATAGTTGGTGGTGTGTGACGAATGACAGAGACACCATTCACCTGATTAAGTCAGTGCAGCATCAACACGATTTCACAGTTTCTGAGAAAAGTTACACTATGTTGCTTCAACTGTGTTTTCTGTGAGTCAGCCAGCTCTGAGTCATGTAATAATACCTAACTGCAATAATAACTATATTTCCACAGATATCCAGGAGTTCTATGAAGTGACGCTGCTAAACACGCAGAAGAGCTGTGAACAAAAGCTGGAGGAGGTCAACCACATGGCCGACAAGTGGGAGAAGAGTGTTTCTGTACAAAACTCTGAGCTCGTGCACTCTGCATGTCCAGTGGAGGAGGAGGAGGTGAGTGTGTGTGTGTGGAGTCAAGCCTTACCTCTGTGTGACTGGGCTGTTTGGTGAAGCCATTGAAAACACTGAAGCAGAGGTGGATAAATTTATGGCAGCAGCGAATCAGAAGACGCTCTGAACATGAGGGTCAGTGTCTTTATATAGATCGCCAGACTGCAGGAGATGTGCTGGTTGTGGTGAGCTGTCAGCTGCATGATGTGATACTCGACATGCCAAAAAAGTAGATGATTTAAGAAGACAACAAGGTGTTAACCATAACCATAACATCCTAATACACCTCATACCTGCATAGAAACATAATTTATCGTACCGACAGCAGGAGCTGACGTCAGAGTGGAGGAAAACGGTGAGTTTGTTCGTGTATTTAGACGTCTGGCGGACAGGATCGTGTATGAAAGTTATTACACTGTGCAGTCAACTTCATAATGATAAGTTGGAAGTAATTCTGCTCCTCGTTACTTTAAAGGCAGTTTACACATTAAATTCAGATTATTCGTCAGGAGGAGAACAACACTTTGTGACAGCAGCTGTATAATAAAAGCAGAAAACCTGACTTAAGGGAAATATATTAAAATTGTTTGCTAACTAAGTGGCATTTCTAACAGTCCCACATCTAAAATAACCGTCGATGAAGTGTCTGACACAGATCGACCAGCAGGATATTTTTATCCTCTTTTTACACCATTTATTTGGTCCAGAATCACCTCTGTCCATGTTGTTGGCTGATGTATGATGATGTGTTAATAAATTATTCCAGAGCTCCTTAAATGAGCCTGGAATACTTATGAGAACTGAAAAATATATATATTCTTTTTAAGCTGTGACTGACTGCTTATTTCATCTAACTCCTTTAAAAACGTTAAATCCCACAGAGCTTCATCAGCCCAAACACACGTGAGCTTTAATTTATTTTCAGGATTAATGTAGGATAACACACATCACAGCGCACAGTACACGTCCTGTCACCTACAGTACATCAAGCTGAATGTATTTACAGTTTGAGAGAGCGCATGTGGAGGAGGCTAAATTAAGAAAGACGGCGTGTGTGTGTGTGTGTGTGTGTGAGAGTGTTGTATGTTGTAACACACTCACACTGTGACATTCTAATTAAGGGGAATGAATAGCGCGCGCTGAGTGGTTGAGATATGAAAGATTCATCAAAATGTCTCTATGGAGTGGCCTCTGTCGCGTGCTTCTCTATGAGTCTTATCATAAATGATATTCTGCACATTAACAACAAAAAGAAGGAAATTAATTTATTTTAATTCAGTTTTTTAAATGAAACAAGCGTCATAGCTGAAACCGTGAAGTCTGATAATACAAAATGTATGAACAAGCTACATTATTCAGTAAGTTAATCCCATTTATATATACATAAATGTATGTTCTGCTACATATATTACAATACATGTTCTGCTACATATATTACAGTACATGTTCATGTTCTGCTACATATATTACAGTACATGTTCATGTTCTACTACATATATTACAGTACATGTTCATGTTCTACTACATATATTACAGTACATGTTCATGTTCTACTACATATATTACAGTACATGTTCATGTTCTACTACATATATTACAGTACATGTTCATGTTCTACTACATATATTACAGTACATGTTCATGTTCTGCTACATATATTACAGTACATGTTCATGTTCTACTACATATATTACAGTACATGTTCATGTTCTACTACATATATTACAGTACATGTTCATGTTCTACTACATATATTACAGTACATGTTCTGCTACATATATTACAGTACATGTTCATGTTCTACTACATATATTACAGTACATGTTTTACTACATATATTACAGTACATGTTCTGCTACATATATTACAGTACATGTTCATGTTCTGCTACATATATTACAGTACATGTTCATGTTCTACTACATATATTACAGTACATGTTCTACTACATGTTCTGCTACATATATTACAGTACATGTTCTGCTACATATATTACAGTACATGTTCTACTACATATATTACAGTACATGTTCTGCTACATATATTACAGTTCATGTTCTGCTACATATATTACAGTACATGTTCTACTACATATATTACAGTACATGTTCTGCTACATATATTACAGTACATGTTCTACTACATATATTACAGTACATGTTCATGTTCTACTACATATATTACAGTACATGTTCTACTACATATATTACAGTACATGTTCATGTTCTACATATATTACAGTACATGTTCTGCTACATATATTACAGTACATGTTCTACTACATATATTACAGTACATGTTCTGCTACATATATTACAGTACATGTTCTACTACATATATTACAGTACATGTTCTACTACATATATTACAGTACATGTTCTGCTACATATATTACAGTACATGTTCTGCTACATATATTACAGTACATGTTCTACTACATATATTACAGTACATGTTCTGCTACATATATTACAGTACATGTTCATGTTCTACTACATATATTACAGTACATGTTCTGCTACATATATTACAGTACATGTTCTACTACATATATTACAGTACATGTTCTACTACATATATTACAGTACATGTTCTACTACATATATTACAGTACATGTTCATGTTCTACTACATATATTACAGTACATGTTCTACTACATATATTACAGTACATGTTCTACTACATATATTACAGTACATGTTCTGCTACATATATTACAGTACATGTTCTGCTACATATATTACAGTACATGTTCTGCTACATATATTACAGTACATGTTCTACTACATATATTACAGTACATGTTCTACTACATATATTACAGTACATGTTCTACTACATATATTACAGTACATGTTCTGCTACATATATTACAGTACATGTTCTACTACATATATTACAGTACATGTTCTGCTACATATATTACAGTACATGTTCTACTACATATATTACAGTACATGTTCTACTGCATATATTACAGTACATGTTCTACTACATATATTACAGTACATGTTCTGCTACATATATTACAGTACATGTTCTACTACATATATTACAGTACATGTTCTGCTACATATATTACAGTACATGTTCATGTTCTGCTACATATATTACAGTACATGTTCTACTACATATATTACAGTACATGTTCTACTACATATATTACAGTACATGTTCTGCTACATATATTACAGTACATGTTCATGTTCTGCTACATATATTACAGTACATGTTCTACTACATATATTACAGTACATGTTCTGCTACATATATTACAGTACATGTTCATGTTCTGCTACATATATTACAGTACATGTTCTACTACATATATTACAGTACATGTTCATGTTCTGCTACATATATTACAGTACATGTTCATGTTCTGCTACATATATTACAGTACATGTTCTGCTACATATATTACAGTACATGTTCTACTACATATATTACAGTACATGTTCTGCTACATATATTACAGTACATGTTCTGCTACATATATTACAGTACATGTTCTACTACATATATTACAGTACATGTTCTGCTACATATATTACAGTACATGTTCATGTTCTACTACATATATTACAGTACATGTTCTACTACATATATTACAGTACATGTTCTACTACATATATTACAGTACATGTTCATGTTCTACTACATATATTACAGTACATGTTCTACTACATATATTACAGTACATGTTCTGCTACATATATTACAGTACATGTTCATGTTCTACTACATATATTACAGTACATGTTCTGCTACATATATTGCAGTACATGTTCTGCTACATATATTACAGTACATGTACATGTTCTACTACATATATTACAGTACATGTTCATGTTCTGCTACATATATTACAGTACATGTTCTGCTACATATATTACAGTACATGTTCATGTTCTGCTACATATATTACAGTACATGTTCTACTACATATATTACAGTACATGTTCTACTACATATATTACAGTACATATTCATGTTCTACTACATATATTACAGTACATGTTCTACTACATATATTACAGTACATGTTCTGCTACATATATTACAGTACATGTTCTGCTACATATATTACAGTACATGTTCTACTACATATATTACAGTACATGTTCATGTTCTACTACATATATTACAGTACATGTTCTACTACATATATTACAGTACATGTTCTACTACATATATTACAGTACATGTTCATGTTCTACTACATATATTACAGTACATGTTCTACTACATATATTACAGTACATGTTCTACTACATATATTACAGTACATGTTCATGTTCTACTACATATATTACAGTACATGTTCTGCTACATATATTGCAGTACATGTTCTGCTACATATATTACAGTACATGTACATGTTCTACTACATATATTACAGTACATGTTCATGTTCTGCTACATATATTACAGTACATGTTCTACTACATATATTACAGTACATGTTCATGTTCTACTACATATATTACAGTACATGTTCTACTACATATATTACAGTACATGTTCTACTACATATATTACAGTACATATTCATGTTCTACTACATATATTACAGTACATGTTCTACTACATATATTACAGTACATGTTCTGCTACATATATTACAGTACATGTTCTGCTACATATATTACAGTACATGTTCTACTACATATATTACAGTACATGTTCATGTTCTACTACATATATTACAGTACATGTTCTACTACATATATTACAGTACCTGTTCTTCTACATATATTACAGTACATATTCATGTTCTACTACATATATTACAGTACATGTTCTACTACATATATTACAGTACATGTTCATGTTCTACTACATATATTACAGTACATGTTCTACTACATATATTACAGTACATGTTCTACTACATATATTACAGTACATATTCATGTTCTACTACATATATTACAGTACATGTTCTGCTACATATATTACAGTACATGTTCTGCTACATATATTACAGTACATGTTCTACTACATATATTACAGTACATGTTCATGTTCTACTACATATATTACAGTACATGTTCTACTACATATATTACAGTACATGTTCTACTACATATATTACAGTACATATTCATGTTCTACTACATATATCACAGTACATGTTCTACTACATATATTACAGTACATATTCATGTTCTACTACATATATTACAGTACATGTACATACAGCAGGGGTAGTCCATTATGATTTCAGGAGGTCCACATACAGAAAAAGATGCTGTTCATCATGTTTAAGTTGCATCATAATTTAGTCATACATTACAATTATTTTATATATATTGAAGCAGGATTGACTCAAATCAAACAAAGAAGATATAATTCAACATGTCAACAATATTTATTTTCAGTGCAACTCAATAAATCAGTAAATAATAAATAAATACATCAAATAATTAATAAAAGTCAAAGCAAAGTAAATTTGACATTCAACTCAGAATTATAAATAAAAAGTATCACTCTTAATACTATAACTAGTAACACTGTTTGTCTCCTCTCTTGTGAAGGCCCGCCCTGCCCTGCCTGTGATTGGCTGACATTCTTGCCCTCCTCACCTTGACCGATCTCAGTCCTCCTCATGTCTAAACCAACTCAAACCCACGAAGGCAGTACCGGCCAGCGTGTTTTTATCCATCTGTTGTATTAACTCTACTTTTAAAGTAAAAATCGACCCGGAACATTTTACACCAACTCCTTCTCTGTGAGTTATTCGTGCTAATCAGACAAAAACTGAATTCGCTGTGGTTGATTTCTGGTTGTCAGACACCCCCGTACCGTCCTCCGCTCTAGTACGGTATTGTGTTTTGTGTTTTTGCACAGTATCTGTGTGATCTCCTCGAGAGCCTCCTCAGAGTCCCCATTAGTACGAGGATGAATGTGTGTATGAGTAGAAGTGTCCTTAATGTGACAGAAGAGACACACCGTTACATAAATTTAAAGTTTGCACATAAACATGAGAGAGAAACTTTGAACTGTGTGAAAATATAGATGAGCCGTGTCAGTAATAGCATGTTTGACTTTGAATGGGACCAGTTTGGTAATCCAGCAGTAATCCTATTTGTCTATACAGTCACGACCTCGCACATCATAGCTGCAGTTTTTCTGCAGGAACAGTAAAAAAACTGATCATAAAGTATATGATTATATATTTTTTAAATGTATCGTGTGTTCACAATGTGTACAGCTTTTAAAATAGCCTCACTGTAACAGCAGGAGCTGCTGATCCACCTCACTGAGGTCATCCAGCAGTACCGGGATGGGGATGAGTGGAGGGGATTAGAAGAGTCCTCAGAGACCGATGACCCCGTCATGAGGTCATCAATACACTGCTGCTCTATCCCTTTTCTGTCACCACCAACAGCCCTCTGAAGATTAGGCAAATGTCTTGTCAAATAATGACACGGCAGATGGCCCCATCCAAATAAATGAAAGGGGGGTCCACAGGGGCTATTCAGATACATAAACCAGAACAAATATGTTCAGTGTTTGTTTGTTAGATTTGGACAGATGAGAGATGAAAACAAAAGTCCTCATGTTCAGCTCGGTTAAGCTGAATTAAATGAATGTGGCTTTTTTTTCAAATGTGCAATAATAAAAAAACAAATCTCAGAAATATCATAAACAATAACATAATAATAATAATAACTTTATTTATATAGCACCTTTTAAAAACAGAGTTTACAAACAGGATGATTTAAAACAATTAACAAAGCTAAATACATAAAAATGGGATAAAAACATAGAATGATAAATTAAATAAAGCAACAATAAAATAAAAAAAAATGCTAAAAATAAGAAGAAATAAGAAAAATAAATTAAAAAAAACAAAACAAAAAATGACATCACATAAAAGCAAGTCTATAAAAATGTGAATAAGAAGTGATTCACGGATTCTTCGAGCTCTGAAAACGCCCGGTCGCCACCTGAGGACCTCGTGAGGTGTCATCATGTCTGCTTCGTAACATGGAGCGAGAGCTCGGTGCACTTTAAGAGCGATCTGTAAGATCTTAAAATCAATCCTAAACACAAACAGGACGCTCAAATCAGTAAGCAGCCGTGACTTCTGATTCACGCCGGAGAGAAGTGAGTTACAGTAGTCTGGAATATTAATGCATGGCTTCATCCATCTTTCTTCCCCAAAACATAGTAAAAAATGTCATGAGTTAATATTTTAATGCTTTATGTAATGTTACGGTGCACATTTGATATTCTACCTGCTCGGTTTGTCTGATTAATCTCTGCAGCAGGTCGTCTCGTCAGTGTTTACCAACAGTGTAACAGCATTAGGCCTGTTCCAAAGAGATTAATGGCTGCAACAGCCACATTATACAGCATAAACAGGATTGATGTCAGTGTCATGACTTCGCAGCCAGCACGCAGCAGAGCCCAGTTTGCATCTTAATGATATACACTGGCGTTTTCAGTCAGAAGGGTCTTGATGCTATAAACAGAGGGCGGGATGAAGCAGGCCTGCGTGTGCTCGGGGTTTGTAGCGTGTCTTAGTGTGCCAAGGATTTATTTTTGGTTGCCACAGGCAGATATAGGCTTACGCTATCTTCTAATTAAAGACTTACCAAAGAAGCAGCAGCAGCAGACAGGCTGACCAGCCGACGATGACTCCATCTATCTGTCAGTGCCAATTCTTACATAACTCTTACAACTGCATCCTGTTATCAGTGTGCTTTTAAAATAAACACCGCTCGCTGTCACATCAGCGTTAAACCTCTGAGAGTGCACCTACCTGTCCGAGCATCGTGCTGCCTCATTACCTGAAAGGCTGATGCGGTGGTTCTATCTGCGGGTACCTGTCGCGTTGTTGTGTTACAGTTTGTGTTGTTGTGTAGAGTTACTTATGCACCTGTTTGTTGTTCCCAGCAGAGGGAGCAGAGCAGCTCAGATCACAGCGGGATGGAGCCAGGAGAGAGCAGCACCAAGACCTCTGTGGTGAGTTATCTCTGGAGGCCATGCATGCTTCCTGTGTGTGTGTGTGTGTGTGTGAGAGTGTGTGTGTGTCCTGCGTTAGCTGTGTGATTGTAGGGCTCGTAGCCTCGTTGTGTTTCCATGAACCGTCCATCTCGTCTGTGCTCGAACGTTTTGATCTCACCTCGTCATCACTCCTGGCACGGTGCATCAGTCCAGTGTAACCCGGCCTAACTCAGCTCCACAGTCCCAACAACAACAATGACTGCACAGAAGTGAATGACAGCGTGTTTAAACGAGGAGGGAAGGTGTGCTTCAGAATAAAGATTACAGTACCAAAAATATCACCACCCTGTGGACATCGCCGACGTGACATAAGCTGTGTGACATGGAAGTGTTTGAGAGCTCCTGTAGTGGAGCATGAAGTGATTAGGAGCTGTAGAGCTTTGTTATTTGATATGTAAATTCAGTATTTTTATGCATATTTGTTCTTTTAAAAGCACAAACTACAAAAATTCTGTTTTCTTATATAAGAGAAGTTCGATATCCATCTGTAGAAATGTTGACAGTGTTACATTTTAAGAAAACAACATTTTAATAAAGAAAAAGAGCCAGTCAGACATTTTCCCCTTACGCGAAGCCCTTTTTCCATTTGATTTAATTTTACAGTGAAATTAAACAACAGCAGATCTGATGATTCTCAGTCACCATGTCGTGACCAGAAAAGGCCTTGTGAGAATGTGCCGGGTCAGCTACAGGCCAGCTTTGAAGAAGCACAGCAGGCTTTTGAGTAAATCCGTCTCGCAGGCTGTTGTTCACAAACTTAGACGAATCCAAGTTTGTCACACCTATAAATGAGCGGCGGCCCCCTGACAAAGGGGGCTAAGGCACTCCTTCTCTCTAATGCAATAAGTTGAAGCCGCCTGAGCTGCATCACCTGAAAAGATTAGCCCGTTTGCTCTGCCAGAGAGAGTCTGAGCTGCCGAATGTGTCGAGTAAGAACAGCCGGCGTTTCGGGAGCGTAACGTTGGGTGCTGCTTCGTACCACAAATGAAAGCAGTCATCGAGGTCAAATTCTGCAGCACGCCGCTTCACCGCGATGGCTCCGGCAAACAGGTACAGATGGAGGGAAATGTAGTCCTGTAGTCCAGAGGCTTATTGAGTTTATCTGGGAGTTACTGGGATCTTACTGGCTGCTGGTGCGGCAGGTTGTTGAGTCAAAGCACATAAAGGGATGTGTTATCTAAGTCTCATATTGTAGAGGCTGGAAACATGCATCCTGTATATGAAGAATATGGTCAACAGTGTGATCATTTTCTGAAAAAGAAAGCTGCATTTTGTGTGTTTGTAGTAATAATCTGAATAATCCTTCTGTTGCTGAAGGACAGACCTTCAAACTGTAGCAAACATATCTGTGTTTTCATGAATGACTTAAAGGTGAATTAGTGAAACTAATTGTTGATTTTATGAAGTGAAAATCGTCGAGTTTTGTTCTTAAGATGTAGAAACAGATTGAACTTGTTTAGATATTTAAAGTCTATCAGAAAAGTTTGGATGTTTGCACACAGGAGCTGATCAGACGTGTTTGATATGACACAAAGAACTAAGAATAATGAAAATTATAAAGGATGTCGCACTGGAGCAGCACAATATTGCTGATATTAAATATCATCTCTCTGAATTTAAAGCAAACGGTGGACAGAAAAACAGAGACGTTGCATCAGTAAAGCTTGCATCTAATAATTTCAGCAGCACTTTCCTGGAAGATCGAGCCGTGTTTGTTTTTTAAGAAACTTCTGACAGTTTTTTCATGAGAGAGCCAAAGCTCGAGCATCTCGTGAGATAATTTCAAATGACTTTAGAGTTTCTGGCTCTTTGTGATGACAATACACATCTGGAGACACGTTGAAAGTGTGTTTGTGGGTGGCGAGCCGCCGGCGATCCACTGAATGAAACTGTTTCTGGCTGAGAAGTCACCCTCAGCTTGGATGGCCATTAAAAGATGAGATACATAAACTTCTAGATGTGTCCAGCAAGAAGTTTGTTTCTTTATTTGAAGTTATTATAACTGAGCTGAATGTTTGCTTCGTTGTCAGTTTATTGGCAAAAAAAACAACGCGTCACCTTCCCGTCACTGTTACAGAAGTCGCTGTTAGCTCAGTGGTTTTTGTTTCATTGTGTCATTCCTGCTGTCATCAGCAGCCTTTATGTATCTTTGATACATCGACATGATGATGAGAGATGATGCAGCAAAGTAAAAGGAAGAGAGAGAAATAGAAAGCTCAGGTAATATTTTTATTAAAATCTGTCAAAAGTTTGTGCAACGTAATCGTGAACAAGTTCTTATTCACTGATTCCTGCAGCTTGTAATTGTTGTTTTGCAGCTCCAAATATTTGAAATAGTTTAATCCCAATCTGAGACCTCATACACACACACACACACACACACTAAAAAGTCTAGCACCTAGTCGGCAGTGCTGCAACTCCTCTGCAGATGAAATTAAAGCTTATGTGTTATTATTAAGTTCCAGCAGGCTGCCACAGCAGCTAACAGCTAGCGAGACACAGAGCATGGGAATCTAATTCATTCCAACCGAGCTGACGCTCGCGTCCTTCACTCTCTTCCCTCGCTCACTCGCTCTCTCATCCCTTAACGCTGCCTTGTCGAGAGAGAGGAGAGAGAGAGAGAGAGAGAGAGAGAGAGAGGAGGAGGAGGAGGTGAAGAGGAGAGGAGGAGGATGAACTGAAAACAAGAGACAGAGGCTGAATGAGAGGGAGAGAAGCTAAGGAATGATTTTTGGAGGCCAGGCCAGCTGCTAAACGTTTTTTTTTTTTTTTTTGTGTGTGTGTGTGTGTGTGTGTGTGTGTGTGGTGTGTGTGTGTGTGTGTTGGTTGATGACGCATGCTCCGCTCTGAGATGGCGTTAGGAATCCTGATTGCCTTCAGCGCTGTGGAGGAGGCATCCCAATCCTCACACGGGGCCCACATGCAGTAACGTCTGTCCGCCGTGGCTTCTCTGCCTCGCCAGCGTGTGTGAGTGCGTGTGTGTGCGAGTGTGTCTGTGTGTGTGTGTGTGTGTGTGTGAGAGAGCGCGTGTGTGCGTGTTCTCCTCCTCCTCCTCCTCCTCCTCCTCCTCCTCCTTCTTCTTCTTCAGAAAGCTCTACCTGTTCTCATCTCTCCTCCTCGCTCCTTCACACTGGCAGCTTCCTGCTCTTTTTTTCCTTTGTGTGGTGATATTAGTGGTGATGAATCTGAGCATAGGCTGAGAGCTCCAGCATGGATTGTCTTTGCATTGTCACCACTAAGGTAAGAGACAAAGCGCGCATGAATGATTCACTGGAGGAGGCGATGAGAAGGAGACATGGACTGAGACAGAAAGAGAGAATGAGGCATGCAGCGAAACAGGAGGAACGAGGCTGGATGTGTTTCAGTATTTATGAATGTTTGCACGTGCTCACGTGTTTGTCTTCCCATCACCAACCTGATTCTTGCTATAGGATGCTTTATCTACTGTTGGTTCATATCACTAGTTATATTTAGTCCGTGTGTGTGTGTGTGTGTGTGTGTGAGAGAGAGTGTGATTCACTTCTTCCCTCTAACTACAGCATGTGTGTGTGTCAGCAAACTAGCGAGCGCCCAGCAGCCTGTCTGTCGAGATATGGCAGCAGAAGTTGGGTTGAACTTCTGTCAGCGTGCTCGTGGCTCTGCTCGCTCGCTGCAGCCCCTCCGCCTCGCACAGCACACGAGCGCCTCAGAAAAGCTGGAGGATGCAAGCTAAATATTATTATTGCATTGTTATAATATGATGCATGCTGATGTACGGTTTATGGAGCGGTATTGTTGGAGGTTTTTTTCCTGCAGCACCGTCATAAATGTTCATCCCTCAGTGACTTTCCCATCAGCCTCGGCTGTATTTGTGTTTAGCAAATGTTAAATTTCAGATATTTTTCATGATTTAGCGACAGTGCACAGTTTATTCCTTTAGTAGCAACTTGCCTACTCTTCACATCACGCCGATGTCTTGCACGGACCGTCCTAAGTGAAACTGACAGAGCTCTGCATAAAAAAATCTCCATTGAGTGGTTTTGCAGCCTAAGTATAGGCACGGTCTTCATCCAGCCCAAATCTTAAACATGGTCACATACTCTCTCTCTCTCTTCCTTGCATGTTGTGTAGCATGTTGTAGAACGTGGCAGGAGCTGAGACCCCTTCGGTCAGTTAGGACGTTGATGTCCTGAAAGCCGTGGTGAAATATTCACGCTGTCTTTTGCATGAAAGCCATTAGCAAGCCAGCAAAGCTTCCCTCGGTGCCTCGTGCAGAGTGAGTGGCTGCCGTCTGTGAGAGGAAAGTGTTGTAACGTTACCGTACACGCAGTTTGTTGGTGGAGGTTCAAAATATAAAATGTGATCTGCGGATGGTTTTTATTTCATTCACATCCAGATAGCAGATCACCGTTTGAGGCGTCACACGGCAGACAAGTCAGCATGTGTGTGTACAGTATGTGTGTGGGTTTGTATCCATAGCATAGCCACATTAGCTGTTATGCAACCCAATTCATCAGCCAGTTATCTGAGGAGGTGATATTTTATCCAGAGTCAGTCAGTTCATTGTTTCAGTTATTAATGAAGTAAAAAACGAAGTATTAAGATCTGAAACATGAGATTAGAAATCGCTGCATTTCTTGTAAATTTGACTCACGGCGTTTGATCCTTACTACGCACTCGCAGAGAACCGTGAAGCTTTGAATGGCCGTACTCACCGTGTGTCCTTGAACAGGTGAAAGAGAGAGCGTCACTGACTTCACGCCACCGAGCCGATAATTCAGTTTCTTTCAGTCGACGTTGGCACATCAGCCAGCGGAGTTTCCCCCTGCGCTGCAGTCTGCACGGTGTGAACAGGCTTGTAGTTGGCCTGTTTGCACTTTTGTCACCAGTGTGCGCTCGCTGAAATAATAACTGGTAACAAGCATGGCTGCTAAAATCAGTTCAAACTTTCCCATCCTGACAGCGACACTGTTGAAAATATCATAAACTATGTTCCCGACACAGTCTGGTGTCACTGTATGATGGCTAATGTCAGCTGATGCTGTGTAACTGACTTTGATGAGAACATCCACTGACTTTATGGATCCTCTTCACTTGTGCTGTGGTTAAACTACATGTTATCATGTCACACATAAATGTGAAGATGTGCAAAGCGACACATGATTCAAGAGAATCTTAGGAAATGATGGAAAATTTAACGTGTGAATAGCCTGTAATTACCACTTCCGCGTAGTTGTCAGTCTTTGTATTGTCTCCCAATAATTGCGGTATCCATAAAGTTGCTATCATCAGCGCGTGTGACATAAACGGCGTCAAATGTGAATCTCTCACTTCCAGACTGGCAGACCTGAGGTCCAACAGCGGACGAGAGACACCTGCTCAGGTGATCTTACCTACACAGCTGACCGAGCTAACCGCAGTCAGCGGTTCACTACTTAACAATGGGTGATGCGACAATAGTCAAACTCTAAAATGCCACGAAGAATACCTGAAAATACTGAGAACATGACTTTGTGTCAGTGTTGGACAGACACTGGAGGACAGAGGACAGCCTCTCCTGTGCAGACAGTCCAGCCAGAAGAGGAATACATTACCCAGCAGGCATAGTTAGCTCTCTGTCATGAGATCCTGTACGACGCTGTGAGTACTCAGCTCTCCATAATGAATGCGCACAGCATAATCACATACAGTTTTCATTCCATGGCCACATTATGTAATGCTTCGGGGGGCATGATGTGCGCTGCGCTGTAGTTCAGACACACAGGAAGAAATCACGCCTGCATGTGATACAGCGTGTTGATTCTCTGCCATTGTTGCTGTTTTTAGATCATCGCTCTCATCTGGATTCAAACAGCAACCAGCAACCAGCAACCAGCAATTCACTTAGCTTCATTTATTGACACACAACTCAAGATCCCAAACTTGTTTGTTTGGTTATTTTTATTCAAGTTATCCCAGCTTGTTGTTTTTAAGATGAATATTCACAAAAACACCGCAGACATAACGTCCATACTCAGGCTGTGATGGTGCACATCGTCCGGTACATTCCCTCTAATGTTGTCAGATCAGCAAAAGTGCAGTTTGGATATGTGAAGCGCCCTCGACCTCATGGAGTCCTTATAATCCTTTAAACGCTCATATACTCCTTACACCACTGTGTGCTCTCATTTTTTAGCCTTCCCTCCTTTAATCAGCGAGTTTGAAACGATAACGTTAATTCACAAATTACAGAAAGAGCCAGAGGTCTTTGTTATTTTTTTTTGTACACACCATCTTTAGATATTTGATATTTCTAATGTGCGTGAGGTGTCCTCAGTCGTCTGCACTTGCCAGTCTCCGCTTTCTGCACCTTTTCTGTTTTGTGTTGCACTCTTTGGAAATTCCTCCGAGTGTGAACGACACATTTTTATTTTCACCACACAAGCTGCAAACACTTTCCTCACCCCTTTTCTCAATTTAGCGTCTAAAAATATCACAGCTTGGGTTTAATCCAGAACACTTTTTTTTTTTTTTTGAAGTCGCCTGCTGATCTAAACATTTTCACAGAGCCATGCGGTCAGCGATGTGACCTCTAGGTGAAAACACTGACCTCCAGCTCCCCTGTAGAGTCTGAAGCATCCCGCTGTTGACCCGCACGCTGTCTCAAAATAGAGGTTGTTTGCTCCGGGCGAGTGGCTTAAAGTGCGATCTTATTTTTAATGCAGATATTTTAGTCGTTCGTTTAATCATTTTCAAGGACGTGGATGGAATTTTTGTCAACTAATCAACTTGCAATGAACACACAGTGCACAGTGCACACACTGCTGGTGGGTCCACATGGCAGCGGGTCCTTTAGGTCCTGCAGCAGCGCTGAGGTCAGCTTTATATTCATGCAATAAAACTGTCGCACGTTGCTGCAGTTCGCTGAGAAACGTCACTCAAATAAGCAGTTTCTCCTTCTCAGCCACAAACAAGTCACTGACTTGTTCACAGAGAGCTCTCTGGAGAAGACCAAACAGTCTCCAATGAAAACATCGAACAGGACATGTGATTAAAAACAGCTGGCTCACATTGTCAGGTTACATACTGTAGTCTCATTGAGGTGAAACACTGGAGTAAATCTGACTAACGTCTTTTCAGAGGGTGTCAAACATTCGGCCCGCGGGTCAAAACAGGCCGTCCAGAGGGTTCAATCTGGAGACGTTAACTGCAAATTTCCACCATTTCTACGCGTCCTTTTGCCGTTTCGGTCTCGGGTCTTTGGTGAACTTCTGATCTGCCCGTCGACGTCCAACTTGTAATAATTGACTTGCAGTCTTGTGTCAGCTGTTTATCACAGTTTATCAGGGTACCCCAAATCCTGCAAAAGTTTGTGCATGTTTGGGACTACTGTACGTTTGTGAGCAGGTTTTCTCTGTGACGAGCGCCAACAAAACAAAGCTGCGCTCAAAGCTCAAACACAAGCACGTAGATAACGTCCTGAAGTTGACTGCTACTCAGGATCTGACGCCTGAAATTGTTCATTTTCAGATACCTCCGATGTGTAAATGATAAACAGGCATAATATTATAGAAATTGCACTTATGTTTCTTAAGAAATTTCAGGTTCATAATGTTTTGTAAAAAGATTTTTACACTAAAACTTCTAGTGATCTAAAGAAATACAATTCATTTGTTTGTAACCAAACAGGTGTTGAAAGGTATAACAGCTGATAATTATTATTATGTTTTAATAGACAGGGACAGTGTGTTGCATTTAGTGTTGCTGATTGAACCCCCCTCACATCACCCTCTACACCCCATCAGTGCAAAATGGGAAAGTCCTCCTGCAGAGCCAGTGCTTAGTTTGACCATTCAGGGCTACTGTAGAGAGACAAAGAACATGTTCGATTCTTACATAGATGAATATTATATTCCAGTCATGACACACATCAAACACAGCGAGCTTGACAGTTTGCGACCGAGTGCATCTTTTCATCAACACAGGAACATGTTGAACCACCACCGATCGCCCTGAAACCTTCAGCGTGTCTATTTTTGCCTCAGTCGACAGACCGTGTCTGTGCTGTGCGGTCAGTGTGTTTCTGGTGAAGCCTGCTGCTGCCGCAAGTTAAAATCTTATAAGAACATCAGATTCATGCGCTGCTTTCTCCTGATATCTCAGGAAATATGATGAGGTAATAACCTGTCTATCTGTCTGACTGTGAATTACACAGTTTAACAGCATGAAGCTAATACTTCTTGTTAGAGCCCGGCCTGGGTAGAAAGCACGTCCCCTGCAACAATAATAAAACTTTCCTCCCACTACAGGGCGACCTGCTGCGTAGATTTGTGATCAGTTGTGTTGCCTGGAAACAGCACTGCTTCTCTGTGAGGGGTGAAGAGGACAGACTTTGTGGAAAGGGCAAACGGTACGATGTCTAATGATTTTCGTTTGTATCCTTTATTGTGTTTTGTGTTTAAGTCGGATAATTGTGGTGAGTGAGTTCAATGAGGCGGTTAAGTTGTCGGATTGTTTTTCAGGCTCGCGCACGTTGATCAGAAATGACGAAGACGCCGTGAAACACTCTGTCGTCTCTTCATGGGTGCTGCTGGTGTTTGATGCTGTTGTATTAAAGTATAATGATGTAAATATTGTATTATATTTAAAGTATCGTGTCATGTTGTTTCTGGAGCAGCAGCAGCAGCAAAATCGCGTCATAAACTCAGTTTTAAGCGAGCGTAGTTTCACTTCAGATGCAGCTCAGTCCGTTACACTCACGTTCTCTCCCAACTCGTTAAGTTAGTCCATTCTGACCCCTGAACAATGTGGAATTATGAAATAAAAGTCTCTTCGGATCAATAAAAGCAGTTAGTTTTACAGTCCGCCGTCATCCAGTTTGGATATTTTGCTGTGGAGCAGCTCCAACGTGACAGTTAACTCTCTACACCAGCGATTACATCGTGAGCTGTTATAGCACTACGTGATTTCTATAAAGTTTTAGTTACTTAGACAGCTGATCTTTTGTTTTTAATTCTTAATAGCATTTAAAGAACTTATAATATAAGTATGTCAGTGCACATGCAGTGAGCTCCGGCAGCACATCAGGGCCTCGTCCTTATTTCACTAAAGGGTCACGTCGAGGTTTGGCATAAAATGGAACAAAACTGACATGACTAGAGAAAAAAAAAAGTATTTTAGGGTTTATGATCTAAAATGTATGTATTTGAAGCTGTTCCTGTTCAGATTTGTACAAACAGTTTGAGCTTTATTTGATGTAGGTTAACACGGGGTCAGCGGTACGATGAAGTGTGCTGGATGAGAAAAACAGGTCAGCTCAGCATTAGGAGCACCGGATGCAACAACAACAACAACAACAACAGCGCTAGATATAAAAGACAAAAATAAACCAAAGGAAAAGAATACTATAAAAACTGGAGTGAGATAAATAAAATATAACAAAATAAAAGATGTATAAGTGCTACAGACTATAAATGAGAACGTTTTATAGCCGGTGTCCATGTGCGGCGTCCAGCAGAGGTCTTGTGTGATGTTCACATGGAGGAACTTGAAGCTGCTGACCTGCGTCTCCTGAAGTCCACAATCACCTCTTTAGTTTTGCTGACGCTCATCCTGTATAACTAATATTTGCTCACATTCAGTTTGAAGGATGAATGCACGCCAGCAGCTCACACAAAAAGTGTCGGCTTATATTCAGAGTTCAGCAGCAGGCGCGGGCGGCACGCTCCCCCGACAGTCATCTGCGTCAAACTTAAGTAAATATCCCTCCGTCTTTTGTCCTAGAAGCACACATTCTGGCAAAGAAAATGGCAAGGGTGTAATTTAATGAAGCATGTTTGATGCAGGAAAGCAGAGTTTGAATGATTTCACGTCAGTTTGGAGACCAAAAGACAAAAATAGCATTCGTGAGTTTTTATCCAAACAGAAACACGGTGGAGGTCTCATATTTGTGGTCAGTCCTTTAGTTAAAGACATGTAAAACACCATTATTTGGACAGTAACTGATTTATGATGATGACAGGATAATTACACGTTTGTAAGGTTATAGATTATATAACAGTGTGTAAATCATTGTGATAGCACTCTTGCAGTTCGGACAGATTCAGTCTCAATAGTTCGCCCGGAGCTCAGAACCTCCAGGGATCCAAACAACTCACCGCTCTGTAAAGATTTTTTCTTCTTTGGGGTCGATTCAGTTTCATTTATGTCACGCTCACATGTGTGAACTGCACTGAATTAGCTGAACTGGATACAGTTTCACTCAACTGCATGTGTGAAAGCTTTCCAGTTCAAGGTTTTTGAGAGTCTAAGCTGTGTGTATAGGATGTGAATGATCCGTGTATCTGCATGGTAACTGAGTAATAATCAATCAGACATTATTCACACATCATTACAGAATCAGTCCTCGTGTATTTGGCTGTTTTTGGAGAAGCGGCTGCGGCCCACATCAGCCTGACTCTTCTATTTTTAATAAATCTTTAAAAAACATGAACTCTTCCTCAGCGTAGGCTAAGTGGACAGGCTCCAGTGTAGGTAAGGCTGGATGTTTGTGTTATTTTCAGAATAAAAGAAGTAGTGATACGTGAAACGGAAGACTTATAACTGAATAAAAATCAATGATAATTGTAGATAATAGTCGTCTTGTTTTGTCCTGTGCAGGCTTAAGACGTGCGGTGGTCTTGGGCATGGGTAAATAATAATTATTTTGAAGTTTCTCTTCAAGCAGGTCAGATTGATGCATTTATGTAATCACAAAAAATGACAAAATGACCCCCAGTCGTTGTTTGCAGTGTTCTCGTCCTTCCACGCAGGCGAAGGTCTCGTTAGTTGCACCACATCGTTAGCTTAATCTTGTAAATTCAGCAGTGTCGGAGAGTCGGTGGCTATTTTCAGGACGCCAACTTCATTTCCAACCCCCAAATTTTCCTCCTCCACCTTCCCTCTCCACTGCTCCTCGTCCAAACCCATTTCTTCCTCCTCTTCCTCCTCCAGCTCTAACTTCACTCTCTCAGAGGAATAAAAATAAATAAATAAGGAATGTAGGGGGCGGGGGATCTGTTTGGTTCTCTGTTCACTAATGCTGCTGAATCGATGGACAGTTACCACGGTAACAGGGAGGCTGGAACCAAAAATATATTCTATACAACATCTTTAATGCCTCCCCCTGCATTCAGTTTGCTGTCTGGTGCATCTTCTCACATACATCACCGTGCGCTCGCTTCCCAGAGCAGAGTGCACGCGCTGCTGCTGCTGCTGCTGCTGCCGACTGCTGTAAACGGTGTAACTCCAAATGTATCTGAAACACTGCAGCACACATAGACGTGTAGATATGAGCAGCACGGTGTAGGAGTGCGTTCATACGCGTGAAAATGTTTCCTCCTGTACGCTGTGAGGAGCTCATTCATGTTAACGAATCCAGACTTTGTGGAAGCAAACGTTCGTATGCAGCGTTAAATGTGTGACATCAAAGTAATGCGACGCCTCACCTGTCTTTTCACCTCTGTCATTGTGTCCACACAGTCTGTTCAGCCCGATTACGTTCCTCTCTTGTCCAGCTCCGGTTTTGGCTCCGCTTTCCTGTCAGCATGGTCCAGACCACAAACACTAACACTTCCCTGATATTTCATGGGGGAAAATGATACCTGCTTTCCTCCGGAGGGAGTGTTAGTGTTTGGACCACCGGGAAGAAGAAGACGAGGTTTTCAGGCCCGGGGGTTGCTGATGGGGAGCAGAGCTGGTGCTGCAGTGTAACCGGGCTCAGCTGGAGGTTTTATGGTCATGATCAGTGCTGGCTGATGCGCTGTGGTAACAGAACGGAACCGGATCCGAACCTGTATGGATCTGATGTTGGGTCTCGGGTCCTGTTTCGTGTGGACCTGTGAGAGATGAGTGTGTGTTTGCTCAGTGTTACATAAAGTTGTTGCCCATATTTGATGCTACATTTCCAAAAAAGGGCAACATTATTTAGACAAACAAGACGTGATTTTGAAATTGGTAAATTGGTGCTTGTTGTGAGAAGAAGCCTCTGTTGAAACCTGCATTGGTGAAACAGTGAGATGTTTTTCTTCAGAGCACTGTGACAGTGTGGAGTACTGCTTGTTATGTTATTTTGTGTGTGTGTGTGTGTGTGTGTGTGAGGGAGAAACAATAAGTGTTTATACGGTTAGAGAAAAGAATATTTAATCCAACATGCTGCATATAAAAATACTTCTACTACTTCAAAGTTACTCTTGTGTGTATTTAAACACACACGGCTCGTACAGTACACCAGATATTATTCACATATTCAGATCTTTGTGTACACACACCGCACGCTTGCTCTGATCCTTCCATACACGTTGAACGCGCTCAGCCGGCAGACTTTTCTTCGCTCTGCCTCTGACACATCTTCACTCCCCCCTCTTGACTGTTCAGTCCCGCCTGCTTGCCTGTGAGCCGCGATGGAGCGTTGCATCAAGTGAAGTCTTCTTAAAGTGGTCTTGCCACCTCGGTGTGGTACAGTCAGAGTAATCGGAGTATTTCTCTCGCTCAGGGATGCTACAACCTGATACAGCGGCTGCTGTCTCTGCTTTCTGTTTCTAATCCTTGAGGACGATTTAGCGGTTACGCCCCCCGGCTTCCTTCATGTTACTACAAAACTGCCATGTTTTTTGCATGCTACTGTGCTCTGAGATCACACATGCAGGTAAGGGACCTCCTGAAGTGTGTGTGTGTGTGTGTGTGAAGCCCATCAGAGGAAAACTTGTGGGGCTGTAGCGTACAGGTGCACAGGTGGTGTTCCCTCCACCCTGATTTTTAACAGTGCTGATGTGATGATGCTGTTTGACGGTCATTCTTTAAAACCCGTCAGCACAAAGCTGTGACCCGTACTCACCTCCACCTTCAACCTTGGCTGACACAGCCTTTAACGCAGCCTGCTAAGTTGGCGTAAGCTTTGATCACTCAATACTGTAAAAGCTCAATGGAATAAGCTGGCAGCCCAACAACAGCCAGCGCACCGTATTATTCCACGGTGCACAGTCGACTCCTGCATCAGGATGTGTGCGTACACGGCACGTGATGTGTATTTGCATTCTTGGTATGTTTTATCTCAGAAGTGGGATGAGTCATAGCGCTGCTCATCCAGCCCTGAAGACGTCACATCGTAATTAATCTGAGTTTTCCCTCCTGGCACTGATTAACCAGGAATTGTCTTATAAACAGTGAAGAAACAGACTTTGTGTCATGAATTGTTCAGATATTTTTAAAAAAATCTTTGGTTGGTGACAAGTGAAGGCACGTACAGACGTTACATGAGGAATACAACATGAGTTCAAGCTGGTGGGTCTGTTGTGAGGCATGCATGGGACCAATGATAGTGAGACAGGCACCAGGTCAAAGCCAAGATATTACCGTGGTCAACAGTCTTTTTTTGTAACTTGTTTGAGGTCTGAGAATCTCAAGTGGAGCCGCTCCACCATGGCACATGAAGAAACATCGACCGATGTGTAATTTAAAATAATAGATAACCTTTTGAATGAAGTGAAATCACAGTTTTGCATCCTAAACAACTAAAGGAGGAAAACTGCTCCTGAAGATAGAAAGTAAACTGAAACGACAACATAAAAACATATTGTCATGGCGATGAGAGCCGACCTGTCTCACCTGTCCTGCAGTCTCTTTATTACTTATACAAAATATGATTTAGAGCAGCACACCAACATTATTCTGACAGCTGTGGTGGAGTTTGGAGTTTCATACAAGGGTAGAAGTAAAAATGCTAAATATAACACTGCGGTTCGTACTGTATGCTCACCCTAACCTCTAACCTAACCTAACCTTCAGCCAGGTCGCAGAATGAGGTGGGTCATGTGTGCTGTGAGCAGAGTCTGGTACTGTAACAGTAGCTGAACGTCAGCAACTGGACTGAAAGATTTATGGCTTAGTCATATGCATGTGGCAAAAAATAATACATATATTTATATATAATTTAACATGTCTTGGATTGGCACTCCAAGACATACTACAAATGGTATCAGAACATCACTGTTGTCACGTGTTGCACCTCTTCATGGACAATAGCTTGTTAGTCAGTGTGTAGCTACAGATGCTGCAGGTCCTCGTCCTCCATGTTGGACCAGCAGGTATCTCCAGTGGTGCAGCGTAAACTAAACCCCGCCTCTCCACAGGGCTTCCTTCACAGCTGCCGTATAGTTTAAGTTGACGGGTTTGCAATCAGCAGACACTAAATCCTGCACACCGCTCCTTTAAGCCCGTGACACGCAGGGGATGTGACTGCTACGTTTCTTGCAGCCCAGCAAGACCTGACAAATACAAGTATCAGTGTAGACCTTGAAACTAATTTGGTTTAATGCTGCAGTAGTGGGTGATGATGAATCATCACATTTAACGAGCTCTCCATTCCTTTCCCTTTGTTGTCTACCCTCCACAGCAGAGGGGCTAGACTCAGCAATGTTCCCATTCCTATTCCCTGCCTCCCTCTTCACTTTCCAAACTGTCCCTCCATGAGCATTCTCTGTGATCAATAATTGATTGATCCATTGGCACTGCTCTGCTGTGCTTTCTGCTCAAACCTACATAAAGATCGGTAATATTTCCCAGCCTATTTTCTGTTCGGGATTTTTGTTTACTATGCTGCAGGTAGAAGGCCGATCAGTCACGATGAGTTTAGAGTTTAGTCCAGACACGCTGACATCTGATACACCTCTGAAGCACCTCTCATTAGACATCAGTTATTTGCAATCTAGCGATCGGCAACTTGACCCCAGCACAACCGGACCGTGCAATGCCTCAACAGAAATGTAGTCTATGAAAAAAAAAGACTGTACACCAGCGTTTGTATCAGCTAGGATGCAGTCTCATGATACATGTAATACTGCTAAAATAGATTCAGGCTGCTGCTGAGCAGAAGTGGAATTAAGCTGCTTGAGAGGCATTCCCATCGAACGTCTGTCAGCCTGTGACGCCTGCCTGTTACTGTGATGATAGTAGAAATGTTATTTTAGTGCACTTCAAACTGGAGCTCAGCACTTGACAGAATTTCACCGAGTCTAATTCTGCCTATTAAGAAAGATTTAGCGTTGAGGCGTTGCTGCACAGCTGGAAGAGTCGGTGGTGTATGTACTTAAAGTCTTCTGTGGTCAGGCTGTAGAGCTCAGAGTCAGCACAGATAACACCCTCGACACGTCGTGCATAAGTACCAATATAGAGTACCATCACAGTAATCTTAATACACTATATTGTGGACATGGGTACCTCATAAATAGTTATTTAGATCAACGCTGCGGCATTTTACAGCAAACTGTGACACAATCTGAATGCAGCTAAATATATTTGAAGGGCAAGAACACGACAAGGTTACATTTTCTTTTCTATCGTCACATCGACTGAAAGCATCTGGAGAAAGTTCACTGTCGACGCGTTGATGCTGCGCTGAGCCTTCACTCCTAACTGAACTTTTTAATCTGTCATATGAAGTATGAGAGAGGACGTAAGCCCACAACCACAAATTAGCTGCATGAATGTATTTCATGCTAAGTCATGGAGTTCACACGGAGATGAATGAGACGTCGCAGTACATCAGCTGACATGTTGCAGACTGTTGAAGAGAGCATTGTTTGAAGTGAAGTAAAAAATCCTTGCCGAGAGCTGAGCAGGGTTGCAAAATTCTGGGAATTTCCAAAGTTGAAAGCTTTCCATGGGAATTAATGGGAATTTATGGGAATACACAGGAATAAACTGGGAATTTACAACATTGACGGTTAGCCCTGAACAGGGAACTTAAATATAGTTGTGGATCTTGACTAAAACAACCAGATTTCACGTAAGTACACTTGAATATCGCACTGCTTCCTGCGTTAAATTATCTCCAATTTCCAGTTAATTCACATAAATTCCAAAAAGTAAAAAATCCTTGGTAAGGGGCTGAGTAGGGTTGCAAAATTCTGGGAATTTTCAAAGTCGGAAACTTTCCATGGGAATTAACGGGAATTTTATGGGAATAAACTGGGAATTTACAACATTGAAGGTTGGCCCTTCAACAGGGAACTTAAATATAGTTGGGGAAAATATATTTTTAGCATAATCTTGACTAAAACAACCAGATTTCATGCAGGTACACTTGAATATCGCACCGCTTACTGCGTTAAATTACCTAGAATTTCCAGTTAATTCCAATAAATTTCCATAATACCCATAGAGTTTCTGATTTGGAATATTTCCAAAATTCCCAGCTTAACGTCCCATGCAGCGTTAGAGCTGGGGAGTGTGTGTGTGCGTGTGTGTGTGATTATAAAAACAAGATTCAGCAGAGCTCGTATCATCATGCAGAACACATGTCGTTATGAATAAGTTGCATGTAACTGTGGGTGTTTAATTGTGAGAACACGAGTAGACCGACGTGCGTTGTAATCACATGTGGTGTGTCATTATATATGATTAACAAGCAAGAAGCCTGAAAGTTGTTTTTGCACACTCTCTGTTGACGTTTTAATGTTCGGTGCATGCATGCGTGCTTTTGATGCACGTTTTTATCCATCAGAACATTTGATTTGTTTTTATTGGGGCAGCTGTGGCTCAGTGGGTTGTCTGATCACAGGGTTGTTGGTTTGATCCCCTCCTCCTGTCCACATGTTGAAGTGCTCCTGTATTTCTATCTGTTCTGCACACAGTAGCCTTGAAGGGATGCAGAGTGAGTTCTTTACACCGACGTCTACCTCAAGATGCCAAAATCATCCTCTGGTCTCATGCTAAATGGTGTTTTTTCTCTTTCTTTTAATAAATAGTTAATATTCCCACACAAAACAGTAATCAGGGCACTCTGCTTAGCAACTGTTGCTACTTGATAGGATTCACTGGCCTGGCAGCAGTTTGATCAAGCAGCATTGTTGTACCTATTTTAATCTATGTGCAGGTTTGAGAATCACTATTTATACGAGCCAACAGGAACACGCTGCATCACACGCGCTTTCACCGAACCTTTCTCTGACACGCGTATCGGGGTAGTCCAAACGCCGGGTGGTAGTAGTCTGATTACTCTGGCAGGACAAGTAGCTCCATTTCTCTCTCTGAGGATCTCTGAGGCTGTCAGAGGCAGAGAGGAGACAAACACAAGCTGCTGTGTTGGATAGTTTTACCACTGCAGTTAGAAAATATAATATGTCAGAGCTGTCAGGGATTCCCCTTTTGGAAGTCTGATTTGGCCAATGCTGGCACTTTGTTCAGCAGACAGCATACATTATAGACATTTCATTTCAAACGTCACTAAACGTCCCTCGGGTCATTTGTGTAGGTGTTCTAATGGACTGCATTATGATGTAAATTGTGTATTCTGTTTCCACCTTTCTGATCCTGTATGTAAAGGCAGCAACATGTGAGGTGTATGAGGTGTAGCTATTACTGCCTCCACCTCTGTAAACGTCTCTAACAGGTGCTCCTGACAGTAAATGTGCCTGTTTAGTAACATCTAGTGACCGCAGAAGGAAACTGCAACCACAGAAAGTCCTTCTGCTGTTTGAAGAGTGTTTGTAACATTTTAAACAGATTATTGAGATTCAGCAACCAAAGACTTGTTCATGAATTATCACAGATATTCTATAAATGATGTGAAACACGTTTAGACAAAGCAAAGCAGTTTAAATGTTACGAATACCGTCTTTGGGAGGACTGTTAACTGTTTGTTAATGAGAATTAGGGTTGCAATATTCCAGGAATTTTCAATGTTGGGAACATTCCATGGGAATTTATGGGAATAAACTGTGAACTTAACAAAATTGAAGGTCGGCCCTTTAACAGTGAACTTAAATATAGTTGTTGCAAATATATTTTAGCATCTTGACTAAAACAACCAGATTTCATGCATGTACACTTTACATGCACATAGCACACTGCTTACTGCAGGGCTTATTGAGGCCACGCCCCCTACCTGCACAGGTGATTTCTGTACCTGGACCACACTTTAGAGCCCAGAGCACACAGAGACTGTTGAAGACACACATTTGAGCTCGTGGACTACATAATATTGTTCAATAAAATAATTCAAACTTGATATACTTTTGTAATATTTTGCATGCCTGCTTATGTCTGCTTTCCACCCCTTTGCAGCCCTAATGAGAATGGTAGCAGGTTCGAGTGCATTTAAAAACACAAAGGGAATGTGCAGGTGAGGGAGCCAGGTGTGATGTGCAGACAAACAGAGCTGGACGTGGCAGAAAGATCGCAGGAAAAACACAATCAGAAGCTGTAGTGCTGTTACCACGGAGACTCAACAATCTGGTCGAGTCCGAAGGTCGAGCGGGTTTTATGCAGCACAGGTTGAACAGGTGAACACAGGGAACCAGAGGCCACGCCCCCACAGGCTTATAAACACAGAGCGGAGAGGAAACAAGAGAAAACACGAGAAAGGTGGAGAGATTTCATAAATGTCAAGCTTGTCCAGTGCACACGTCTGCACAAACTGACTCAGGTGAGGCGCTGCCGCAATATGGAAGCTGTCAGTAAAAGTCAGTGTCGGGACTTCTTTCCCAACATGTGACGACAGTGAAGGTGAACATCTACAGAAGTACATTGATATTTTATATAGTTTGTGACACACAGTGAGTGTTTGAGCGGATTTTTCCACAGCAGAATCGATTGTTCTTGTCACATTTCTGTTGTTGTGGAGTGAGACCTTATTAGGGCCAAAGGAGTAACTTTATCTGGACTTCTGCATTGTAAAAAAACAGATTTCAAACATGACTTTTTAAAAAAAAAAAGTTTGTCTTCTCTGCAGGCGAAAGGTTAAAAAACTTTTGTTGGCAAGTTTCATCTGCAAGCGCAGCAGAAGAGATTTATACAAGCATCGTTGGTTTACCACTGAAACAATGCACACCCAGCATTAGGTAATGTTTTTGTGCCAGACTAAAACTATTGAAGCGACCGCACAGCAGCCGCTCTGACTTTATACAAGATTTACCTGAGCCAGACTACAAGCTGCGTGTTCGTTCAGAGGCGAACAGAGCAGCCACTGATTTAACTGATCACATCCAACTTTTTGTACTCTGTGTGTGTGTGTGTGTGTGTGTGTGTGTGTCTCACCCCAGGAAGTGTCCGTGCTGCAGCACGGTCGGTCCACCTTTGGTTCCCTCTTGGCTCCCTCCAGCGGGCGGGGTGTGGGAGGAACTTGTTTGCCGCAGTTACCGATGCAGCGATGAAGCAATTCATTGCTGTTCACAACACTTGCACACACTTGCACACACACACACACACACACGCGCGGCGGCACAATGAGCAGCCAGTCTGAGTGCTGCCAGAGAGCAGGCAGTAGTTTGATGAGAGCACTTCCCAGCAAGGGAGATAGCAGGTTGAATCTCCACACAAACACACACACTCACACACACACACACACACACACACACACACACAGACTGAGTTAACACACACACACAGGCATGCAGGAGGAGAAGGAAAAGAGCGTGGAGGTAAGGAAAGACTTTAAGGCCGTTCACAGTTTAGTATTTACAAGCGATACATGAGAGAGAGGGAGAAACTCTAGCTGTATATGCTGTGTGTGTGTGTGTGCATAGTGTGTGTAAATTAGCTGCCAGCTCACCCTGCAGTCTGGGGTGGTAAGGAGCTTGAACTGTGTAGCAGAAAACTGCAGCAAAGTCTATTTTTCTTCCAGTTCCTTCTTAGCCTCAGCAGCCTCCCTCTCTGCTGTCGTCTCCTGCTCTCACTCTCACTGACGTCTTAGCACAGCGAGGTTCAGCCGCACAGGCTTACAGACCCCGACCACTGAATCATTCATATATGTAAATCTCAGCGGTGAGGTGCTGTAGGTCCTTTTTTTTGTGTGCTGGAATATTCTTTATCATTTGTGAGACAGTTCAGTAAAAACTACAAACGTGCTTCTCCAATCTGAATATGTGCTCTGGATGCAGCTGTAGATGCTCTGTATGTTTGGATCAGGTAACGGCACATGCACGTATGCTAACACGTTCTAATTAGTAATGTTTGTGTCTACCTGCCCGCTGCACATGGAAAGTGGCTGGCATGAAGCGTCTCTTCTCTTATGATGAGATCATTTTTTAGAAGAGTGCAGATCTCCACCAGGTGTAGGTACCAGCTATGTTCAGCCTGCTCGCGCTTCCTGCGTTTGCAGATGACGTAACTGATTAAAACATCATGATTGGATGCACGCCGCAGATGCTCCGGTTCAAGATGAGACCAAACCTTTCTTTAGATGTCTGTTGTTGAGCCGTGACAAAGGCAACACGTGAGTTCAGTGTGTTTTTAAACCTGCTTTGCTGTTGAACAAACACAAACACGTGACCAAACAGATGATCTGGAGTTGATCAGGTGTGAACCATGACAGGACTGCTCGGAGGTGAACGGTGAGCTGAAAACATCCATCACAGCTCACTACTGTAGTTGTGCATATGCACAGTTTTGCTGTTTTGCCATGAGCATCATCTTTCAGCTTCCTCACTTTTAATTTGGTCATCTCATGAAGCGGTTAAAGATAAATAAGCTTTGTTTGTAACGTGTGTGGAATTAATGTAGCACACATGAGCACCAGCAAGCCCTCGTCAGTGTTTGAAGTTGGTGGTGAGCGTGCTGTTGTCAGATTTTACTGCATAAAATATCTGTAGCATCATTCAGATGTGTAAATGATGCGTACGCACAAAAACACCAGACAGATTCTCACGAGTGCTTCAGACTTCAGGTGATTTAAGGTGAGATTACTTACATTTTAGCCATTATTAACGTATACTAATGAGCTTTTATGTTATTGTGAGCTCTATAAATGAATCTCTGATTATCGTCACGGTGTGTAGGACTTAAACGGCATCTAGTGGAGGAGTTTCTGATCACTAACCTGTCACCTGTCGTGAAAACACGATGGTTCGACATGTCGATATAAAAGGCTCGTTCCAATGTAGAAAAACAAACATGATTATTGTTTTCAGGTCATTCCACACTAATGAAAACGTAGTTATACAGAGTCCCGTTAATAACATAATGAAGTCTAACGAGCAAATATCGATACTAAAATGTGTTTTTTCCGTCCTGTAGAAACGACGCTCGTGCATGAGCGCCCGGTTTGACAGTTATTGAGATTCATAAATCAGAAGCGTGCCTACCAGCGGCTTTTATAAATCTGATGAAAAGAACGCTTATCACAGTCTTTCTGTGTCTTTTGTTCATCATAAATCCTCTGAAGCTCGTGTGGCAGGCAGCCATCGTCCCATGAGCTGTCACTCAGAGGAAGATTAGGACGTCCTGTGTGCTTCACATGGACCGCCGTGTGTTTTCAGCCTCCTCGTTCAGCGTCTGTAATTGAACAGCAGTCGTTTTGTTTTAGCGCTTCGGGCTCGGTCGTCTGTGCGAGCACTCTTTTTATTAAAACACTGAGATGTAGTCGTGTTAGTTATATAACAAAACATTGGCTTTCATCTCGACAAAATCAGAATGATTTCGTCCTTTATAAGCCAGCTGGAGCTGTCTAATTTGTGCGAGGGAACTGTTTGTGATAACGAATGGAAAAACGTTGACTCCATTTGTTTCCGTCTCGGGGCCTCCCTTTAGAAGAGCCAATAAAGTGGCCTCCGAGCCCATTCATGCTTTGTCTCTGTCCTCCTCTCTGGCTGCCTCTCTGTCTTCCTCTCTCTCTCTCTCTGGCTTGTCCTTTCTCTTGTTAGAATGCAGGTATTGTTCAGCGGGAAAGCCCCGTTGGTTCTCTGCACTGGATAAAGGGGAATTCAAGAGGTAGAAATGTGTGAGAAAGAGAAAGGTAAGACAGTTCCCAACTGAAGGGAAGGAGACAGAAAGCATTCCCCCGGCCTTTTAGCCGTCTTTGTCTTTCACTAGTTAGCATAACGAGGAATCAAACGGTGGCCTCATTCTCTGGATTATAACCAGTCTTCAGATGGTGTTTAATGAGAGCCGAGTTATGTTCATTTGTATTTTATTCTTTGTAGTTTTGTTACGTTGCATAATGAATCCCTGCACCACATTTTCACACACGTCTCTCTTCAAATTCTGAAGTATTCAACTAAATAAATTCACTTAAAATTAGCTTCAGGCCACACAAATCAATTAACAAATGGCACAAACCAACCTCACTGTCAATTTAATGCTGAATGATGCCTGGTTGCTCAAACAAGCACACCTTTAGCAGCACCCACCTGTCAATCAAACGCTCTTAATCCTGCATAACTTTAAGCCTTAATATAACCTGAACAGGTAAGTTGTATATAAATTCACCCTCAGTACAGTTGTCATGAACGGGGAAATTAGCTACAGAGACCAAAACAGTTTTTTGTACCAGGCTGTAAACATGTTTATTTCTGCTGTGAAGTTGGACATTTGAACATGGGGACTTATGGAGACTGACTCACTTCTGGAGCCAGCCTCAAGTGGACGTTTGAGGAACTGCAGTTTTTGCTGCTTTCTGTGTTGACTTCACTTCACAGCCACAGAGATTTATGCTTGGTTGTCAATTTGTTTTCTTGTTTTAGCTTGTTGTTAGCTTGTTGTTGGCTTGTTGTTAGCTTGTTATCTTGTTCTAGCTTGTTGTTAGCTTGTTGTTGGCTTGTTGTTGGCTTGTTGTTAGCTTGTTGTTAGCTTGTTATCTTGTTCTAGCTTGTAGTTAGATTGTTGCAGCTTGTTATCTTGTTCTAACCTGTAGTTAGCTTGTTGTTGGCTTGTTGTTGGCTTGTTGTTGGCTTGTTGTTAGCTTGTTATCTTGTTCTAGCTTGTTGTTAGCTTGTTGTTGGCTTGTTGTTAGTTTGTTGTTAGCTTGTTATCTTGTTCTAGCTTGTTGTTAGCTTGTTGTTGGCTTGTTGTTAGCTTGTTATCTTGTTGTTAGCTTGTTGTTAGCTTGTTATCTTGTTCTAGCTTGTTGTTAGCTTGTTGTTGGCTTGTTGTTAGCTTGTTATCTTGTTCTAGCTTGTAGTTAGCTTGTTGTAGCTTGTTATCTTGTTCTAACCTGTAGTTATCTTGTTGGCTTGTTGTTAGCTTGTTATCTTGTTCTAGCTTGTTGTTAGCTTGTTGTTGGCTTGTTGTTAGCTTGTTGTTAGCTTGTTATCTTGTTCTAGCTTGTTGTTAGCTTGTTGTTAGCTTGTTGTTAGCTTGTTATCTTGTTCTAGCTTGTTGTTAGCTTGTCGTTAGCTTGTTATCTTGTTGTTAGCTTGTTGTTGGCTTGTTATCTTGTTGTAGCTTGTAGTTAGCTTGTTGTTGGCTTGTTGTTAGCTTGTTATCTTGTTCTAGCTTGTAGTTAGATTGTTGTAGCTTGTTATCTTGTTCTAACCTGTAGTTAGCTTGTTGTTGGCTTGTTGTTAGCTTGTTATCTTGTTCTAGCTTGTTGTTATCTTGTTCTAGCTTGTTGTTAGCTTGTTGTTAGCTTGTTATCTTGTTCTAGCTTGTTGTTAGCTTGTTGTTGGCTTGTTGTTACTTGTTATCTTGTTGTAGCTTGTCGTTAGCTTGTTGTTAGCTTATAGTTAGCTTGTTATCTTGTTCTAGCTTGTAGCTAGCTTGTTTTAGCTTGTATTTATCTTGTTAGTAACTACTATTACATGTGGAACTGCAATTTTTGGCACTTCCAGTGTTGTCTTCACTTTACGGCCTTGGAGACTCTGACCATGTCTTTATCGTCACACACTTAAATCAGGCCATCACTAGTTCACTGGTTCCCCACAAAACATTCAGCCTGTGGAGAAAAGCTTGAATCAGAGTATCTTGGAAGATGTTTGCTAAAGCAGCAGTATCTGCACATGTTGTCCTTTTTTATGCTTTCACAGTAATAAACCCACTGAGACAAGTCCTCTCTCTTATCTTTGTGAAATGAAAGCATCAGTTTTAAAAGGCAAAGCTGACGAGATTCTGCACAGCAACCATAAAATGTGACGAGAAAACCGACTGTAATGAACTGATTAACAGCTCGGTCGTACCTTTGCTGTATTCATGACACATTACAGCATTGTTCTGGGGCCTTTTTTCTCTGTCACGTTCAGCCACGTGTGTTTATTCAGGACACATTTTCAGCCTCTTGTGAGTGTGTTTATATCCCTCTTGAATAGACATATTTGTAATTGAATCATTAACCTAGTGAGGGGGAAGTGTTGTGTGTAAACATCATCCATCAGCTACTGAGTGGGTTCAGTTTACAGTTCGGATTCCACATGCTGTTTGTCACTGAGTCACGGGCTCTGTGTGGTGGAGGAGGTTTCATCTGGAAATCTGCGTCCAAGTTTCACTTCAGCATGAAAATATGATGGGAGGAACATTAGCTACTGGTGTTTAAAACAGTAATAAATCAGTATAATATGCATTTGGGGTGCAGAATGCCGGCTTTGGGCGTTCTGTTGCTGAAGTAGGAGTGATTGTGAGTCGATTATTATAAAAATGGGCCAAGATGTCCACCTGCCAGCCGCCTCGTACGTGAAGATGAATCACAGGAAACAATTCTTACCTTCAGCAAAAAGCTACAGAGTCAGAGTCAAGTCAATTTTATTTATATAGCCTAATGTCACAAATCTAAAATGTGCCTCGGGGGACATTACAATCTGTAAAGCATTCGACCTCCTCTATTCTTAGATAAAAACCTTTTATCCTGCAACAAAAATGGAATAAATCTCCAGGAAGAGCGACAGAGGAGGAGTCCATCTTCCGGGACGGGCGGACGGACGGACAGTTTGGATTGGAGTTGACAGCCTTCAGGATGAAGATTGAAATTCACTTTGGTTTTGACTTGGGTTGCAAAGGGTGGAAACTTTCCATGGGAGGTTAAACTGGGAATTTTGAACAATATTATGTAGTCCACGAGCTCAAATAATAGTCTCTGTGTGCTCTGGGCTCTAAAAGTGTGGTCCAGGTACAGAAATCACCTGTGCAGGTAGGGGGCGTGGCCTCAATAGTCCTGCAGTAAGCAGTGTGCTATGTGCATGTGAAGTGTCAAGATTATGCTAAAATATATTTTCCCTGTACTATATTTAAGTTCACTGTTAAAGGCCCAACCTTCAGTGTTGTAAATTCATGTTTATTCCCATAAATTCATGTTAATTCCCATGGAAAGTTTCCTTTGAAAATTCCCAGAATTTTGCAACCCTAGTTTTGGCCCCCCTTCTCAAGAAATTGCTGATTCCTTTGTAGCTTTTTAACAAATCTTGTAACCTATCCCAAGAAATGTGTGAACTCTGATTGGCTGTGGCTGTTTTCACGTGTGAACCTATGGAAACGTCGCCCGCTGGTTTGTGGAGTATCTTTGAAGAGTCTGGCTTTCTGAAACAGATTTCACTGCACTGTCTTTCTGTGACATGAGAAACTTTGTAACCAGGAGGCCAGAGGAAGACGATACATGATTCATGTTTGATCAACGGTTTGAGCGCGCTGTGTCGCCCTGGACGGCACCGTTTATTATTCATTACGCGCTCTGCGTTTGTCACAGATTTTATTGTTTTTGAAACGTGCCCTAGAATTGTTTCCCACCGGCTCCTTGATTAATTAATCCTCACTGACCTGAAGTCAGTGTTTATTAAAGTGGGCTGTAATTGGGTTTTTACTTACTGTCTCTCTGTGCTCCACTCTCAATCCTCAGTGTTACAGTTCCATCTAGTGGTTTAGCTCAAATAAGACTGTATCGTACTGTATGCTGTGCTGACGAATCAGGATGCAGAGTTCACACAGTGCCTGCCAAGGTGTTTGGAAAGAGCCTGATACTGCAGATACTGCAGCTGCGTTATGTAGTCTTCATCCACAGTCCTGCGTAAGTACTCAGTGTCACGCCAGACCTTTTAATGAGAGAGAGAGAGAGAGAGAGAGAGAGAGAGAGAGAGAGAGCGGGGCTACATGTTGTTTTGTGTACTGAGCCAGCTCGAGACGCAGCAGGCTCTTACAGCTGAGTCCTGGCTGCAGAGGATTTCATCAATTTTGCATGTGGACTGGTAACAGGGAAATTCAGTGTGTGCTCATGCAGCAGATAGTAGAAGACACTAGAAGCCAAACCTGCAGAATCATCATCATCATATATGTTAAACAGCAGACACAGCAGCAGCTAATATTACTGACTAGTCCAGCAGCAGTCAGCCCAGCTCGGCGTCTGTCTTTCAGCCTTTTATTTCACCAAGCTCTCACCAACCACTAAAAGTCAGTCCCAGATTTACTCTTGTCCGGCGGCTTCTTGCTCGCTCACTTTTCTCTTCTTGGCTTCCTCCGTCAGCGTCTCTTCTCCTCTGCCATCGTGTCCATAGAGGCTGCTGCTGAGCCTGGTTACCTATCTCATAACCCGAGCCTGAAAAGCAGATCTCTCGGGCGATGGTACTCAGAGCACAGAGTCACATGGTGGAATGACAGACACCGTTCATCAGATGTTGTCGTTCATCTTTAAATGTCATGATTATATTTTGCCAGCAGAAGAAATAGTTTACAGTATTCAACCTTCATTTCATGAGTTTACAACTAATTACAGTTCTTCCTCTGTACTGAGGAGCTGTGTAGTGTGCGGCGTTTTCCCGCTAACACTCAGTGAAGTTCTGCTTCTCCACAGAATGTTTTGTTTGTACGCCTACTGATCTTTCCGGGAATATTGTAACGGATAGCGCCTCGAGCATGAACCGTGAACATGTGCTGCGCTCGTGGCTCACATGCCATCTGTGGAGGCGGCATCTCATGTGAACGCGAACAAAGCTCAACGCTTTAAAAGTTTTAGGCTGTTTGACTTTTGAAAGACCAATGGGGGGAAACTCCAACGCTTGACTGACCAGTGGTGTAACTTCATCACTCATGCATTCACTCTGGACTTTAATGTTGGTCCAGTCAATAACAGCATGATTAAATCACACACACATGCGCAGTCAGTCTATAGTAGAGTGAGTGTACGGTACAGGAGAAGTCGCAGTTGTCCAATCAGATGATCCGGCAGCGTTACATCCTGACACCGAGCAGGGTGTAACTTTTAGATATGAACCTACTGCGGTTTTGTAATTCTCACCTAGTATGCACACATCAGCACTTCACCTGGGCAGAGCGCCAGATGAAGGTGTGTGTGTGTGTCTGTGTGTGTGTGTGATATACCTGACAGTATATTTAATACTTAGCTTCACTGAATTTTGTTCAGTATATACCTTAAAGTCCAGGAAAGTTTGGACAGGTGCAACAAAAGTGGTTAAAAAAAAAACACCTGAATTAGAAGATTTCATTTTATTAACAAAGTTTCTTCACGCACATTTGATCCAGTTTAGTGATTTCACCATCTAAAATCCAGAATATCATTCAAAAGATTTAGAGAATCCAGAAAAATCTGTGCATGTAAGGGGCAAAGTCCAAAACAACCTACAACAAGGATATTACCACACGGGCTCAGGAGCGCAGACCATTGTCAGTAAACACGTTTTATTGCTGCGTCTACAAATGCACATTAAGAATTCACCACCGGAGCTCCTCTAAGATGGACTGAGTGTGCTGTGGTCTGAGTCCAGATTTCAGATCTCCGGATGAAGACAAAAAGGACGATCCAGAGGAAAAAACCAGCATCAGTTAAAAACATAATGAACCATTATAGAATGTTCTAATCGTGACTTCCGATTGGGAAACAACTATTCACGTTTAAACGCCTATACATGAATGTATCAGTGTAGCAGGCAACTATTTAGGCAGACCTTCTTCTCCTGAGAAACACTGAGTAGCTGCATGTAGTTTAATTCATCAGTTGACACCTTGGCCAGCTGGGGCGCCCTACAACATCAAGCTGGAGAGACCGCTTGGTTGACCTGCTGTCCCATCATGTAGCAGCTACATACTCAGTGCATGAATATGAAACAAAAACAGTGACGGTATTTTTCTTTCTTAATGCAAATTTGCACCAAAAATCTGTGTAATATGGCAGATTATTCCAGTAATGAGTTAATCCTACAACAGAGACTAACAGGGAGGGGGGGGGTGGATGGATGGGATGATCAAGGTAGAGTGGAGAGAGAGAGAGAGAGAGAGAGAGAGGAGGGAGAGTGTATAGTGAGGACAGAGTGTGAGTGTGTTTGTGTGTGTGAGCAGAAGCTCGTATGCAAAAACCTCGCTCACGTGAAGCGTGATCGCTCTTTCTAGCTGCCTTGTTTGGTCCGACCGAAGCTTCTCGTCTTTCTGCCTTGAAGTCTACAGCAAAGTCCATCCTCCATCCATCATCCGTCCATCATCCGTCCATCCAGTGGGTCTTTTTCTAACAGGAATGTCTCCCATAGTCAAAAGCCCAGAGTGCACGCCGCTGCTGTGCCACTGCAAAGTTGCCTGCACCAACAACACTTTGTCGTTGATGTTTGGATGCAAGGTAGGTCACCGAGCGCTCTTTGCTTCAGAGGAACTCCTCCATCAGGTTGAGTCGTCGTAGATCTTCTCTTTGTGTTACGGGATCTCTCTGCTTGTGTTTGTGAGGAACTATTTTCCGTCTTCGAAGCAGCCATAGCACAGTTTTGTTTTTCCATCTGCGATCCTTGAAGCTCTCTTAATGCTTACTGGGGCTTAATGAGGGCATATTTACAGCTACTGTAATATTTCTGCATCCCTGTACTGTCACCCTTCATTTATCACAGCGAGGTCAGAAATACTCCTCTCTATCACTTAAATACTCTGTAATTCTTCTCCTGTCTCTTGTTCGACTGGATTTTGACCTTAAAGTTGTCTTTAAATGTACCGTCACCGTTATAGAGAAGCCGTAAAGTGCATATTGGATGTGTGTAGCACTTTCAGAGAGGCACAAACTGCCTGAAACTAAACTCTCGGGGTAAAGAGGTGAGGGCATAGAAAGCTAACATTGATGCTGATAGTACACCATGTGCTTTACAATAATGTGAAAGCAGTGGTAGCTGCTAATATTGTGAAACTGGAAGTGCTGACAGCGACTTTCACGGTGAGCTGATATTACCAGGAACTGTGGGAGGTCATTTTGAATATTTTTGCACAGATGGAATACATTTCATCACGTTTAACAAAGCTCAATAAAAGAGAACTGGGATGGAAAATATTAGCAAGGATTATCTTGAGAACCTAAATAGTTAAACAGCTGCATGCAGGTGAAGTTTGAGGTGAGATGTAGATTATAGCAGTGTGTTTTGGGGGAGAGGAAGTCAGATTACAAACTCTGATAACCAGGTACAGTGACTCGTGCAGTGATTATGCATGATCATGTGGTGCGTGTAGTTTCTGTGCTCACTTTAAATGCGCCTGCTCGTTCTTCTGACTGTAATTCAGCTCAAATTGTCCACTGAGGTCATTCAAACCTCAACTTTCTCTCTCCCCCTCGTCTGTTCTGCCACCGGAGAGTTACTTTGCAGTGTCAGAGCAAGAAACACAAAGCTGAGAGGATTCATGTATTAATTGCAAAAAAAAATGTCTTCATGTTGTTGTTCTCAGATCTGTTTTTAGGCCACATGAGTTGAATACTGTTTGCTCACGCCGCTCACGTGGTTCAGATGTATACACAAAGTCTCTCTTGTACGGCACCTGATGAAATCAGATCTGCAGTCAGAAGAGTGCAACCAGTAGAAGCTTTGGCTGTGCATCCTCAGCGAGATACAGTGCATTACATAACTCAATAAAAACAATTAAAGAAATCACAGATATCGACTACAGTAGATCAAATCTGCAGACTGCAGACGTCAGTCTCTTTAGGACTATAGGATTACTACATATAATCCCGTAAATAACAGTGTATAGTATTCAACGGTGACTGGAAATACAACCAGGCAGTGTGTTGGTAGAAATCCTAAAAAAGAGCTTAAAACCACGAGATCACAACAGAAATGTGTTTGACTATAAAGGCAAGTAAAGCAGAGGGCAGGTGCTGTTTTTCACATAGCTCAGCTCTCCCTCCTACTGTCTGCAGGAATTAGGACTGTAGCAGAGAATAAGTGGGGGGGGAGAATCTAACTGTAGGTATATAAAGCCACAGAAAGAGGTCAGTGCACACAACCGCTAGGAGATTCCACCCTAAAACTACACAGAGGCTCTGAATCTGCCTTCGGCCATGCCACCCCACATTTTCATCTCATCTTGACTCTGCTGGTTAAGGCTGTGGTGAACATCAGAGAGGAGGGATCGTCTCATTGGAGCATGACGACGCCACACGTGGCGGTTACACTTTGCACACAGCTCAGCTCTCGAGTCGCCCGACAGCTACAGCACATTTATAAACCTCCCACTAAAGGAGCGTTCATGGTGCGCTGACGTCATCGGGTTTAACCAAGAAAACGACCATTCACCAAGAAGTACAACAGCATCTCACTGATCATTTGAAAAATTAAAAACTGTGAAGAGTGACTAATGTGAGATTTCCTCCAGCGTCGGAGTCTTCAGTGTTTAGTTCAGCCTGACGCAGAAAAACAGCTCGGGGTGATCCAGCTGTGTGAAATATGAATAATAGTCACTATATGTTGGAACCACATGCTGCTGCTGCAGTACGACAACAGCACATTGTTTGGAGTGATGATGGTGCTCGCCGTTTTCTAACAAAAACTCTGTACCGACTCCAAAAGACGGATTTAGATTTAAATGTTTTAATGTTACTACTCCGATGTGCATTTATACCAAAAGGCTGGCAGTGAAGTTTACCATTCATCTCTCTCACCGTGATAAACATCTCCAAACCATTAACAGCCGAAGAAGTACACAATGAAAACACTATCAAACATTAACCCCAAAGAGCAGAGTGCAGAGACAGTAATACACAAGTAGTCACTCAATGAGTGCATGACGCAGCAGCAGCATAGTACAGCCAGCTTAGCATGGTGGCGACAACTCCGACAATGACTGGAAATGACAGTATATTTACTTAACCTGTTGATTAAATGGTAAGCGTGAGAAAAGGCAGCCCAAGTAAAATAATGATATTATTAGCCATTCATTTTGTATCTTGCCTCAACTTTATTGCTCAAGAAACAGACTTCTAGATTTAGATCTATTATTTTGTGTTAGTTTCAGTTTCAGATGGACGATAGATGGTAAAAACAGTAAACATAGCGCCCCTTGAACTAGTGTTTCTAACAGAAGTTCTCCCGAGCATGCATGTGAGTCAATAAGTCCCTATAGCAAACGAAAACCTCACACACACTCGTTCACAATCTGTCACTGCTGCCCCCACAGTTCAAGTTTAAATAAGGTTGGTCGCATCAGATTGGCTCCCTTCGAATGGTGGGTCGGGGGAGGTGGCGCTCCAATCGCGGTCCTGCATACTTCCAGGAAACGTTGACGAAAGTGGCCCCGCCTTCTTCATGTAGGGCCAATGAGGAGGCGGCGACCACAAACCTGGATCTGCGTACACAACACAACGCCACAAACAAAGATATGCTAGGGGCGAGGCGGCTGTAACAGATGGACAGCGGACACACAAAAGAAACATTTAATTTTAGTTCAATCTTCAGGTTATTGTCTGGGCAAATGAGTGTTTTGGAGGCAATGTCAATCATAAAACCTTGTTAGACAGGTTCAGGTGGGGACAGAGGAGACTTTATGAAGAGTAGCACCTGCTCTGCATCTTGTCTTATTCTTACTCAAATCCGTTCAACCCGTAGAACGTCCAGTGAGTCTGTCATTAGCATTAGAGTCCATCTCTATGCTTGATCATAATGACGTCCTGACAATCGTGGATCCCATATTTTTATTGTCTGATGACGATGTAGCCACTGAGGGCTCTTCTGGTCAATGTGTTCCTCCTCTTTTGCTCTCCACATGGACTGTTGCAACCAGAGCGCGCTCATTGTGATTGGTCGGTACTACTTGGACTACAAATGGGAACCAGTGCCAGTAATCTATTGCCTACAGATTCTGTATTCATATGCAGATATCTGCTTATAGAGATTAATCACGCGCTGCTGACCAAAATCCTCCGAGCTAACTTGCTCTTTTGTTGCCTCGCTGATCAAAATATGATGTTAGCCTTTAATCGCTCTCTTCCCGCTGTGCTCTGTGTGTATAAAAGGGAAGTCTTTGTCACCTTTTTACCTTTTGATAGTGTGTTGCTCTCATAAATCTTATTATTGCACTTCCCCTGACCCTGTTTACAGTTTTATGAGCACATTTTTGAAGCCTTCTCTCTCCACGAGTTTGTCTGTCTCCCTGTAGCATTAGTCCCTCATCCTATACATCAGTTCCAGAGGCTTCATTCACATCATGCCTCAGTGACTTAGTTTTACTGTTGTACACAACAAACACTAAAAGTATCTCGGCTGATGCGCTCTTGTTTTTTTTTCACCAATGAAAGTTAAAAATGCCCCTAAAATTTGCTTCTGACATGTGCTGCCATCATCTAGACCAAAACAAGGTGTTTTTATATGCACATTGACCGAGCATACTCCATAAAACAGAATGTTGGGACCAGATGAGGAAAAAATGAGGGAAATGCCTCAGTTAGTCTTGAATCATTGATCTCACAAAGTAAGTTAAGGCATTACAGTTCTTCACAGTGCACACCAATGAACAGAAGATTACTTCCTGTAACTCTGAGAGCTGATTCTGATGTCCTCCTCCTCCCTCTCCTCCTCCTTGTACACAAAGCCCTTAATGTGTTAGGACCATCGCTTGTGCACTATGTGTGTTCAAGAACACTGTGATCATCTGCTGCTGGTTTACTGGAGGTACTGGTTAGTAGATCTGGAAAAAGACAGCCCACGACTGAGTGTTTTGTTTCTTCAGCTTTGGGTTGCTCCGACACAGGCGAGACCTACAGTGATGTTAAACTGAAAGACGTTTATTTCGGTTAATCATGGTGTCAACTGGAAAAAATGGAAGTGTATTACTGAGGCAAAAAACTTTAAAGTTATCACTTAAGTCTCAAACTGAAGCCACTGAAGTGAAACGGATAAGATGCATTCAGTGTTTATTTAGCATCTAATGTTATGCACGCCTCATTTGTAATCCTCTTCTGTGTCTACTTTCGTCTTATTTTTTTGGTCTTTGTTTCCTGTGAAGCCCTCGTACATGTAATCTGTTGCTGTAACACTGAACTTTATTATCACGTTACTTATTATTCAAATGAAAAGAATGTATTTTCACTTCAGGCTTCATGCACAGCAAACAATGGTGCTCTACAGTCAGTCCTCTAATCTGGTTGTATAACATCAACATTTTTTTTACCCAGCGCTGTAGGGATGCTGTCACACGGTATATTGTAGGTCACTGGGCTTCTCTCAGGCTTGAGGTCAAATGGCCTCGCGTCGGTACAGTAGATGTGGTCTTCAGCTCCGAGTCTTCCTTATCTGCTTAGCACAAACATTTCACCTCATTATAGCGATTCAACTGTTGGCTGCTTAGCAGTGTGTTATGGCCTAAATATAAGACAGTGACACTAAAAACCGAAACGATCATAAGTGCTCCTGAGCTTTGGTACATATGTGCAGTATTGTTGATGAAAGCTAATGATGAGGAGTCTTATATCGTATTTTAGATATTTCCACAGTGTGTCCAGTGTGTAGGATTGAAGTTGCAGATTGCAGCCGAATGAATACTCTCTTCTCACCCTCTCCTTCCAAGCATGTAGAAGCAAAAGGCCATATCATATAGAGCCAGTGTTTGGTTTGTCTGCTCTGGGCTACTGTAGGAAAATGGCGGTTCAACATGGCTGACTCCGCAGAAGGGGACCCGCTCTCACTGTAGATATAAAGGGCTCATTTTAAGGCAGCAAAAGCACAAGAATTCTTATTTTCAGGTGGTTATACATGAATGTTATATTCAATTCCTGCCAGTAGATCCCCCTAAACCTTCAAAGAGAACTTTTACTCTTAAAGACGTCATCGAGGAAGTTTATTAACGAAGAAAACGGACATAAATCAACAGATAAATCTTGGTTCATCTCTATAGTTTTCTACCTTATGTCACGACAGTAAACTCTTTCATTAAACATGATATACGGCTGATCTGATTCATATTCATCTAGCAGTAACTGTGTGTTGTGTGTGCATCCTCACGGGCAGTTGCTAGGTTACAGGTACAAAAAAGTAAACAGGCAGCGAGGTCCTCGTTAGTCCGTCCGCAGTGCTGCACAAGGGGATACTGCTCCTCATTAAAATTCTGCAGCCAATCATGTATGACAAAGTCAGTCCGACATGAAGGATCACAACATGAGTCATATTTGTTGAACTGTTAACTATGTAAGAAGAGTTATAATTTCAGCTATGGCGTGCTTGTAGTTTCTATCTTTAGACGATCTCTCCTGTCGCCCATTAATTTTGCTATGCTAAGCTAAACAGCAGCAGTCACTGCAGACACCTGCCTCCTCGGCCCTGTAGCAACACTCCAGTGCAAACGACATCTGTGTTTGGGAAGTGCCTATACAGCCCTGAAGCAGACAGACACCGCTCTGAACTACTCGTGTCCTCTGAGAGGACGGCTGAGAAAGAGTGAGCGCACAATGTACTCTGTGTTTGTGTGTGTGTGGCTCACATTGTCAGGGAGTTCGTTTCTAAGTTTGATTCACGTTGGAGGTGAAGGATGGAACCGGGGTTAGGTTTAGGCTGAAGTTAGGCATGTGATGATGAGAATGGACAGTGGTGCAGCAGGTGGACAGCCTCGTGGACTGGGAGGATGCTGTTGTAGTAAAACTGCATGTCTGCAAATAAACCTATGTGTGAGTTTAGTAAATGTACCTACTATGTGTGCTTACGGCGCTGTAAGCTGCGCGTGCTTGCTCGTAAATTCAGCATGTGCTCAATCCCGCCTTATGCAACCCACCTGGAGCACTCCTACGGTCCCAACGTGGACGATAACGGCGGCACAGTGCCAGCTAAATGTTTGTAAATGTCAGTGTGCCAACCTGCTCTGCTACAATATGAAATCTTTACGTGCAGATACACGTGCAGGCTGTCTGCTTCACATGTAAATGACATCAGTGTGCCGATGGCCATCTCTGATTTAAGCTCGGTGAAGTTTTCATCCAGACTGTCGAACCCGCGGGCGCTCCAGGTTGTATGCGGGTGCAGTTGGCTGGTTTCTGTCTCGGAGGTTCAGTGTTTTATTTAAGTTAATACATCTTTTATGATCATTGTGTCAACAGCAACACTGAGGAGAAGATACAGAGACAGACAGAGTGAGAGGGAGAGAAGAGAAACTGAAAGTTTATCTGTAAAGCGATATTAACACGTCTAACACACGTTAAAAGGAGAAAGAAGAGAAACAGAGGAGTGTTTGAATGAGATGTCTGATTACTGACTTTTCATCAGGCATCACAACGATGATGATATTTATATACCTTTTCATGATTGAATTGTTTGGATTAGGGTCAGGGTAAGTCTCCTGTAAATTTCTGGAAACTTTCCATGGGAAGGTAAGCTCTGGAATTTCAAATGGGAAACTCTGTGGGAATTTATATGAATTAACAGGAAATTGGGGCTAAACAAACATAAATATGAACATTTAGCTGTGTCATAATTAGGCATCCATGCAAAATAATATTATTTTATTGAACAATATTATGTACTCCACGAGCTCAAATAATAGTCTGTGTGTGCTCTGGGCTCTAAAGTGTGGTCCAGGTACAGAAATCACCTGTGCAGGTAGGGGGCGTGGCCTCAATAGCCCTGCAGTAAGCAGTGTGCTATGTGCATGTGATTGTTTTAGTCAAGATTATGCTAAAATATATTTTCAACAACTATATTTAAGTTTCCTGTTAAAGGACCGACCTTCAGTGTTGTAAATTCCTGGTTTATTCACATAAATTCCCATGGAAAGTTTCTATCTTTGCAACCCTAGTTTGGATTGCCATGAACTTTCATTCAGATATTAATGAATCACAATCCCTTCATCAATGAAGACCTCGTCAGTGAATGCGATACCGCAGCCTCTACAGCAGACCAGCTGCTACTGTAGCACATTAATCTCCAAACACAAACACACCAGGTTGTAAATTTGCTGCTACACATCGCTGCAAGAGAACACGGAGAAACGCTGTCTTCCTGCTGGTATCAGGTGTTTCTACACACAGTCTTGATAGAGATGGATTTATTGGTAAAGAACATCCAGTGCACGCGTGCATTGTCAGGCTAAAAACACTCTATCTTCTGCCATCTCATGATGAATCCTGTTGTAAGGCAGTAATTACACAGCGCATTGAAAAACTGATTCAGTGACTTGAATGAAACTCCTACCTGCGTCCTAATAGCCCCCCAAAAATAGCAGCAGCACAAAGACGGTGAGCTGAACTTCAGACACCTGAACGGAGGCGTCAACACCGAAAGGTTTTGTTAGCTGCACAGCTGATGATTTTATTCTCTCTTTGTCATATTTACAACATGTTTCAATCAGTTTTCATTTGAAAGGTCTGTCGCTTGCTCAAAGGAAAGGTGATGTGACAGAGTGGTAAACATGACTTTCTTGGGTGGGTGTTGTGTCTTTAAGGAACCGAAAACAACAATTCTTTCTAAAGAATCAGCTTCCTTTGTCATTTAACCTTTTTATTTCTCTCACTGGATCTTGCAGTAGATAATGCACGGGCAAGGCGGAAAATCCAGAATGCAGTTCTGTTTTTAGAAGCTGATAAATCGCTGACCTAGAGCTGCGTCCTCCTAACATTAAAATGCAACTATTTACATTTCTGCCTTCAGGCATCATCAGAAATAACCGTGATCGGTGGAGCGTTCCTGTTGTTTTGCATCTCAGCAAACAATGCATGGAGCCACGCGCTCTGTTTGTTTGTTTAACCCCTCGTTCTCTGAATCTCTTCTATCCGCTGTTTGTTCACACTCACTCTCAGTGTGTGCAGAATGGACTGTAAGAGCCATGCTCTTACTATCTTGTGAGATGATTTGGTCAAATGTTGCCTTGACAACAGGGTCCATCTCCACACTTAAAGTCCGAAAGTCTTAAATGGGTTTTAAGTACCAAAAACTATCTCAACATATTTTTCACAGAGCTGTTGTGAAGCTCAGCGCGTCCTCCGCTGCCTCGACCAAAATGGGTAAAGAGGTGGAGCGTGTGTGGAGCTGAGGCAGGCTGAATGAACACCTACACCTGCACAAAACCTGTCAATCAAAGCGTCCACGCTCTTAATCCTGCATAACTTTAAGCCTTAATATAACCTGAACAGGTGAGTTGTATATAAATTCACCCTCAGTACAGTTGTCATGAACGGGGAAATTAGCTACAGAGACCAAAACTGTTTTTTGTACCAGGCTGTAAACATGTTTATTTCTGCTGTAAACATGACTTATGGAGACTGACTTTCTGCCTGAACTGCAGTTGGCACATTTGCCTTATTAATATTAATGAGGACTGACACACAGCCTGGCAACCACATCATATCATATTTCTGTATATTCTTCATAAGTAAAGGTGGATTTGGGCTGTAGCTCACTGTGAATCAGTTTCACCTGGGTGTGTAACCACGGGATGTTTCTTCCTCTGTGTGTGTTTGTGTGTGTCTCAGTGTGTAACCACATCTGTCCTGCATGTACTCGCATCTGTTGTGCTGACACAGACACCTACAGTGCTGTAAGTGTCTGAACGAGCTTCTCCTCCTGTGGGTGTGATTGGGCTCTTTGATACGACTGATCATTTATGGACTTATGTGTTTGTGTTTGCTCGTTGTAGTTACATATGGTCCTGTTACTCTCTCCAGAACAGGCCACCAGCTGTACAGGGGTCACCCCACAACGGCCAGCCCTCACCCTGCATGAACCCTGCCTTGATGAACGCTCCCTGGGTGAGAGAGGGGAGGACGGGGGTAGTTTTTTTTATTCACCCCATATCATCCTGATGGTCACCCACCAGTGTTTAGTGACTAGGATCATCTTTATTATTGCTTTATTTATACTGTTAGTCACATTAACACTGGGATCCATTTCCATCCAAGAAAATGTTCCAAACATGAAACTGTCAGCTTCTAGTGATCTAATTACTTAATTTACTTAATTTCCTTTAAACATATAAAGGACAGACGGATGATACACCAACCCTAAGAACAATGGAAGTCAATAATCAGAGACATTTCCAGATAAAGACACAATTTCTTGTAAGAAAACTAGAAATATTATTATTATTGTATGTACTGCTTGTGTACGTTATAAAAATACATATTTAGAAGCACAACATCATTCTAAGTTTGTGCTGTTGGTCTGCATTAAATCTGAATACTTGCTTTAAAGTGTTAAAATTGACAAAGCAATTTAAAAATAATGTTTTTTTTCATGCAGAACACAAAGACGAAGAAAATCAGCACAAATCTTTAACCTTTTTAACAAAAAAGTGTCTTTAAATGATCCTCGTTAGCATCTACAGAAGGAAAAAAATCATATATTCTAAGTGAGTGAGTGAGTGAGTCCCTACGCCATGTATAATTAATATTTCACATTCATAAATAATGGTATTCCACAAATGAAATTTTAATTAAAACCTTGTAACTGTGAATCTGCAGCTTCTCGAGGTGCATTATAGTTTTGCCCTGTTGATGTCTGCACACCATTATCTCATTATCTCTGTCACAGTGTGATGATGACATCAAGGAAAGGAAACATTGATGATCCCTTGTCTATGTCTGTCCAACCTTTTCTTTTCTCCTCCTCTCCGTTGTCCATCTCCTCTTCCCGTCCTCAGCAATACCACTACCATGAAGACGACTCGCCTCTCGACCAGGGATTCCCGCGGCTCACCAAGTCGCGCGCTCGAGCTCGTGCACGTGTCCGAGAAGAACCTGTCTGAGATCGAGAATGTGCGCCACGTGTCCCATTCCCACATTTCTCCTCTCAAGGTGAGCACACCATCACCTCTCTCCCATGAACCAGCTGCCACCACGGCGTTCCTCAAAGGTCTCAAGGAAGTCTTCACATCCCTCCTTCTCTGTACCTTTACCATTCCTTGTCCCCTCAGCATTGTCTTGTTTCATGAAGCACCTGTGTGTGTGTCTCCAGCCTTGAACATCTCAGTGTCTTTCTATTCCCACGAAAGAATAGAGATTTAGAGGTTTCAGCTACACACAGAGTGTGTGTACAGAGTTTGCTCTGAAGTGCTCGTGTCTCTCTACTCTCAGGTTTTGGTCAGCAGAGGGCAGTGTTGTAAATGAAGAGAAGTGCTGTTGTGTCATCGTTTCAGCGAATAGAGAACGTTTGTTTCACGTAAGAACAGCAGGACATCGAGCAGCACCTGCAGAATTAATGTTATTAATTGGATTCATTGTAGGGATGCAATGAAACGATGCTGATGTTTATGGATCTAATGTTCTCAGCCAGATTATATGTAAGAATGTCATAACGATCTTGTGAGTGTGGAGATGGGTATACATTTGTTTAGATATGGATCTGATCTGATGTCTGCAGTATATCTAACAGTGTGTGAAGAGTATCCTGCAGGTGTAACTGACTTTCAAGTCGTTTTTCTTTGATTGGCTTCCATCTGCGCCTCTGCGCATCTAAAAATTGTCTTGAAATGGTTATTAGATGTGAAAATGACTGAACTTGTTGTGTTATTAAATGATGTTGGTTAGAATGCATTTGATTGGGCGCCCTCTTCCTGCGATATCTGTCGGTGCAGTGATGTAATCCAGCGTGCTGTCAGCGACGTCCGACCTGTTGGTTGGTGTAGGTAGTAGAGACGCGCCAAATGTCTCGCTGATGATCTTCATCGTAATGTTTCAAAGTTAACGAGGTCATCGTTTATGTAAATGTGACACACGGCGGCAGCAGTACGGCTGGAACGACCTCAAACCAACCTTTGGATTTGGCAACCGTCGTGTTTTAAGAATGCTGTTTGAAATTTGGGTGCCAACAACTAAATTAGCAGGCGTGGACAGAGACGCTACCTCCACCCTCGACGTGTGTGAGTGTTTTTTGACAAACCGTGAACACGTCTCTCATCAGTGGAGTTGATTTTGCACACGTGCAGTCAGTCTGAGATGGGAAACATCTCCCACCGGCTGAAATAATGCAGGAAGCCACAGAGTGATCCACTCCCCCTCATCCTCATCCAGTCTTAACCCCTTTCAACATTTTCCCCTTCTCCTCCCTTCAACATGTGACAGGGTAACTATTACTAATGCTTTTTTATCCTCATGCATTCGGCTCCCTTCTTCTCTTTCTCTCTCTCTCTTCCTACTGGCTAGTGATCTTGTCTTTCGTTTCTTACCTGCAGCCTGCACTGGTTACCCGTTTTGATCTTGCATACCCGGGTGTGACCACAGCAAACTACATGGCAAGTTTTATTTCATTTTATTTTTATTTGACCTCCGGGGAGTCTCACTCCCCTGCATTTATTTATCTCATTTTTTTTTGGTATAACTTCAAACTCTTCCCTTATTTCTGGGTCTCTGTATCCAGAAGATTGGTGTCCTCTCGACTTTGCATGGACTTTGTTTTGGTGTTGTCTTCAATCCATTGCCTGAAGAAGCGGCCTTTCCTTTTTCTTGTGGGTCGCTGCCCTTTTTCTTGTCATAGCCACACTCTGTTAAATACAACAACACATGCGTGTTCGTGACCCATTTGCTTGCCGGCAAATCCATGTGCTTGCTGTGGTGTTCCTGTGATCTGTTGTCAATCTGTCTCTGTTACTAATCATGTATTATATGTTGAAGAGTTTACTGATATCTGATTGAACCTACTCTTAAAGGTGGGGTCAGTCATGCTGCATGTTTCCCGTATACGTCTGGTTTGGACGTCCTGGGAATCAACCAACCAACCCACAACTATCTTTTTCTTTTTTACAAGAAATATCCAAAGGCAGTAACATGAAGGCAATGCTACAGCATGCTCTACTGTGTGTACTCTGATTTAACATTATTACTTACAATAAATGATAGTAATGTTTAATTGGGTAAAGTGTAAAATGAGTCTAGGCTCTCCGTAATGAGTCTAATGCTTTCATCCTGTCGAGGAATCTCAAGGTCGGTCATTAACTGTCAGCTTTTAGCGCCCCAAAGAAGAGTGGGACTCATCACCGATTGTATTTAAAGACTTCCAGAAGCACAGACTGTGTTTAATAATGGGCAGGAGTCATCACTTTATAATAGTAAGTAGAGAAAGTGTGCGCATGTTCGCTGGGACCAACAGGAGCTCAGTGCAAGCGTAAGAATGATGTAGCCGTTCATCTGAACTTTTTTACGGTGAGTACTCGTGGTCGGAATTAAAAGAAAATTGAGAACATAAACTTGAACACGCATACACTCCAACACTAATTTATATATATGTATATATTCGTTTTTTTAATGAGTACCATAAACAGAACTGCAAACTGAACTTCATTATACGACCCCGCGTTGTAAAATGACAATTAAATGACCTTGTATCCTCGTGTCATAGCTTTAAAGTAAGCAGGACAACGTAAAAGCCGCACACGGACGCATCCTCACTGTAAAAAGTGAAATATCTTTTGATAAAGAAGATTTATTTTTAAGTTTATCCCTTCCTCGGGAGACGCACACTTAATTAAATGCTCCATAACCCAGATTTATTCAAGCACAGTTTACGAGATACAATGATTTATTGTTCGGTTTTACTAGAACATGCTAGAAAAAAAAAACCTTAGAGGAGCCTTTTGAGGACAAACCTCTGAGCCAGATACAGGAAGTGTTTGAAAAGTCATGGAAAAACACCTGGAATTAAAAATAAAATGAGTTTCATCTGTTTTTCACACAGTTTTAATGTCCTCTTACACTTTTTTGGGAACTGTTTGAGCACGTCGTTTTGCTGCAGATCGCTATGATTAAATAACTGAAAGATGAATCAATAACAGAGCGTTGAGGATGCTAACGAGAGCGTTTCTGTTCCTCTCTGCTGTTTCGTCCTCAACATTCTCACATGTGTACATCTGCTTAGATAACTATTGACTTTCTGCGGGTGTAATTTCCTGGTGGGCCGGTTCCCTCGTGGCACAGAGCTGGACCTGACTTGTTCCTTAATGTGAGTATGGGAAAGGCAGAGTGACAGAGAGAGAGATGAGTGTGTAAGGGAGTCGTAAACAGGCCCAGAACCACAAATTCTGCGCTCAACCTATTTGTTTCCTCCCAGCCTTGGGACTTTTGAATGAAAAATTGCTTTAATACAGCCGGTATAATTGTAAAGGCAGCAGGGAGGCAAGAATTATGGTTTGTCTATGACCAGAGGAAGTGTAACCCCTCCCTCGCTGGCCAAATCAAGCACCACAGATTGGGAGAGTGCGACTCAGGGAAGACATTATTGATTCTAACTGCTGCAATGTCTTATTGATCACCAGCCTCTTTCCATGGTAATATCAGCCTGTAAAAACACATGCATTTCTTTTACAGCAATTACTTCTCTGTCAATCACACAGGGTGAAGTTTGTGAGTAATAAATAGGAGTTTAATGAAGGCTGCAGTGGCACTCACTGATTTATGCTCGGTGAAGTGTATCAGAGGTCAGAGCGGTGCAAACTTTCATCCTATGGGGGAAAAGGTTGCTGTTTCTCAGCCGATCCCTGTCGTCATTATTCCTCCGTTATCTTCTCATCCACACAATGGGAGGCCCGATTGTCTCGTGAAAACTCTCAGATTGGCTTTTTTTTTTTTTTAAACCACCGTGGGTTAGCGGGGACGTGGATAACAACGGTGCCACCGACAGTGAGGATAGGAGAGACTTTTGTTTGAGAATCACGTCGTTTTTTTTCACTGTCAGTTTTTTATTTTTACCTTTCAAACACGGAGACGATTAAAGTGCTTAATGCTGCTGGGGTCAGCGCTCATTATTAGCGTGTTTGTGCCGTTTAAAGTCGTGAGCTTCTGACTTAAAGGTCCCATATTTTACACTTTAAGGATTTAGTGTAGTTACTGACTGGAAAGCTCTCGCTTCACTCTCCGCTTCCCGGCATGTATGCAAACTACGGTGATTGGGAGACACATGAAAAATTCATTTGGGGCTACTGTACACTTAGAAAGATGGCGGTTCAACACGGCAGACTCTGTGGAAGAGATATCCGTGGATATAAAAGGCTGAACATCATTTCAGTTGGTTACACACGAATGCAAACATAGTTATGCATATTATATTATATTTCTGCAATATTCTGTTAATAGAGCCTTCTAAATCTGACACACTGGACCTTTAAGTGCAGTAAAGAAGTGTCCGGTTCAGACTCTAACTCATCTTGACATGCTATTTTTGGAGTGAAGCACATAAAGTTTGGTGTATTTTTGATGCGGGCGGTTTATTTTGTTGTCACAAGGACAAGAAATGTATTTCCTCCCAGCTGAAAATCATATCTGAGTGGAAACGGAGCCTTCTAGGTGGTGAATCTATTTGTTGGGCAGGGCAAAACAAATTGATAAGTGACTAGTGTCCTTGAAACTGGCTGAATATTATAAGGACAGAATGTTGTGGCAACAGCTCCATCACTCTGAATCTAGTCCTGCTATCAGAAGGCCATTTCATACCGTTTCATAGGATTTGTGCTCAGGAATATATAGATGACATTTTTTATATGAGTGGGACAGATTGTGTTTTATCTTCCTGCTTCTTTTATGGATTTGTTTCTTGTTTGCGACACAGAAACATTGTTCCTGTCACAAAGTCAATACGAAATGCTGCAGTGCAGGTTCCGTTTTTGGAAATGCCTCTGTTATTTCTGTTTTATTTATTTATTTTCTGATTTAGGTTTGTATAAAGACTGTGCTTCATGACAAAAGCACAGATCCGGACCTTAATTCAAATATTTGCCCTGAGCCCAGTGCTAAATCCAGGCCCATTGTGGCCACGGTGCAGAATAACAGAACCATGCAAGCTCCAGGTTGAGGCATGCTTGTGAGTGGCCACTTGCTTCTTCAGATTCAATATCTTTTCTTTTAAAACACTTTATTTTCTGTGTTGGTATTGACCTCCAATTGAACTGTTTTGTTTTGGGGTTTTTAATCAATGAATCTTTATTGAGTTTTTCACGGAGAGCACAGACTCTGCAGAGATGACACAGACACACTGTATAGAAAAATCCATCCATCCACTTTACATAACTGCTTATCCTTATCAGGGTCACGAGCTGAAGAATAAAAAGACAAATGAAAAACGCACAGGTGGAATGAAGTGAGGACGGAAAATCTATCTGCTGGTTTTAAACCAAAATGATAAAACTGAAAGACCTTGGCCAATTTGTGTGAAGTTGTTTAAAATAAAGTGAGCACTGAGTTGCAAGACTTACCAAATGAATTATTGTGGCCATGCAAAAGACACAAAGACCGTCTCAAGCAGCTGTGGCCAATCGAGAATAGCAAGGACCGCTTATTGACAAGATGCACGGAAGATTGCGGGTGAAGCTTGAACTCTTGTACTTCGGTCTGTCGCTGAGTTGTGGGGAAATTCACAGTAGCACCGGGCTTGATGGACTCCCCTTCAGGACCCTATGGAGAACAGGATGGCTAGTGACTTCCACACTGGACGCATCGTTTGCATCCTGCCTCCAACAACCAACCAACAGCTGGCGCTTTGGTGGCTTCAAATGAAGGATTGTCACATTGTAACTCAGTTTTGCAGACCTCATTGTGTTATATTCATTCGTCTGTAAATGAACCGGCTTTAGTTATAGTTCTTACTTTTCATTAAGACACAAGAAGACCCAAACATTGGCAGAGATGGAGGAAGATATGAGTAAAGAAACTTAAATTAAATTATCATGTAAAGGTTACACAGAAAAGTCCATTCATCATCAGCAAATGCGTGAATATTCATTACACAGGTGATAAAACAGCACTTCTTAGTCTTTAATTGGGTCAGAGGAACTGTCTAGACTCACAGTCATCAAAGAGATTCTTTAAAATGTCTCCCTTTCTTCTGGAGATAGTCCGTTATCAAAGTGCCCATCTGCCTCGGTCACATTTAGACGGTTCTTCAGAATCTGGCTCGGCTTGTTGTCTCACTACCTTTTTATTGGAAAAGGGGAAGAGGAAACTTGAGCCTCAGAAGATAATGTTGCTATCAAACACTGTCAAAAGTCTCAAGAAGCTTTTCGTAGTCCAGTCTCGGACATCAGATTTACGTCTGAGCGGCAGCCTGAGATGAACACTTTGAGGTTTTTAGGGTCGATTGAAGAAGTGGAGGGTGAACTTCACTGTTTCTCACCGACACACCTGTTGAAGTGGGTTGGCCACTTGCAGATGAGTCATGGTCAGTCCTAAACTGCTGGCATTGTAAAAGGACAAATATATATTTATAGTTGAACACAAGAAATGCTGACATAACCCCAAAACGCTTGAATGCTACCGTTCAAGTCCGGACAGAAGAACGCTGCAGGAACACAGTTTAAGCAACGGTCAACAAAAAACCTCTTTGGCTTCAAATGGTGATGGTGATGCTTTATTTCTGTTAGATGAGGTCTTTGGTTGGTGTGCCTGGACATGTTGTGGTATCATTTACAGATGGCCTTATTATGTGGTCCATGACCCGGCGTCGGTGTTAAGACTGTCTTTAAAGTGAGCGAAGAAACACAAGGAGTCAAAATGTCACGCGAAGTGCGACTGACCTCCTCTCCAGCTGATGGTCCGTACACGAGTAGTTCCCATCAAATCTAGATTGAACATAATGACACACTGCAAATAACCCCGAGATCTCGCCATCTATATGTGAAAGATTCAGTGTTCGCTGTCTACACTCAGACACACTATGGGATCCTCCAAAATTGATTTGCTCTTAGTGGGTTTCTGTAAGAGGTCAATTTTGTGCACTTTAGCCATTTTCCCTTAAAATAGTTTTTTTTCTCTTCTTCGCTGATGGAAAAACCGCCTGTGAACATGAATTAAAGGTGGCGACAACACTCAAAGAAGAAATATTGAACAGTTAATTTATTTATTATTAACTCGAGGGAACATCTTAGAGATAAAAAAAAAAAAAGGACTGCATTTAAAAGAGGTCAGCTCTTAAACAGAGGAGCAGGAAATGGAAAGCCATTAAACAGAAACAGCCATTAGTACTTACAGAGTGTTGTCGTAGCTTCTCAAAGCATGAGATGGAGTCTGACTGTAGCGAAGGCTGCGCGAAGCATCATGTGGGACGTGCTGAATGTGTGCTGACCATTTTTATTCTTTCAGGCTTTCAAGCGAGGCATTTTTGTCGTTGTTGCTGTCTGAACGGCTGCATTTTTCACACTTATACTGGAAAGCTGGCGATGTAGATGTATTTATTTCCCACTTTAAAACAGTCAGATAACAGCTGCTCGTTCCGACCGCAGCAGCTTGAATATTTGGTCTCTTTTGATTTTAATGTTGAACTGTCAAAATTCAGCCTGTGTTTTCACTGGTTAAAACATCTCATGCAGATTTCTGCAGGAACACATTTTGTTAAATCATCACGAGGAGGCTGCTCATTAGATTCAAGCAGTGATTGCCTCTGATGAATCCTGAATTGGCCGTCTTGTTTGAGCAAAAAAAAAAAAAAGCACAAAATGTGAAATGATTGTTAAGTTGAATCAAACTGCATCAGTAACATTAATGGAGTCAAAGCAAACAGGCCAGAAGTCCTGAATGTTTAGGTGTTGACTTGGACGACTGTCTTTGATTGAAGTTTTTGCTTCCAGGATTCAGTTTGCTGATGATTTAACTCTTTATCATCCAAAGCTGTGCAGAGAGCCGGGCCAGACGAGCCACCAGGGGTCTCTCACATAAAAACAAAAGATGTAGTTTGATGACATCATGAAGCTGTGTGGGATCATGGGAGGTGTTGTCTTTATTGTTAACAATCGTCGATGAAAATGTGACTCACAGACTTCATTGTCACTTCTCTGGAAGTTAGAGCAACTAGACGAGGTAAAGGAGACACGGCGCTGCTGACAGGCGACCGAACAGATTTCTGAAACATTTGGAATAATGTAATAAAATATTTATCGTAGAACTGGTTGTTTTTAGACGCTTTCATGCGGAAACGTTACATAAATGTCAAAGTCAATTTACTTGACGCTACGCAGTCTGTGAAAATCGTGACATAATGTCCTCTCTGTCTCGGTTAGTCAAGTGACATCACCTCAGTGATCTCAGGTCGGTCTTGAAGACTACAGTTTTATAAGAGAAGGACGCTCAGATTGTCCCACAGTATCTTGGTCTCTGCCGCTCTTTTTAAAATGTATCCCGCAAGTTCTGGAAGTGCAACAGCTCGTGCAAAGTGAAGCAGTTTTTATGGTTAGTTGGACTCTCAAAAGACACAAAAGGTCTTTTTTTTTGTGCACGTTCATGACAGTTTTCCAGAGGACCTCTTGTGGTTGCAGTAGTGGTGCAAAGATGCACTAAAATTAGACATTATACAAGACTCCATGTTTTATCTTCTCTGTCTTCTTAAAGAAAACTGAGACTAGATTTAAACCCTTTTCATGCATCTGTGTAAAACATACGTGCTGTATACTGTACAAGAAACTACAGCAGCTCTCCGCTGGTTGCTTTTGGCAGTTGCGGTGGCATTGCAGTCGGTGCTTCACCATCTGTCGCCTGGCAGAGATGTTCACTCTACTGAGCGTGCTCTTCTAGTTTGTTTTCGTGTTGAAGGCCCTTCAGATTTGAACTCTGTGTTCTCTGATTTTTACAGATAAATCAAACGAACAAATGAACAAGTAACTAGAGCGCTTGTGGTGCTCTGATTATTGTGTTTTAATTGTCTTCTTACGACTCAGACGTCAGATAACTGGATTTTCCAGTCAAACGCTGAACAGCCGAATGATTGACTGAGAGAGTGAAGCATCTCGACTTGTACAGCCTAAAAAAAGCAAGAAATCATTACAAAGAAACAAAGCCGTCTCAAACTGTGGCATTCACAGTAAAGAGGATCTCTTACATAGGCGATGAGGCAGACACCGGCGTGCTCGTTACTAAGGAAACTGAGTGCTAATGAAGTTTTTCTATCAACTTTTAAAAGCAGTTTTTATTAGTGAAATAATATCAGCTAACAGTTTACGCCGTGGGAGATCTGATCTGTTTCCCCACGCTTCCCACACCATCACTACTATAAAAGCTGTTATCTGCGTGTTTACACACACTTTGCAGGCCGACATGTGGACAGATATCTGACGTCGGTCACTCATGTTTCGCTGTTATCTGCTCCATCCGTCCGGCGGTGCTGACAATAATCCAGGTGAGCAGCGAGAGAGATAAATCCAGATCAGCTCTTCCACATCCGTCCTGGTTATTCATAAAACACGTCGTTAGCCTCATGATTACCGCCCCTCTTTAAACCTTTTACATCATCATCATCAAACACAGTCCACACACACACGATACACCCTGAATGTTCAGGACAAAATTCATAGCAGATAACACCATCTATGATCAATTAGTGGCCTCATTAACGTGAAAATGACTTTACAAGAGGGTCACACACCGGAGACGTGAGATTCACACAATCCATTAACAAACACGTGTGACTACCACAAACTCCAGATGTAATGAAGGTCTATGTACAAGCATCAGCACCGTCCAGTGTCCAGCTGCTTCGTTTATGATTTATGCATGGCTACGTTTGGTGTTAGCTAGCTTTAATGCTGGCTGTAATTAAGACGATAGTTAACCGCTAACTTTCATATGAATATATATTTATATATATTTTGTATTTACTGACCTGTGCATCTGTGTCTGTGTGCTTTAATGTGCCTACTGCACATCACTCAACAAGTCAAGGTCAGTGGTCCAGTCCAATATGTCAATGTCTGTCAACAGCTAGCTCTGAATGTGTGTGTGTGTGTGTTTAAATGTGCTTTCAATTCTCATCAATTCGTCTGGATTAGAGAAATATTATATTTATTTTAGGATTGAAATACGATTATACTATTATGATATGTTGGTGACGCTCATGAGCAGACAGTGGCTGTCTGAATGGTAGATTGTTGGTGTAAAATCAGATTAAGGACAACCTGTTGCACCGCGATGATGCCTGTTCCAGTACACTGTGTAATCTTCCTCGCGGTGATTAAATTCTAATTCATTCTGCCCTTTGTTCGGGCTGCAGGATTTCAGATAAACTAAGAATGGAGAGCATTGTCAGGTTCATACTTTGATTTGGAGGGTTTAATCAAATAGGTTTGCACGCTTTAATGTTCATGAAATACATTATGTTCTTATACTCCACCATGTTTCTGCATCAGCTTGGTGTCCAACTTCAACACCTCAAGGCCTGAATATAGTCCCACACCCCACAAACACGTAGTAGTTCTGCTTGTACCTCCTCCTCTCAGATGACTGAAGCAGGCGAAGACTTTTGTGTTGCTTCTTGCAGCCGACTGCTTTGCTCTGACCATCCACATCTTTGTGTTACTGTAGTCTGCACTAGCAGGGAAATGGTGGATAGCGAGGTCGATTCACAGAGGTTCGGTGGTCGAGGCGGCCGTCTAGCTGGAGGTGGTTTTGTGTTACAGAGTGACAATAAAGTAACAGAGGAAAAGGCTGGAATACAAACTGCCGCGTCAGGCAGCGACATTTTCTCTGGGTGACAGTAACTCCGTTGGTGTGGACTTTGTAATTCTGCAGAGAAAGGTCAACAGACTAAAGGAAAGGAAGAAAAACTCAAAGCATGATATTAATATCGCCTCTTTAAGGGAAATATTCTTAAACATGTGAGGTATGGTGCTGCTCTCTGTCGTGATCTGTTTGTTTCTAAGTGCTAGAAGAGAGAGACAGACTCAGGTTGGACTGGACTTTTTAGGTTGGTTGTATAAATTTGCGGCGCTGCCTCGTCCAGCTCTGACAAACATTGTTCTCAGAATACGTTTTTGATGGTCCTCTTTTAATTTATCTTTTGTGTACAGTTCTTTTTTTTTTTTTATTGTTTCCTCAAAGCTTTTTCTTTCTCCGTAACACTCGTGTCTGCTTCTGTCACACGCAGAATCAACGTGTCTTGCCTTCTCCTCCTCCTCCTCCGTGTGCAGCTCTTCATGTGGGATGATGCTGTCTTGACATCTGTTGATGCAACTGAGGGAAAAATTTGGAGCTCTTGGTTTGGTGTAACATCTCTCTCTCTCTCTGTCTGTTAATGCAAACATGGCTGAGTTGTTGTGATCGGCCTGATTTTAAAAGCAAGAGAAGAAATACTGAAATGAAATAACACAAATAAGCAAACAAAAGAGCAAACTAGGTGATTTATTACCTCAGTGCACCTTACTGTTATAAACAAGGGTATGTTTTTAAGCCGATACCTCAACCATGACGTCAGCGTGCATTCATCCGCAGTTTGTGTCTGCGAGGGGCCTTTTCCTCTTTGCCAAGATCCAGGATACACAACAGGAAGCTGCTGTAACTCTCTCTTGCATGACTGTACCGGCATAATAGAGCTCCGAATGTAAGACGCAATCAAACTCTGTACTTTAGTGTCCCTCTCCTGTAATCCTGCAGGAAGGTTTGGCAAGTTAAACATCGGTTTGGTGTTTGCAGATGGAGGTAACGTTAAAAAAAACGCGTCCTTGCTGGTCCAGGCAGGGTTATCCTGAAAAAGAGACATAAAGAACATCAGAATAATGTTTTAAAATGAGTCTGTGTTGTGGCATTAATGATAATAATAGACATTAGTTGTCAAAGCCTGATCAGAAAAGTTCAAAATGATTGCTGCGACACAGATTCATTCAATGTGTACGTCGACCAGTTTCACTTCAGCTGGAGAAGTTCGGCATTTTTTAACGAAAGCACTCGACATAAAACTGAAAACGGTCATCACATCACAGATTTTTGTCATTACTGGAGTGATGTGCAATTCAGATAATCGCTGGCAAGAAAAATAACTGAAAAACAGCCGTCACACACACACACACACTTACACACCGACATCTGTAACGAGACTTTACGCAGTTTTCTCACTCGTATGTATCTATTTAAACTGACTTCTAACAGGAACATATTCGCCCTTTCGATAATCCAGATATATTTAATGCCTACGTGGGAACATAAGTAAGCTTCGCTTTCATTCATGCATAACTGTTGAAGTGCTTTAATAAGCCATTTCCAATTAGCAGCACGTTGTTGGGTCTCTTTCTCAAACACTTTTATGAACTGCAGCTTGTAACGAAGAATGTATTTTAGTAATCGGTTGCGTTGGCAAGTCGGCCCAGCCTTATTTTACTTACTGTCTATCACTCAGTGGTTGTTTCTGGTCCCGACGTGGCCCGCAGACCTCAGTTGAATAGGCATAGAGGTATACATCTGACAGAATGAATCATTCAGTCCTCTGAAGTGGCATCAGTAACAGAACCTTTGGCACTCACCTTGAAGTTTTTACCTTTACACAGACACGCAGGTAGACGGCTCTATTATTCCAGCTCGGACACAGACACTGCTGTTCAATGGGAAAATAAGAATAAGCCCCTGATGTCTGAAGTTGTTTAGGTGTTTTTCACTCGAACAGTAGAAGAGTAGTAAATTATATAATATATTTTTATGATCCGATCTGTGCTGGCTTCACTGTCATTATAAACACATGCACATTGGAGCAGCTCCTTTTCCGAATCCAGCTTTGTCAAAATAATCTGCACATATGCTTACGACTTGAACTGATGCAAATGTACTTTATGGATTTCTATGTGCATGTTTCTCTTTGATGCATTTAATGCGTAGATATCTAAAATCAGATAAAGCATAAACAAAATGTTCCTGCCTCTTGTTTGTGGAGAATCAGAATGCAAATGCCGGCTCTGACCTCCTTTACAAGGCCAAGGGTGGCTTGACGAGACCGACCTCATCCCTGCTGAGTTCTCTTCCCCGCCATACAGACTTTTCCCCCCTCATACACACAAACTCATTTACACACACACACACCAGGGCAGAAAGTTGTGTTTCCTTCTGCACACAAATTGAGTGCGACCCTGGGGACACCGGGACCCTTCGCTCCAGATGGCCGAGGCTCCTCCAGCCCTGCCTGACAGCCTATCACAATCCTGCACAGTTAGCGATGATCCAGCCACCCTGGACTAACCAACCTTGACATGCCAAGCTCCCGGTGGCAGACACATACAAATACAGCACTGTAGCAGACTGTATATAGATACACAAGTTCCTTTTGATATTCTGAGATCCCTGCATGTTTCCAAATGTACTGAGTCATCCGTGAAACAGGGCAAAGCGTGTGGTTTTGAATAACCAATAAGTAGCATGTGCGAGGTTTGAGACGCATCATAAATAATCAATGAAGCAGAGGGAACGTAATCATTAATGCTCCCGAAAACGTTGGAGTAAATGTCAGATATAACAACCTTTCCACAGCAGGTTCTGAGGATATCAGCACCATTTTACATTTCTAATAATTAACACAATCTCCTTGATTGAAAGCCGATCTAAGGTCAGCCAAGATATACACTGAAGTCTGAGATTAGCATTAATCAAAGGATCATTTGCATTATTTATTTTCTTTACCACCAGGTGTTGCCTGAATGCCACGTTTTAGATAAAATGTTGAATCTCATCAAAAAGTCGGGAAGATGATGGCGAGGAACAAAAAGCAAGTAATCAACTTTTAGAAATGTGTTGTTCATATGTGTAAGACTCTAGGACTAGGTCTAAGACTCCTCCCAGCCAAACCTACTACACACCATGACAGCAACGTCAAAACTGACTCGCCCCCATCAGGGTAACGAGAAACTTAAAGGTCATGATTGATGACCAGCTAACCTTCTCCGATCACGTCGCCTCAGTTGCCCGGTCGTGCCGCTTTGCACTTTACAACAACATGCTCCTGACACAGGCTGTGTTCATCTCCAACGTCCTCCTGACGGGCCTCCCAGCCTGCACAGTGAAACCTCTTCAGATGATCCAGAACGTGGCGGCCCGCCTGCTCTCCAACATGTCACCCCGCTGCTCATCGAGCTCCACCGGCTACCTGTAGCAGCCCGCATTAGATTCAGATCTCTAATGCTGACTACAAAGTAGTCTCCGGTTCTGCACCCACCTACCAATGAACGACGCCTGGCTCTGCCACCCGTTCGTTCAAGGCGATCCAGTCTGTTGTTCAGCGTTGGTTCCTACCAGATCAGGGGCGTCCCTCTCTACCTTCACAAACCTCCTGAAGACCTCCAGCTCTTCAGAGAGGACCTCCTCTCCAACACTACCAACACCTGGACATGATACATCTGTCTGTAAATGTTGGACTGACAAACTCAAATATATGATATCCAGAGAGGCACACTATTAGCACAGGAGGTGTAATTATAGATCTGATTTGTTCTTAGAATAACACAATGTTTGAATCCTCCACCAGCGAGTGAGGAACGCTTTGTAATTGAATCTCGGCCTTGGTTTTGTATTATTATCGTCTAGGAGCTCTGTAGTAAACCTCACCTGTATTTATAGGGAGAAACAATGACTTGGTTTGTGTGTGTAGAAAGAAGCTGAGACCGAGCACCTGACCGCCCACTCATCTCTCAAAACAGTCTATCTTGCTTTTTTCGCTCAGAGGAATGAAAGATATGCAAAAGACCCGCGTACTATAAGATGTTATTGATCGCGGCCATCTGCAGTAATTGCAAACAGAAAGCTCCGTTATAGGACAAACCAGGACAGGATGAGCCAGAGAGGAGAGACAAACACAGCCACGTCATCCTCCCCATCCTGTATTTTATCATTGTTCAGCTGCGTGGTGTCATCTTTCCTGGTAATTAGCCCGCAGTGCTCCATCTCTTTAGTGATGGAGGAGCAGCCGTGTTATTATAGGAGGTTGGTCCGGAAAACACTGTCACACACACACACACACACACGCTCTAATGTGGGAGGGACGGGGCCTCGTTCTGTTCTTCTTGCTGGTGGTTATTTCAGTGCAAAGCGAGTCCACCAATTGATCAGAGAGCTTTGAATTAAAGCCCAGAACTAAAATGCAGAACGTCTGGGTTCAGAGTTGATGGATGAGAGGGAGAAAGAGGATGGTGATGCATGGGGCAGGGGTGTTAATATGGCTCATTATGAGGTGTGATGTCAGTGCCTGGCATATTAATTAAACACATCTTTACCTCCTGATATTCTCGATCCACTCTCTCCATGCCAGGTACTCTTCCTGGTCATTGTTTGCTCATGTAGCAATGACTTGAAGCTGATGTCGCCGCCCTTGAACACAAATCAAGGGAGTCGCTCTTGTTTTGAGCTGGTGCACCAGGTTAAAACATGCTGTCCCTTCTTCGGGAGTGCAGCTGAGCCTTCACAGATACAAGCAAGTTATCCGATGTGATTCAACATGTTGGACTGTCTGAGGTTCAGGTTGGACCTGTGCCTCGTAGAAAGGAGAGATCGTGCTGAGAACTAAAGCTGCAGGTAGCACTTATTGAAAGTGAAAGTGTCGCACTGTATCGTAATACTTTGGTCATCAGTGAGAGAAACGTGAATTTGTTCCTCCCTCTGTGATTTTGTGTTATGGAAGCATCATACTTTAGATAAATGCCCAGCAGCCTCATGTCTGTGAGTGTGTGTGGGTGTGTGTGTTTTTTTTTTTTCCTGTAACAAAGAAATTGATTATTGAATTTATTTCATCAGTTATTGGGAAGCCAAATTTGCTGTGTTTGGAACACAACTTGGTTCCCTACCAGAAACATGTAATTAAATAAATCGGCCTTCGCTTTGTGTAACTTCTGCTCACCGCTCTCTTTAAGTCGCATTAAGACACAGTATAAATATGGACGTCATCCACAGGTTTCTGAAGCTCAGTGTGGCAGTCCTGCCTCTGCCAAAACTGTGTTTTGTACCAGGCTGTAAACATGTTTATTTCTGCTGTGAAGTTGGACATTTGAACATGGGGACTTATGGAGACTGACTCACTCCTGGAGCCAGCGTCAAGTGGACGTTTGAGGAACTGCAGTTTGTTGCAGTGTGAATGTGAGACAGAGCTTTATGTCCGTTGGTGTTGGGTTGCTGATGTCGTGCTAAATTTGCTGAAACAACGCAATGAGGTTGCAATGAGGACAAATCGGGCTTTAAATACGGTCACAGAAGTATTGCTTCTTAATTTTTACAGCTGTCAGGTCACTCTAAAATGTTCTGGTTGATCTGGTGGTTACTGATGGTATTGTCAGGTGTGTTTTAGTGGTACAGATCAGATGTATCAACCACCGTGAGCAGCTGTAACAGAACAGAAAATCACTAAAAAATCAACCGTTCACAGTGCCGTCAAACAAACTACCGCCTGAGAACGTTCATCGCCTCACATTTTAACATGAGCAGACTTTTCACGGCGTTCTATTGAGCTCATGATCAAACGCATGCATTGTTATTCGTGTCATCGCGTCTGGGATGTGAATGCGTCGCCTCCTGTGCAGAAATTATGCAATTTGACAGGCAAATTACACCCGTAACAATAGCGCTGTAGAAACGTGTCCGTAATAAGTAAAACGGGGGTTTGTCATGAGTAAAATCTTAAAGATTATAACTTCAAAAATAACACTGAATGTGACGTTTCGGGTGATGAGTGGCTGCAGAGCATCACCCACTCCCTTCCACCCCCACCTCTGGGAACTGGGAGCTGCCGACAGCCTCTTAGCAGGTTTCAATTGGTGCTTAAGATGCTGTTTCCACGTGGAAAGCGCTGGTCCCTCCTCCCCTTCTCTCCCTTAACCTCTCTCCCTCTGCCTCTCTCTCTCTTCCTCCCTCCCTCCCCATGCTTTTGTGGCTGACAGAGACCTGACTTTGCTGTGCAGACGCTGCTCTCCCTCCCTCGGCATCAACCCGTCCTTCCTCCCTCCCACACTCTTTCTTTTTTTTTTTTTTTTTTTGTGCTCTTGCCTGTGCTGCTACAGTCCACTGATAAGGAGCACTCAGTCCAGATGGGCAGCAGCTAAGAGCCGCTCGAGCTGTCACTGCAGACCACAGAACATTATTATTTCACCTGTCGTTATGTTTGCATCTATTTGGTATGCCAAGAAGCTAGGAAGACGACTCGTACAGAACAGCCGGAAAGCTAAAATGCTGAAAGACAAGGTAGGTGCCGTGCGTGCTTTACTGATTTACTTGGGTTGACAAAACAGCTAGAGAACACAATTTCATGGCAGATTTGTAATGAAAGACACTTCTTCTGAGCTCAGCTCCGCTCACGTATCCTTTGATGAAGTCATTTTCGTGAACGGTGTTGCTTTTTATAGTCAAGATGATGATTAAAGGAGTGCTGCACCAGGTAGTGCTACTTCAATTCACCTGTTGATGATGAATAGTGTTGTTGACGTCTGTTTTAGTGTTTGACTTTGGGGGTAAATTAGTTGACTTTGCTCAGTTGCTTCCTTTCTGCTTCATTTGCGAAAGAGGATGAGAAACGAGGGACGCAGACCTCGCTGCCTGGAAAGCCAGATCTTGTGTTTTGACCCTGCCTACGTAGAGGGGGAACTCTGAAGCTCACTCTATCTCAACTCATTAAGCAACAGCAGATCGCCTATCCGAGTCATCCAGTCCCCGAGCACCAGTTCCCTTCACCCGACATCTTTTAAGTCATCCGCCTTCAGCACTGCCAAGTTTTTGACGCCGCTCTCGCAAGCAAATTCTCCCGCTGGAGTCATCCGATGGATGAACCTGACTGCAGATTTATAGAACAACAGAAGAGCTTTCCTCTGCTGCCTACGGATACTCGTTCTTTCAGTGTTTACACTCGTTTTGAAAAGAGTAAGACGGGTTGCCTGGGGTCGATGAACACGATGTGGCTGAATATAGGAATGTAAAAATGTAAACACTTAATGAGACTTGAGGGCCTGAGGCTGGTGATGATCGTCAGTCCAGAGTTCTCAAGAACTGCTGAAGAAATTTACTGTAGATATTTTGCTGACTTGCTGATCTACATTTAGTACTGTCAGGTCTGCACTTGACACATTTCATTCCTTCATTTCCATTTGTCTGCAGAATTATTCAGATCTAATGAAATGTACTGAGCACATTCAGGCTTCTTAGAGGGTAACCCTTTTTGTTTTTCATTTTGGACGCTCCCCACGTTCTCTTCTAGCACTACCCTCTGGGCAACATATCAACTTTGCAAAAAAGCCATCCCATAATCAAAAGGGCAAATTGCCATGAAATTTCCTTTGCGCATTCACACTCCCAAGTGGATGAACCCTCTCCTCTGGTGTCACTCTCAGGACAAACTGTAACTCAGCTCCTGGTCAGGCTCCAAGATGTCGGTGTGTGTGTGTGTAAGCTTATTCTGTGCAGCACTTTTTTTTTTTTTTGTTTTGTGGGGTGTGTTGAGTTCAACAGTCTCTCTGGGGGCTGCTGGTGGAGTTTTACAAAGCGAGCGAGGCTTTCTCCTTTGATTCTCTGCCAGGTTTAGTCACCAAACTAAATCCTCAGATATTCTCCGCCGGGACATGCATCCAGTGGCATCCAGGTATTAACAAGGTGCAGACGTAGAAGTGAATTTTATGGAAAATCTTAAGCATGGCAGAAGATATCAGAGGTGAAGTTCAGCTGGACACAAACTACGTGTGCTTGCCTGCCTTCATACAATGAGGGTTGATCAGTCTGTGTTCCTGCAGCTTCACTCCTACACATATGTTCAGTTTGAGCTCATTTACATGCGAGAGATGCCAACAAGTGTACTCATTGTACACTGTTGGACACTGGAGGATACTTGATTTGGCTGCACGACGCTCATGCTTGCTCAAAGGCACCTTAAGGATACTTGCTCTCCTTATCTCCTTTGACACACTCTCCCCGCCTTTGTCATCGCAAACATTATCTACCAACTTACCAATAATTGCAGCATCAATCCTCCTGATTATACAGTAGCACTACAGTAATCTGTGACCCCCCGATGCTCGTGTGCCAAGGCCACATTCGCATGAAGAAAAAGCAGCATTGCTGCCTAGCAACGAATGTTTGTGTTTGCTTGTGTGCGTGTTTGTGTGTGTGGCGTATGGAAGGGATGCGGTGGAGGTTGAGTGCTGAAGTAGAGTGTTTGTGTTTTACTTAAATGGGGCTGGTAATGGACATGATGCATAGTGAGATGATGAATTTGCAAAACAACAGAGGATTGGCAGGAATGTATATGTTTAACCTCGCTGACACTGCTCTTCCAGAGCAGCCTTTTTAATTTAACATCTCCAACTTTGTGAGATGACTAGCTGTAGAACAGAGACATCCTCATATGATGTGATTTTTTGAGTCTACTTGTTAGCACTCTTACTGAGGATGTCGGTCTTCAGTAAATGACCTGCTGGTTGGACTGTGGTTTGCACGCTGACAGCGGACCTGTGGGTGTATGTGCATGTCGGGGTATCGTGGTGTGTAAAGCACTGACAGTGGCACATGAGTGTAGACTTCCCTCAGCACAGCCGGGAAGCAACTAATTGGAGCTGTGTGATATTTGAAACCAACATTTTCATGTGCACGCTCCAGGATTTGCACATCGGATATCTGACCTGGGTTGACTATGCATAGAATATTTGAGAATTCAGTTCACTTCTTTTAAATTGAAAGTCATGCAACTTGTCTTTGCAGTATCTTTCCAATGAGCTATCAATATAAAGCTCTGCTATCAAACCTCAAATTTAAACTCTACAAATAACAGAAGATAAGACCGAAGAATGCTGCTTCAAGTCCCTTTACGTATCAGTGAAATCAGATGTTGTTGCCTGGTCCTCTGCACCGTGAGAGTAATATTTCCTCTCTTTTCCTTTTACTCTTCCAGGACAAATGATTTCCCCCTCACATTACTTATCATCCTGTCGCAATTAAACCCTCACCTGTAGCAGAACAAGTCCGTGCAGCGGTGCTTTGAAATCAGATTTGAAAAGAACTTTTTTCAGTTCACTTTCCACGCTGCCATCCTAGATTTTTAAAAAAAAAATTCTGTAAGTGGTTTAAATATCCTTATTTCCACTGTAGATAATTACCTTTGTGTCAGATTTTCTATAATAAGGGCATCCACACAAAGTTATTTAAAGCTTCTCTCAGAAATGATATAATAAATAAATCGAGCACTTCAATTGTACAGAGATCTTAAAAGGGTAGAGTTAGCGTATGCTGTCTTGTTGTGTCATTATCTAGATGTTCTTCTTATTATTTACAGTATCTCTGCACATGTAATCAGTCTGCAGTCACCCACATAGACCCAGCAGGAAACTGGCAGTCAGCACACATTTATATAGTGCCGGGATTTTGGAACAAAAGGGTAACGCAATGGGGAGAAAAAGGAGCACTGAAGGGTTTGTATCTAAAATTGGACCACAGATATCAGGTTGTATTATGGCCGGTGAGATGAGCAAAGCAGTGCTAGTGAGGTAGGGAATGAGTCACCGGCTGACATGGAGCAAAGGATCAGGGTTTTTTTGCCTGACATGATCAGGTAATGCAGTATCATTTTGTGTGCAGCTTAAAACCATAGTGCAAGCATTGTGTGTGTGTGTGTGTGTGTGTGTGTGTTTCGGGATCATCACTGAGGTGACGAGTAAATAAGCAAAGAGTAGCCAAATGATGTGACTCAGGGTAATTTAATTTCTGTAGCTCCAGATGACGGGCTTCCTGCAACGAGCTCACAGTCAGTCGATGTTGTTACAATGCTTTCCCCGATGTTTCTCACCTGAAGAACGAATGTGCTCATACAGGAAGTCAGGTGTGTGTGTCCTGCTTCGTTCGTTCTTCACAGTGATCATCCTCATGGCCTGTGGAGGCCTTTGTTGCATGCTAGTCTCTCTCCATGTTTACTGACCAATAAAGGCAGAAATGTCCCCAAAAAAATCGTCTTTAAAAAAGCAGAGAAGCTGTTGCTGAGTATGATTCCACACTCCCTCGAGTGCTGTATGTATCCTTGTATCTGTTCATACTGTGTGAACAGTCTGTAACTCTGTCACAGGGCGAGTTAGAGCCATCGAGGGCTACCTGGCTCTCCACTTCAAATGCTCTCCAAACACCCCAAATTAATCTGTCTCTACAGCTGTCCACGGCAAACTCTGCTTTATTTCAAAGGACTTAGCTGGGATCACAGCAACCCCCACAGCTGTTGAATGGCTGTCTGCTGTTAGAGATATTGTAATTACAAATTTAGCCCACATAAATAAGCCAGAAAAGTAGTACATGAATATGACAGAGGAGGGATTTGTATAATGCCGGAGTTTCAGAGATTCAATTCAAGTTTTATTTATAATGTGCCAGATCATAACAGAAGTTATCTCATCACACTTTCAATATAGACCGAACTCTTCATAATATTATTTACAGAGACCCAACAAGCCATCATGGGAAGTCCCCAGCCAGTCTGAACATAACTAAGGGATGGTTCAGGACTCACCTGAGCCTGCCTAAATGTGGAGGGGGTGTCTGCCTCCAGAACCTGAAAAAAAAGTGGCAGCTGTGGCTCAGAAGGTAGAGCGGGTAGTCCAGAAAATCAGTGGTTCGATCCCGGCTCCTCTAGTCTTTAAGATGCATGTCAAAGTGTCCTTGGGCAAGATGCTGAACCTCAAACTGCTCCCGCCATCGGTTAGCTCCAATTAGCTCCTCTCTGATGAACAGTTGGCACTTTGCATGACAGCCTATACATCAGTGTAATGAATGTGAATGTGGTCCAAGCACAGAACCTTGTGGAACCCCATGACTGACATGTACAAACTGAGACTGATCTAATAAATAGGATCTAGACCAGCTTACTGGGGTTCCTTTAAAGCCAATTCGATGTTCAAGTCTCTGCAACAGGATGATGGATGCAACACTGTCAACATTTTACACATGAATTACTTAGAAATACACATTTTTGTTTACAGCAAGAGTCCTTGAAGGTCAAGAACAAGCCAACACTGAGGCTTCCAGAAGTCTCTCTCTCTCTCTTGTACAAGTCTTAACGTATGCATGCGAGCGCCTGAAGACAGCATATGCTGCATCATTGGCCGAGTGTTGAGAGGAAAGTTAAAGACAGCAGAGAGCTGCTGTTTCCAAACACTCATACAGTATGCTTATTCTTTGAGCAAGCAGTGCCGGTAATCTGCTGAGAAAGACTCTTTGTGTAAACAAACTGCTGACATCGCCTGTACACTGTGGCAAAATCTAATAGATGAACAGAAATTGGAATGCTCGTATAGTCGGGGGTTTAACTGTTGTGGCGGCGGGGAGTTTGATTTGAAGCGGCTGCACGCTCGCTGTGAATGGTAATGGTCATTCACTGTCAGCGCCACCTGAGATTCCTCAAGCTTCTTCAATTAAAACTCACCCAGTCATCACCATGAAGCGTTGTGTCCAACAAGAGGTGGTTGTTGCCTCGGCCTTTTCAACCCTCTAGACACCCGTGATTTTCAAATCCATCTTTGTGTTGTAGATAGTTTAAAGTTTTATACATCATTATTAACTTTTTCTTTAAATGTCTGCTGATAAAGCGTGCCCGGGTTTACAATCTTAATAAAATTGTGTTGTGAGGCCACCCTGACCCAGCGTGCAGACTGGAAAGAGACAGCTGGATACGGAGGCTGTTGCACTGACCGGGTCGTGCTGACTTTTCCACATAAATTCGAGGATTATAGGTTGACAAAGACACAACCTACCACCACATTACTGTTGGGGGTTGCTTGATATTTCATCACATAATCACCGTAGATAAACAGCGGGAGTTCACCGGCTCTCGCTGCCCGGTAGGAGTTCTCCGGGAGGAGAAGTCAGCAGGGAGGACGGACCGGGTCGCTGCAACTTTTACTTCTAAACTGGGCTTTTTTTTTTGTTTGTTTGTTTCTCATGTAGCTGTACTGTTTGTTCACAGCAGCTTCAGTGCTCTGTTCAAACTGTTTAAAAAGCTGCAAATGTCAAATGAAAACAACCTGTGATTGCCAGTTTCTGTTTTGGAGATAGAGGTTTGAGAAGGAACAAATCTACATCTGAATTCTCGGCAGCAGCATTTGCGAACTCTTCGGTTAAAGTATAAATATCGATCAACCAAACTGTATTGAGAGATTTTCAGACAGGTGACTGAGTGCTAAAATAAGCTGGTGAAAGTTATCTGTGTGAAAAATATCAAAGATTTGTGTGTTGCTGCTTCACATATAATTCTTGTTGGCTTAGTTCTCTCTCTCTGTCTCCTCTCTTTAACTCCCCTGTGGTAGTTACTTTCATGATATGCTGGTAGCAAAGCAGCCATTTGCTGCGTGGGAACCAGCTCTTTCGGTAATGGATGTGCACTCCGGCACCATGATAACCAGGAGGGTTTTTTTTTTTTTTTGAGAGGGCCGCTATCAAGCATCTGGAGAACTGAGTGACATAGAAACATGGCAGTGTGTTGATGGGCTTTTCTCTTTGAATCTTTCATATATTTTTTTTTTTAGCCTGTCAACATGTCTGCTGTGAGTATAGTTTCCACATTTCACTTACCCTCCACCTTGTTTTATGTGTACCTGCAAGTTGTTATCAGTGTCACACCAGCGAAGGCTAATCCTGCAGTCATCCAGCACTGCAGCCCAGGCAGACCTGAGGCCTGAGTTGTTCCAACACTTTCAACACATCTTCTTCCTGCAGCCTGATCCATGAAGAACAGGCAGAGAGCAAACGAGGAAGACGCATGAGAGACCGGTGTGTGGGAGGGAGATGTTCGTGGGCTGCGAGCGGGGGAAGAGGTCATTGACAAATGAACAAATGAAATAGACAGAAAACAAATTGAGAGAAGGCAGAAAAGGAGACAGACACGTAGATGAAGCTGCTCATCTCTCTCTCTTTCCTGGCTCAAACTCTGCTGTCTGATTGCTCCAATCACAAAAGAGAGAGACAAAAGATTAAAGCTACTCTATTCTGAGAAATTTCAATTAGCCTCAAGCCAGTGTTCAGCACTGTATTTGATTTACCTCCCACTGCAGCGGCTGTGTTGTTGTTTCCATTTGGTTTTTAGCTCATTATGGTGTGTTTGTGTTTGAATGGGTGTATGTTTGCTTGGCATGGGCCGCTGTTGCTCCACCTCTTTTTCCTGACGTGCTCCATTGATCTGTCTCTAATCTAGTTTTGGCTTCCTGACAGAGCTGACTTCCCTCAGGCATTAATTATGCCTCCATGTGATTTATATCAGTGGGCTCCAGCACCCAGCACTCTTCCCCTGCCTAATCCAATCGGATCCACGTCTGTGGCCCAGCCACTGCAGCTCTCACCCAATCAGATATATTGAGTATGTGTCGCAAGTGTTTCCCCTTGCTTACACCACCCCTAGAGCGATATCACCCATCTGTCCTCAACAGCTACACTACATCCATTGTTCTAAAGTCCTCCTGTGTAAAGAATGCTCCGTGTCACGCCAAAGCACAGCTGTAAAGAGGGCAGATGTGTCCACTGCAGAGCCTCTAATCCACACAAACTCCAGCTCATGGATGAGAAGTTGATTTTGAAAACAGGATAAGCTGGTATCTAGAGGTACAGCTGATCCATGGATTATTTTACTTTTGAAGATGTTGTGGGAAATTACTGAACTTCTTCTTTTCTTCATTGGGATATCTTCACTAAAACAGGATGCCTGGCTGTTTGTAGAAGCTGTCTGACCTGCTCGGTAAACAGTCTCAGCACGCTTGGATGTACAAAAAACGGTTCAAGATGAGCTTCATGGTCAAGCGACGGTGGGACAGCGTGATCAACAACTCATTCCTGGGCTACACTCTTCATGGAGGAAGTGTCCCGAACCTCCTGTCCCCTCCACGATCCGAGGGCCTTGGGACCCTCAAGAAGAGACTGTCCATGGACGTCCTGCGGAGCTGGGCCCCAGACCTGGGGAGCCTCAGTATGGGGCTCAATCTTAATTTGAGTCCAGTGAAATGGCCCTCGCTAGTTACTGTCTGCAAGTGGAAACAAACCCTGACAGGGAAGCTGAAGAAGAGACACTGTAGCACTGAGGACGAACCACAGGTTAGGAAGCTCGGAGACTGATTCCTGTGTTGGAAGGTCTTAATTATATACTAGATTGTTCAGGCTTTCATTGCACCCTGTAGCTAATTAATGTGACTGATTGACCAGGACTTGTATAACAGTGTACTTGTAAGACACGAGCAGCCAGGTATTACTGCTTGAAGACTTCAAGGGCAAGAGAAAGATAATCAAGACAAACACGATGCAGGCACACAAAAAGCAAAGAGCAAGAGGCAGGAGACTCACACGGCGAAGCTATTTAAGTCTGGACTAAACGAAGATAGCTCGTTAATGACCGTGCCACAATTGTTAGGTTTAAACACACTGAGCGACGAGCTGCAGGCCAGCTACACGCAGCAATAATGAAACCACCCGTCGCTCCTCTGACTTCACAGCCTGTTGCATTTCTTATATGCAGCGTAATTAGAAATGTAGGTTCCTTAAATTTATGGAATTCATTAGATAGAAGATATTTTCTATTAGACTCTGCTTGCATCAGTTAATGGAGTAGCTGGCTGGTGATCTGTCACATGAAACAACCATTGTGTTTTTCTGTTTTTTTTAGGTTTCACTGACTTTATTTCGTCTGCTCTCTGGGCTGTGTCATTAATGTCATAATAAAAATACTTATTCACTACCTTCCATTTTGCACTGGGAGCACGGGGTTTAAACTAGACGCTCTTTGAGTGAGCACTGCAGAGGGAGAATAAGAAAATATGTTTCATAAGACTTTCTAACTGACTGTAATGTCCCCCAGGGTGCAGCACATGCTAGAGCACAGTTCATTATAGATGGAGATGTTTTAGCTGGTGAGACCGTTGAGCCGGGTGAGTCAGTCCATTCATCCGTGCAGCAGACGTTAAGACCATGACGATGGACGATGTTACCGCCCGTTGCAGTGGCGATATTTGTGATCAGCCTTCCACATATTTGACAGTGAAATGTTGCATTGCATAACGACCTCTGCGATGAGAGTAGTTGGACAGCCCGAGGCTCTTTGGGCTCATGATATACAGTGCAGTATTTTAACCACGATGCAGACGTGTGAAGTGAAAGAATGACGTAGCTAAAACTCAGAGCGCAGAGTTAGGCGTATTGATTATCACGTTGACTCTCCCCTGTGCTGTCGTAGAGAGCCAAATGCAGTGCACGGGCCATCACGACCAACCAGATTAACCCCACAGCGAATGTGCAGTCACCACATAGAAGAGGAGGGGGCTGAAAAACAAAGAGGGAGAGAGGGGTTGGGTTCAGACAAGAAGACAGAGTGGTTAAGGTTAGGATAACGTCTGGGAAGGTGTTATGTTCCAGGATATCCAACCTACAAAAGCAGGTATGTAGACGAGATGTTCTGATCTGTGGGCAGTTAGGATCAGAGTTATAACCACGATGCGACACTACACGGAGTAAAACATGTGTCAGTGTCCAAATACTCACACACTGCTCTGTATCATTGTCAAACAAACTACTGGCTACTCGTGTTTCCTCTGTTACGACAAAAGCTTTTTGTCAGTAAGTGGACAGTTTTTTATAAACGTGTGTTCGTCTTTAAGGACGAACCTTAACGGGCTTCTGTGGAAACACATTTTCTTTTAATGCACATCTCCAGCAGCACCTTCACCGCTCACTGCCTCTGCTTTCTGAAACTAATATCACTGCTAGGTGCAAACATATTATATGTTTATATTATGTTTATATTTCAAGCAGTCGTATTGGTTTAAGCTGAGATCCAAATGGTTGCTATTAGCTCTCCTCTGGATACATAAGCCACTGTTACCGGGCAAAAATCTTTTTCATGACCACTCAAGGAGAACTGGTTAGTCTGGGAGTCCATAAATATGTGACTACCAGTATTATCATTTAAATATTTTTTGTTTCCTCACAGATGACATTTAAAAAATGCCTCAGCAGCAGAAATTTCATTCGTATTTAGGTCAACTCCAAACCGTGATTGACTTAAGACGAGCTACAATCACCGTCTGTAAAAGTGACTTTAATTATCTTTCCTGGAAGGCTTTTATTACGGAGCCGCTGCAGGAGAGCGTGCTCTTAAATGTCATGTAAATGTCTCAGATCTCCATCCATTTTTAGTTATTCAATGTATGTCAATAGTTTTATTAAATGCTGGATATTAAATGTACTGAGGCAGACTGTGTAGCAGCAGGATTTATTAGGCCATCGAGCAAAGTTATTACAGTGTTCCAGCCTCGTCTTGATTGACTGTACTGCTGGTAATTCTAATACAGGAGAGGGTTTTTTCTATTAGTAAACTGTAGGTGGGGAGAGATGGATGATATCAGAGTCCACATACGAGAGCTAAGCTGTGCAACGGCAATAAAGAGATGAGCAGAACCTTCCAGAAGTGACTGTGAGCTGTCACCGGTACCGCACCGGTGGCTGTCTTATTCTTATTGGATCAGTTAAATGGGAGTTAAAGGGTTGTGTGTCAGGAAACGACAGCGCCTGATCAAACCCGTTCACTTGTTTTTGCCTTTGGGGTCTCCTGTTCCATGTTTTGATTCCTGAGACACTGTGGTGTCAGTCCCTGCGTGTGTGTGTGTGTGTGTGTGCTGCGTTACAGTGGATGTGTATATCAGATGATGCAGCATGACTCAGCTGATGTGTGTTACTTTGAACTACATTTCACAGTTTTAACGCGAGCGAGCAGTGAATCAGTCTAAAACTGAACACAGGTTATTTTTATTTATGTTTTTACTACGACAGTCATGCAGACGTGAAACCAGGAGGCATCTCATGCCTGTATGGAGCGTTCATGACAAACAGTGTCACATAGAGTTACTAGACTCGAGCTATGAAAGCATCCTCCTGTCACCTGTGTATACATTACATATATTACCAAGTATGACCACTACAGATGGGTGCATGGATGCCCGTCCGTGCATAGGTATAACCACTCCGTACAGAGTATACAAACCGTGCAGAGAAAGAGTCGCAGCACGTCGAATGCAGCATAATGTCAGTTTGTTAAGTTGAGTCACTCACTCGGTTAATGCCCAGTACAGTCTGTCATTGTCAGCGTGCCAAACAAAGGCAGAATCTGCCAAAGCAGAGAGATGGAGGGGGAGTGAAATCACTTTATAAATCAGCCACACACACACACACCTGCATGGAGTTAGACAACCAGCCTATGTCAGATACAGGTTGAGCACTCCTTTGGGACGACTCCCGGCTCTCCAGATGGCTCGCCCATCGAGACAGATTTGACTTTGCTAAAATGTTTTCTGATCTTCTCTCTGCGTGGTCTGTCTGAATCGTTTGAGTTGGAGGTGTCTGCTCGGTGAAACAAACAGGTGAAAACATCGACAGGTGTTGGAAGTTTGCATTAGGCTGCTGCATTTCTAAAACAACACCACCTCTCCTCCTCCCTCCTCCTCCCTCCTCCTCCTGGGAAGACATTGCTGTGTGTGACATGTTTGCGAGGAGAGGCTGCAGACTTTCTTCAAGGATACTCTCCTTGAAGTGCTGCTAGTTAGTCAGGCCCACAGCTTGAAGGTGAACTGTAAGTGCCCCCATGTGGCAAGTTGGATGTATTGCATTAAAAAGGCAGTGCATATCACTGTGCTAATAGACACTAAGCTCCTCAAAGCAGCTTAAATTCAGAGGCAGCTGAGCTTGTCTTTGTTTCTACGTCAGATTCAAGCTCCACCTCCAGTTATGATTAATGAATAATCACATTTTACTGCTAATGGGGCCAACATGCAGCACGTCATGCTCCAGAAACACCATCATACCTCTCATTAAATCATTGTTTCTGCCTGCACTTGCAGTGTTGCATGTCCTTACGCACTCTGATTGAAAACATCCTGTAAAAAATTCATTTGACGTGAGAGAGGGGCCCTAACTGTTTTAATCACGCCACTGTGTCCTGTAATCGTACTCCACGAATGAAAAACAGGCCACATACCGCATGAAGAAGAAGAATGGGCCCATTAAAGCGATTCAACTTTCCCGACCACGAGTTCTTCTCCTCCTCCTCGGCGGGCGCAGAGGAGATTGTGTTCCTTGGTGACAGAGGCCTGAGTGGCTGAGAGCTGTTCAATCAAGTGGCACCGACACACTAAATGACCTGTCAGATTTTGATTGGCTCATCCCGGGGTTTGTGTCAAAGGTCAAACGGTATCTGAGCGGAGTGACAATGAAACTCACACACACATAACACAGTCGATCGGACCGTGGAGCATCTTGTGGCGCAAATCAAGTAGTATTGTGTGAAAATACAACCCCGTTTAAAGATAAAGGACGCTTTTTAAGGCATACAAATAACCGCCGCTTCTGATTTACTGCTGCCGACTGACCGCTGCAGTCTGAAATATAATGTCGGGGGTAAATCTGCTGCACTGTTTTATCAGACGCACACAGAGGGAGAGAGAGCGATCAGCCAGGTCCAAACAGTGCAGCGAGGGAGAGAGAGAGAGCAGGAAACAGTGATACAGCGTCGATGTTGTTACTTTATAAGCTCTCTGTTCGGTGCCACGACACGAGCAACGAGAGCAACTTTTAAAAATGTCGCTTAGATTCACGGCATGTCTCACTTAGTGTAGTTACCCTCTAACATAATATAACACATCAATGCGTGCAGAGCGGAGGATTAAAAGTGTAAAGAACAATAACAGATTTCTGCATGAGTCACTGAAAGCGCGTCTGACTCCAAACCAGCGTGTTTGTGTATATTGTGGACTTTAATGGAAGTTAATATAAGAGATGATTCGATGATACGAACCCTCGCCACCGGCTGATGATCTTTCTTTGTGTTTCCTAGAAATAACCTCAGCCTTTAATCATCCGAATGTGTCACCACGAGCGCTATATTTCAATGTTGGCCTCCAGCTCGGAGGAAATATTCCTTCTACAGCAGGCGTAGTCAATTATGATTTCAGGAGGTCCGGATAGAGAAAATGCTCACGTTCATCATCGCGTTTAAGTTGCATTGATTATTTTATATCTATTGAAGCAGCATTGTCCTTGTATCAACATCTGCACTGACTTGGCTGCAGTCTTCCGGATTAAAAGCCGGTTTTCGGTGTCAGCCTTCCTCCGTTTAGCACACGCCGTGTGTACTGTAGTGTAATAGTTTAAAAAGTGTCTTTCCTCCCAGATTGTGATTAAAATTTGTATTATATAATCATATATTTCACTCCAGGGAATCAATTTATCAAACTGGCATGTTTACATTTCAAATAAATCTCCCTTCATTACAAAACGACCATAACTGTGTTGAGCGCTCGGACTTTGCTTCATTTTTAAAATGACATTTCTGGCCAAGCTTTAATTTCCATCTGCGTCTTCCGCTGGAGACTCTCCAGTGTTTCTTCAAAATCCCTCAAATGTAGCAGACAGACAGGCAGACAGACAGGCAGGCAGGCAGGCAGGCAGGCAGCAGAGAGCCGTGGAGCATGATGATGAGGTTTCAGGTCTGAATGTTGTTTCAGGATGTTTCTGATAAATGTCAATAAAGGTCATGGATCCGCACACTGCCTCTGAACCCCCTCAAACGCTGTAGGTTCCCTGTTTAACGTCTGTTAATGCTGTAAATATGAAATCTAAAGGTCGTATCGTATCTCGACAGTTGGTTGTGACTCAGCTTGCGATGCTGACCGTCCTCCATCTTCGTATGGGCGTGCGGTGGAGAGCAACAACGAGCCGATCGCATTGAAATCAGGCGTGTGGGCACACGTGTAAACAAATGGACGAGTGGAAGGCTGAGCTGAGAGGTCTTTCTCCTAACTGACCAACCATCCATCCAACCATGCCCCCTGCTCCCCCACTCACTCTTCATCTCTTATTACAATAGTAAACACACACACACACACACTCATGCTGCCCACTGATGCTCTCTCTCCTACGAGGGCATGCTGTTTGTTTGCTGCCTCAGTCAGCTCTGATGAGGTATTATTCTCCATCACTGGCTGTTTTGTGGCCGTCGTCGCCTCTGGTAGATGGAATGGGTAATGATAACGCCCACACACACACACACATACTAAAGCATCACGTAACACACCATGTGATGGCAGTGCTGAGTGTGTGTGCCGTGGAAAAAAAGCTTAGGTATCTCTCCAGTGTGGATGGCTGTCATGGTGACATCATCCCCACACAAGAACTGTGTGTGTGTGTGTGTGTGTGTGTTTCCGACGACGTGAAGCGTACAGCTCATTTCCTGTTCTCACACCTCGGATGATGTTGACGCCGAAGCAGCCGGATGTGTTTTAACATCGTTTGCTTGCATCTAAAAACCTCCGTGAGCCTGATTCCATCTGACCGAAGACGTGGAAGTCAAGAAACGCACTTTCTGATCAGACTTACTGAATTAGCACGCTTCCAACGGCGCGTGATTTCATTTCACTGCTCTTCAGCTGTGAGTTTACGTGTGGATCAATGTGAGCATCAGTGGCTTGTGGGATTGGTTTGGTTGCACTTTTAACCCTCTTCCTTGGAGAAATAGAAGATCCAGAAAGAAAAGGATGAGGAAATCCAGCGTGGCATGAAATAGTCTTTTGAAAACGCCTTTTTGTTGGAGGTGTTCGTGTATTTCTAAGACTTCTCATGTAGCTAGCAACAAAAACTGCAGTTCCTCTTGTCGTCCACTTGAGGCTGGCTCCAGAAGTGAGTCAGTCTCCATAAGTCCCCATGTTCAAATGTCCAACTTCACAGCAGAAATAAACATGTTTACAGCCTGGTACAAAAAACAGTTTTGGTCTCTATAGCTAATTTCCTGTTCATGACAACAGGTAGCGTGTACTGGGTTTATTTATTATTATTTATTTACTGGAAACAGATTTGTGCTGCCGTTCGGAGGCTGTAAAACAAAAATGAAGCTGAAAGAGGCTAAATAGGTCAGTAGAGCTGAAGGCAGCTGGTGATTGGTCTGTGGGTTTGTTACTACAACCATACATATACATTGAAAATAGATTTATTTGTGCAGCATTAAGTTCAGAGCCGCTGCCACAAACCTTCACAGAATTCTTGAGGATCTTTATCGTCTCGTCCTTCACGTGCAGCCACTCCCACAGAGCGAGTCCAGGGATTTGTAGTTCAAGCTCCCTTTGCCTCCAATTCCCAGCAGCACGACTATCAATTGTTTCTGCCTGGAGGTGCGGATGCTGTCAAGCAGCACTGCCAGTTGAGTCATTTATTGACAGAGGGCTGGCAGCCAACGCAGACAACTCTCTCTCTCTTTCTCCATCTCCTGCTGTTCTTATCTGCCTCTTTCCTTCCCATCATTCTCTCTTATTCGTCTCCCCCTCCTCCTCCTCCTCTCTCTCTCCCTCTCACTCAGCTCTCCTCCCTCCCTTTCACTCAGTTTCCCTCTCATCAAGTATCTCGCTCTATTCATCTCTATCTCTCTCTTCCCTCTTCCTCCCTCCCCTTTCTCTCTCTCTCTCTCTCTCTCATTTATCGTTCTTCCACTCCAGAAGCTCTGACACAGTCACACACACACTCACACACACACACACCCTATGTAGCCTGTACAGCTACAGCAGCCAGCCAGCCAGCCAGCCAGCAAGCCAGTCGGTTCATTCATCTTTGGTTTTGCCAGAGCGAGCGACTCATACATCAGGCAGCAGCGCGTCTTGTGTTTGATGACTGTACGAGTAACCCAGAGAAGAGGAGCCGGAGACAAAGTGTTGAAGTAAGCAGAGGTTAGTGACGCGTGGCAGCAGCGGCAGCAGCATGACTGCTTACCTGAGCAAACAGCAGAGCTGCTTCGCGGACCTGGACGGAAGGGGGGAGTGCGAGGAGGTGCCATGTTCCTTCAGCTGGCACCAGCAGCACCCCAACAGTCAGCACCACCATCAACAACAGCACCACCATCACCCGTGCCAGAGGTATCATTACGGTGGATCCATCCCCGGTGGTGCCACCCTTCCCCGAAAGGGGGGCCGTACGGCGGCGGCCTGGCACTCGGACAGCGCGTCCAGGAGCCCCGGCCGAGTGGCGACAGTAAGAGCCAAGGGGGGCAGCTGTGACCTGTGGCCCTCTGAGTGTGGCTGCGTCCAGAGCTGGCAGGAACCCTATCAGGTAAAATCTGCTATTATCAGAGACCACGAGGAGCAGCGATGACAGATTTGTAGATATGTTCATCTAGAGTTAAGGTGATGCAGGAGAGTTTGTTGCTGGACTTTCTGATGACAGAAGCTCATCACTTTGTTGAATCCTTTCCTTGCTCAGCAGCTTGAGAGAGGTCCGTCTGTAAAACTTCATTTGAAACCTGTTATATGATGTAATGTTTGAGATTTCAAATCTCAGCCTGACCACAGAGGAGGAATGGAGTTTGGTTTCCTGTGAAGGGAGGATCTCCCCCTCCAGGTTATGCTTGATAAGAAGCTATAACTTGATAACTGCAGTGACTGTCTCACATTTTTCCTTCGGTATCCAAACTCTTGCGTAGTTGATCCATGTCATATAATGTCCAGGAATTAGTTTTGAGAGCGTTTGCATGTTTTTGTTGTTGACTTACAGGACTGTATCAGTGTTAGTCCTCTGGCATTGACTTCAAGGCATTACTGGCTTGTTACTCACTCAGTTGGAGTCGACATTGCTTCATTTAATCTGTGACTGACAGAAGTTATTCACCTCAGAGTCATTTAGTTCAGAGAAATCAGGAGCAGAAAGAATAAAAACGTGACACGACTTGACTGAAGTGAGCTAAGTTTCCAAAGGAAGCAAAGCAGCAATGTCAGACGTGGTTATGAATTACAATTAACATCATACATTAGCTTCAAGAAGAGGTCAGGAACTGAATTTTGGGTCCTTCCAAACCCGACGATACGCCGCCGTGCCAAACATGAGGAATGGCACCGCTAAAGAGGACAGGCATCTACAAATCAAAGCCCAAGGACAAATGGTGGACGTACTCCCCTGCCAATTCTTGGCACTCGAATATTAGTTGTTTTTGTACACACACACACACACACACACGGTAGTTTCCAAATATGGACAAAAACAAACAAACTGTAAATCAGAGCGTCGAAGCAAAGCTGCTAATCTGCATCTGATTGGCAGAGAAGATTTTATTTGTGGAGAAGATTCTCAAAAATTATGAAACTATGATTCATCTTGAAGTCATTAAAGGCACGAGCAATACATTTGGCCATGTTCGTTCGAGGATTGACGGCAGTGATTGAACTTGTTATGAAAGCCGTCTGCGGACACTTTTTTGTAGTTGTAGTTGGGAATAAATGGAAAAATTTGACAGTCATAGCCCGACTGATACTGAACCTTTGAGGCCAGTACTGTCAGCAGGTATACAAAACAGCTTTTTATAAACCACCATGACCAAGATATGTACTGAGCGGGACATTTTACAGTTTAAAAATAAACTTATTGTTACTTATGTACTGCAGTGAAGACGCTATTTGTTGTTGTCTTGTTGCTTATTGACTGACTGCTACTGATATAGCTACATTTAGTTAATATTGGCGATTTTATCGGTCTACCGCGGCTCAAATGTCACGTTAACTTAACGTTAACCTTGCACCATGAGCGTCACAGCAGGCTCTTTTCTTATGAAAAAGATGCATTAAAATGATGAAGGACGCGGCCTGAGCGTGATGTCGGCCTCGCCCGTATGTTTTAATTTTTAAGTTAGTGCGCAGCTGTAACGTGCTCCTCTCTGTAATAACATTATGGACGTCTGGGTCTGCCTGAATATATTCTCAATCTCAATAAGCCGGGCTCACCTCGTTATTGACCTCACAGTATCTGTTTTATGTGGCTGTACGGAGGACACTGTTTTACCTTTTATTACCTTTCAAGAGGAGCGTCTGCGGCTGTAAATGAGTAAAAATGTCTAAAAGCAGTAAAGCATCTGTTTCCTTTTAGGCTGGACGGTTATTAGCAGAGAAAAACGGAGATTTTTATTGTCAGATGAGATGAAACTGGAGAGTTGACAGCAGCTTTATGACTGATCAGTGCTGTCCTGTAGGAATTAAACATAATTCTACATGTGTATCAGAGAACAGGCAAATGATGATTGTTGTGAGTCATTTTAGCAACCTTAGCACGAGCGAAATTACCTCAGGCGAGGCCAGTGGGAGGTAATGGGAGGCCGTCCATCACGTAGCTGAGGGGATTGGAGGGGTGGATGTATGGAGGGGGCAGCCGGCATTACCTGTTCTCTCTGCCTTGAAAGATGGAGAGCTGGACGAGGAGGTGCTAAGGAGGCGAACACACTCGTACTACAGCAGGCACATTTCAAACAGCCTGAAGTCTCAGAGTTTGCATGGAAATGCCACATGTCTGTTTGTCTTGTTAACATCCGTCAACGCCAAAATTGGTTGTACTTCATTATTACTTTCCTGGAATATGGACAGACTTCCTGTTCAGCCACGTTTCCTCCCTTCGCTCACTGATCCTTCCCGTCCATTTGCATCCTCCATTTTCTTCTCCCGTCTCTCTCTCTCTCTAACCAGACTTTCCAAAGCTTCCCACATCGCACGTTGTGTTGTTGACTATTTTTACATGAGATGCCAGTGAATTATTGATACGCTCGGCTGTTTTCATGAGCCACTATACATAGAGTTGGCGCTGAATTATTGAGGAAAACTCGATAAGAGCACAAGACTCGACCGAAGAAGTACAAGCGACTCGCTCTGTAACATCTTAAGTCGGCCGTCGTGGCAGTTTTCACTGTGGGAGCTGAGCGTTTTACACCTTCCTCGTCATCCAGTTAGAGCTTTATGTTGGAGATGTTCATCAGAGAAGACAAAATATACGACATTGTGGTGGTTTGTACTCGGAGCAGCTCACATGTTGTGTGTTTGTTTAATGATATACACGAGACTCTAACCATGTAGAAGGGCATCTGGCCTGACACCACCAGAGAGCTGACCTGATTAATTACAACACTGAAAAACTGTGAACGTAAAAATTCTTCTGTGCTGGCAGTATAATTGAAAATTCAATATTACTACACTACGATGTTGTCACTGGTTGTAGTTCATAGCTCTGTGGAAGCCTCTTAACATATCAAGCACAGGCTTAATGTGTTGTTGGTCACGTGGCTGCATGTTGGGATGCATGAAGAAGAAGAGAAATAAGCCTAAGTGCAGTTAAGCATGTCATTTATGCACACAGCTGAGTGGCAATTAGCTCTTGGGGCTCTGTGTGTGAGCATACATGTGGATTCGTAGTGGCAGTGGTGTTCATGTTGTGTGTTATTGGGTACTGTAGGGTATAAAAGTACAACACAGTTAAAATGTATGAAGCAATGGAAGGAAGTATGATTTGTTTGAGCGTCTTCATCTTTTTCTGTTCAGTTCGAGGCGTCACGTCACGTTTTGGGCTGCCGGGTCATTTTCAGCGTGACTGACTGATAAAGCCTCGTCAGCAGTGACCGTATGAAGAGTGGACAGAGCGTAAAGTGACGTCGCTAACGGGTTTCTGAAGGGCTGAAAATTTAACATAATGTTGGCTTCTTCCGACTCCCGGCTAATCTACATATCAGCAAAGACGTGGATCATCGGCGGCTGAATGATGCCGGAGTGCCCAAACAAGCCATCTGTAACTGTTAATCAAAGCGTCCACGCTCTTAATCCTGCATAACTTTAAGCCTTAATATAATCTGAACAGGTGAGTTGTATATAAATTCACCCTCAGTACAGTTGTCATGAACGGGGAAATTAGCTACAGAGACCAAAACAGTTTTTTGTACCAGGCTGTAAACATGTTTATTTCTGCTGTGAAGTTGGACATTTGAACATGGGGACTTATGGAGACTGACTCACTTCTGGAGCCAGCCTCAAGTGGACAACAAGAGGAACTGCAGTTTGATGCTTTGTTGTAAGCTTGTTAGCTTGTTGTTAGCTTGTTTTATCTTGTAGTTAGCTAGTTTTTAGCTTGTTGTTAGCTTGTTTTATCTTGTAGTTATCTTATTATCTTGTTCTATCTTGTCTTAGCTTGTAGTTAGCTTGTAGTTAGCTTGTTATCTTGTTCTAGCTTGTGTTAGCTTGTTTTAGCTTGTAGTTAGCTTGTCTTAGCTTGTTGTTAGCTTGTTTTAGCTTGTAGTTATCTTATTATCTTGTTCTATCTTGTCTTAGCTTGTAGTTAGCTTGTTATCTTGTTCTAGCTTGTGTTAGCTTGTTTTAGCTTGTAGTTAGCTTGTCTTAGCTTTTTGTTAGCTTGTTTTAGCTTGTAGTTAGCTTGTTTTAGCTTGTAGTTAGCTTGGTATCTTGTTCTATCTTGTCTTAGCTTGTTGTTAGCTTGTAGTTAGCTTGTTATCTTGTTCTAGCTTGTGTTAGCTTGTTTTAGCTTGTAGTTAGCTTGTCTTAGCTTGTTGTTAGCTTGTTTTAGCTTGTAGTTAGCTTGTTTTAGCTTGTCGTTAGCTTGTTCTTGGGGGCTTATGGAGACTAACGCACTTCTGGAGCCAGCCTCAAGCGGCCGCTCGTGCTGTTGCAGCTTTTAGCACTTCATTTCTCAGCCACGGAGGTTGCCGCTTGCTCGACGGCCTCATTTCTATGGAAACCTTGTGCTGGCTCTCTGTGTACACACTTATCTTGTGCCCATGAAATATTTAAAATGTGGGAACAAATTGCATCCTGTGGCCACTCCAGGGATCTGTACTTATGTAATTGCTGCAAGTCACAGTTTCTGTCCACATGCATTACAGAGTAGTATATATGTAGCAGTGAATGTATGTGATGGCAGAGCTCGTGCTGCTTGTGTGCTACATGTTCAGTATCTCTAATGTTTCTCTCTTGCAGGCGTCACAGCTGTGAATTCATTCATGTTATTAGTGTGCGTGCACGGAGAGCACAAGCGTCTTAATCCGTCTCATCATTCCTCTCACAAACACCATTTTCCTTCAATCAGTTTCTGGTGTTGCAATCCCGCACAGCCAGCCAACTGTAATCTCTCTCTTTTTTCTCTTAAATTCACTGAGTCAGTCAGTCTGCGTGTGTGTGTGTGTGTGTGTCATGTGAATGAGCCACAGTAATTCAATAATTCACAGGAATGTAAATGCTGCATATTAATGTCCTGAACAGACCAACTGAGGCGACGTGAGCGTTTAAATGTGGAATCTATAATTAAATGTCAAAGTTGGGCACAATTACTGCATAAAGTACAAGCTGGGAGGAATACCGGCATCATTATTAAATTTAAGATAAGACGGCCACAATTCAGTAATGGGATTTTTCTATTTTAATCTTAACATGATGAAGTTTTTACTGTTTTTGTGGAGTGGAGAAAAAAGCCTGAAGTTACGAGGCAGCAGAAGAACTTAAACAAACCTCTTCTCTTCTCTTTCACGTCCTCTAAAAATAATTATTCATATAAAAAAATATCCCAGAGTCGAGTTTGGGTCTAATTTACATTCACTAACGTGCAAAAAAAAAAAATACTGATTAATTGATTTGAGCTCACTTGGAGCGTGAAAACAAGTTGATGGAAGTATTTTAGCGATGGCGTGCATTATTCATCCGACTAAAAATGATGATAATTTCTGGTAATTAAACTTTGTAAATATTTCTTGGTGGAGACGCTGGCGAGGTTTTCTCTTCAGTCTGAGTAATCGTTGTGAAATTCAGCTTGTTCAGTTTTATTTCTCCTCGATCATTCAGTAAATTTTCGGTTTGTCCACATCTTTTATAGTCGGTGCTCTTTGCTCGCAGATCAGCTGTCTGTCAAGATGTCAGTGATGTGTTGAATTCTTTGAATTTGCCTTTAAACTGTTATAAATAAATAAATAAAAATAGATATTTGATCATCTAGCAGTCCATAAAGAAGCAGTCAGTCCTATAGGGTGTAGTCAGGTCATGTATCAGGGTGATATCTGTGGTGGTGTGACGGAGACATGGGCGGACAGGCTGGAGAGTCTCTTGTCGACGACGTGTGCTGTCACTGGACTGATGACCAAGCAGCTTCATGTCAGTCAGTCAGGCAGCAGTGACAGAGATCGTCCTAATACCACACATGAAATATGTTCTTTGGATTTGTGATTTAGACGTTCACGTCTCTCATCTTTTGCACACGATATGGCGCACTACTTGTTATGCATTACCTTCTTTTTTTCATTCTAATTATTAACAGGAGAATGATTAGCCCGTTCTTTTATTTTTGCCCTTGAGTTCGATTCATCTTGTGGGGACAAAAATCAAAGGACGGATTTCAAAGAAATCTCCAAATGCATCCTTGAGCGTCGTCTTCCAAAGTCTGGCTCGTTGTTTAAACCGAACTGCTGCTAATCCGATGTTCGCTCATCGCTCTCTCGTGTCGTGGCGCTGCCTTTAACCATCTGCTCATTTTCTACAGGCCCTCGTGAGGAAATGTTTTGTGTGCTCTGTGTGACATTGGTTTCATTTTCATGCCGCTACAATTTATGACTGCAATATTATTACCTGACTGGAGGTCAAATTTCCAATACAGACGAGAGAGCAGTGCAGAGGGAAGGTGGTGTAACTCAACACGAATCACACAATCTGAAGTCACGACGCTTTGGAGTCAAAATGTTCACATCTGCATGGTACAAACTTTCTACATCCACTCGTGTCCTCGTCCCTCTCTCATGTTAAACCTGCTCAGCTATAATAACTGCAGCAGGGCGCGGTGTACCAGAGTGTTTCTGCTGCCATCCAGCAAATGGAAGTCTGTTAAATTGTTGATGATACAGAGATCCACGAGGTTGGAAAGTAGGACAGTGTTTCTCCATCACTAAGTCTCAACCTTTTCTTCCCTTTTCTCTCTGTGTGTCTCTTACAGGCCAGCCCTGCCCCGATAATTGTCAACACAGACACTTTGGAGTCAGTTCCTTATGTGAGTTTGGATTTCTGTCTTTTTAATGCATCTGTTAGCTTGTTCTCTTTGAGTGGGAGATCAATTCCTGCAGCAGATGAAAGCACAATCGAGTAAGAGTCTTTCCCTGAGCTCGAGGTGAGACAGTTTCCGGTGGTTTGATTGTGTAACTTATCTTAGTAAAACAAATGAGGTCGCAGTGCTGAATTATTGATGCTTGTCATGAATAAAAGACCTGCACAAGAGTTTGTAAAGTTTTCACAGTGTTTTACATCAAAACAGATAAATGAAGCTGAGCTGCCGAGCAGAGGCCGGATAAATAACAAACGCTGGTGTCGCTTTGTTGCTACAGTTTTCACAGTTAAAGATGATTTTCTCTTTTTATTCTGCCTGCTGACATTACTTACGTGTGTTTAACAGCTCTGACCATAAAGTCAAAAAAGATGAACCCCGCTTCTCTCACTGCTGATTTAGTCTTCAGGTTTTTCTCGCCTCTACCATCACATGAAGTTCAGATAATAATATCTGATGCGACCCAACTGGGAATATGATATGCAACATCTCATATGCTCGTGTGCTATTCCTGTATGAATGCATAATGACGGAAGCGCTCGCTGCTAATTAATCATCTCAGTGAGATACAGGATGAGCCTCGCTCCTCAGCAGCTAACCTCCATGTTGCAGAAATAGCGAATGTTGATTAACCATCACCTTAAATTGTTTCCCTTGTGGCGGAGCCCATTTAGCACAGAGAGTGCAAGTGGCCCTGGAACACACCTGTCACCTTCAGTTTAAGTATGCAGAGTCTGTGTGGAGCTTAACATCACCCTCTATGAATATAACTCAGTATCATTATTGAGCAGCGCTGACGTGGATTTTCATTTTGAAGCAACGTTTGACTGAAAAATGGAGCGAATGTCTTAGCTCAGTCTGTTCTTTGTCTCCTCAGGTCAACGGCACAGAAATTGAATATGAGTTTGAGGAAATCACTCTAGAGCGGGTGAGTATCTCAGATCCCCACAGCTGTGTTTAACCTCGGAAATTTATATATACGCGAACACGCCTCGGCACTGCGGCGCGGTGAAATGGTCTCCTGAAGGCTTTAAAACAAGATGCAAGGCGGAGATGAGGGGGAAGGTGAAACGACCCCGCCGCCTCACGAGAGGATCTCTGCACCGTGTGTGTCTCAGTAAACCACAGTGAGCTTCTCTAAGACGTTTGGTAACGTTTTATTTGGATAGTCCACCCACAGATCAGCAACACAACAGCTTTGTCCCTCACACATCCAGATAAAACAGTCTGTGTTAGAGCACATGTGGCCCATAAATGAATCTGGAAGTCACTGAGATGGAAATATCAGCCAAGTGAACACTAACTAGGCAGAGAGGACGGAGTTTTGACAGCTCTGATACGATCAGGAGCAGAGACAGACCCAAACTAACAGCAGAGGTGAACAACACCAACAAGAGGAGGCTGCACTGGGCCGTCAGAGAGATGTGATTTAATACATCAGTTCTCCCAGACCTCCATTATTATTATCCTCAGCCATCAAATGATGGCCGAAAACCATCTTGTGTAAGTCTCTGAGCACAGACAGGCCTGTGTCAGGTCCTCTAAAGTCACCCGGAGAGCTGAACAACACTTTTTTGATTCAGCGTTCGAGGCCCTGCAGGGGCACTCGTTGGGTTTTGTAATCAAGAGAAGCAGCTATTCCCAAAAGCTAACAATTTAATCAAAGGTTGACTTTCATTTTGTGAGTGGGTATCCAGGGGATTTTATTTGCAGAGCCGACAAAGTGCAGCCTGCTCTCTGAAAGACATGCCGTTTATGAGGCAGGGGCTTTATAAATACAATATTTCATAGTAAATTTGTAATAATAAAGAGCCGGGAGAGAAGCTGCGAGACGAGGACCTGCAGCGGGGACGCCAAAGTCATTCTGTAATGGCAAACTGTGGACTTAACACCTCCGACCACTTTATAATCAGGCTGAGAGCAGCGAGACGATAAAACTGTTAAACCATGCGTCAATATTTCACTTTTGGAGAGATTGTTAGAAAAGGATTAAAAGAAACACACATTCAAAAGACAATGAGAGTGCTTACAAGGACTTTTTTTTTAGTTGTTTGCACAAGATTTATCTTGTCCTGTGCATCAGTGAATCCCAGAGGAGGAACCTTCAGTTGCTCGGGGATGTTTGGAAAGATTGAGACGCTCAGCTGATAAGCTGATTCATGTTTATGATGAAAATACGCACATCGTCACTTTGCTACGACTGGACACACCTCCAAGCAACCTGAGTCAGCTGTGACACCTGAGAGTGTGTGAAAACAAGCAAGTGTGAAGCCAAACTAAAGAAAAGTAACGGATAAATGGTCGAAACATCCAGTTTAGTCCAAACTCAAGCCTTCAGATGAACGACGGCAAGATAAAAATATCATTTTACATGATTAATATTAGTAAAAGATGAGCACGCATGCAACATTTTATTGTTGGTCGTGTTCCCTCCATGGAGACGATAACAGCAGCAGTTACAGCAGCAGTTGGACTGTTTCTATAATGGGATGCTAAGCACAGCCCCACTGAGGGCAGTTGTCCTCAAACATGCAGCTGATGTGTTGGCGAATAAGTTCTGCCTCTCGTCACTACCACAGGGTAACTCGGGGTTGGGCTTTAGCATCGCCGGAGGGACAGATAACCCGCACATCGGTGATGACCCCGGCATCTTCATCACCAAGATCATTCCTGGAGGAGCTGCGGCAGAGGATGGACGCCTGAGGTTAGTGCACACAGTTACGCTTTAAATATGAGATAACGAGGAAAGTGTTGCATGTCAAAGAAAAACAACTTAAAGATAGAAGACTTGAAGATAATCTCACAACACTCACGGGAGACTGGATATATTACTGCTCACTCCTCCATAATCTACCCTCAGAAATATTCGCAGTAAACTATTTAAGATAATAAAACCACAGCCTCATTTTTCTGTTGCTATCTCCTGCATGCAACTGTACATTAAGGTCTGCACCCTGTGGATCCTGCATAAAACCCTCGAGTCTAAAACTCACCTCATCTATCTGTTAACTTTCTTTCAGAACTATTTTGGCCCGGTAACACGTGCGCTACATTAACTAGCTTCAGATATCACAGAAATTAAACTTCCGTTCACGTAACGTGAAGAGTAAGAAACCACTTTCAATTTAAAACCCAAACAATTAACCTTCAAAGGTACTCTGAGCTGACGGAGCTCTGATGGTCTCCACACTGAAGCAATTCTCTATATTACTTAAGTGTGGCCCACCATCTGTACCAGCCTTATTAAATGCACAGAGAGGGATGCAGTTTCTTTTTGCTACAGTGCAGCCTATCAAGGAGGCAAGGACACGACCTGAGCTCATTTATTACTCCACCGGGGTAAAAACACAGCCTACACTTCACTTGGCGCCGTGGATCATGTATGAAAATAGAGAATTTATGTTGGAGTAATGCAAACGTGTACGAGCCAGTTAAATATACACCTTTGCATCTGCACATCTTCGACTGTGACAAAACAGGCGTTTATATTTCCTGCATGAAACAACACGGTCAGAGCGCGCGGGGAGTATCCAGGAAGTGTCTCAGATGAAGCGTTTTGTAGTCCATCTTCTGGACTTTGTAGTTTTACCACAGATCACATCGACAACGTTCACCGTCGCTTCATGACGTAGTCTAAGTGTAAGAGCAGTCGTCTTCTCCTAACTCCTTATCACCTCTCCTTCACATCTTTCCTTGACCTCATGACATTTTCCTTCAAGGTCAAGGAAAAGTGGTTAGGAAAGGACTTTTTTTGACTATTTGACGCCATGTTGAACCGGTATTTTTCTACAGTAGCCCAGAGCAGACAAACTAAACCCTGATCTAGATATGAGACATGGGAGAGTATTCATTTGGTTGCAATCTGCAACTTCACCACTAGGCGCCACTAAAACTTACACACTGGACCTTTAAAAATCAGATTTATTCATTTAACACACACACGATCGATCCAAACATTTTTCTGAATTACCAGCTGATGGATTTTCTTCATCAGACCCTGTACATGGAGGTCCATATATATGATGATATATGATATAATGGATAGGCATACATTATGTGCATGTATATGCTGCTATAACAGAGACAAGAGGAAACAGACAGATTGCAGTAAAACAGCTGCAGTCTGTTGCATATTGTCGGTATCCTGTATCTCAGCTCCCCATCCTGCCTTTTTAAAGTAGCACTGATGGATAATGCTGTTTTTGGTTGCAGGCCAGCCCCTGTTCTTTTTCCAAGCTGCAATTCTGGAGCATTACTGTCAAATCACAGATGCTGGTCGGGAGCGTAATGCATGCACACAGAGTCGGTCTCGAGCAGATCTCAAAAAGAAGCGGGGCCGGGGATAAATCACACTTAGCTTAATTGATGGTCGCCCTCTCCAAGGTGGGCAGAGCGAGCGATGCATTACGGGTGGAGGAGGAGAAGTCTAATCTCTGCGAGGAGGACGGAGGCCTTATAGGGATTTCTGTAACGTTAGAGGAGCCACACTTCCTGTCGCCGCTCTGGGACACTAAACATACTTAATGCAGCAGCAGCTCGGCTTCAGGGAGCGCTCGCAGCGGTTTAGGTGTTTCTCATGCGGGCTGTTGTTTTGGAAAGCATGCAGTGAGGACTGAACCTGAAATAACCCCGCCATTAAAACTCTGAAAGATTTCTGTAAAACTCTCTGATACAATTCATATATATAACCTCATTTAAATATAATATAATCTAATAAGACGTTTCATTGTAAAGTAAACAGACAATGAGTTACATCCCTTAGAATATGGAGTCCACCTTTCCCAGCATTTCATTCATATATTCTAGTCCAAAGATTGTCCATGCTTCTCCAGCAAATTCTTGCCAATATGATTGGATAAGGGCTGCAGACCCAGAATATATGAAGATGGTCCGCCATTGACTGGACTTGTCTCCAGCATTTATCCTGTCCCTGCTTAAATTTCAACTTTGGAGACACAAAAAAATCAAAGCAAAATCCTCGCCAGGCTCTCGAGTTGGTGGTCTGACCCTCTCAAATATCTCTGCAGTCATCCTCAGTTATCTCCAGGCCACACTCCCTCTCCCATTTCTGCTGACCTGGGAAGCAGAGTGGTTGACTTTTCATTGTTTCCGTGACCTACCTCAGCATTAAGTACACAATAACAACATACTGTGAATGCAGTTTTAAATATTTCATGCTAATATATATTTTATGCCAGAAAACATTTATTCACTCTGCTTCAAACTGATGAAAATGGATGTGTATGTATGCATGAGATTTAGTGTGTTTGTGTGTGTGTGTTTGTGTGTGTTTGTGTGTGCTGGGTCCCAGCTGGTCCCCTATGAGCACCCCCAGGAGAGTCGTGTCCTTCAGTGCCGGGGCATGGACGTTTTGGTCGAGACCTTAAGGGGATTCAAACCGAGCCGCTGAGCTGATTCTGATTTTTACACACATGCACACACACACACACCGACTCATACTACACACACACACACACGTGTACGTATTGTGTATAATGAGCACAACATTCGAACACATGGGTCACCGCTGCACGTAAACACTGACTACTGCTAACAGCCACACGTGAGGGGCTTTTCTAGCATGTTACATATAGGGGGTCAAACATATGTCCCGAGGTCCCTGCAGGGACAGTGTTAAATCTCGGGGACACTGACTTGTCTTCTTGAGACAAAGAGCAGCTGTATGTAAGTAAGATGCTGAAGTATCTGCTGTTCGTCTGCCCTGCAAACACCGCCTTCACACTCAGATATGCCAGCTCGTTTGTGAGGTATTTAAATGATGTGAGTGCAGCCTTCCTCTCAATTATCAGTAATTATCGTCATTAATCCACGCTCTTCCTCTTCCCAGAGTAAACGACTGCATCCTGCGGGTGAACGACGCAGACGTGTCTGAAGTTTCTCACAGTAAAGCAGTCGAAGCCCTGAAGGTCGCCGGCTCTATCGTCCGGCTGTACGTGCGGCGCCGCAGACCGATGCTGGAAACCATTATCGAGATCAAACTCATCAAAGGACCAAAAGGTGACACACACACACACACACAAACTGTTGATAATATTTAAATCCCTGCAGGACATACTGTCATACTAACCGACTGCTTTCACACACACACAGGGCTCGGCTTCAGTATTGCAGGTGGAGTTGGAAACCAGCACATTCCTGGTGACAACAGCATATACGTCACAAAGATCATCGATGGCGGGGCAGCACAGAAGGACGGCCGGCTACAAGTCGGAGACAGGTTGCTCATGGTGAGTTTGTTCCATCAAATGATAGCTGATAATTCACTGATTACATTCACTCTTTAGCATCTTTATCATGTAAAACAACGGAGACTACCGCTCGATATCTCTGCAGCTGTCTAAATGATAATGAAGGGATGAAAACAGGACACTGGTTCAGAAGTGTAACAGCACGCTCCTTGAGGAGGGCATCCCTCATGCTTAACCAGCGCTTAATTTAATTACCTTCCTACTGTTGTGTTCTCACCCGAACACCATCTGTCATAATCCAGTCAGTCTCCTGGAGGCACGGAGCACGGTGGACTAATCTAAACCGAGCAGGACGGAAACACACACACACACACACACACACACACACACACACACACACGAGGCAGCCTCTTAAACTGAGCCTGATCGAACTAACGGAGGGGGGGGGCGGCTGTGTCTGTGTCCGGACAGGTGAACAACTACAGTCTGGAGGAAGTGTCTCATGAAGAGGCCGTGGCCATTCTGAAGAACACGTCGGACGTCGTCTACCTGAAAGTGGGGAAGCCCACCAATGTCTACCTATCAGATCCCTATGGGCCTCCTGATATCACACACTGTGAGTACCCGAACTGACTAGAAGTGTTCAAGCAGCCTGCAGAGAGCTGCAACTGTTTATTTCTCATTAATTTAATCTAGTCAGTTTGCTGAATGACATACAGCAAACTGACTAGAAGTTCTAGATATTTGAAATATAAATGTAACCAGTGAAAATTTGCAGGCTGGCGTCCATCAGCTGGACAGAACCATGACCCGTGAGGGCGAATGTTGTTGTCGCTCTGTTTCCGCTGCACACATTAGTGGAAACTTGTTTTGCTAATATGTGATAAGTGATTCACAGTCATGATTCAGCGCACACGTATCTCGTGTGTAATCAGAAGTAGGTGCACAGTGAGGAGACCTTTTAACATTTAATAAGTAGAGACGACACGCAGCGATTTTAATTTTCACATTTGTACAATCTGTAATTTCACATATCTAAAACACAAATGCTAATGCTTAAGTAGTGTCAATTATATTTGATATAAATGCGTTGAAATGTCACCCAAACTGTTACTAGTCACTGAATCCAAATGAGAAACAGAGAGCAACATTAGTGTTCAGTTTACGTCGTGTTTGGATTTAAAGGTGCAGTGTGCGTCACCCTCACCTTATTTTCAGCTGATTATACATGCATGATATCATAATTATGACTATTATATTTCATGTCTGCCCACATCTTACACACTTTACCTTATACTCGCTCTCCTTCTAGCTCTGGTTTGGTCTCCACCAACAGCAAAAGTCTCCACCTTGTGCTACTCAAACTCTTTGATTTGCTCTCTGTTTCCCTGTGAGCACACACTCCATTCACGTGTTGAATTCTACTTTTATTTAAATGTTTTGACTCACTGGGGTACAAAATATTGAAAATTATGAACACAGAGTGTGCAGGAATATTCTCCCTGCATCATTCATGCAGCTGCCTCTTTAATTCTCTCTCTCTCTCTCTCTCGCTCTTCCTCTGCAGCTTTTTCTCCAGCCATGGAAAATCATATCTCTTCCCCCGTCAACAGTGGCACTTTGGAGTACAAGTCTGGTCTCCCCCCCATCTCCCCCGGGAGTTATTCCCCCCTCCCTAAGCACTTACTGGGGGAAGAGGATATAAACAGGTTGGATGGTTTTTCCTTCTTACGGTAATTACCTCCCTTCCTACCAGACTACTAGAACTACAGGTAGTTTGTCCGACCCGCTCCACCCATCTCCAACTTTGTCCTGCCTGATCTGTGTCGGTGTTTGGATCACATGTCCAGCAGTGTTTTTCAAAGACAGCCTAAAAAAAAACGGAGGATGATGAAGGTGGAGCTCACAGCATCACATCCTGACCCTGCAGAGGCTCCTCGGAAAAACAGCTGTGTGAAAAGCACTGGTCTGCTGTAGTCCTGTGTGTGTGTTGTGCCATTGTGATGCATGTCTGGAAACCATTGCTTCATAGTACTTATACTGTGTAATGTCCATTTGCAGAATGACACGTTGAGATAATCTGATGGCCTGTCTGTCTTGACGTGGCGTCAGTTGCAGAGACTGATGTTGTCTCGCTGTTACATCAGCGCTTTGTTGTGTTTTTGGGATCAGTCGAGTCTCTTAGAGTCGCATCGTTTTATATGAGTCATTGCACATAACCTTAACGATGTTAGGGATCCAGAACTAGGACAGGAAATCTTACAGAAAGTTCCGCTTCGTCTGCTGTTCGCCCTCTTTCTACCTGTTGCCTCTTCGGTCGCTCGTCTCTACCGGCTGCTCCCAGTCCAAACAGAAGAAAGCTTAAGATGTCTTACAGGGAATAAGTCACAGCCAAACATTAGCAGCTCCCCACCTCAGCTGAACACGTAATCCCAAAGCAAGCTGCCATACGGCTCGGGCCCGAACGAGCCAAATTATACTATCGAGTTAAATCAAAGAGAAGAAGCGAATGTTTCCAGATTTTCCCCTCTGCTGCACGTCAAACACGAGGTTAGGTCTGAGTGGCAGCCTCGGCGGGTCTGTTTATTGGTTAAATGTCATGTTGGAGAATGAAGGAAAGTGGTGGATATCACGCTGAACAAACGAATGCATGCATAGATCAGGTCGTTGCTGCAGAGCGGTGGAGGAATATTGCAGCAGAGTGATAACAAAAGCTCATTTCAGAGGATAACTGAGGGGACCCTGTGTTAAGCTTTGTTGAGTGAAGGATTAGTCGTCCATTCACTTTGCAGTTAAGAGGTTTACTGTTTGCTTTAGGCCAAGGTCCATCTATAACAGCCTTTCAGATTACCTTGCTGACCTAAACTGTAGCACTTGTTCACCGTGTTCTACAGAACAAACTGTGAGAACGCTGCGAAGACCAGAGGATCCTCGCAGCGTCCAAAAGTTAAATTTGACCTTTTTGTTCCGCTGTTACGAGGCGAGGACGAGCCTTTCTTCTTTATTAGCGAGAGCAGAGTGATTGAAGAGTTGTTGTGGCAGCACTTGTTTTTAATTCACTCCAGATATTTTGTGCTCGTAACAATTTTTGGAGCCAAGCAGCTTATGTGCTGAGTAAAGTTCTGATGGAGGACTCAGAGGAAACCAGAGTAACACAGATAGGAGAGCGAGAGCGTCAGCGTTCATTTTGTTAGAGGAAACTCTGACGTCCGCGACGGAGACGACGATGACGACGAGCTGAGAATAGATCCTGATACCGTGATATGATGAAATGTATCTTTACGAGACAGCGCTGAAATGTGAGTGGTGAGCCATCACACATTCAAAAAGTGCATTATATATATTTTTTCCATAATTAGTAAGAGACGTTTATGCTTCATAGCAGCACAGCTGTCAGGACTGAGCGCTGTAGTGCTCTCCAAGGAGCTGATCCTGCTGCTGGGAGCAAATATTCATCTCTGAAGTGGTGGGTGGTGTTAGTCGTAATAATAAACAGTTCCAAACAGATATGAACTAAGGCTCTCTGTTTTTGCATGCATCCTTCACACCTTAGTGAATTTTACCTGAGTAGACTGTAGCCTCCTGTGTTTGACTGTCCACAGATCCTGTGTGTGAAAAACAAGGTGTTTCTGTAACTTAATTCTCTGGAAAGTCCAAATATTAATGAATTCTTATGAAGCTTTTAGTTGAATAACTACGTCACATCATCTCCACCGTTCTTCAGTTATCCTTTAAACACCACCTCTAATATTCAGAAATGTCCCTAACTGCTGCGTGGCGTTACGTTTTCCTTCTCCTTTGTAAAGAAGTTCAGAAAAGAACAAACTTTCTGGACTTTCCAGCGTCCAAACGTGACTTAGAGGCTAATGAATTAAAGACAAGGTGCACCTCCCTCGCAGGACAGCTGTATAGCCCCTTACAGACTCTTAAATGGCACCTACGGGCCCGCCACAAGGTCAGTGCATTTTGCTCTGATCCGGCCTGACTGGCTGCCTGAGCTCAGCTCGCTGCAGTATGAATGATTCAGCAAGAGAAACGAAGCCAACTGTCCAGAGTGCTTCGGCTTCTGCGCCTCACCAGCGGGTCATTATTGAGACTCCGGGACTCAAACTAGAACAGCAGCTGGTGTGAAAGATTTGGTTCTTTTCTGCACTTACATATAAGACTTGACCTCTGACCTTCACCCACCTCACTCTCTTGCCGCTGCTTCTCTGTTACACTTTGCTCAGACATTCACACTAATGCTTTCTTCAGAGGTGAATTAGAGGCCCGGCCTCTGCAACCAGAGCTCTGTGGGCTCTTTGAATCTGCAGGTCCGTTGCATCAGGAATCTCTGTTCTTTCAGCGTCTGTCGGAGTGCGTTGTTAGCAGCTCAGTTTTTTTACTTTGGTCTTGTATAGCTTGCATGTTCGTCGACATTTGTTGGTTAGTTTCTTGTTTAACTCGTCTTTCAAACCCAGCTTGAGTTCCTCTTTGAATCTTGTGAAGCCGGCTTTTAATTCTGCTCCCGAGTTGTTCATTAGTGTGCTGATCTAACTTCTTTTTCTCCACGTTCGTGTTGCCTCGAGTTAGTTCTTCGTTTTCTTGCATCTGCATCTCTCTGTGCTTCAGCTCCCCGCGCTCATAATTTAATCTGTTAAAACTTCGAGCGCTCAGTCTAACCCGCCTACCGGAAGTCACTGATGCTTTCTTCGATAGCACCGCCATGTTGAAATAACGGCAGCAGACTCGCTCCATCTCTGTTCACGTCTTTAGTTTAGGTTTTAAAAATATATTTCTCGCGATGTTTGACTGTCAGGATGGGCTGTAACGTGTGATTTAGCGTACAGTAGCTGTTGTTGTGATGACACTCAACGCTTCAGTTGCTCGCTGGAGATGTTTTTATGTTTCAGTTGCTCAGAGAGAGAAAAGAGAGTCGATGTACGAGGATGAGTGTGTAGGTGGGAGTATGCTCAATGCAGCCTAGTATGTGAGCCAGTGTGTAGGCGAGACCTCCAATATATTCATCTACTATAAACTTGTCTGACTAAATATACACACCACACATACAAACACATTCATAACTGTCTCCTTACCACGGCACGCTCCAGTTAACACAAACACACACACACACACCGAGCGCTCATTGAGTGTTTACCCAACAACGTGAATCCACAGTGCGTCCGCATGCACGAGCTCACACACCGCGGCGACACGGACGTCCTCTTCACGTGTTCTTGTCGTGTTCTTCTGTTACACGTCGCACGCCTTCATGTCATTCTTTGATCGATGTCTTAATGTGTTAAAAAAAAATAAATCAACTGTGCCATATTTTTTTATCAAAACGTTTACGCTTTCCATCCCATTAGAAATCCCTCGCTAGATGACGGGGAGGGTCACAGGTTTGATTCCCAGCACTTCCAGTTGAGGTGAGATGTTTGCTTTACTCGCCTGCTGCACGCTTTTGCATGATTTGAATGAATCCTTGGTGACAGAAGCACGACCCACCTGAATGTTCTGAATGTTTCCTCCTCAGTGAATTACGACGTGTTCAAAAGTTTCCATGCATATTTATGTCGAGCAGAATAGACGACGTGTCTCTCATAGACTGATCTGTCTGCTGAGCATGCCAACTCATTAAATGTAGAACAGAAGAGGTGACACAGTCCTGCTCTGTACACACACACACACACACACCCTTGCTCAGTCCATCTTGTGTTTATCTCATTTAAATTAAATAATCTGGCTTTAATCTACATAAACAGGAAGTAACCACAGATAATTAACATAAAATGAAGATAAACCGCCAAATCAGAATCCAGTATGGATGACTGTACCGTTACTATGGCGATGATGTACATCTATCTCTGTGTCTTATCATTCAATGGCCAAAGATTCATTTCAAAGCTGCAGTAGATGAAACAAACAACCCTTTTCACATTTACTGACACTAACTACATCCTGACAGTAGAATTATTTCAACAAATAACTTATCTGACATGTTTGAAGTCCGTGTAAAGGCACTTCCATGTTTTCTTTCAAAACACAATAAATATGTTGGAAAATAATCTTTGAATGATAAATTACTGAAATGTGGAGTTAGAGGTTCAAACAGTCATACAGTAATTACAGTAACGTTAGGTGACGTGGTGCACAGTAACGTGATTTTACATGGTGTACTCATCATGTTCATGTGTTATCTAATGTCATGTAACGTTAGACTGGAATCCAGAGGAAAATACACGGTAACAGGACACGGGACGTCTCTTATATGCAGCAGCAGCTTGTGGCTCTGACAGGAAATATATGGAGTCAGATCTCGCTTCATCAAAACACCGCAACGTGACGACAGACAGCGTTTCACTGAGATACATGACTTATGTACGTTTGGACAGAGAGACAGACACAGAGAGAGACAGACACAGAGAGAGACAGACACAGAGAGAGACAGACACAGAGAGACAGACACAGAGAGACAGACACAGAGAGACAGACACAGAGAGACAGACACAGAGAGACAGACACAGAGAGACACAGACACAGAGAGACAGACACAGAGAGAGACAGACACAGAGAGACAGACACAGAGAGACAGACACAGAGAGACAGACACAGAGAGACAGACACAGAGAGACAGACACAGAGAGACACAGACACAGAGAGAGACAGACACAGAGAGACAGACACAGAGAGAGACAGACACAGAGAGACAGACACAGAGAGAGACAGACACAGAGAGACAGACACAGAGAGAGACAGACACAGAGAGACACAGACACAGAGAGAGACCACACAGAGAGACAGACACAGAGAGAGACAGACACAGAGAGAGAGACAGACAGAGAGAGACAGACACAGAGAGACACAGACACAGAGAGAGACAGAGAGAGAGAGACAGACACAGAGAGAGACAGAGAGAGAGAGACAGACACAGAGAGACAGACACAGAGAGAGAGACAGAGAGAGACACAGACAGAGAGAGACAGACACAGAGAGACACAGACACAGAGAGAGACAGAGAGAGAGAGACAGACAGAGAGACAGACACAGAGAGAGACAGAGAGAGACAGACACAGAGAGACACAGACACAGAGAGAGAGAGACAGACAGAGAGAGACAGACACAGAGAGACAGACACAGAGAGAGACAGACACAGAGAGACAGACACAGAGAGACAGACACAGAGAGACAGACACAGAGAGAGACAGACACAGAGAGACAGACACAGAGAGACACAGACAGAGAGAGACAGACACAGAGAGACAGACACAGAGAGACTGCCCATTTTTACCTGATTTTGACACCTAACTTCATAAACTTGTTGATATTTTTAATCATTCAAATTTGTCTGGGTGGTTAATAACACTTTCTTCTTTAGTCTGACACACTCAGAACACACATCAATCAAACACACATCAATCAAACACACATCAATCAAACACACATCAATCAAACACACATCAATCAATCCTGACAGCAGAATTTTGAATACTGAAGTGCTAAAAACTGTAAATCCTCCAGCAGCTCCAGAAGTGAGTCAGTCTCCATAAGTCCCCATGTTCAAATGTCCAACTTCACAGCAGAAATAAACATGTTTACAGCCTGGTACAAAAAACAGTTTTGGTCTCTGTAGCTAATTTCCCCGTTCATGACAACTGTACTGAGGGTGAATTTATATACAACTCACCTGTTCAGGTTATATTAAGGCTTAACGTTGCGCATATTTAACAGTTGTGATGAATATAAAGCATGCCAGCGCTCTGACCTAACACATTTATACCTGTTCTGTCTCTCTCTGCTTTGTGTCTGTTGTCCCTCCTGTCTTTCATCTTGTGTGCCTCCGTCACCCTTTGTTCATCCCACAGCCTTCACCTCCACCACCACCACCACCACCTCCACCCACCTCTCTGTCTCTGGACACTAACCTCTCTGCTCTTGTCTCTCACTCCACTTGTAGGCCTCCTGAGCCAGTTTACAGCACTGTGAACAAACTATGTGACAAAGCACCCTCCCCCCGACACTATTCCCCAGTGGAGTGCGACAAAAGCCTCCTCCACTCCGCCCCCATCCCAAACTATCACTTAAGCCTGTTCCCTGACTCGGACATCACCAGGTACTTTCCACCACCACCACCACCACCACCACCACCACCGCTCTGTGTCCCACCCCAACATGTGAATGGCATGCCATGTTACCACATCATCCACCTGTGTTGTGTCTCTGTGTCTTCACTTGCTTGCTCCCGGCAACCACGTCTCGATGTTTGTTTTATCAAGCTGGCATGCCGTTCCTCCCTCCTCCATTTCCTTCTCTCTCTCCTCAGAGCCTCCTCGTCTTATCCGCCACCAACACATGGTCACTTTTATCTCAGAGGAATATACTAACGTCAGTATAACGTACCAAAAGAGCAGAATAATGTTTATTATATTAGTTTTTATTATAACTATTGATAGATTATTCATCTTTAGTCATTAAAGGTACGTTGTGTAAGATTTCTGATTGCACTGAACTCAACACACTGCATGCTAATAAAAGCTAAAATTAGTGGCATAAGGCTAACAAGCTGATTTATTATTATATACGTGTATTTATTGAGTTTTAACAGTTTGCAAAAATACATTTTAATACAATGAACAAAGAATACAATGGTCAAACTGTAACTAAAACTAAAAACTGACATCATCATACACAGTTTACACAGTCTGTCGTCTGCGTTTAGTGTGATAGCGACCAACAATCGATAGATACCAGCCTGAGAAGTCTTTTGTTCATCAATAGATGGTTTAATTGTCCCCTCGTGTCTTTATAATTAACATATTTTAATTGTCTGTCAGTGTAATTTCCCACACTAACACACCGACAGTTGTAAGACTTTTTTTCATAAAAGCTGTTCATCATTTTGAAACATCAGAGGACAGACGAGATGAATCACGAGCATCTCCTCAAAAAATGATGTCGGAGTGAGCAACGATGTCCGAACGTTTGACAGTCGTCGGTAGAGCTGAGGCGACGTTGCACCCGAATGGAAATGGAGAGTTGGTGTAGTCGTAAATGTGACGGTGCAGAGGCTGCTGCATGCTGTGAGGTGACAAGTGAGCATGCTCGTTGTACTTAGACGCTTTCACTAACCTAATTCTTTCAAGCTTGATGTTTAACCTTTAAACCACCTCTGTGTGTGTGTGTGTGTGTGTACATGCATTCACAAACACTGTGTTTGATTTACAGTCAAATAAGGCTGCTGTGTGTATTTTCCAACATGGATGTCGCTGCCCGCCACATCCAAACACACATTTTGTCCCTCTGCGTGTGTGAGTGAAACTTCCTGAACTTTGTTCAGCTGGTGCGTTTCCTGGTTTTTGCCGTTGCCATGGCAGCACGCTTCCTTCACAGATTAATTTTTAGTCTCGAGTGAACGAAGTCAAAATGAGTTATAAGTGCATTTTTTTCCTGTGACTGATCCAATATACAGCGAATCACATCTCTGGGACTGTGGGCGACCAAAGGTGCACTGAAGGGGGCCATGAAATGAAAGAAGGGAGCCCGGATTGACTCTGCTTTGAGATCGAGTCTTTCAGCTGCCGAGCTGAGATCCTGGATGAGCTCAAAATGAACCGCAGTGTTAAATCAGATGAGCGTGTTAGAGAGAGGAGGATAGTGGGCAGGAAACAGTCCATGGTGCAGTGTAGATGGAGATCCAGGGAAGAGGTTTCAGTCACGGTGCAGGTGTGGACAGGTGCCACGAGGGCGACTCAATGATCTGCTGCAGTTTGGGAGGCAGATAAGAGGGAAACCAGAGGCCACGCCCAGCCACACACACACACACACACACAAGTTCTTCTTTTGTAATGCGGGATAATTCATCCCTTTATTTACATTAATGTTTACCTCCTGACACGTTCACACGTCTAAACATCGATCAGATGAACTAACATGTAGCTGATATTTGACTCACTGTAGTTAACATTATTTGTGTGTGTGTGTGTGTGTCAGGAGGAACATGTGCAGACAAAGAAGTATTGAGGAGCAGCAGCAGCAGCTCCATCCACATGTTTTGAATAGTCATTTTTAGCTTCAGTCACGTGGTGCTTCATTTTTCCATCGTTCATAGTGAGTTTGACCACCAGGTGACCAATCAGCTGTCAGGTTGCTACATGGCAAAAAAACAAAATCCAACAAAGACTCAGAGCTACACGCTGACCTTCATGCACGAGGCGCCTCGGCTGATTTTTCAGACTTTAGCTGACTTCATTCATGTTTATAATGTCCCATGATTAATCGTGCATTCTCCATAGGGGGCTGATTAAGTGTCAGTTATAATAACAGTGAATGATCACAGGCTTTATTATGTTAGATATGAAATACATGAGGAGGAGACACACTCCTCTCCACATCAAGTCTCTGCTGCTCTTTGCATGGATGATTCTTTTTATCTGGCCCCACAGCAGCTTTCTCTGCAAACTCTCATCTATTTATAACTTGGACAAAATGTCAATTTATTCTGCGGGGCGTGCAAACGGCATCGCTGCATTGATTAGATGTTTTTGTCATGGAACTTGCAGCGTTTTGCGACGACGGTTTGGAAATGGCAGGAGGAAGATTATAAACGCCTGCAGCCTGTCGTCGGTGATGACTTTAGTCTGATTGTCAAGGTCAGAATTCAGAGGGAGGGCGCCGTCACCGAATACGAGATGTGTTGGTACAGTTTAGCATTAAATCATCACGTCTGCGCAGAACGCTCGCCTGTTTTATGTTGTTATATCAAGTTAAGATGATACCTGTGAAGCACCTGTGCTTGAGGAAAATGGCCTCACTGTATGCTCCTGTAGTTTATGCATTCACCAGCAGATGTCAGCGTGCTGCAGACAGTCATGGTGACGTTCCTGTGCTTGGTTGTCCTCTGTGAGGATGAGGCGTCGCTGCTTTTAGATGTGTCAGGTGTCACTTGATAATAAACATGGTGGACGGACAAGAAACCGTGATTTCAGTGTTTTTATTTTTATTCCTGTTTGATAAAGTAGAAGAATGATCACTGACACCAGGTGACCAGAAATACTTCCACACGGGATGCCTTGAATCAGATCTTCTCAAAATGAGAGTCAAGTCTGTGTTTGTACCCTGAAATGCTACGAAAGCTTCTTCGTATGTCCAAACATACAAACGTGTGTGTGTGTGTGTGTGTGTGTGAGAGAGAGAGAGAGACAGTGAGAAAGAAAGCAAGCCAATGTGTGTTTTAGCATGTGACGAGCTTCCTTTTCCGTCAGAACTGAATTGGGGACAAGTGATCCTAAGTAGAGCACCATCCCCCTGTGGAGTTCCAGCAGTCTTTGAGCTCCGTAGCCCGAGCAAAGCCTCACTGAGGCTTTAGTCCACGTACCGTGCGATTGTTGTCGTCCACCTCTCTGTCCTCCGTCCCCCCCCCCCATCGCGGCCAAGATGCTGAAACCCACCGACTCGCCCGAGCTGATGTACTACCTGAACTGTCTGTACAGGGAACCCAGGAAGGTCGTCCTCCACAAAGGCTCCACCGGCCTGGGCTTCAACATCGTGGGCGGTGAAGACGGCGAGGGCATCTTCGTCTCCTTCATCCTGGCAGGAGGGCCCGCTGACCTGAGCGGAGAGCTGAGGCGAGGCGACCAGATCTTATCGGTGAGTTGAGACTTTAGAGAGACACGCCCGTGTGCTTCTTCATGCTCCACCCATGTTAGAAAGCATCATCACAGAAGCTCTTATTTACAAACATAAACAACCTGCTGACCTGTTTTATTATGAAAATGCATCATTATATCAGACACGATCACAAACGCCTCAGACTGATTAACTAAACGAAGGCTGTGCAGCTTGTTTTAATAAGATACTTTTAAAATTAACCCTGTGTGGTCACAGCGTATTATTAGAGACCGTGATAGTCCCACTGGCCTAGATTTATTTTTGGGGCCAAACACGAACAACCTGCTCTGTCTTTCTATTTTTATTCCTGCAGCATGTCGTCAGTGTTACTACACAGAGGTGTGGTCTGTCCACGTCACTTATCAGTGCGTTTGTTTAATGGTTAAATGATTCTGCATCACGAGCTGGAGGAGTTTCCCTTCCAGAACCGGCTTTAATCACTGTTGTCTTCTTGTTTTGCTTAATTAAATATTTAAATTAAATGATTAAATAAAGGTGGGTAAGTCGCACCGTTCTGTATTCTCTTGTAAAATCCATCGAGGTACACGTTGACCCCTGTTAGTGGTTCCTCACACTACGTCACTAAAAGTTGCAGTTAATATATATATGAAATATATATAAAGAGTTTAAATGTAAATCTGCTTTGATTTATCACTGTATTAATCACTTGAGCTGACTCCAAACTAGTTACTCTACCTGTTTTTTTAGTGATCTACATTATGATATATAGTTACAGCGCTGATTATCTGATTATCTGTGTATAAAAGTAAGATAAATAATCTGATCCTGGATAGTAAAATCTGGGATTCATAAATCCGTATCAGCCTGATCCAGATTCAGTTAAAGTAACCTGAGAATTTGCAGCTTTTGTTCTAAATATAAATATATTTGCATCGCAGAGATTCAGTGAGGCGGAGCAGTACTTCATCAGTTTGACGCGATGGTCCGACAAACAGAAAACTAACAGCATCATTTCAACACATGGTCATGATCACTGTTGTTCCACACTGTGGAGCAATAATAACAATGTTAATATTAATAATTAATAATCACTTGACTTCACTCAGTCGTTGTTTCATCACGTTTTCGAGTGCCGTATGACAAACAGCAAAAATGAATGTATGTATGATGACTTCCTGAGATGATGAACAGGCCGCGTGTTGCTGAGAGGAAGTGATTGTTCCGCCTCGTTACAGTTAATTGTAACAGTTTGCCTCCCACGCTGAGCAACAGATTGCACTGTCTCATCTCATTGTGATGTTATGCTATTGTACAGCCTGCAGATTGTTAAATCAGCGCGGCTGTTAATTTGCTTCCAATCAGCACCTCAGTCTATCCTGATGAAAGCAGGCAGTTAATATCCCACCATGGCCTGCTTTTCAAATCTAACTATAACTTCCTCCATCGACCGAACATTCCTCTGTCTCCACACACACACACACACACTGTGGATGTTTCTGCACTTTCACACACCTGAGGCTCTTTGGTCTGTTGCCAGTGCCACAGTTGCCCTAACACAAGTGTAAAAGTGTAACACTGTGTTAATCCTCTTGAGTAACGCAACACAGAAACAGAGCAGTCCTTGGATTTCCCTCTTTGAGATGATGGAGCTCACCTGACTTCACATTTATTCTTCACCTGATTTATTATGGTTATAATACGCGATAGGCCAAAGACAAACAACAGAGGACATGATGAGGACACGATGAGGACACGATGAGGACAATCCATCAAGCCGATGGGTAAACAAAGGATCAGAATTTGGAGGTCTAGCCAAGAAAAACCAAAACCTGTTTATGCAGATGGACGTGTGTGTGTGTGTGTGTGTCCGTGTATGAATAATCCGAGTAATTGGGGGGACATGTAAATAGATTAAGCAATTAATAACTAGCCTACAAGTACAGTATGTGGTGGTAGTGGGGCAGGCCACAGGTCTTGGCGTGATAGAGGAGCGGGAATCTCCACGACCCCAAAGTGCAGAACCTGCCAATAATTTAGACTTTTTATGTTATGGAGACTGATGTGCCCACAGATTCTGGGCATCCTTGCGAACTTTCCTAGTGACAGATCGCAAACGTGCATTTTTTTCAGACACTAGATATCAAATAAAAGCCACATACTATGTCGTGGTCAGTTGCTGTGAGCTGTAAATTCACCATTTCCAAGCAGAAGGCAACTACAGAGGAACTAGACTCTCAGGGTGCATAAATATAAAATATAGTATGCAGCCATGGTGTCCTTCGTTACCGTGTCCGGTAAAACAGAAATAAACCTGTGTGTTGTTAAAACAGGTAAACGGCATCGACCTACGAGGAGCGACGCACGAACAAGCAGCAGCAGCACTGAAAGGAGCCGGACAGGTGGTCACCATCATCGCCCAGTACAGACCCGAAGGTGAGTTCAGTGTAGAAACATCCTGCTTATGTAGGTCTCCTCTACCCACGGAGTGACTTCTAATCAGGCCAACGAGTGACGGCTCGCCTTATGCTCCATCACTGTACTAAAGCTCGGTCGAACATCCTGCAGGAAAACCATCCGTAATGTTTAAAACTCACAATAGAAGACGTGAAATAAGAGGCAGTGTTCAGTCAGCTCTGCCTCCGCGTCGTGACAGCTCCCCCTAAAACTGTGAAACAATGAAATGTTACTTCTCATTTCATTTTCAGCTCTCATGCTTTCTTTTGTCCCTTCATTACACGTGACTGTGAGCGCTGAATGCACTCTCACACGCGTGCGTCTCTTATGGATGAAATGTGAGGATGGCGGATGAACATCCTCTGTGAGATTTCACCTTCAGAATAAGAGCGTCAGTGAAAAGTGTCCACAAAATGTCAACGTTCTGTTTGTTTTGTGATAATCCATGCACAGCATGCTAATTTAAATCTACCGCAGACAAAGACTGTCTGCCAACCTTCTGTTAAGTTAACATGTAGCGGATCAGACAGCTTTGACTGGTGACATGCTTCCTCTGATTAAGGTCAGCAGCAGCAGCATCTACCCGAGGACAGTGACTCATGGTCGGAGACTCCTCCATGTGTCAGAGGTGTCAGACTCACAAAGTGTCCTGACCCTTATACACCGAGAGCTGTGGAGGGTGTTAGCCTCGAGAAGTATCGATATAAAGGTTATTTTATCTTTAATCCAAGACCTAACGTTTAAATCTGATGAGTTTTAATACATTTCCTGAGTTTTGTTGGGAAAAACAGTCAGACAAGAGTCCAAATTGTTTGGTTTAGGTGTTTGCTTCTCAAACGTGACCAAATTTTTTAATCCAGCTCAGGCTGACTTTGCTGCGTCTTCATCAGGCATCGAGTTCGATCTCACTCCTGTCCCGTTTATCCAACTCGTTGCCTTGCTCCTGTCAGAGGTGACGTCTTAATGCTGGGCTCTTGACCCCGATCTGGGACTAACAACTGCTTTCTCTTCTTACCCATCAGAACTTGCTCTATGCTCACCACGACGGGCCCACTCTCCTGCACCAGGTTTGTGCCTCTGGCACCCCGTGGCTGCTCTGAGCTTTAGCATCATTCACCAGGGCTCGGCTGTAAGCGAGAGTCTCTGAGTGAATGCGATCACAGACAGTCTGTTTGACCCACTGAAGCACACCTCATGCTTTCCTCTTCCCCCAGACCTGTTTGACTCGCACTCCTCCACCACCTCCACCACACATGCACTCTTTAACCCTCCTGACTTCACCTTTTGTTTCTGTGTCTCCAGGTCGTCCTTTGTTCTTCCCTTTTTAAGATGTGTGCCGTGTTATTATCAGCACATGCACACACAGTCATTCGGTCTAACGGCTTCATCAAGTATTTATTTTGTCACTTTACATACCTGTGTTTAATGTTCAGGCCTTTTTGTCTTTTGTCTCTGCAGAGAGACCTTTGATACAAACATGCAGCCCAAACACAGACAAGTAAAACAATAAAAAGCTTTAAAATAAATTAAAATAAACACCAGGGATGGAAATAATGTAAAAACAATGATTAAAATTAAATTCATATTAAAAAGATCTGTCTTTAATCTGACTTTAATATCCAGAGGCAGTGAGCTCCACAGTCTAGAGACATGAAGAGAACAGCAGTCGCTCTGATCGGTACATTTACGGGGACACGTCAGGACGTTTTAAAGGAAAACAGTGAAGGACCTCAGTGATCTGGCTCCAACACAAAATGAAGTATGATGTAGGGAGGAGTCGTCTCGTCAGTCACAAACTAAGTCGCTGATCTAAAATCAGTTCGGGGCGTCCGTTTGTCTCCGCCCAATGCGCGATGCCACAGGAGAGAGAGAGAGAGAGAGAGGTGTTTCCCTTTGTCTACTTAGTGCTGCACTCGGCACAGAGCTGGACTGTTTGTAGAGAGCAGAGAGGGAGCAGAGGGGAATCAGAAAGAGTCAGAGTCAACATGCAGACAGGTACGTGATATTTTAGAGTTTAAAGTAAATTTCTGCTTCTGAAATTAGATTGTGATTTAAAATTTTGTCCCTTTAGAGAATTTAAGGTGTTAACGTGCTGTATGAATATATAATGAGAGGGAATCTACTCAGCTCAGGCTTGTTTCTTTGGAAAACACTGCAGAGATGATTAAAACATACATATTCAGTATTTGTAGATATATATCTCTCTAATATTTTCTTGCTTTGGTTCCTGGACTGCAGGTTTTTGCAGCCAGCAGTCGGTTGTGTGATGACAGAACGTGTCACATCTCTTTACTGGTTGATCTTCTGTAAGTGACAGTTTAGCCAGCCATGCCTCGAGTTATCAGGTTTTTTTCATCCTCATAGTAACTGCACTGTCAGGAAAAGCGCACTCGTCAACAGAGTGACGGGTTTTCACATCCTGACATTTTTATTTTTTCTTTGCCAAGAGCAGTTCAGTTCATGGCTTCAGACGTGACTGACTGGAGATCGTGGTGGGTCATCCTAAGAACCCCGAACAACAAACGAAATGAAAGATGTGTGAAGGCGTTTATTATAACTGCTGTATAAATATCAGGTTTAGGTTACAGCCATCTGCAACAGCAGGCTAAAGATTATTAAAAGAAATTAATGAGAAGCTGTTCATTAGATGTTTTGCAAGATAATTGTGGGAAATGTAATCGAATTTCACCAACTTAGTGAGTATTTCAAGGTGCAAGGTTAAAAAAAAGCAAAAACTCAGTGTTAAAATATGACTAATAAACAAATATCCACCTTACCTCATGCACTGTGTCGACCTGTTACATACAAAACCACATTTCGGCTCCTTTCTTCACCTTAAAGGGGGCACTTTGGGTTTTCGTAGCATCGTCACGTTGACCCTCCTCTTTCCCAGGATGCACTGGAGCCTGAATGCAGACATGGCTGTCAGTCTTGATTCATTTTAATCTTGTCTTACAGAGTACGGGCGTTTTGAGGCCAAAATCCATGACCTGCGGGAACAGATGATGAACCACAGCATGAGCTCTGGGTCAGGATCCCTGCGAACTAATCAAAAGAGATCGCTCTACGTGAGGTGGGTCAAGCTAAATAAAACTAAAAGCTGTCCGTGCCGTGCCTGACATTTCTTCCATCCACCAGCGTGTGGACTGACTGATGTAAAGATTGAACACACATACATAAAACCAGGTTTGAGATCTGTGACTGAAACAGAAGAACGTTTCTTATTTTAGCACATCCCCGTGGACCAGCAGTCACTATTCTGTCCGACCTGGTAAAGCTGTACTTCTAGTTTCTCTCTGCCGTATTAGAAAAGACCTCACATGAACGTATGGCGTTGGAAAAAAAAAAGGTATTCAGCGCATTTACTAATCCTGATATCTTTTTCACTCAACAGGGCGCTGTTTGACTACGAGAGGTCAAAGGACAGCGGTCTTCCCAGCCAAGGTCTCAGCTTCAGGTACGGAGACATCCTCCACGTCATCAACGCCTCGGACGATGAGTGGTGGCAGGCCCGGCGCGTCACCCCGCACGGGGACAGTGAGGAGATGGGTGTCATCCCCAGCAAGAGACGGTGAGAATAGAACTAGAAGAAGAAGAATAAGAGACTTGTCCTCGCCCAGAGTCGCCGTAGTGTCAGCGTGAGTCATTTCATTGACTGACACGACTCTTTTTTTTTTCCTGGCAGGGTGGAGAGGAAAGAGCGGGCGCGCCTAAAGACCGTCAAGTTCAACGCCAAGCCGGGCTCGTTTGACTCCAAAGCGGTAAGTGACTTTACAAGAGCTGCGAAAGAGGCAATTTATGTTATTGAATTCATTCAAGTGATATCGTAGCGTAGCTCAAATGTAACTGTGTGCAACAAAAAGTTGCAGTGACTGTACGCCTTCCCGTGTCACCATACTGCCATCGTCAGATTCTCACTGTCAACTTTAAGTTTTTATCTACATGTCTCACTTCCGTTCACATGTATTTGTGTATTCTGCCAATATTTAAGCTAAAATTATCATAGAACGTTTTTAACGAGGAGTAAATGTGTCTGAAATCTGGGCCGTTCCCACTCTGGAGCACGACGTCAGCAGTAAATGTGTCTTCAAATGATGACACAGACGTCATATTCATCCTCTCGAGTTCCATCTTTTTCTTTCCGTCACTGCATGTTGTGTTTTTTTTTTTTTTTCTGTGTGCTTTTTTACAATCTTTTCTATGATTTACGTCACGTTCTCTCATAGCATGATCTCTGTAACTCTTTTCTCACCTTGCTTTTTCTTTAAAATGCCTCTGACGCAACTGTGACACATCAAGAAGTGCTGTGAAGGGAACGCTTTGATTCCCCAGACGGACAAACACAAGACTTTCTTGTTTTTTCTTGAGTTGAAGTAAAAGACATAAAAGTTTATTTATCCATGTTAGTGAGCACTTCCACCTGACAGGCGATGCTGATTAACCCCATGATTCTCAAACTGGGGTCTCCGTGAGCCATAGGTTGGAGGTCCGCGAAAAGAATTAGCTTTTCAAAGTTATGCTGTATCATTTAAAAAGTGCGTCACTATGAATGGGAACCACTACGTCAGCCAACAACGCTCACTTACATCAGGTTTAGGACGTTAAAAACTCCTGAAATAATCACTCAGTGACTCAATCAGTCAGCTGATCACATTAGCACACTTCAACAAGTGCAAAAGCCAAACCTGCAAAAATATGATGACAGTGACCTCGAGTTCGGTTCTATTGAGAACAACGATGGAAGAAAAAGGCGTCATGTGTCTTCAGGTACTAGCAAGAAGCATGAATCCACCTGCCAAGCTGCCAAGCCATAAAATATAAATAATTCCTGTGGCGTCTAGGAGGACAAATGGCAGTGAGGATTATAAGTTAGTGTAAAGTTTGATTCCCGGATTAAACAGCACGATTATTGCAGACGTGCCTTCGTCTGCTTACAATAAAAAGCCAGAAATTCTCACTGACATGAATCTTTCTAATTTGTTAACAAATTTAAGAGAAATTCACCGTTTGCGCATCAAAGAAGCTCAAAACTTCGACTTCAACTCCAGAAAAATGGGCGCAGAAAGTGTCTTTTTGCAGATTCAGACAATAAAATACGATAAATCTGACTTTATTCATATCAGTCTTTGCATTTTTGATCATCATAATCCTTCATTTTTAATTAACTGTTCAGTCTGTAACGTGTCAGAAAACGTTAAAAAAGATCACCCATCACACTTGACATTGTCTCCAACAGTCCAGGACCCAAAGTTATCATATTTACAATGTTGTATAACAGAGAAAAACTATCAAATCATCTTTCAGTAGCTGGAACCAGCGTGTCACTTAAACGTTTAATCAATTATTAAAATTGCTGGCGATTATTTCCCTGATGATCTAATCACTTCATCTCTGAAAATGTTTATCAAACTGGAAATAGAACGCAGCAGCGTCGTAATCAGGATTAAATAACTGTGACCCACTTTGATTAAAAGTAGAATGAAAACAAGTTCGCATTGTCGAGCGAGAATCTGGGAGAAACGTTCAGCTTTCACCGGAGGAACTTCTTGATGTCCCACTTTTGTGCGAGCGGTTGTTTTTGTCTGCATGAACGTGACAGATATACCTGTGTGCCCCGTGCTTTCTCTCCCTTCACAGTCATTCAATGACAAACGTAAAAAGAATTTCATCTTTACACGAAAGTTCCCATTCTACAAGAACAAAGAGGGTGAGCAGGATGGCAGTGATTCAGACCGTAAGTAAGCTCGCAGACACACATGTACTTCCACGCAGAGAGTCAGCGTAGGGCCCGTGTAGAGCTGTCAGGGGCGTCACGGGTGTGTTTCAGGAGGCCCGTCCTGCTTCCTCTCATGGTCACATCATGTCGTCTTTGTTTTCTGTCTCTTTCTGTTGGATCACAGTCGGATTTTTCTGTGTGATATTGTGCGACCCAGTTTCCCTTCAGAGATCATTCAGGCTCAGTCTCAGCCAGCCTACGTGTTACCGTGTTGTATTTTGACCTCCACCCCCCCTGCTGGCTGCTCACGGTCTGGACACAGACAGATCTATGAGCCCACAGCTCCGTCCTCTCATTCCCCCCCCCTCCCGAACCTTTTGCTTATGTTGCGGCTGTCCTCCTTCCTCTCTTTCTTCTGCTCTGGCATGCTTTGGACGGCCAATAGGACATCCTGGGGATAGGTGATGATGGGTATGGGACAAAGACGTTCAGTAAGTTGGTCCAGGAATGATTCCTCATCTCTCTCTCGTCTTATCTCCCCTCCTGCACTTGCATGCTGCATCTGTCTCGCGGATTTGTCTCGCTTGGCGGTGTGTTTGCCTCGTCACAAGGGGTGAAGCAGGTTCACTAAGCTCAACGAGGGCGTTGTTGTTTGGTTTGTTTGGAGCCGCAAGTCAAAGTAGCTTATTATGAATCTAACCACCAGGACACGAGGTCAAAAAAACTAAAACTAAAAGTCATATGCAGGTTTGATTTCATTCTTTTGGTTACCTGAACAGACACAAACACATTTTTTAATAACTGCACCCCCTGACTGATGCCTCTCTTCAGATGTTGGTTATGTTTAATGCATGTCTGCATGACGTAAACAACTCTAATGTCTTTGTTTATGAGCATGTTAGTTTGAAGTAGACTCCTGGAGCATGCCAGAGTTAAGTTATGTTGTAATGTGTTGTTGACTGTTGTGGAACACATTATGTGAAGTCTCATCAGCTCCTGTGCGACAAACTAAACTCAAGGTCAAATAAATGTTTAAAAGTGAATTGAGTTTTTCACGTGATTCGTCCATGTAGCATGCGCTGTACACAAATACACATCAGTAAGACAGAAACATGTTCTGTGATATGTGTTTTAAGGCATGTGGCATGTTGTTCATGTCAGTGTTTGTATCAAACAGCATAAATAACATTTTTCACCGTGTTCCTCACCAGGGAGTCAAGAGGACGTGATTCTCTCGTATGAACCTGTGCTGCGGCAAGAAAGTAAGTGGTCACGGTGATCGAAGGCCTCGACGCGCGGAGCACAGTTTGTTCATTTATTTCAAACACGTCGGTGTAATCGAGGAAATGTGGCTACAGTCACGACACATGAACGGTGACTTTCGTAACAAACCATGAATGTTGCTGATCAGTCTTTGTTTCTTTGTTGCTTCCAGTTAACTATGCCAGACCCGTCATAATCCTCGGACCAATGAAGGACCGGATCAACGATGATCTGATATCAGAGTTCCCGGACAAGTTTGGGTCGTGTGTGCCACGTAAGTAGCTCATGAGAACAGAGCGATGATGCCGACGGTCATTGTCCGTTCAGTGACGTGTTTACCTGCTAAATCATGAAGCCAGTGTGGCGTTTCATCACGCACCAACATCGCTTCACCAGTGTTCTTCAATGTGCAGAATTTTGCTGATCATCCATGAACAAAACTTGTCGCCGCCGTCTTTCCTAACATCATGGCGTCATCCTAACAGGATCGCTCCACTCGTGTGTTCTTCGTCAGCCAAAGTTCAGTTTTTATTTTGCATGTTATGATTTACACATCTCTTTTTATTTCAATATACTTTTTTTTTTTTTTTGAACCGTGTAAAGCTGCCAACAGTTCAGGGCAACAAGGTGAGTGAGCGGAGCAGCTGAGCTGATTATTTCATCCCTTCATTTAGAAAGTGACTCTGACGTGACTTGTCCCTTTGGTTTGTGTGTTGTGTCTGTAAATTGTTCACATATTAGGACACTCTCAACCTTTTGTAGAAGCTTTCATGTTCAGACATCTTGAAATTTGCTCACAAACTTCCACTTTTGTTTGAGTAAATATCTTTGAAGGTAAATGTGAGAGTCAGTATACGACTGGCTGCGATTGGCAGGATTTCTTTACAGCACAGAGATGTTTGTGATCCCACCTAACCTCACAGTGATGTGCAGTCACTCTAAGTTTTCATAGACTCGAGTGAGCTCTTCATTCGTTCAAGCTTCTTGTCCTCCTTGCAACCAAAGATACCACTCGGCCGAAGAGGGACTACGAGGTGGACGGGCGAGACTACCACTTTGTGATGTCCAGAGAGCAGATGGAGAAGGACATCCAAGAGCACAAGTTCATCGAGGCGGGACAGTACAATGATAACCTGTACGGGACGAGCGTCCAGTCTGTCAAATACGTGGCCGAAAGGGTGAGACCTTTTTTTACCCTGATGACGTCTCCTCTGGACTGAGCTTTGACTTAACGCTGTTTAGGATTTAGTTTGGATGTATAGCAGAGGAGGCAGCGGTGGTTTTAAGCGTTCCTTCTCTTGTACAGGGTAAACACTGCATTCTGGATGTGTCTGGAAATGCCATCAAACGACTACAAGTAGCACAACTCTACCCCATCGCCATCTTCATTAAACCTAGATCTATTGATTCATTAATGTGAGTATTCACCTTGTCATTTATTACAAGGCTGCGCGTGCACGATACATTTTGTTTGATATTACTGAATTTATCATTTATAACTCAACATTTAAAAGGTAATTGCGTGTGCCTGTGCAGGGACATGAATAAGAGACTGACAGAGGAACAAGCCAGGAAGACGTTCGACAGGGCGATGAAGCTGGAGCAGGAGTTTGGTGAATTCTTCACAGGTATTGATATTTTAATAAAAAAGAATGCTTCCAGATTCAGTTTGCGTCTCGCTGTTCAAACACAGCGTGCGAACACGCAAAGGCTGCCTCTGTCTTTGATTGAACAACAACCGCCGGTCTCCTTCAGAGCAGCAGGAGTGAGGAAGGCGGCCAAATTATCAAGATTACTGTAGAGAGTTGATGTTTAAGACGTCTTGTGCGATTATAAAAGGAACAATATCGTTGTGATATATCAGTTTTGTAAGATAATCAATTTATTTTAACTTCCAGTGATTCTAATCGAAGATTCCAGCATGTTAAAGTTCAATTTAACGTCTTAAATCCAGCTCTGTGTGTCATTTTTACATTTTATAGGAAGTTAAGCTCCGATGTGTGATAATAAGATATTTACTTTTGTTTCTGATCATAATTGGCAATAATTAGTGTCAAACTTTGGTGCAGCCGGTCCACATGATCTTATTTTACTCTCCTGTACATGAGGGCTTTAAACATTTGACAGCTCTGAGGCTTCATGAGTGAAACGACTGTGTGTAACCATCTTGAATTTGTTGCTTTGCAGCCCTGGTTCAAGGAGACACCTTAGAGGACATTTATAACCACTGCAAACAGGTCATAGAGGAACATTCAGGACCCTATATCTGGATCCCCTCGAAGGAGAAACTATAATAACTCATCACCCTGGAAGGGAGTCTGGACTGCTAGAAACTAGTAATAAGTTGTAACATATGATAACTGTATGGCGATGAATAGTCTTCATAAATAATTATTGTGAATATGTTTTGGGGGTTTTTTTGTTTATTTTTTTATTTTCTCTTCCCTTTTTTTTGGTTATTGCTTCATTTTTCACTCAACATGAATGTTCCTGAATGTAAACCACAAAGTGTTAGAAAATGTAGGTCTTGAAACATGAACCGTTTGTACATTTGTTCATTTATTTATTTATTTTTTTTCTTTTTAAGTTGAACAAAAAGGAAAAGAAATGTACTGAAAACAAAATAAATCTGGGGTGTGTGTCCACATCGGCGCTGTGTGGATTTTCAAAAACAGGAAACCGGAGACGGCGTTAAAAACCGCGCAGATTTCTTTTTCGCTTCGCTAACGTAGGAAGGATCGTAGGTACGACTGTGACGCCCTCGCCCTCCCTTCACGCTGCAGCAGCCTGAGAATAATCACATGAAGTTTGATGTTTTGTCTGATTTTTGCGACACGGCTTCGCTTTGTGTTTGTTCACATCGTGGTTTTATTGTATTTATTTCTCTGACGTGACACCGAGGACGTGCGAGGAACATGAATTATTCACTGTTTTTTTTTATTTTTAATTTTTATTATTATTTAAAAGCAGACACTTCTCATCCAGCTGTTGCATTGACAATGATAAGTAAAGGGAGAAAGCTGCTATCGGCAACACAGATGTTACACTATATTTTGCTACTTAAATTGCTAGAGGGCACAAAAGCACAGAATTATTTATTATTGAAAATATAACTTTGATTAAAAGGTCATTTACAGAGCATATTTTATTTGAGTGATGTAGTATGTTGTGACTGTGTTAGGATGGATGGAAACATTAAGGTGGAAGAGACATTTGATGTTCGTGATATTTTGTAGACTTGGAGTGGAGAGGGTGGTCAAAATATTGAATATTAAATTTAATGCTGAAACATATTTTTGTCTTTTCAAACTAATAGCAGGACAGTGAGGAATAGGAATAAAAATAAAGGACCAATACTTTTTAAAAGTATAAAAAATAATCTGGTAGAAAAGGTCAAATCAGATATTAATATGAGTTATTACGAGTTTGAAAGGTGAGTTGCTTTACTTTGAAAGGACTCAGACTGCCCTAAAGTCCGACTGAAAAAGGTTTGACAGTGATGGATCTGTGTTTTCATAGGTTGGACCCTGACCCAGAGACCTGAGCCAGCGCTCTGGTTTATATATAACTTATTTACATTTCCCTGTTGAGCTGCAGCAGACGGACAGTAACATAAAAAAAGAATTTTGTACTAAAAAGTGTAACTTTTCAAATTTTTGTCCCCCCCCTGTCACGTCTATTGGAAGCTCAAGCAAGAGATCAGGAGGACTGAGGCACCTGACCTGAAACAATGTGAACCTTTAATTATTAGACAATTACAAATTTCTCCTGCCTCTGGTTCAAACAGGAAGATGTTTAAATAGCTACAATCATGGCTGACCCTTTTAACTCACTCCTTTTAAATATTCAGCAGAACACCTGATAAGAAAACAAAGACTAGTCAGGAGGCCTGAGTAAAAAACGCTATCTCAGACGCTTCACCGATCCAGCACGAGACAAATATTTCCACTATTTATAGTTTACTCACCGGTGGCTTGCCTTGTTTGAAAGGGCATACAATATAGTACCTCGCTTTGTTAGGAAAAAATCAAAAATAAATATCCATTATGTACTTTAAGCACTAGGAATGACTAATGCATCTACCAGTGTGACGATGACCTTCCCGTTCTGTTTAACTGCAACGCCATTGGTCGTTAGATCCCCATGACAACAATTTGTGAGTGATACATATATATATATACACATATATATTCTAGTATTCCTGCTCTTTGATTTAGACAGCATGTTTCACCCAACCTGTTATCAAGTAAATATAGTAGTGACATTAAATGCAGGTATGTTTCTAATCAATGGGACATTTCAAAAGTGCACTTATTCATTGTTTTTGACAAATAGGCACCGTATGATACCAGTAATTAATTAATTACCATTTTTAAAGCAAGTATATCAAACAACTTCCACTGATTATTGTTGTGCGACGGCGCAGTGAACCCTGAGAAGACTGAACCCAGTTTGACCCGTTTGAATGGACCACATACTGTACCTGTAGTAGCTGATTAAGCATTTAAAAAAAAACACACCACGCCATTTCTGACACGGGTGTGTACTTTGAAGATGAAAAATGATGTTTTTATGTACAGATAGGATCATGTGTCTCTCGTCCCTCGGCATAGATTGGTTGAGATTGAAGTCTTTTCAGCACTGATGTGTGTGAATCAACACGAGTGTCTCCTTTTATTTATTTATTTTTTGCAATATGTTTCAAGACACCTGCCGTCATTCTTTTGCAGATTCTCCATAACGTATTGGTCACCACTTGCCTTAACAGAGAAGGTTTACTGTATATCAGAAAATTAAATCTTATAAATGTACTTTTCCTTTGAGAATAGAACATTTTATTTAATCCTCCTTCACATCTAAACTTAAGTGAAAGAAGGCTGAATCAAATCTAAGGTCAATGTCATTGGAACTTTGGTGTTGACGCCTTGTACTGATAAAGTTAAAAGGCCGAAGAGATATTTTATATTATGTAATTTTATCTTTAAAAAAAAATGAGCATTTCTGTGGCGACAAGAAAAACATTTTAAAATGGTTGATGAGGAGACGCCTCAGTATTTTGACCCTTTCCGAAAGTGTTACTGGCCAGCGATATGACGAGATGTAAAAGAAAATATATCTTCATACTGGCTTGATATTAACGCTAAACCTAATACAGTACTTCCAAAGTCATTGTGAACATTGTAACACATGATATTACATGATATTACAGGCCAGTGGGGATTTTTGTGTGGAAATGTAAAGGATGTTGACCTATGCATGTTGCAACAGTCTTCTGTTTCCTGTGGATGTGCAATATTCAACACAACTGAAGCATTGGGGTACTTGCTGTGTTTTAAGACATGATCAAACTGCAGATTTGAATCATTCAATCAGACTTGTGTCTATTTTAAACTTAAATAAAAACACTGTTGTAAGAGGTGGTGTCCAGGCAATATCTTGGTTGGTTAACACATGTAGCATATTTCCTTTTCAGCAGTTTCCTGTTGTTAACATTATAGACCCCATAGACCACTGAAGACAGGAAAAAGGGGGGGGAGAGTAAGAGGGGGTGACATGCAGCAAAGGGGCCAAACCTGGGTACATGGTGTACAAGTGCACGCCATGCGAAAGGTGAGCTACAAATCATCTAATAAATCATCTGTTATGCACTTATTAACAGCTCCTCCATCTGGATTGAGTACTTCATGTTGTCAAAGTTGATAAAATGTGAATAAAATTGCATATAAATACAGTGTTTTAGCAGTGGAGCACACAAAACACACCTTGACCTGTCCCCCACACGTCAAAATGACACTATACAACATCCAGAAGCAATATATCTTAATACATTTGATCTCTGCTATAAAATGTGTTTGCTGCAATACCTGCCATTTTGAAAAGACAGAGCATGTGCTCTGTTGGCCACACCCCCCTGTGATGTGCGTCACATGACTGCAAATCCCAGGATGTGTCTCTTTAAAAACAAACACATAAATGGCAGCCACATGTGACCACCAACCAAAGAGAATATTCTATAAAACACAGTCTCAGACAGAAGGTGATCTAAAGGTGGATGGCCCATGATAAAATACGAACAGACAGGAAACAGGAGAAAAACATAATTACTATAAACTATACATGGAATTGGTAATTAATGCATAATATAAATAATATATGCAGAAATAGCTTTTTAAAATCAATATCTTTTACAAAATTCCCAAATATCATATGGTTATATTGTAACTTTGGTTCCGTTACATATTCCATATTTACCAGGAATGACCATCCTGAATGTTGGAGTACGTGGAAAACCTGCAGCAGCAGCTCCTGACAGAAGTTGTGGCTAGTAAAAATGCCGTTTTAAGGGAAGGTCTTTCAAATCAGCAATCCCAAGAGGCTCAAAGGGGGCTTGCATAAGTGCATCAAGGATTATATCCAAGTCCCATGGAAGGACTGAAGTTCTAGTTCAAGTTCATTGACACTACCTCCAGCTGGGACTGCAAGAACGATGCCCGAGGTTAGGGATGTATCCGGAGAGCTCCACACCAAGTCGTACCCCCCAACTGTAAGAGTAGGCAACCCTTATAGCTGGTACAAGGCCTCTTGAATAGTCCTCACTACAGAGCCATCTTAGGAGCCAGGCCACAAATCTGAGCTCCATCAGGACGGGGTGGAACGAGGTCCTGCATGACACAGCAGGTCTCTCCACCACAAGAATTCCCACGTCGTTCCATCCTGCTCACAGTAGTGGAAGTGGCTTACCTCGTCACATGAGGTCTGCAAGAACATGATGGCTTGCCAGGTTTTGAGATTAGTTGGATGGGTAGGTCACTTTAAGGACTCCTGTGCCTTAGTAGCTGGTCTTCCTCTTTAGTTACACCTACTGAAGCCTTCAACTGGGGCCTGAGGTCCCCAGGCTCCCATACTGTGACCTCCGGTAGTGGTCAAGGCATTGTTGTCCACTGAACACACTTTCCCCTTTGTGGCTTCAGCCATTCTCTCCAGTTTTCCCACTGGGTGCCTCAGGAAGAGGCAACAACGAACCTCTCTGGTACATGTAGGCATTATGAAACAGTCCATGCAAGACTCTGGGGTCTTTCCTAGACAACACTGTATGTGGCTTACAGCTGCCACAACTGGGAGAGATGATGCTTTTTAGCTTTTCTTGCCACCAGCAACAGTGCACAACCGTAGGGCGCGACCTGGCAAGTCAATGTGTCTGAAAGAAATATCTACTACTACTAACAGCCAATTAGCTTAGCTTGACATCAAGGTTATAAACAGAGAAACAGCTAGCCTAGCTCTTTGATAAGAAACAAAATCCAGCACCCTGAAGTTCACTAATGCATGTTACATCTCATTCTACTGCACAGACAGCGGCATCTTCTTAACCACCTGTCAAGAAAGCAATATAGTGTACTTCCTGAAATTTTGAACTATTCCTTAAAGATTATAAAGTGACACAACACAGTGACAAGCTAAAAGGAACATGTCGATGAAGGTTCTCATCTTTCTTTGAGAAGAGTTCAATCTGGACCAACTGGACCAGGATGTAGATCCATGAAGACATTTCACCTCTCATCCGAGAAGCTTCTCAAGTTCTGGAAGAACTGGCAGAACAAGTCAATGTTGCCCCAGATTTAACTCTTCTCAAATAAAGTGAGCGTGCTATTGATATTTCTTCGAGCTGCCTTCTTTACTAATGTTTCATTGCTTTAATAGTGTCAAGTATCTTGGAGTCGCTGAGAGTGGATGTCAACGAAAGCACACAAAGCGAGCATCACACAAACAATCTGCTGAACATATTGAAGCGCTCTCAACACCCGACTTTCCACACTCGACTGCTTTGATGTTGAATTCAATCAAATAAAAGAAAAACCTGAAGTTTTTGTGACATGATCGCGTGTTCTGTGAAATCCTTTGACCTCAGAGATGTTGGTTTTAACAAGCAACAGTAAATCACCTGAAGGTGCATAGCAGCTGAAGAGCTTCAACAGTCCAGCTGTAAGGTAAGGACACTACTGAACTGTGGTGCCACCGTGTTGCTTATGCTGTCTCTCTATTTTGAAGATACAGGAAGATACCGAGGTTGTTGGACAGCCTACAGACTGCATTATTGTGTTGTTACACTACCCCCACTAACCCAATTTCCTCTTTTCTAAAAGCCATCAAGGCCAATGTTTCTCTCTTAGCAGCTGACTGTTAACGGTTCCTCAATTATTAACGTTTGCTACACCTTCTTCATGTGTCATTTGTTGCCATCTGCTGGTGAATTTGTGCAATGTTCAATCATGTGTTGGGCCCTGATGAAAGCCCAGCAGACATGCTGACTTTTCAAACCCCCCAAATTCCCCCTCAAAAAAAGTTGGGACACCGTGTGAAATAAAAATAAAAACACAATGATCTGCAAATCCTTTTAGACCCATAGTCAAGATATTTACTTGTTCCAAAAGAAGGCCAGTCTAGTACCTGCACCTCTTTACTTGAAAGCTACACTGTTGCAACATGAGCAGAATGTGGCTTGGCATCGTCTTGCTTAAATAACTAAGGACGTCTCTGAAAAAGAGATCATCTGGATGGCAACATATGTCTGCACTGTTCAGCATTAATGGTGCCTTCACAGATGTGCAAGCTACCATTGCCATCGCCACTAACACACCCACATATCATACCAGATGCTGGCTTTTGAACTTTCTGAATGGTCCTTTCCCTCTTTAGCCTGGAGAACACGATGTCCATGATTATCAAAAACAATTTGGAGTGTGGACATCAGACAGCAGCACTTGTTACCAGTTTCTGTCAGTCTGTGTCTGAGACGCTCGTAGTGTTTCTGGATGCAGTTGATATGTATCTTAACTCGCATTTGTAGATGTAAAACAAACCGTGCAATGGTTTTCTGAAGTGTTCCTGAGCCCATGTCCTAATATCCGACATACAATCATGTTGGATCAAAGGTCACAGGCATTCAATGTTGGTTTTCGGCCTTGCCCTTATTACACAGATTTCTGTGGGTTCTCTGAATTAGATGAGAATGGATTCACTAAATTCATCGCACTTGTCCATTAAAAAAAAATTCTTGAAGTGGTGAACCTTGCCTCATTCTTGAGCCCTTTGAGGACGCTTCTTTCACACAAAATCATGATACTATCACCTGTTACCACCTAAAACTTGAAACATAACTTCTCCAGTCTTTTGTTGTTCCTGTGCTAACTTTATTGGAACATGTTGCAGGTATCAAATTCAGAATGACAAAAAAAAACAATAAAGTTGGTCCATTTGAACATTAAATGTCTCGTCTTTGTGCTGTATTCCATTGAATATAGGTCAAAAAAGGATTTGCATTCTGTTTTTATTTATGTTTAAACAGCGTCCCAGCTTTTCCTAAAAGCACAGGTGTTGGTAATGACATTAACAATGGCTCTATTCTATTCAAGCGTTCCAGTAAGCCATGACAGTTGAGCCCTGAGTAGTACCAGAACCCTGAAACTGAAGCAGTAAATGGAATTCAGCCATCATTCAGGTTATTGTTTACACCTGTGCTTTGCCTACTGTGAGATGTAAGAACACCTGTCATGAAAGGGGCTTGCAAACAACCCGAGACTGTACTCAATCTAAAATTTGATTTGTGGTTGAAATCTGCTTAAAATCTATAAAATAAGGTTTCTCTGCAAGGAGACTAACAAAGCAACTTTGAAAGGTGAATTAGTGATAAACCTCACCGAGCTGACTGAATCAGAATATGGATTGCCTGAGGTCAGTTTTTCATGATTTTAATGTGCTAAATTGTTGTTTTTTTTGTCGTTTTTATCCAAACTTGTAGTCAATGAGTCAGTGTACGTCAGGAAGGTGAAGGTGTTTAACAAAGCTTTCAAGGAGAACAGCGTGATGCAATGCTAAACTCAAACAAAAATGAGTCTAAGGTGGAAAATGTAATAATTTTTCATGTGGGCATGGGCACATTGAGTGAGGTCAGGGGGCAGTGAGGGGCTTTAGCACTACAGTTTGGCCTGTTACTTTACTAATTGTTTCAAAAATTACCGCCCAGAACTCTGATAGTAGAAGGCAGGATAAAAACATGTGGCCACACTCAGCAGGTGACTGTCTGCATCTATTGCAATCGTCTGTTCTGTCAGGGTAGATTTAGGCTAGTTTGGCATTAGTGAAATAAACTCCATCTCCTCCCAACTGTTCATCAGACTAAGGTCCTGGTCCTAGGGAGCTCTCAGAGAATTCAACCTGGTCTGGAGACAGTGTATGAAAGTATTTGAGTTAAGAATTGGTGCATCAATGACGGAGGTCTGTTGGGAAACGTGCCTCATCTGCTCACCCACATGCATGACCTCCAGAACCTCCACCGGCTCCTGGTTCCACAAAGCCCTCCATAACCAGGCCCCCTTCTCCTACCTCACTGACCTGCTCCTCTGTTCATCTGATGCTAGACTCCACCACTACCCAGGAACCAAGCACCGAACCTGGGGGTGGCGACAGAGCCTTCATCTCTGTAGCTGGCCTCCTCCTCCATCTAGAACTCTCTCCACAAACACGTCTGTGACTGTATCAACCTCCCAACATTCAAATCTCTTGACAAAAACACACCTTTAGTGTGCTGTTTTATGTTTTTTATGTAAAGTGTCTTTGAGCACTTATAAATAAAAATGTATCTGGAAGGATTGCTGTATTTTTAAGCATGGAGCACATGCTAGCTCTGCTGTACAAATAAAGTTTCCTATTGGGATTAATCTGGATTCATTTACTGATGAATTTATTTGACATACTTTGCCGATCATGTCAGTAACTCAGCAGACAGCAGGTTTTGTATTAAAATTGAGCAACCAGGGCTGATTTATCATCAGTGCAACTGATGCAATCAATCAACACACCAGTTACCAGTTAACAAGTCTCTTTACTGTAACCCTGTGGTGATCAAAAGAGGCTTGCAGCAGCCACAAGGGAAATGTAGTTCTACTACTGAGGACTACAGACAAACACTGAGTTCGCACAGTCGTTATTGTGCATCGTTTCGGCCTACCACACAGGTCCCGAACATTAAATTTGAGGACGTTAAATTAATCTAAAAAACACTAGAATATAACGTCGCTTCTGATTGGCGGATTCAAGCTGTCAATCAAAAGGACTGTCCACTCACGTACAGCATTACATGACTGGGGGTGTTGGATATTTTCAATGTGTATATACAGTGTGCTGCAAAAACTGTTGATAATTTCACCGTTAAAGCCTTTAAAGAAGATTTCAGCCACCGGCTGCTCGTTTGGGACGTTGTCACGGGACAGGTACGTACCGCTGAAACGCCGTTACACGTTACTGTAACGTTTTTTTTTTGCATCAGTTATCACGCGCACAAACACCCAGGAAGCTTATAACAAGTAGTCAGTCAACTGAGATAGATATTTAAGCAGTGTTTCGTGAGTCGTTATCGGCCCTTTCTGGTGGATAGCACACCTTTTCAGGTGACCTTTGACTGTCGGACAGTGCTGCAAGATAAAGTTAAGTCAGGGATGTTGTTACCGAGTGCAGGCCATTCTGGGTCTATGAGCACTTTGCAGACCGGGGGAGGGGAGGGATATAACCGAGAGGAGAATTTTCTCCCACCTCGAGGAAAACGAAAGTGATTTTTATCACATCATATGACTGAACAAGTGTGTGTCTCCACCGGAATCAGCGCGCCGCGGGGTCGTTTCGGTGGGCTGGGGGTCGTTTGATGTGTCGCCTTCGCCCGACAGTAACATTCATCATCAGGCGAAGTGCTGCGTTTCTGTCCCGAGTCACGTTAACGCGGAGACACCGAGGCGATTCCGGTCTGCGGTGTGAAAATAAAAGCCTCGAACTGAAAGCTGGATTCAGCTGTCACATGCAAACATTTTGTGTCCAGTATTTCTAATGTCATCAGACTGTCTCTCTGTAGTATGTACATCAGGTGTCTCTGAGACACCTTTCATGCAAACATGCAGCCCCAGAGTGCTTCACAGAGCTGATAAATGCACAGATAGACAAGAGTCCAGCAGAACAGATAACACATAAGTAAAGTAAATTATAAAGTGTGATAATAAATAAAAAGCCGGAAAAGAAAAACAAAAAAAGACGTTTAAGAACAATGGCATAAACATTAAAGACCAATTTTCGTAAAAAAAAACTGCAACAATAAAACCAATAAAATGTAAATTTAAAGCTATAAGATAGTGAGTGAATGGCGAGGCACCTTAATTAAAAGCCAGGCTAAAAAGATGTCTTATGATTTATTTTGAAAAATGTCTATATATTGGCCAGGTGTGTGTACATGACAGGAAGGTGCAGACTATTCTAGATTTAACAGGTAGCCAGTGCAAGGAAGCCAGAATGGGAGAGATGTGATCTCTGATCTTGGTTCCTGTCAGAACACGTGCAGCAGCATTCTGAATTAGCTGCAAAGTCCTAAGAGACTTATTGGAGCAGCCTGATGACAAAGAGTTACAATAGTCCAGCCTAGAAGTAACAAATGCGTGGACTAGTTTTTCTGCATCCGCTTGAGACACGATGCGTCTGATTTTGGCGATGTTACGTAAGTGGAAGAATGCAGTCCTCGAAATTCGTTTTATGTGGACATTAAAGGACAAGTCCTGATCAAAAACTTTCTTTACGGTGGAGCTGGAGGCCAGGGTGATCCCGTCTAGAGTAACTAAGTCTCTAGAAAGAGAGTTTCTGAGGTGTTTCGGTCCAATTACAAGAACTTCAGTTTTGTCTGAATTTAACATCAGAAAATTGTAGGTCATCCAACTTTTTATATCTTTAAGGCATGCTTGGAGTTTAGTTAACTGATTGGTTTCATCAGGCTTGATCGATAAATATAATTGGGTGTCGTCAGCATAACAATGAAAATTAATGGAGTGATTCCTAATAATGTTCCCTAGAGGAAGCATATATAAACTGAATAGAAGTGGTCCTAGTACAGAACCTTGTGGGACTCCATGACAAACTTTGGTATGCATGGAGGATTCATCATTGACGTGAACAAACTGAGATCGACCTAAGAAATACGACTTAAACCAGCTTAGGGCGGTTCCTTTGATGCCAATTTGATGTTCCAGTCTCTGTAAAAGAATTTGATAGTCAATGGTGTCAAATGCAGCACTAAGATCTAACAGGACAAGTACAGAGATGAGTCCTAATAATTGGTAATTTGTAACTTTGACTAATGCGGTCTCTGTGCTGTGATGCACTCTAAATCCTGACTGAAAATCTTCAAATAAACTGTTCCTATGGAGAAAGTCACACAGCTGATTAGCTACAGCTTTCTCAAGTATCTTAGAGAGAAAGGGAAGGTTTGATATCGGTCTGTAATTGGCTTTTTAAGAAGAGGTTTAATTACAGCTACTTTAAAGGACTGTGGTACATATCCTGATAATAAAGACAGATTAATCATATCCAATAAAGAAGGGCTAGCTAAAGGTAAAACATCCTTGATCAGCCTGGTTGGGATGGGGTCTAAGAGACAGGTTGACGGCTTAGATGAAGAAATTATTGAAGTTATTTGATGAAGATCGATGGGAGAAAAACTGTCTAAATATATATCAGGTTTTACAGCTGTTTCCAAACTTGCTGTATCAGAATGCAGATCAGTGCCTGTTGAGGGCAGGAGGTGATGGATTTTGTCTCTAATAGTTATAATTTTATCATTAAAGAAGCTCATGAAGTCATTACTACTTAGACCTAAAGGAATAGATGGCTCAGTAAAGCTGTGGTGCCTGTAGTACTATCAACAAGATGATCTATTTGTGAGGGGCTAAAGGAAGCAGACAGGTCCTCTGCTGCATTGAGACATGGCATTGAATTCAATACTGAAGGAATCACTTCCTTAAATTTGGCTACAGCACTATCAGATAAACATCTGCTGTAGGAATTTCTGCAAAAAGGCTTATAGTCCGGTAATATGAACTCAAAGGTTATTAAAAAAATGGTCAGACAGAAGAGGAGTGTGGTTCAGACAATGAGTCGATTTATTTACACTCTGACAGAAGCCAATTGGATCTAATAAAGAGATAAACGCAGTACTAAGACTATCATTGTGGTTGTCCACATGAATATTAAACTCACCTACAATACTTACTTTATCTTTTTTTTATTAAACACAAAAAGATTAAAAACATAAATCATAAAAAATAATATATACATATTTTAAAGACTCTGGAACGACCTGCCCGAGGAGATAAGGCTCGCTGAATCACTGAATTCACTTCTTAAAACTCATTTTTACAGATTTTTGTGATGTTGTCTATTTTTATTTATTTATTTATTTTTATATAAATGTTATATTTTTCATCTATTAATTGTCTGTGTTTATTAATTGTCCTTTTATCATTTCTTTTCTTATCTTTGAATCTGTCAACATGCAGTGTCACATGTTCTTACACTGTTCTGCTGCTCTGCAAAGCACTTTGTAAAACTCTGTTTTTTAAAGATGCTATATAAATAAAGTGATTATTATTATTATTATTATTATTATTATTATTATTATTATTATTATTATTATACAAGCTGATTCAGGCTTCAGTTTTAAGAGTTTGCTCAACGTATCTTCTTTTATTTTGTTGACTCGCCGCTTCACTTCCGGTTCCCTCACGCCGCCATTGCAGCGGGCTTGACGCGCCGTGTTTCAGTACAGCCAGTGCTGAATTGTTATGATGTGTCAATAAGTTAAAAAAGGTGGACGGCACCGATGATGAGCGGGGCCCCCCGGTACCTGAGCGGGATATTAGAGGTATGTTGAGACACCGAGGAGACGTTCATGACAGAGAAGCTTCGCTTTTATTGACGTTCCGCTAAAACCCGGTTGCTGTTTTCTCTCTCAGTCAGTCACTCTCTGAGAAATTGTTATTATCGCTGCTGCAGCTCTGGACATGATGTCCGCCTGCTGCCTTCTTCACCCTCCGTCTCCCGTCGACATTTCATTGATAGGCAAGCCTCAACGGTGACCGTCCACCGGTGTCCGCCTCAATATTTTCCCCTCACTCGTCGTGTAAAGCAACTGTTTCTCACTGAGGTGGTATGACTTAACCTCCACCACCACCACCACCTCCTCCACCTCCTCCTCCTCCTCTCTCTTCCTATCCGCATCAAATAGCCGTTGTGTCTCAAACGAACAAACTAATCCCGAGGATATTTTTTAAGCCCGGGAGTTTTGTCAACGGCTGTGCGCGAGACCGTTCCATGTTTATAAAGCCGTGACACGTCCAGTTAGCAGCAGGCAAGGCTGTGTGTGTGTGTGTGTGTGGAGCTAGCTCGGCTAACTAGCTACTTTTTATTCCTAGTAACAGTGCTCGAAAATGGAGCTACTGCCCGGTAAAACGTTGCCCACAGATGCGTGTGGCTGGACAGAAAATACCCAGTTTAATTAATCATTGTGGATGTTTTTTTCCTCCGAGTGGGAGACATTTCGACGACATTGTCATCGGAGAGTTTGACAGGAGGAGTGAAATATTCTCCACTACTGTACTGTACTTCGGTTTTTTTTTTTCTCCTCCAACCAAACCAAAGCAAGATGGACTCTCTGTCTCTCTCATATCGGCTTGTCTGTCTCTGTCACAGCTCACATCGACATTTTAGCACGGGGATGAAAATGTGGTGTGCGTAAGAGGAGGTAGGAAGCACGTTAAGGTAGCTCCGTTCGTGAATTTTGTGCTTGTTATTGTGCTCGATACAAGTCCAAGTAAGACTTCACTCCAACCAGGACAAGACAGACAGATCGGGCATCAGCAGTTTTTTTTTTTTTTACCTGAGAGCACAACTATAAACCTCTGCGCAGCAGCAAAAAAAATACTCCCCTGCAACGGTGTGTGTGCTTGATTTAAGGCTGCACGGTAGCCGTGTGTGTGAAATGCATCCAGTGGTCGCAGGTCGGTTTTTTGGCCTACATGTTTTAGTTTTTGGCCACAAGGGCGGATCGGCTGCACAATTGGAAGTGATCGGTAATCAGATCAGACAAAATGTCCCACCGTACTTCTTCTTCTTCTTCTTCTTCTTCATCATCTATGCAATGTCAAACTCTTAATAATGCTTCTTGTTAAAGTTGCTCCTGCAGCCTGCAGCAGAGCTCTCTCTCTCTCTCTCTATGTTGTTGCAGAGATGACAGTTTGTAAACGCATGACTGAGAGCGGTGTCTTGTATTTTATAGGTCATCGTCATTGCATGACAAAGGCTCTGTGGCAGATTCATCTTCATCACTCATAACAGCATTTCCATAGTTTTTGCCTCAGTAAGTATCCCTCTAAGTTTTCCCACTCGACATCCATGAACACACAAAACATCTAAAAAAAAAAAAAAATCATTCATTCATTGACTGATTTAATTAATATTAACTAATTTAGTTCGAGGCACAGAAGTGCAAACATGTTGTTAAATAATTTATCTCCCGTGTATGAATATAGACTATTTAAACGTCCCATGCTGATAATGTGGGTGCATGTTTGTGATATTAGAGACATTAAAGGTGACACAGGTCAGCTGCAGCTGCACTTATATATGACCGATTTACATTTTAACATCCACCTAGTGCCAGTCAGTCTGTTAGAAGACACTTAACAGTGCAAGGGTCAAAGATACTCTGCCCATACAGTAAATCCAATTACTGTAATATGGTGGTTCCATAGTAATTATGATGTAGTCTTAATTTTCATGTTCTGTGTGTAATTTTTTCCTCTAAGGAAATACGTCTCCGCTAAATCACTTTACACGTTATTTAACTGCCGGGTTGATCGCTCGCTGCAGTTTTTGTCGACTTTCTGCCGTGACTTTGTTCCTGTTATCCTTTTTTTTCTCTATGAAAACTTGCAAAAGGAAAGCTCAGAGTCCGTTAATGATCTCGTAGTCGTCAGTAACAGAGAGGAGGCCATCGGTGACCAGCAGCACATTGCCTCCGTTATTATCCGTGTGGTGTTTTCTTCTGCTCGTCGGCTGCCTTTTAAATTATACAGTTAAAATCATACAGTGTTATAAAAGTAGGAACAGTAAAAAAAAAGTGGCGGGCTGTGTCGCTGCCTCCCTCCTCCGCCATTTTATTTCAGAGTTTGAATCCTCAGCGTGAAACATAAAATGCACGTGTGATGGCAGGTACGCTCTGCTTTGACGCTTCACCTGCAACGTGTCGGTGATGTATGAGCGACGCTGCTTCCTGCTCAGTGATGTCATACGAAAGCCTCCAGCTCCAAACACGACGCCGCTCAGTAAAGTTGAACTACTTTATGACGGTGATTAAAAAATACAACTGTGTCGTAGTTAAAGGTCACAGATTTTCTGAATATCCCGACGATGGTTCAATCAGGGGACGACCTCAATATTCAAATGTAGAAATCACAGATTTATTTTTCATTCGTCTCATCAGACTAACTGCAGAATGTCTTTCATTCAGATCCACTGACGAGTATTTTAAACTTTTTATCAAGTATGGCAAATAGTGCAAATAAGTATTCATGTTTATGTGCTTGTTGTAACGTAGATTAACACAATTATTTTTGGCATTGGACGTTTTCTGAAAATACGCAAGCAAGGCAAGACACACAAATCTTTATACATTTCTAGAACTCTGAACTCTGGATAAAAACCATGTTCAGAATTATTCTTGTTTCATTTTGTTGACATATTTTAGGATTTTAGATATCTCATTTTATTATAAATCACAAAGAAATGTATAAATCATGCCCTGAATTCTACATGACATGTGAAAACATTCAGAATATAGACAGGAATCAATCAAACTGGAAGGTTTGGTGGATGTAAGTGCTGCAGAGTCACTAATTAATTGAGAAAATGGCCTTTTAAAGATATGTATTGTAATATTTCGTACACTACAGGTGATAATAGTCATAATTTAACTGATAGATATCTCGGTTAATCTTCCCAGTTCATTACTTAAATTAAAGGAGCAGTGTGTGAGTTAGAGGTGTAGCTGCCTTCATTTCACTTTCTGCTTGTTTAGTTTGTCCAATCTGGGCTACTGTAGAAACATGTTGATTCAACATGGCCGACTGTGTGGAAGCTGTCTGTAGATGTAATATATAATACATAGTTATACATGTTATATCCTTTAGATAGAGCCGCCTGAATCTGACCGCCTGAACCTTTTTAAGACAATTAGTTTTTATGTTTAAATATGCAAACGAGGCGTTATCTAATGCTGACTTCTGATCAGCAGAAATATAGACGAAGTGAAGTCAAAGAAACATAAAAAATGTTTGTACGTTAACTTTGGGGACACTAGCTTGATGAATAAGCTGCATCTGCTTACATACTTTTATTTTGGTGCAGCATGTGTTAATATGATTGTAGTTACTCTCTGTCTGTGATATTAGTGGGTGGTATTGTTCACGTGTATTGTTGAGCGTCTGTTGCCTGCAGCTCGACATCTTACCAGCTGTTCTGTAACCGTTTGATTTGGAAATATTTCACACTGATCCTCCAATAAAGTGGCAAAAAAAATAAATAATGTCCCAAATCATGTGACTGCAGCTGCTCGTCCTGTATCTTCACAATAAAAGCACTCGAGTGTGTCAGAAAAGAAAGCATCGTTCTTTGCAGTCCCAGTGAGACCGCCTGGACCTCCGTGTGAACCCTGACTTATTTACATCCACTTCATATTCACTGCTCTCAGTTCTGCTCGTTGTTATTTCAGTGCTGCTTTGTAACCTTGTAGATGGTGATATGATAGTGGGTGGTATCTAATTCAATATGTAAGTCCACCAGCTATAAATGACCAGCCTTTGCAGCCCTTGCTTCATGTTACTCACGGGTCCCACAGTATGGGAGGGGGGGGGGTCCTCTAAGGCGAGTTAAGTGAGAAAAATTAGCATAGTAAATTCAGGCTAATGAAATGATGGTCAGGGGAGGGATGATTTGGCTTCTTCAGTTGCTCCCCTGCTCATGTTAAATTAAACCAAATATAGACGGACGCTGCGATTCAGGCGTTCGAAGAGACTTTAAGTTTGAAACGAAGCCCACTTTAATAACGCCTTCGTTTGTCTCTGACAGCCCGAGATAGTTTATCATTTGTTTTACTACAGCTGGAAGCTAGTGACTCGTTTTGCTAATTATTTTTGATAATCGTGTCGGTACAGAAATCACATTTAGTCTGTATTTATTACAGATCTGTGTCTCACTATGAGGTCTGTGTGTATATTTTAAAATGGCCGTCAGGAGAGAGTTTTTAATGAAGTTTTTAACACAACAAAAGTGCCAAAATGTGATTCAAACATTTGTTATTAGCACAGTTACAGATACAGACATAGCTCTATTTTGTTTCCATTAGCTAACATAAAACTACTGATGCACATCAGGATGCGTGTTGTGCCGCTGCACGGATCTACGCCGTGTCCAATCTTTAGTTTGTGTTGTTTTCTTTCAGGTGCGGTAGTACCATGAAGGGTGGAGGAAGGGGTAAGGAGCCACCTGTCGCAGGGGAGGTCACTGGCAAGCGCCCTAAACGCAAATGCCTGCAGTGGCATCCCCTTCTCTCCAAAAAGACTCTGGATTTCTCTGAGGAGGAAGAGGAAGAGGATGAAGAGGAGCTGGAAAAGGTGAGTGTGCTCGATGATGACTCGACAGGTCAGAGGTTTCAGTTTAGCATCGCATCTTACCTAGTCGCGTCTGATTTGTGATCAGCAGCCGGTGCTGTGTGGCCAGGAGCAGGGGTCGCAGGTGCAGTGTGGAAGCACAACAGAGGAAGTGGAGGAGGACTCGAGCGAACAGCGGGCACGGCGGCCAATGAACGCCTTCCTCCTCTTCTGCAAACGCCACCGGTCGCTCGTGCGACAGGAACACCCTCGCCTGGACAACCGTGGGGCCACCAAGATCCTGGCCGACTGGTGGGCTGTGCTGGAGCCTAAAGAGAAGCAGAAATACACTGACATGGCCAAGGAGGTGAGACGACAATCACTTTTGCAACTTAATGACATTAATTCTAACTCTGCGGTTAAAAAATATTGCTTCGAGGTAAAGAGCTTAAAGATTCCAGCTTGATATCATACAGTAACAAAAGAAAAGCCAACGTAAGAGAGAAAAGTCTCATTATGTTGAGACTCATGTCTCCATCTTGGACTCATCTGCAGTTTGTTTCTTTCCGCTAACTTCTGGTCTAACCTGAAGGGTTGTTACGACGATAGTTCACTTCTTTCAGGGGTACATTGCTATGGTAACTCTCCATGGAAACTGACCACCTAACCTGCTCCTGAGCAGGATGTTCAAGACAGGAGATCAATGCTATAAAAGCACTGTCTACTGACCAATCAATTGTGTTGGAAAAATTGGCATCAACATTCGTGGAAAATCCCACAGAATGGTGTGTGGATTCGGAGAGGGAAGACAACTTTAAAATCGAGGACGCAGAGCGGGAAAAACAAGGATAACTGCAATGATTTGACTATTTCTTTATTTTATATATAACCCATAAATCATGTTATTCAAGGCTCATTACAGTCTAGTTTCCAAATATAGTCCTAACAAGGATATTAGACATACCAGACACAGATAATCATTGGAAACAACACCATAGTATTGCTTCTAAACACACAAATGGCACGCCTGCAAACAGTTAGTATCATAATAATAATAATAATAATAATAATAATAATAACAGTTGCTGTTATCATGAACATAAAGTTATATGTATTCACATGTTATGATCCGGATAAAACTAAAACTGAGCGATACAGTCATAATCTCTGACAGAGATAGAGTCTGTGACAATAAATGTATGAATAAGACACTATTGAATGTCTGTTACATGGAATGAATGAGTGATTTCATGCACAGCTAAATGACAACTGGTGGGCTGTTTGTTTACGTTGCCCAGCCACTGTCAGTCTAATCTGATTAAACCACACCAACACAGTCCTGATGAAGCAGATCAGATGGAATTTTTACTGCTAATCCCAAAAGAATAACGAGTGTTTGATGTAGATGATTTGAAAACATCAGGACTTGAATTGATTCTGGATCTTCTTTCAGTACAAGGACGCCTTTATGAAGGCCAACCCGGGCTACAAGTGGTGTCCCACCACCAGCAAACCAGTAAAGAGCCCTTCCTGTCCTCCAGTCAACACCCCTCGCAAAAAGGTTTGGTCCTTCTCTTCCAATTCAACCAAGGACTCCACCACTGCCAAAAAAGTGCCCAAAACTGACAGCATGCCACAGTTAAACTTTGCCATGGCAGGTGAGTGTGATTAAAATATACTTTACTGACATCATGATGAAAATATTAGAGTTGTTTTTGTAACCGCTGTCATTCTTTGTCAGATCCTACAAAGATGGGAGGCCTTAGCATGCTGCTGTTAGCTGGGGAACATGCCCTCACAAACAGAGAGGTAGGTCACTGCTGGAGGCCACCAATGGGTGCACTGTTGTAATGCACCAGCTCACCAATAGATGGTAGACTAACACTGATGTTTATCTGTAGCACCAGAAACATTTTTTACACGATGCTTTTGATTAACAGCAGCGTTTTGTTTTCTTTTTAGATCCCTTCCAGCACTAAACCTAGTTTACCCGACACAGCCAGCGAAGGGAGCTCCTTTCCAGGAGATGAGGAAGAGGTGTGTTCATTAGACCTGATACTACATCTCCATTTACAAACACCAGAGTACCTCGTCCTGCATGTGTTGCAGTAGCCAGTAGTGGAAGTTTAAGATACTTGTACTTCACTTGAGTATTTCTGTTTTATGAAATGGCAGCTTTAAAGTGACGCTCACATGGCGACATGTTTTTCTTCGACCCTGTTTTGATGTACAGATGTTGTCTGGGACAATGCCGAACAGAGTGCCTGACATTACTGAAAGCAGGGTCAAGTCTGCCCTTTCTCCACTGGCAGAGGTACGGCTGAATGTCATTTCATGAACAATGTGCCAATTATCATAACTGAGTTATTTTGTACATGCAACCTGATATCTACAACCTCTCCAGTCACTTTGATTCATGATCGTAGTCACAACTTTAAAACCATCGCTGACATACAAACAAAGCTCACAGCAGATACAACAACAAAACACACAGTGAAGACAGGTAACTAAAGAGATGGTACAGCACAGTTTAATCTTCATCAACAATAAATATGGTGACGTGTTGTAGAAAGTAAATATTGCAGAAAACAGCAGCGTGATCTCATAAAAACTCATAAATGTTCATGTGTGTTCACAGTCGTCTCTCTCTGCGGCACCTGAAGGAAAACCATGCAGACAGTCCGCTCTCTTCCAGCTCGCTGAGGTAAGACGCTGATATGAGGCATCTTCTGGACCACGAGACGAGCAGTTAAACACACACACACACACACACAACAGACAACAAGTTCATCTTCAGTTGACGGTTTAATATCAACGCTGAGGTCAACACAAAAAGATACAGACTTAATATATGTTTGACAAACCCGTTATTGTATCTCTGATCAGCATTTACGGTCCTGAGCTTCAGGAACAACACCAGTGTATCAGTCGTGGGTTTCCACCAAAAGTTCAAGCAAATGTGTGTGTGTGTGTGTGTGTGTGTGTCAAACTGATCAGTGAATACAAACATACTATTGATATGACATAACTTATTTATCTTCATAGGTTAACGGGAGAATATCAAACTATAAAAGCTAAAAGTCATACTCTCCATTTCTGATATAACTGATGCTAGCAGCATCTATGCAAACCTCTACAGCCCTTAGTCTGAATCTGAGTTTTTTTGTTGTGTCTGCTCAGATGTGTTTAGCGTCTGAAGCTGGAAAGATGGACACGGTGGAGTCTCAGCCTGAGGACAGCTCGTCTACAGCGTCTCTCGAGCAGACTCCAGTCAAGCCAGAGATCAAGGAGGAGAAAGCAGACACAGACGACTGTCCTCCCTCCTCCCACACATCGGCCCTCTTACCTTTGCTCTCCTCTGTCACTTCTACCTCCACTGATGCCATTCCCCCACAACTCAGCAGCCAAAACGCACGTGTCAAAAACAAGAGCAAGAAAAAAGAAGCGGCCAAGTCAAACGACGACGATGACGTCCCTTGCTCGACAAAGAAGATCGTCAAGAAGTTGAACCATGCAGAATCGAACGTGGACAGTGTCTTCAGTACGATTGAGGCCGTGGCCAAAGGGGCCTGGAAGGACACAGAGGAGAAGCCCAAGAAGAAGATCCAGATCAGCCCTAGTGCAGGAAACTCTGGTGTGCCCAAAAAGAAGAGTAAGCCCAAAGTCAAGCCTTTTGTCAAAGAGAAGGAGGAGGAGATGGAAGAGGGCAGTGGGCAGTGTGGGCAGTACAGCTCCTGTGAAGTGGAGATGAAGGAAGATGTGGGTGACGCCAGTCCCAAGACAGAAGCAGACGAAGCGAGTATTGGAAGCACAGACCTTCAGGGAAGCATGGCAGAACCCCAGCACTCCCCCGACAGCCCCTCACCTGCTAAACTCAAAGAGGAGGACAAGGGGAAGGAGAGGTCGACCGACGGGACCTGCGAGTCGAGCACAGAGAGCCGCGGCTCGAGGAAATCAGAGCGGAGCTGCAAAGGCGCCTTGTATAAAACCCTCGTTTCTGAGGGGATGCTGACTTCACTGAGAGCCAATATTGACCGAGGTATCACTTTGATTCAAGGGCAAACTGATTAATAGATACATAATGCAGTCTGTGTATTAATCAATATGTTCCTGTTGGTCTGTACACGAGCAGGTAAAAGAGGCGCTTTCCGAGCTTCTGATCACGATGCAAACTGGAGTGATGACAGCTGGACAGTTGCTCAGATCGGACCTAATAACCCCAAGAAGCTGAAAAAGTCCAAGTCCAAAGATGACTCTTCACAGGGGTGAGTCATGACTCCTGTTCAAGGCCTTGAAAGTCTTTGAATATAGACATAAATAGACAAGTGTCATTGAAAGTGCTTGAATTTATATATTTTGTGCAAAAGTAGAACCCTGATTTCCACGTTAAAATGTCTAAAAGCGACTAATAATTCGTTGAATTGTGCACTTTTTAACAAGGTTCAAGCCCAAAGAAATCATTTCAAGCGTCAGTGCAGCATCAAAGTCCTTAAAAATAAAATGGTGCTTTTAATAAAATAACCTACCGAGCTCGCTGGAGATGAACGGCTTCCCTGCAGAATGTCCTGGTTCAGAATTAGACCCCCCGCTACAACATCCGTTTAAACATGGACATTCGAAGTGGAAACGATGCCACGCGTGTTCCACAGTAATCCTCTGCAGGGTGAGGTGGAAGCTAGTTTCCCTTGCAGGATTAGACCCAGACACTTCAGGGAAACGTATAACCTGACATCTGCTGTTAAAGTTACCTCAGCTCGTATTTTCAGTGATGTAAACTCTGAACTTTACTCGTCAGCCTCGGGAAGCTGGAGGAGGAGTTTGAAAGGAAGTTTAACAGCCTGCCGCAGTACAGCCCGCTGACTTTTGATAAGAAGGGGACAGCCGTGGCGAAGAAGAAGAAGACAGACAGTCCAACTGTCCAGGAGGAAGTCTCCAAAGTTGGAAAAGGTGAGGATGAAAGATGTCTCTGTTCAATAAACACAATGACTGTTCTTTAGTATCCCCTCATCTCATCCATAGCCCACTCTGCTCCTCTTTGTAGGCTCATGTTTTCCACAGTTCTCTGTTTGTTATAACAAAAACATTTGGACTCCATAACATAGCATTTCCATGCTCTTTTTTCTTTCTTTGTTTTTTTGCTATATCAGGTCCATCTCCATCTCAGAAAAAGACTTCATTCCACAAGATTGTTAGGAAGCACAAACACAAAAAGGAGAAACCAGGTGCAGTGGACAAAGGTGAACTAGAATGTCGATGTTTGTAATTTATCAAGTAGGGATGTGAACGTGATCAGAGGTTGTACTGTGTACTGTAATGTATAAACTACACTCACATACTTACTCATCCGTTGAGGCCTATGTGCAAACATACACTTTCATCTGGTTAAACCACACTGATGCTAAACAAATGAGCGAAGCCTGTGTGCAGAGGTCAAATCCATTCTTTCCTTTCCTCCCTCGCAGTGGCACAGAGTGATTCCAGCACGCTGGATTCAGCTTCGAAAGCCAAATCGTGTGCCCCCGTTTCCACGTCGACGTGCCCAGACGTCCAGAGCACCGCGAACATGGAGATGCTGGTCGGTAGCCAGAAGAGGAAGGCGAGGAAGACCAAGATCACACACTTGGTGCGCACAGCTGACGGCAGTGTGTCTCCAGTCGAGGGTGAGTGATGAGTGATGAATCAGACAGATCTGTCGACATGTCTGGAGTTTTATGAGTGCTTTCATTGGAATATTTGGAAACACACTTCCTGTATGAGCAGAGATCCTATGAATTTATTGATAAAGAAACTGGAAGTGAGAGCTCACTAACTAACAAACTTTCCAGAGAGGAAGTGCTTCAGACCAAGACTGACATTTTCAAAATAAGGCGTCTGTTTGGTCTGAATATTCTCTGCAAGTCACTTTTAATACACAATAAAGTGAATAAATACAAATTAGAAGGAGTGCAAAAGATATGAAGAGGTGAAGAAGTGCTGTTCCTAGCATGGCAGACAATACGTTGTCTCTTCAAATATTGTTGTGTTGGTGAAAGTGTGAACATTTTAAAGGTGCAGTGTGTCGGATTTAGTGACAAAGTTGCAGATTGCAAGTAACTGAATACCCCTCGCCTTGCCTTCCCTTCCAAGCGTGTAGGAGAAACTGTGACGGCTACAAAACACACAAAAGCCCCGATCTGGAGCCAGATCATGATGCTTCTTTTTCTTTGCCGATACACTCCCCCCTAAATCCTACACACTGCACCTTTAAGTTCCCGTTTGAAGAATTGTGAATTTGTTTTCCAGAGGACAAAACTAGGGACCTGAACCAGGAACAGGATAAGAAGCCATTACCCCAACAGAATTTATGCAATGACAAAGGGTGCTACAGTAATCCCAGAGCAGAGGAGGCCGAGAGGAGCACCGTATCACAAGAGCTACCTGCTTTCTTCAGCTTGACAGCCCTCGCTGAGGTAGCAGCCATGGAAAACGTTCACAGGTAGACACACAGTCTATGACGTATCAGCCCAATATGTAACATCACATCTCAGATCCGAGGTCTGAGATCTTAAGTCTTGTTTAATCTCCTGTTTCAGAGGCCAGAGAGGCTTGGCTGAGAGTCAGAAGAAGGAGCTCGCCCAGACTCCGGTCCTCATCTCCTGCGCTGATCAGTGAGACTCTGTTTCTGTCATGAGAAGCCACAACATGGACGTTGGCAGTGGAGCTTTACTTTCCTCAGTGGTGACCCCACGTTAAAGGGAGACCTGATCAGGAAGCTTTGGACGGACTCCACCTTCCCCTCGTGGTGAATTTGCTTGAGCTCGGGTTCATGGTGGAGGAAAGAGAGACTCTCTCCTCCTCCCTGCTCCTCACTATCTCAGTGTTCCCCCCCCCCTCCCCTCCTGAAGCCTCCCTTTGGTTTAAGGGAGGATGCCTTTCACCCTCCCCTCCTCCCTGTAGATGCTCTGTTAGGGCCTGTGGAAGAACCAAGCTGTCCCCCCAGTGCATGGCTTCCCTTATAGAGATGGTTGTCATGGGTTTATCGTACACCATTTTGTCAAATAGAGGCCATTTTTAAGGTCTTACGATTTAAAACTAGCATTTTAGGTAGGGACAGAACCCAACACTGCATTGGTTTTCTAGACGAACACAGCTTTCTGTTACCTTTTTACCTCACACACACGCCTACTGAAGAGTTCCCTCCACCTCTGGTAGAATACCTCTGTATTTGAATAGCTCTTATCCCTTCCATTCCTTCCAGCTTCAGCCCAAAATGACTTTCACCAGGGTAAATGATCACGATGGATAGACTTACCGATACTTCTTAATGCTTAGTGTTTCCCTGCGGTACACTAACGTGGTGTACTCTAACTACGGAGAAATCATGGTTGAGTATTTGATATGTACGTTAAGATGATGCTACTGTAAAACAGTATGTGGTAGCTTCAAATAATCATGTTAGACTGAATGTGTAAGAGTAGAGCTGTGCATCTGAACTAGAGTTAACTATAGCTGAGGGTGTCTGTCTGTCCTGTTTATCTTTAAGTCGTAGGCTCACAGTTCCCCCTCCGGCTTACGAGGCCGTAGGCAGGCTTAAAAACTGCTTCTTGCGATGGGGAGGTGTGTGTGCGTGCGTGTGTGTGCGTGCGTGTGTTTCAAATATAGCCTTAACCCTCCCACCTAGACCCGCTTTGCCACCACAAAGCCCTCGACCAGCTTCTTGCTCAGCGCCATCGTCACAGTCATGAAGTCAGTGTAAACATTTTTGAATAGTGAAATGCAGTTTTGTTTTTTTGTCTATACTTGATCTTATTGCAGTTTGAGTAGCAGGTAGAAAGGTTAATTCCTTGTGTGCAAATTATTTCACGGAATAGGCGTTTTTATTTTCATTTATTTTGTCGTTGTTGTTCGTTTATATCGTAAAGACTGCACTAATTTGTAGCTGAAGTTTGAGTTACTCTTGTAAGGGTAATGAAATGCCTTGTCTCCACCGGTCACAGTGTTTTTTTAACACGATAGCCTCCCAATAGTGTCTTCAGGCTTCAAGGCCAAGCCGCGAGCTCCGATGTGAACGATCAGGAGTCTGTAAATGAATTATTAGTTTTCTATGAAATTTCTCATCAAATGAGCAATTTGGAGGAAAAAAAAAACCCAACCTAGTTTTTGTGATTTCGTGCAGAAATAAAAAAATGATTAAATTAATATGTGAAATAGCTATGCTGTTGTTCCTCTCTGAGCTAATGGAGACTTGGCATTTGATCATAATTTCCCTTTTTTTGGCCTTTTTGAGATTTTATTGCCAAGTAATGGTCTACTCAGAGGGTCGCGTGTAACCCATGTTTTTGATTTTTTTTTTTTTAGAAGTATTTATATTTAGATGCATCTTTTCTTTGTTTTTGTAACGTTTGGTCAGAATCATTCCATTTCCACGCCTCCGTGTCTCGGTCCTACTCTTGTTTACGGTTGATCAGCTGTAGTCGGATGCAGTCGAGCTGCAGGTTTGTTGTCTTCCCGGTAGGTTGGCGGAAACCTGGAAGAGCTGCTATACAGGCTGACGGAGGTTAGCGGAGAGCTACACAGACTCCCCCCAGCAATACCCTCCTCCTCCTCCTCCTCCTCCTCCTCCTTTAGCTCCTCCTTACCCAGCAGCCTTTTGTTCCTCTGTGTAGACCAGTACTTTAATTTATCGCATTTTTAGTCTCAATCACATCTGTAACTTTTAAAAAAAATAGCTCTTTGTTTTTTCTATTTGATCATTCTTCTGTTAACGTGTGTGCTTTTTATGCTGTTAGGTCCTCTCTATGAACTTCAGTGTTTTTTTTTTTCCTGAGGTCAAGTTTACTGGATCGAGAATGTTGTCTAAAAAGAAAAAGATGGAGCTCATGGACGATGCATCTATGCTTAACTGCTAAGCAAACAGGCACTGAGAAAAAATGCACCGTCTGTCTCTAGACAATGAGCTTGTCTTTTTTTTTTTTTTTTTCCACCTCTGGAGGTGTGTGTGTGTGTGTGTGTTTGACTGCGACTGCATCACCATTACTTGGATACGTGTTCAGAGAGTTTTTGAATGGGTCTTGGAGAACTCGTGCATCTTGAAATAGTATTTTCTTTTTCCTAAATCAAGGCATTGTTACATGTTAATAATGTTCGGCTTCTAACGTAGGCCCGCCCGCCTTGTGTGATAAAATAGTGCAGTGCATGCAACAAATCTATAATTCTAAATTTGTCCTTTTAAAAATCTAACAACTAACTGCAAATGTTTCCCAGTTAAGCTCGAGGGAAGCACAGTATGCTTGACGATAATCCTAATAAGAAACGGTATATATATTTTTTCAACAAAAAAAGTTTAAAAGAGAGAGACGTTACATGGAGGATGAAATCATCCGAGCAGTAAACTGTATAGTTCTTCCACCGGTGGACATCAAGTGTAGTTCTTTGCAAAGACAAAGACATTGTCTTCCCCCCCAACATAGAGATATATTTGCTTATAGCAAGTGAGTTTATTGACATTTGCCAAAGAAAAGGGAAAGATATATTCAAATGGAAATCCTGTTTTTCTTTTCTTTTGTTCTGTTTTTTAAAGAAAGCTAGTCTAACAGTTGCACTGCATTTTTTTTAGGTGTGTAAATCTTCAGGTAACAATATCAGCACAATTCATCCTGTGTATCTTTTAAAATGGGATTTCCTCGGTGTGTGTTTTCGAGCCCAGAGTTGGAATGAAAGTGCAACAAAAGGGCACCACTCAATGCCTCTTTTAATATACAGTATTTGCACCTTAACGACCCAAACCAAAATGATCATGGTCTTTGAAGAAAATATATAATTTTTAACCCACTCTATGGAAATTATGCATTTTAAACTATTATATATATGCGAGAATCCAGTCGATAACAGATCCACACATCAAACAGCCATAATACTGTCATCTCCCACCCACTTCACTTTTTCTATCTAGAAAATGCTTCTATAAAGTTGAAATTCCTATATTAGTTACCTAAATGACTATAATACCCTTTTGTGCTAGTACTGTCTTCTTGAATGTAATCATTTTGTACCTGTATTTTTCTAATTCAGTCTTGATTGTACTGTACGTATGCTATGATGGTATACTGTTCCTTAGGTGCATACTAGTTCGTTACAAACCAACAGTTCTCAACGACAGGATAGCTGCTGCGCCGCGGACTCAAATCGAAACGTGTGGAGGTTTTTAAGTCCAAAGGACTTTGTGTAAACCACGTGACCCATCCATGAGACTGATAACTAAGAGATTCTTGCATTTTTTTTTTGAGAGGTAGAAAAGACGAACGCTTTCCCTCGTTGGCTACTTCTTCTTTTTCCTTTGCAGTAAAAGTGAAAGTCTGTTCAGGACAGTTTATAAAAAACAGGGACGCTCCTGCAATCAGATAGAACAATTGAATGCTTGAGTTTCAACTTATTTATTACTGTTCCTTTTTTTTTATAGGTTTAGCTGAATAAAAAACAATGAAATATACAACTGAATATGCATCCATTTATACATGAACATGTATAAGATTATCTTCCCTTTACTGGAATGTCGATCATGGCTTGTTTTTGTTTGTGAGATCTTCTGAGTCTCTCTCCTCTGATAGTTTGTACAACATGTGCTTTATCTAATTTATGTTATTGGTAATCATAATGGCAGAAATGTTGTTTTCTTTGATTGTTACAGCCCAGTTGTTAAATGCAGCCTTGCCTTACTGGAACCCCTGCTTAGTGAGGGATCCCTTAGCCAACCTCCCAACCCCTCCGTACCCTCACCCACCCACCCACAACTCTTATGTCATAACACTGTTTGCTGATGCAACTATTATTCCTTTTACACTTTCTGCTGACGCGACTATTACTTCTTGAACACCTATTAAAATAACATCTATTACATCTGTGTGAAAAGATTTTGTTGTTTGTGTGTATTTGTATTTGTTATTTATGTTTTCATGGATGGTAGAACAAGAAAACGGATCAAGACTAACTCTAATGTTGATTTGTTATCATGGTGTGATGGCATGGAGTGCTATGTAAGGCAGCGAGTCACGCATTTTGTCCTCAAAGTTGTAAGTGTGAGGATTTGAGGGACTTTGACAAGAGCCGAATTGTGATGTCTAGATGATGATCTCCAAAACTAACAGGTCTTGTGAGGTGTTCCCGGTCTGCAGTGGTCAGTACATCTCAAAAAGCTGCTGGGAAACCATTCATGATGCATAAGCACTGTGGCGGCACAATGCGTCCTGCCTCGAAAGGTTTGAGGGACACGACAACCAGTTCAAGGTGTTGACTTGGCCTCCACGTTTCCCAGATCTCATCCCAGTCGAGCATCGGTGAGGCGTCCATGCAGGCCGCGCCTCGCAGCTTAACCAGGACTTCAAGGACCTGCTGCTGACGTCACGGTGCCAGACACTACAGGACGCCTTTAAATGCAGTGCCATGATGGGTCAAGGCTGGCTGCTAACAATTAGACATGCACATGCAGCCATTTTGACATGACATTTTAGGTAAACAGTGACACTATTTAAAGTTCAGTTCCATTCAGAGGCACGGTGCATGTGATTATTATTATTATTATTGATCTCCTTTATTGATTTATTGATAATTCTTGTGTTGCCGTTACACATATTACAAAAACAAGCACACACACACACACATATATATAGATTTATCGATCCTGTGCTAAAATTTGAAGAGAAGTTTGACTTTTGCATAGAATTTAAATATTTACTGGGAAATTAAACATTTGCATGGAAATTAAATATATATATATATCTGTGTTAAGAAGTGAACCTGTGCTAACATCTATACAAATAGAAAACTGTATAAAAGTAAACAAAATGTGCATTGTGCAGTTGAAGTCAGTGCAAGTTATCTGTTAACTGTCCACATCCGGCCTCCTCTCTCTGCACAGAGCGGAGTCTTTATAAAGTGATAGCAGTGAGCAGGAATGACTTCATGTAGCTGGAGCTGCAGGATGAATCTGCTTCATCATCATGAAGGGGGAGCTGTGATCTATTATAACTAAGTTTATGGAGCATCCTTCCCTCACTGCCCAGCACAGAGCCGGCCTATTTTATGTGAGAATGGCTGCTGTGAAGAAGGTGTATGGTGCACAGTGCAAAGGAGTATGAGTGATGATATTTACACGTTTAAAGAGGAAACACTGAGTTTAAACAGTGAGAATAAATAATGCAGAGTCATTAGACTGCCTGACATTATTATTAAATATTATAAATATATTTAAATGATTACAAAACACGCGTTAACAGACATTAAACCAAATGAATCAACCACGCCGGTTTGTTCACGTGACTTCTGTGTCACATGACAACGCCCTCCGTCAAAAGCTAAAGAAGCCGTGCTAACGCTAACAAGATGGCAGCGTTCTTACAGTGGAGGAAGTTTGTCTTCTTCGACAAAGACACGGTGAAGGATCCGGTGGATAACGGGAAGAACTTCGCTCTGCCATGCGGGATATCGGCCTGTGACTCCGGCCGAGGTCACGTCGTGCTGGGAGATATCCTTTAACGGAGGCTAGGCTCGGCTAAGCTAATGTTATGCTAGGCTAATGACAGCTGATGCTGCTTAAAAATCGTATAAATGAGTGTAAACTCGCTGAAATGACTGAAAGTTTGACTCCATGTGTTGTTGGGAGATACTTTCCGTTAACGTGCAGCCTGCAGACTGAACAGAAATGAGCTAACAGACGGCTGACAAGCTAAACTTCACTAACTACCTTCATGGTAATGTTAACTTGACTAACCTGCTAACTACAGGCAGGTGACAGCAGCAGACTGTGTGACGGGTTAAAGGTGAATATTCCGCCTGTTCGGTCATGTTGTGGTGCTGTCATCACCTGACAAGCAAGCTACCTGCTAACAGTAATAACAACAACACCATCTTCAGTGCAGGAGTACAAAAAACTCCTCCTTTAGGGGATTTATTGGCTAAATATGGAATATACTAGTCATAAGTATGTTTATATCTGTGTATAATCTCCTGATAATAGACTAAGAGACTGATAGACTGAGCCTATAGAGGGAGCGGGTCCTCTTCTGTGGAGTCTGCCATGTTTCTACAGTAGCCCACAATGGACAAACCAAAACACAAGCTCTAGATCAGGCTAATCAGGAGCAGAGTCACTTTATTCGCCAGGTGTGTGCGCACACACACACACAACAAGGAATTTGTCATGTTTTTCCACAAGTTTCACTCCGACTAGCTTGGAAAGAGTGGGGGTGGTGAGGTGAGGGGTGTTCAGTCGGTTGCATCCTGGATGCCGCTAAATCTTACCACACACTGGACCTTTTTTAAAGCTTTGCTCTAGCTTCGGTGTAGCGATACTTGGAGGAATCTCTGACATATTTTCTGGTTTAAAAAAAAAACATGTTACAGCTTCAAAATACTCCAAAATATTTAATGAAAATAAACTTTGAGATTAGTTTAGCATTTCCTGTAATATATTATGCAGTCACGACTCTAAATTGCTCGTAGGTGTGAACGAGGTGGCGACTTGTCCAGGTGTACCCCGTCTTCGCCCAGTGCTGGCTGGGATAGACTTCAGCTCCCCGTGAGCCTGGTCATGGTTGCAGAAAACAGACGCATAGATGGACAATGTTTCAAGTTGATGCACGTAGTGTGTCCGTACATCCATGATTAGTTATGAGCTGACTTGAGAGGGTAAGTTAGCAAGTGGAGGTCAAATGAATGGTTCAGAAACACTGCAGTCAGGCCTCCAAAAGACGTGCTATATTTTAACATCTGTCATAATGGTGATACACGGAGAGCCTAATATTTTCTGTGGTGGTACACGGTGTAAAAAAAAAAGTGTCCTTAACCTCCGTGATGTTACATATGGATGGAAAGATCTGGCTCTTGACGCGCTCCCTGCAGCTGTCATCTTTTCAGGCCTACAAGTTGCGTGTGACGCACCTCTACCAGCTGAAGCAGCACAGCATCCTCGTGTCGGTGGGGCAGGATGAACACGGAATAAACCCTCTAGTAAGTGTGAAGCTCTGCAGAGGCGGCTAAAACGCAGAACAGCTTAAAAACTAAACTTTAAAAAATTAAACTTATTTTTCAGGTAAAGGTGTGGAACCTCGACAAAAGAGACAGCGGGAATCCTCTGTGCACGAGGATTTTCCCCGCGATTCCTGGCAACAAACCGACTGAAGTGTCTTGCCTCAGTGTGCATGAAAACCTCAACTTCATGGCCATCGGTAAGACGCTAAGAAATCACCCAATAATCACTGTTGGGCTAACAGTTCACTCTTTCCAGTTGATGATGGATGTTGTGTTTCTCGACAGGTTTCACAGACGGCAGTGTGGTTCTGACTAAAGGTGACATCACCAGAGATCGTCACAGTAAAACTCTGACTCTGCACGAGGGAACCAGCCCGGTCACGGGCCTCGCTTTCCGCCAAGTGGCAAAGGTCACACATCTGTTTGTCGCCACTCTGGAGAGAGTTCATGTAAGTCTGATCGCTCCCCGAAACATCGGTGTGCACGGTGAAAGGGAAGGAGAGAATATTTGTACAGCATTCTGAACTCTTGTCCACTTCCTTCTCGTCTCCTCTTGCTCAGTGCTACACCCTCTCCATCAAGGAGTATCCTAAAATAGAGCTGGACACACATGGATGTGCGCTGCGCTGCTCCTCCCTGGCAGATCCCTCCCAGGACTCCCAGTTCATCGTAGCCGGGAGACGAATGCGTGTACCTGTACCAGCCTGACGAACGAGGGCCCTGCTTCGCCTTCGACGGACACAAGCTGTTGGCCCACTGGCACCGCGGATATCTGTTCTTACTCATCAGGGACGCAAAGTCACCCAACAAGTAAGGACCGCACTGAATAGATAAATGAATGAAGGCGTACTGGAGCGTCCTACTAAACCTGCTGCCACCGCGACCCGACCCCGGATAAGAGGAAGAGAATGTGCCACTTTAGATGCTCACATGTACAGAAACACATCTCGGCGATCACGGGGAGACGTTCACGCACCTGCTGTATCTGTTTATTTTGGGGTGTTCCTGTTCTGAGGAGGAAATGGACATTGTTAGAAATAGCGGCTTCACCTGATTTCTTACTGCTGAGCACAGAGCGTGACTGCAGCCTTTCTTTAGCGCTGCATTACTTTCTAAACATTTTCAATACATGTCAACCCATTAGAGCTGGTTTAAGCTCTAATGCTGAAGTGGCACTTAATTAATACCCTGATTAATGAAGTTCAACGTCTGTCAGGTTTAATAACACGTTTGTTCTCCTTCTGTTTTCATCACTTTATTGTAACTGATGATTAATACAACACGCTGTGATCAAGCCTGACTGTTGACTGTTCTTTGTCCTCAGGACAGAGTTTGGTAGCAGGGAGACTTCTCCGTCAGACAAACAGCTGTTGACCATCTATGACCTGGACAACAAGTTCATCGCCTACAGCGCCTCTTTCGATGACGTCGTTGACGTGGTGGCAGAGTGGGGTTCTTTCTACATCCTGACCAGAGATGGAAAGATGTTTGTCCTTCAGGAGAAGGACACACAGACCAAACTGGAGGTGAGCACCGAGGTCACCACCTGTAACTGATGATTCATGATGTGTTCAAGGAACAGTATGAAGAGTTGTCACCTCCGTGTTTGTTTTCTAAGATGCTGTTTAAGAAGAACCTGTTTGTCATGGCTATAAACCTGGCCAAGAGCCAGCACCTGGACAGTGACGGGCTATCTGAGATCTTCAGGCAATACGGCGATCACCTTTACCTGAAGGGAGACCATGACGGCGCCATCCAGCAGTACATCCGGTAATTACATCACCGAACGTCCTTCTTGTCCTGATATGTACCGTGTTTTACAGCCACGCCATGTGGAAGTGTTGATAAAGACATGTTAAAGGCTGTCACAGTGATTTTGATCAGTCACCGTGTTTCCATACAGCACGATCGGGAAACTGGAGCCGTCGTACGTCATCAGGAAATTCTTGGACGCACAGAGGATCCACAACCTCACAGCGTATCTGCAGGCGCTGCACAGGCAGTCTCTGGCCAACGCAGACCACACCACACTGCTGCTCAACTGTTACACCAAGCTGAAGGACAGCTCCAAGCTGGAGGAGTTCATTAAGGTGACTGACAGCTGACATCAGAGAACAGACCGGTCTTAGTAACTGCACAACAAGCCTCATTTCATATAGCAGGTCACTGATGGCAGACATGTTATAACACATTGTCCTCCCGCACTGTATTTCAACAGAGCAGTGAAAGCGAGGTCCACTTCGACGTTGAGATCGCCATCAAGGTTCTTCGGCAGGCCGGCTACCACAGCCACGCCGTTTTCTTGGCTGAGAAACACATGCACCATGAATGGTACCTGAAGATCCAGCTGGAAGACCTCAAGGTAAAAAACCAAACAAACAGTAGTTAGATCGATGCGATGCGAGCCTCAGTGAGCGGGTCTGCCAGCTCTTTTTGGACCTTGGTCCTAAAGGAGGTGCGTGCTAAGTTGATGTCCATTTCCACGAGCCACCTTCACCTCGTCCTTCTCTTTCACTGCCTCGAAGCCCTCGGCAATGATTCTTGGATGAAGATCCTCCAACACGTAGAGGTCAGCCTGCTTCAGCAGTTTGCCGATAATGAGGACGTTGGAGGTGGTTCCGTGACGTCATCGCGTTAAGCGACGCTGTCGGATGCTGAATTTGGATCTCGTGTAACTTTTTTTTTCCTGCAGGGGTCGTCAAACTTTCCCCTTCAATGCCAAAACTCAAACTTAATGGTCAAAAGCAAACACATGTTGGAGTCTCTCTGCCTGCCATGCTGAGCATAAACAGCAATCTTGTGGGCTTGCACCCACTAGAGATATAAAAAATAGATTATTTTGATATAAACAGATAACGCACTCTGAAAAGAGACAAATAGCATCCAAACTTGTGCTGTAACGTCTTTATTTCCTGTCACAGTCTGCCACAAATGTCACCCCACTTCCTCTGATCGAGCTCTTCTTGTCTCATCATCAGGTGAAGAAGCAGAACTTTCCGTGATGCAAATAATCGTATAACTTTAAGCAGCCTTCAGTAGAAGAGGTGCAGAAGGCGAGGCGAGGCAAATTTATTTGAATATCACCTTTCAACGACGAGTCGGTTCAAATCAATGAAATCGGAGCATTAAGAAAGTTTAAAAGAAATACGTGGTAATATAAAAAGACAATACAAACACACACAAACATGATTTAAACAGTAAAATCAAATATAAGATCAAAAAGCTACATATGCACATACATGGACGTCATTTCCACTCCCACAGTTAACCATAAACGGACGTCTGTCCATGTCTGAAGAGAGTTTGTATGCGCCCTCCAGAACTACCAGGAAGGTCTGCGTTACATCGGACGTCTGCCTTTCGAACAAGCCGAGAGCAACATGAAGCGTTACGGCAAGACGCTGATGCACCACATCCCCGAAGGTACCACGCTGCTCCTGAAGGGCTTGTGCACCAACTACCAACCGAGCAGAGACAGCGCTGAAAAAGACAGCCTGGATAGAGGTCGGATCAACAAGGTCAGTCTTCACAGCGCCTGCTGTCAGTTTCATGTGATGCTGGAAGCGCTCAGTGGTCCGGAAGATGAAGATGACTTGGAAATGAGTGTCCGTGTTTGTTCTTGATTTCAGGCAAATTCTGAGGAATTCATCCCGATCTTTGCCAACAATCCGCGGGAGCTGAAAGCCTTCCTGGAGCACATGATTGAGGTGGAGCCCCGTTCTCCCCAGGGTGTGTATGACACACTGCTGGAGCTCCGACTGCAAGACTGGGCGCACGAACAGGACCCTGAGGTCAGTCCAAAACACACAGACTAGCCGTGAATCCCTGTATAATAAATGTGTAATACAGTTTGCAGTAGACAGAGTTCACTCCAATATGCATATGTTTGGCAGAGAAAAAGAGTCCTGCAGGGAGAAGCTGTTTCGCTGTTGAGGAGCGACAACACTGTGTTTGATAAGGCGCTGGTCCTCTGCCAGATGCACAACTTTAAAGAAGGCGTCCTCTACCTCTACGAGAAGGGCAAACTGTAAGTGTGGGAGACAGAACGACGTCTGAATATATATGAAAGACAGTTAACGTGACAAAGAAGCACATCGTGAGATTACTCACTGCTTCCACGTGGAAAATCAGCAACACTAAAAGCCAGTTCAGAGTGTTTTCATTTCAGTTTCTCTCCCTGTTGAGAAATTTGATCCAACATGCGAAACAACTGAAATGTCATAACAGTTGTTGTTGAATTGGACACGATTGTGTGCAGGTACCAGCAGATAATGCACTACCACATGCAGAACGAGGAGTACGGAAAAGTGATAGAGGCCTGCAAGCGCTACGGGGACCAAGAGGGTTGTCTCTGGGAGCAGGCGTTGGGATACTTTGCTAGAAAAGAAGAAGACTGCAAGGCCTACATCAGCGAGGTCCTCCACCACATCGACCAAAACAACCTAATGCCTCCGTTACTCGGTGAGCTGCTGGCCAATTTGTTTCATGCAGATGTTTGATGTTGAGATCTCTTATCATCAGTACGACGTCGTTTACATCCGTGATTTTTGCCGTAGTTGTGCAGACTCTTGCGCACAACTCGACGGCCACTCTCTCCGTCATAAAGGACTACCTCATCAACAAGCTGCAGAGAGAAAGCCAGCAGATCGAGGACGACGAACGCAAAATCCGCCAGTACCGCGAGGAAACTGCTCACCTCCGCTCGGAGATCCAGGAGCTCAAAACGAGGTGGGTTGATACACGCCATTGTTTCACCAGTTTCTTCCTGCGATTTTGTACAATAAATAACCTTTTACCCCAATGTTTCCACACAGTGCCAAGATATTCCAGAAGACCAAGTGTAACATGTGCAACAGCCCCCTGGAGCTGCCGTCCGTTCATTTCCTGTGCAGCCACTCCTTCCACCAACACTGCTTCGAAAGCTACGCCGAGAGCGAGGCCGAGTGCCCGACGTGCACTCCGGAGAACCGCAAAGTCATGGACATGCTGCGCGCGCAGGACCAGAAACGAGACCTGCACGACCACTTCAACAGACAGGTAAACCGCACCTGAGCTTTGTGACTTGTGACAGACGCCACAGGAATGTTTGTTAATGCATCTTCTCGTGTCTTTTCTTGGTTTTCAGTTGCGCAGCTCTAATGACGGCTTCTCCGTCGTGGCTGACTACTTCGGTCGAGGAGTGTTTAACAAACTGACTCTGGTCACCGACCCGCCTGGCAGCAAAACTGTCGGCAGTCTGGAGGTCAACCTGCAGAGAGACCTTCTCATCCACACCAAGAGAAACTGCTAGAAACCCGAGCAGCCGCTTTGTGTCCAGCTTCACACTGGCGCTGGCTCTGGACCACATCGCTCTGCTGCCATTGGATGCCACTTTATTTTAGCAGCGAATGCGGCTCCCTGCTTTTACTACCTGTGCTGGACCTATCTGCATAAACGTGATTCACTGCAGACTCTCGACAAGTACTTGAGTTTAAAACATGTAATACTGTGTCCTCAAAGCTCGCTGAATTACACCTGGGAGAAATGTGCTTGTACTCGATGTGTAATCTACTAAAATAGTTCAACCGTCTGTCATTAATGAAATAATTTGTTGTCTGTCACTCAAACTTGATTGAAATTGTGAATAAAGTAAATATTTAAAGTGCGTTTTGTTGGTGTAGTATTGTCACTGGGGCTCGTGGGATTTGGAGTCAAATCATGAAGTCATGCTGGTGTTAAAGAGCCTGACAGCTGTCTTACATGGTGGGAGTAGCAGTCTGTTGCTGAAGGAGCTGTTTAAGTTAAGGCCTCCACACTCTCTGCAGGAGGTCAGATCTATATTTACATAATTAAAATAACTTTAAAATAACCGCACATTCAGTATAAAACCAGATAAAGTGAGTAATACTAAAGGAAGCACGTGGTTTGCTCAGGCCGTACCTGGAAATGTCGTCACATGTCGATATACGCCCACTAATCTGCACGTGGACCAATTGGAAGCCAGAAGTTGTTTCTGCGACGTCACTCACCTCACGTGGACCAATCACGGAACAGTGCGTGGAGCGAGGGTGGGCGGGGCCTGGGAATGGAGGGGTCAATGCTGGTTGTTGCACCGGGGGGCGTCAAGACAAACGGGGTGAGTTACCGGATGTGAGGGGGTCTGCCTTTCAAAATAAGAGCATATACAAAACCTTAAGCGTTTTTTATAAAGGTTCTGAGAACGTTTCATTCAAGAATTATTTTTAATTAAAAAGAATTTAATTTTAATTAATTATTTTTATTTTCATTTTTAAATGACAATGTAACCATATCTAAGCCAAACAAATGCAAACAGCAATATAAATGAAATATAAATTATAAAATATAAAAAATACCACATGAAATCTGACCGCGGGCTGTGATTGGCCCCCGGGCCGTACTTTGGACATCCCTAAAAATAAAATTTACTTTCTAATTTAGTGTTTTACATACTTGCAAAAATCCCTTTTTACATTTTTTAAAAATATATTTTCGAAAAAAACAAAAACAAAACGTCGTTTTACTCTGAAATGCTAACCGGAAACAGTATGTCCGTTAGCCGTTAGCTTGCCTCCAGCTTCCTCTCCAGCCAGCCAGCAGCGGCTCTTCCGTGGATCCAATGAGGTGACGCCGCGTTCCGGGCCCGACTGATGAGAGCAAGCCGGTGATAAAGAGGGAACTAAAAAACTACCGAGTGTGACCACAAAAGAGGCTCCGAGTAACGGCTAAACTAGCGCTGGAAGCCCGGGAAAAAGCGCAGTCTGTCCGGTTCACTGTTGTTGATTTCGTGCCGGGCTGAGGAAAGGTAAGTTCACGCGCACACACACACACACACACACACGGTGTGTCAATCACGCTGTTACATTGATGATAGCTGACTGTAGCTGTCAACTCTTCCCTCCACACCTTTAACAGCTTCTGGATGTTTTCTTTGTGAAGCTCCGGGCTCGGTTTGAAGTGAACGGCTAATGCTGAATGCTAAACAACAACAACAACAGCTGTGTGTGGCTAATAAACATCAGCATCTCATCCTGGAGAGCTGTCTCAAGGATTTCAAGGTTTTAAGATGCTCAAAGCTTCAAGCTGTTTTTTTTTTTTTTTTTTGTGCATCCATCTTGCATTCATGCGTCACTGCCTCACTGGGGGGGCTAGAAGTTTCTATGCAGATTGCCTGTTGTTCCCCTTCACACACACACACACACACAGCAGTGGGTTCATGTGTAGATATTAAAGCTTCACAGTGGCATTAATGCCACGTGTTTGCAAACTACACACACCTATGTGGGAGGGATCAGGTGTGTTAGATGATTTGCATATCCCAGGACAAAGGTCGTGTGGTTTACCTGGCTGGCTCATGAACTCAACTTCAGCGGACAGAAAGTGTGTTCACGCTGCAGGTGGAGGGACGAAGATGTGTGCAAGGTTTGACGATGATGATGATTGTTTTAACGCAGGTGTTTTCATTTGTTCATCTCCACAGCTCATCATGGGGGGCAGGAAGAAGCTGGCGCTGGTTGCTCTCTTCTGCCTTGTTGCGGCAATGTTGCCTTCACACACAGGTAACATGATCCAAACACACAACATAGACGTTGTCTGACCAGATTTCAGCTGCCTAAAACTCTGCCACGCCGATGAATAACACACACCCATAATGTATCAGTGTTTGGATACAGATAAGCTCGATCAATAATGGAGCTGTTGGTGTTTGTCTTTCCACCTTTTTTATGTAACGCGTCTTTGTGTTTGCAGTCACTGTAGCTGTCATGTCCGTCGACCTGGGCAGCGAGTGGATGAAGATGGCGATCGTGAAGCCCGGTGTGCCGATGGAGATTGTACTCAACAAGTGAGCGTGCACACGGTTTTCTGTTTCCTGAAGGAGCACGCTGAGTGAATGGGACATGAATACATCAGGAAATTATATTTGAGAGTTGAACGCCGTGTCTTTTGTCTTTTTTCTTTTTCTTTCTTCAGGGAGTCGAGGAGGAAAACGCCCATAGCGGTGTGTCTGAAGGAGAATGAAAGACTTTTTGGGGACAGTGCACTCGGAGTGGTACGCCGTCTTCTCTTCGACTTAATCTGATGAATCATCTGCACAGTGAATGTCTTTAACGGTGTGATATGTATTTTTTTATATTTCAGTCTGTGAAGAACCCCAAAACTGTTTATAGACACCTCCAAAGCCTCCTGGGCAAGAAGCACAAAAACCCCCAGGTGGCGCTCTACCAGAAACGTTTTCCCGAGCACCAGCTGGAGGAGGACCCGGTCAGAGGAACGGTTTACTTTAAATACTCAGAGTGAGTCGCCGCCGTCGTGCATCATCATCATTTCAGGTTGTGCTGCCCTGCAGTGACGTGGACGCTCACCTCTGACAGTACATTCATTTATTGTTGATCATCACCGAGGTACTGAGGAAAGGCGTTTCATCAGAGGAATTTAAAAAAACAAAACATGAACTGCTGAGACGAGCTTTTATGGTCTGATAATGATCCGTCTTATTCACCTCCATCCGGCGTCACTGCGCTGGCTTACTGTATCTTTTTTTTTAGAAAGTCCCTTAACTGATCTACAAAGCCTTGCATGATCTAGCACCTTCGTATATTAGTATTCCTGAACTGTCTGTTTTTATGGCTCTGAACTGCAGAGCGCGCTCCTCTGTGAAATTAAAGACGTATCTTTTTAGTTTAGATCTAACTTAGCTGGTCACATTGTTAATGTTTTATTTTCTTTCTCCTCTCACTTATTGCTACTTCTCATAGCTTATGTTACACCCTCTGGCCATGAAAGGTGCTCTACAAACAGTTATTGTTATCATAATTATCATTCATAAGGGCACGTCTGAAAAAACAACAGTAATGGCTTACAGAAGGAAACACGGCACTGTTATAAATAGGAGCAGCTAACCTGCTTTTCTGCCTTCTTTTCCTCCACCAGTGAAGTGCAGTACACACCTGAGGAGCTGCTCGGCATGGCGCTCAATTACTCCTGTGCCCTGGCTCAGGACTTTGCAGGTGAGTCCGCCTGCAGAAGAATTGAAGTGCATCGTCGTATCGTATGTTCAGATATGTGATTTTACTCTTCCTCTTCTTCATCTCTCCAACTCGCCTCGCAGAACAACCGATCAAAGACGCGGTGATCACCGTCCCGGCCTTTTTCAACCAGGCGGAGCGCAGGGCGGTCCTACAGGCCGCACAGATGGCGGACCTGAAGGTCCTTCAGCTCATTAACGACAACACCGCCGTGGCCTTGAACTACGGCGTCTTCAGGAGGAAAGATATCGACAGCACGACTAAGGTGCACATCCAGCGTTACTCCTGAATTCACATTAAATAAAGATTCTATATTTACTCTATTGTCAACACACGTGCAGGAGACACTAATCCTACTAATTATATGTGCATCACAGATTCATCATATGCACCACACTGCTGCCTTAAATACTCACAAGAGCACCACATGTGGATTAATCCCCCGCTGAAAATAGTCCCTCCTGTTTGAGTAAAGTTAGTTTAAAAGCCACAGCAGCTTTATATTTAGACACTGCTGACAGGTGATTAATATTTAATGTTTCTGTAGTGACCACAAAGTCCTTAAACTCTGACCTTGTTCCCTTTCAGAACATCATGTTTTATGACATGGGCGCAGGCAGCACCACCGCCACCATCGTCTCTTATCAGACAGTCAAAAGCAAGGAGTCTGGCACGCAGCCGCAGCTGCAGATCAGAGGTGTCGGGTGAGTCCACCGATCCGTGAAGTGGCATCGCCACGGAGAGTGCTTCTCTCAGCAGAGCGTTGGTTCTCTGATGGTGCACCGCGTCAGGCCGCCTCAGAGAGGTGTGCAACCTCGGAGCTAACAGGCGTGGTTGATAACCAGCTGCATCACACCGGTTATTATCCAGAGTTAATTTCAGTGAGCCTGTACAGTCTGACACAGGAAACTCTGAGCATGAACGGCGGTTGTCAAATTTCCTCTGTTGAACATTAATGTGTAACGTGACCCCGATCCCACCCTGCATGAAAAAAACAGCAACTCACAAAAAGGCTGCACTGAGCCGTCTGACAAGTTTCTGCTGCAGCTGTTAAATTCTGTTTTATGGACTCACTAATTTTTGAAATAAACACGAGTCTTCAGATTTTTAGTTTGAGACGTGAACATATTTTTAGGACACGCATCACGACTGCAGTGTTTTTCTTTTCTCTCTCCTCGCCCTCCTCATCCTGTCTGAAACTCAGAAAACAGGAAGATGCACACACACAGAAAACACACACACACACACACACACTTCATGCCAAACATCAGAAGAAGTAGATGGGCTAACATGGAGTTTGTAAACAGGAAAATATAATTTGCAATATTTCGACACGGTGGTGCAGTGGTTAGCAGCGTCGCCTCACAGCAAGAAGGTTCCTGGTTTGAACCTCGGCTGATGTTCTGCGTGGGTTCTCTCCGGGGAGTCCAAAGACACGAAGCTCAACAGGTTCATTGGTGACTTGGTTGGCTGTTTGTCTCTATGTGCTCTGTGATGAGCTGGCGTACTCCGCCTCTCGCCCAATGTCAGCTCCAGCCGCCCCGGCGACCGTTACAGATTATGTATGTAAAACAGGGAAAAACCTAAAAGTATAAGAGGATTAGAGCGGAGATTAAAGGTATCTGTTTCACTGATAAAACCTCAGTTAAGCAGCGTAACATGGTGAGGCTCTGCTCACTGAGGATCCTGATAACTGGTGTCATGAAGCTGGTGATTAACTGGATCTGTTTATATTCAGCTCTGAGTGTGTAAATATGAAAGAGTCAGTACTTTAATGAGTAATTAAACAGTGATAAACCCCACAGCTTCTTTTTAAATGTGTGTTTCAGTCCTCTGACCGGTGTGCTTCTCTCGTTCTGGCTGTAGGTTCGACCGTGGCTTGGGGGCTTCGAGATGGACCTGAGGCTGCGGGACCACCTGGCCAAACTGTTCAACGAGCAGAAGAAGAGCAAGAAAGACGTGAGGGAGAACCACCGGGCCATGGCGAAGCTCCTCAAAGAGGCTCAGAGGCTCAAGACGGTGCTCAGCGCAAACATGGAATTCATGGCACAGGTGAGTCCAGGGGACCTGAACCCAGAACCTTCAGTGTGTATACAGACTGCCACCTTTTAAAAACTCAAAGAAGAAGTGTTTACTCGACGTGTTCTAGCGCTTGCGTGAGATGTGTTTCTTTGTCTTCAGGTGGAAGGTTTGATGGATGACATCGACTTCAAATCTAAGGTGACGAGGGCCGAGTTTGAAGAGCTGTGCGCTGATCTTTTCGAAAGAGTTCCTCGCCCGGTGCAGGAAGCTCTCACCGCCGCAGAAATGAAGCTGGTCAGTATTCTCGTTGGACTACATGACGGGGTAAGATTAAACCTTAATGACCTCTGTCAGTAAAGTCTGTATTTCTGCCAACAGGATGAAATCGAGCAGGTGATTTTAGTCGGCGGCGCCACTCGTGTCCCCAAGGTCCAGGAAGTGCTGCTCAAAGCTGTTGGCAAGTAAGTGTGAACCACAGAGATGCTGAAGAAGTCCTCCACAACTTTGGTTGGATTGTGGTTGTAATTGTGTATTTTGTTCTGCGCAGAGAGGAGCTGGGGAAGAACATCAATGCAGATGAGGCAGCGGCGATGGGCGCCGTGTACCAGGCTGCTGCCCTCAGCAAGGCCTTCAAGGTCAAACCTTTCATCGTCCGAGACGCAGCCATCTTCCCCATTCAGGTCGGTGCAGCTCGTTCACCGCCTCATGCTGCAGGAGACACATTTTAATAACATGAGACGTGAGATATGTTAATCTGAAAGGGATATGTAGCGTTCAATGTGACAAATCCTGAACACCGGCCACGTGTTTCGTTTCCATCAGGTGGAGTTCACCCGTGAGACGGAGGAAGACGGCGTCAAAGCCCTGAAACACAACAAACGCATCCTCTTCCAGAGGATGGCGCCATACCCTCAGCGCAAGGTCATCACATTCAACCGCTACAACGCCGACTTCTCTTTCGACATAAACTACGGCGACCTCAGCTTCCTGAGTCAGGAAGACATCAGGTTGGATATTTTACTGTTTTATTCTGCTTCCTGGAGCTCTGCACGTAAATTAAAATCATTCCAGCCGTGTGACTGACGTGTCTGAACGCCAACAAGAGAAAGCAGAGTTTACAGAGAGCTCTATCATGGCGTCTGATTTAAGTTTGATGCTTCCAAAGAAGCTTGAATGTGTTTCTGCTTTGATCCTTCGCTCTGTTCTCTCGTGATTTGAATGTATTTGAGTATAAACCCTCCTCCTCCTCCTCCTCCTCCTCCTCCTCCTCCTCCTCCTCCTCCCTGCTCGTGTTCTGCAGCATGTTCGGCTCTCTGAACCTGACCACGGTCAAACTGTCCGGAGTCGGCAGCAGCTTCAAGAAGCACTCAGACGCCGAGTCCAAAGGCATCAAAGCTCATTTCAACATGGACGACAGCGGCGTGCTCCTGCTCGATCGGGTCAGTTCCATATTTGTTATGTCAGTCTTACTCAGTCACACTTGGGCTGTTCTGCCATCACTCCCGGTTGCCATGGCGGCCAGTGAGGCTTATTAAAATCAAAGCCAACAACAATTGACTCCAAGAAAATGTGCTTAACACTAAGAAGATTAACCAAAGTGCAAAACAAACCTAATCACATAAGAACATGCACAGATTCTTACTTTTTAAAACACATTCACAGAGCTGCTTTTTTATTTTTGGGGGGATAAATCAACACAAAACGATAAATTTCTGCTGCACGTTGAAGCATTCAGGTGTGTGCACCCCGAGGCTCTGCACTGTCAAATTAATGTTTGTCATTTGAATCCACAGGTGGAGTCCGTCTTTGAAACTATCGTGGAGGAGAAAGAAGAGGAGTCGACGTTAACGAGTAGGTTTTTCTGTGCTCTCATCCGTCAGTGAAGCGCGCACTTCAAGCTCTGTTTCTTTTATGGACCTCGAGCTTTAGCTCCGTCCATCTGTGTGTGCGGTGTTCTGGTGTCCGGTGCACGTTGCACAGGTGGAGGAGGAGGAGGAGGAGAGGTGCAGACAGATGGGAGGCTCATTTAAATAAAGCAGCACAAAGGTTAAAGTTCTGAGCACAAAGTCACATGATCAACAGGAGGAAACTAAATGATCAGCGGTTATTGCTGTTTGAACGTCATTTTTAGCTCTTTGATCCACGATGATGCATCAACACTGAGTCAAATCTTTGCTGCCTTCCAGAGCTGGGAAACACAATTTCCACCCTGTTTGGAGGAGGATCGTCTGAACCCACCCCCAATGTAACTGAACCTGTCCAGGTACGTGCAGCTCCGTACATTTATAGCACTTAATGAACTGCTTCATCTTCATGAGATCGTAGCTAACGATGCTCCCCGATTTTTAAATTTCAGGACGAGGAGGAAGTGCCTCCAGAGTCTGGCAAGGACGGCAAGGACGAGGAGGGTAAGGAAGAGGCCCAGAAGGACGAGGCTGCCAAGGAGAAGCAGGACGATTCAGAGAAGAGTGCAGGTGAAGAGAAAAGTCAGGAGAAGACGGAGGAGGAGGCAGGCAGCAAGGCCGAGGCCAAGGTAAGATACTGAATGTGAGAATCTCTATTCAAGAGAGGCTAGCCTCTACGGACGCGTTATTGAAAGTTACCATATTTCTGCTGTTAAAGGAGGAAAGTAACGGGGAGAAATCCGCAAACGCCGAGGCAGAGAAGGAAGCGGAGAAGAAGGCCAAAACTCAGAAAAAGAGCAAAATCTCCGATGACCTCACGGCAGTACTCATCATCAACGACATCCTCGACCCCACCGCAGACGATGTCACTTCCTCTAAGAAGAAGTAAAGCAGACAGCTTCACTTCACTTCCTTTTGTTGTATTCTGTGTTTTTTTGTCTAAAACAATGTTGGATCTTTTCAGGTTGCAGGATTTGACAGACAGAGACCTCGCCAAACAGGAAAGGGAAAAGACGCTCAACAGTCTGGAAGCTTTTATCTTTGAGACGCAGGTAAACAAAAGAACATCCAGTCCACCTGAGAGAGAATACAAAAATCTTTGTGTGCAACACATAAAACAAACACTCCTTTCTGCAGGACAAGCTTTACCAGGACGATTACCAGCTGGTGGTGTCGGAGGAGGAGAAGGAGCAGATGTCCACCAAGCTGAAGGAGGTGTCGGAGTGGATGGACGAAGACGGCTACTCGGCGACCACCAAGCAGCTGAGAGAGAAGCTGTCTCAGCTGAAGAGCCTGTGCAAGGACATGTTCTTCAGGGTGGAGGAGAGACGCAAGTGGCCGGAGCGCCTGGCCGCCCTGGAGAGCATGCTCAACACCTCCAGCTTCTTCCTCAAGTGAGTGTCCAAAGGAAGTCTTGTTAGACGCCAGAGAGGTGACGTGGTGGCTCATTTTTTTTGTTTCTTTTCTTTAAAGGAGTGCCAAACTGATTCCAGAGGACGACCAAATCTTCACCGAAGTTGAGCTGAACATGTTGGAGAAAGTGATCAATGAAACAACGGTACGTGGTGAATGTAGAACTGTAGAAGTTCAAAGTAAAGTCGACTTTTTCTAAACTAACTTTCATGTTTCAAATCGTCTTTTTCTTCCAGACGTGGAAGAACGAGACTCTTGCCGAGCAGGAGAAGCGCTCTCCGAAGGAGAGGCCCATTTTACTGTCCAAAGACATCGAGTCCAAGCTGGCTCTGCTGGATCGGGAGGTCAACTACTTACTCAACAAAGCCAAGTTCGCCAAGCCGAAGGCGAAAGCCAAAGCCAAGAACAGCACCAGCTCCGACAAGAACAGCAAGGCCAACAACACGGCGGAGGAGAAAGTCATCCCTCCCACAGAGGAGAGCGCGGACGGCAAGAGCGGTGGGTCAAACTCACATGTGGCTGTTTTTATCGTGACCTGTAATGAGTCTTAAATTAACTCGCCGTGTGTGTGTTCTCTTTAAAATGCAGAAACTCCAGAGGAGGTGCAGCCGGGCGAAGCCCCGCCCACTGACGAGGGCACGCCACAGAGCAACTCAGACAGCCAATCACAGCCCTCAGAAGAAACAACAACTGCAGGTCGGTCTGCCAAACCTGTTGATGATGGAGAACTTTAAAGGGGGGGGGTGGACAAAATAATAACAACAGCTGATCTGAGCTGAATGAACTCCCCGCTGACACACGCAGTCTCTCTAACACTAAGGGAACGTTATATTAACGCTGGATTACTGTGATTAGCTCGTCAGTCATTCTGTTACTAAGTCCAGGTGAATGAGAGCGCTGTCTAACAGCTGTTAGCTCGTTCGTCCTGCAGGGGGCCAGCTCATAGAAAACATGTCACATGATCTGCACATGGACTCCAGCTGATACGATGAGTTTACATCTTTGACTCATCAAAAATAAAAGCACAGATACATAATCATCCTCTATTTAAGGAGATATATTTTCCTCAGTGGTGGAGCATAAAACTCCTACAGGTGGGGTTGGAAGACCACGGGGAAAATATAGATACTAAGTTGAATGAATATGATTTGTGTAGGGAAAATAAACAATCAAGAATTTTTTAAAATCTTCCTGCTGATTTTTATTTCATTAAAATTCAACTTGGATTCCTTTTTTTTTTTTTTTTTTTTAAAGTTCCTTCCCCTGTCATAGAAAATGATTTGTAAAGATTAATTTTCTTTTCTTTTTGAAAATTAAAGTTTTTTTTTCAGAAATCAAGAAATGAATGAGCTAAATAAATAAATAAATAAATGAGCCGCTTAAAGCAAAAATGCAAAATAATTTCAGAGCTGAATAAAATGAAACAACGAGGTGGAAAGCAGAAAGATGTTTCCTTTTTAGAGCGGCACTCAAAATTTTAGACCAGGTCAATAAAAACAACAAACTTATTCTCATGTACTTCACTGTAAGCTACAGGACTGTTTTTATTAGTGAATATTTTAATTATGACGATCGTTCATGAAGATAAAAGTTTGTTTAATACGTTCAGCTCATTAATTAATTAATTATAAAGATTTAAATGGTCCATTAAAGACTTTCTTTTTTTTTTTTTTTTTATTGAAAATGTCTTTAATTAGCTATTCATTAGTTAAAAGGTGTGTTATTGTTTTCCTTCATTATTTATTCATACTGGTGATCCGAGGCAGGTAAGAAAATATCTCTGAATTCAGGATTTGTGCGTAAAATGTTCAAACATGGTTTAAACTTTATACTTACTGACATTAAAAAGGCTGCTATCATTCAGAAGAAGGCAGCAGTCTGAGCGATGACGCTCATTTTTCTCCCTCTGAAGGCTTCGTGACAGAACGTGCGGATAATTCGACGTCTTACATTTTTTACAGTTTTAATTTTATTTCAAGCCGCCCGACGTGACGCGAGTGTTTTTAAAGTCAGTAACAGACGAGGCAGCTCTGCATTCTTCAAATGTCATTCAGTCTCCGCTAACAGGCGTCGCCATAGCAACATCTTTGTGTGTGTGTGTGTGTGTGTCTTATTAAATCAGTACATATGGGCTCAGATTACTCTGAACTTGGACTGTTTTTTTGTGTGTGTTTTTCTGCACCAATGAACTGACGTAACCTCTCCGTGCACACGCAGTATTCATCTTTCCCTCCTCTCTGCCCTCATTCTTCCAGGACCAACAGAGAAGCCGCCACCTGAAAACCGCATAGACGACGAATTATAACAGCTGGAACGGGGAAGAAAATCACTATTTATTGACAGTGTATAAATATTCAAGTTCCCTCTCTCTCTCTCTTGTTTCTGTTTGGGTTTTCTTTCCTTTCTTTCTTTCTTTTTTTTTTGGCTTTATGTCCCTGTTTCTTGAACTGCTGGGAGCTGATTGGATAATGATCGAAGACCACTCATCTCATCTCATTCCTTTTTGTGCGCTGTTCATCTCTTCTGTCTTTCAACGGACGCTTAAAACACCGAGAAGAAGAAGAAGAAGAAGAAGAAGCAGTTCAGCAAAAAAATAAAGTGTGTGACGCGCAGACGCAGTGCGAGCAACAACAAAAACAAACCCTTCTACACGTGACGTCGACGCAGATGCAGCGCGAGGTGTGTGTTGAAGTTTGAACCTTTCCTTTCTTGCTCTGTCCTCTGGGCTGCATCCTCAGCCGTAGTATGTCGTCGTGAGGTTATTTGCCCTCTAACACCTTTTTACTGACTTTCCAAAGCTACTGAGTAAGTGCACTGCTTCATGGTGTTGGCTATAGCGGAGGGTGAGGGGGTCATTTAGAGTCCTTTTGGATGGATAGAACATTTTTCTTTTTAGCTCTAACCAGAATTTATTTGGACACATAATCTGACAGAATCATTACACAACCCCTGAAGTTAATTTTTATGAATTATTGTCTGTATAGAATCATGATAACCTAAAAGAAGAAGCACGTTTGGGTCCATCGTGTAGTGTTTAGCGTCGGTGCTGCTGTATACGCAGACAGGGATGATTTAACATCGTCTCCAGCTTCCTGTCGTCTCTCTGATTCAATTGGATGAACTAAAATGACTCAAGTTTTTATTTTATTTTGTTTTTTTTCCCTGCCAATACAACCTTGAATGTGTTCTGGTGAAAGTGGTCAAACTCCATGTTTTCAAACGTCTCATAAGCTGCTAAATGTCGTACAAGAGGTGGTGTGTTAGTGCTATCACTGCTCTTTACCTCAACATGCCCTGTGATGCTTGCTCGGATGTTGGCTCCCTCTTTTTCGTTTCGAGCTGGGTCGGTCGGGGGACGGGGAGGGGAGGGGACTGTCAGGAACCGGACTTTGGGTCAGCTGTGTGCTTTGTGTGTTTTCAGCACTCTGGATTATTTGAAAGGGGGAACTGAAGAAAACAAAAAGACAGGGACGGGAGAAAATGATGTTGTGTTTCTAAACTGTTAATAAAGAAAAATCTTTTTGTTTTTAATTTGTTATTTTGTTACCGTGGTTACCGTGTTTCTAATTTTTGGGTTTGTGCAGCGACACAGGTGAACCCAGGATCGAGCATTTGTGCCAAGACAGCATACCCAAGGTGCCGCTGTTCTTTAGATGTACCTGATCCCTGAGCTGGCTTTCAGTGGAGTTAACCTTGTTGGTTGTTAAGCTGTTTGTAATTTGTGGTTCACTTTGAATGACCTATATGAAGTAAAGATATAAAGCACACACTGAAATACCTGAGCCAACATGAGATAAACAAACACAAACTTCATCTTCCAGCTTTTGTGTCTAATATCTGAGGTTTTTATTTGTGGTTTTAGAGTAATCCATTACATACGTTATCCTCAACTTTTAGTGGTGGATAACTTTGTGCTTCATCGTCACTGAAATGTTTGTAAGTTTAAAAAAAACCCTTTCATATCTGTACCTTCATGCCTAAAACATGGGAAAGCAGTAGAGTTTAGGGAATCCCTTTATCCGTTATTATATACAACTAAAAGTCAGTTTGCTGGACTGAAAAAACAGTTCTGTAATTGTAATTGATCAAAGCAATTCATAGATTTTATTCCCTCTGTTAAGAAATGTATATTATGTTATGTATGTCAAAATCAGCTGCTGAATTAAGACAATTAAAAGATGAATTAACTGCTGCTGAAAGATCTGACCTGACCAAAAAAAAAAGAAGAAGAAACACAAAATCTGGATGAATCTGCTCATGTGTTCAATCTTAAAATGAAGAGATACATTTACGCTGCTTTAGTTGTTTGCATATTTTTGTCCGATAAGATTTATGACCTGAAGTGAAATGTACATTTCTTCTGAAGGTCGGGATTTACTTTTAAAACACAAATGCAGTGATGGAGGAAGCGATCAGTTCATTTCCTCGAGGAAATTACAACACTAAAAACTCTAAATATACTAAATATTACAAATATCAGCATTAAGTATCAGCTTACCTCCATTAAAAATACCAATATAAGTATTACAGCTTTATACATCAGTTTTCTGGCATCATCTAAAAGAACTGTAGAGAAACAATGTGAATAATAACCTTTAATAGATGTAAAAGTATTTGCTTTCGAGCCTGAATGTGAGTTACAGTATCTATCACCCTGCTTTAGTAACATATAAACAAGTACCTTAATTCTATGACCCAACATCAGATTATAAAATGAACATAAACGCTGAAAGCACTGTGCAAAGCTACAATATATATAGTTATAAGTGCGTGTACAGTGCTTTTGTTTGGATTAACTTCCAAACTAAAAGAAAGCACTAAGGTTGAATTGATACAACGGTCTGGTGTTCTCCTTCTCTTATTCTTACATAAAGAAACCTCTAACGTATAAAGTAATAGTAACCAATATTTAATTTAAACGTCATTTATCACACTGCTCTAATGGCATTGTAAACTGTAAAAGGGACAGAAAATCAGGACAGAGTTCTCTTGTTGAAGCCCATTTTGGAGTTGTACATGTGGTAAACAATGAAAGCCACCAGAGTCAGGGAGATGATCCCGACGATGCCTGCCACGACTGAAACAGCCAGCATGCTGCTGTTCATATGAGTCTGATAAGCACCTAGGACGAAAAGAGACACTGAGGGTTAGACCAGATCGAGCAATCTACAGTTTAGATACCGATGATGATGGAAACACTTCATCAAATTTCCATGATCGTACACACATGGACACAAGCAAGATGTTTGTAATGCTGACTGATGTCAAAGAAAGATACTTCTATCCATTAATTTTAGGTATGTTCTCCAACCTTGACAGGAATCCGTTCAGTTGATACTCAGATGAACTGGTTCCTTCAAAGGGGTTCAGTATACTTCAGACAAAGTGCTTGCTGCATCAATGAACAATGCCTGGAACCCCCTTTGCCAACAAAGGAGGTTTGTCGTCTTTCCGAAACAGACAGTTCGACACACTTTGAAGCCAGTGCTTGAAATGGAACATATCTAAAAGCTGGATGGTTCAAAAGTCTGGCTTATCGTCGTGTGAAGAAGGGGTTGTGCTTGTTGGGTTGTTGGATGCCGATTCTGACATTGTAAAGGTGTGTTGGGTAGGTGGTTTAAAACACTGTTCTACCATCCAGCAATCTCAAAGATGGCCTCCAAAGATACTGGCAGTAAATGATCATGAATTTAGAGCCTACCAACGAGGTGCTCACCTACAACCTCCCCTCCAAGGACAGGCTTCGGGAAAACCAAGTTTCCTATTGGTAGGTAAGGATTCTTTGTATGACTTTGTTTATACTGTACCCATTATTCATTGGGAGCCTTAATAACTTGATGACAGTGTATGCATACCTCCAGATTCCATCGGATGCACTACAAAAGAACGAGAGAAACCATCAGTTTGTTCACGATGACCAAAATAAACCCTTTGGTATGATTCATCAAATGTATATCTGTGCCTCCTTTACTTGAATATCTTTATTCTGAGGTGCTGACCTATGAAATTCATGTACTTTCTCACCTTTGCCTAGGCGGGTAGTGATTGGTCCTGAGGTGATGGTGGCCATGTCGCTCACTGTGGTGTCATGGTTCTTGGCGTTTCGGCGTCTTCTGGAACTGGTGCTGGAGCTGCAGTTCTGCAGGTGAATTGAGTGATCAGGACAGGACAGGACAAAAAAAATAGTAATCTAGGCTGTTGGAGTGTAATATAGTGTTTGAGAAGTAGCTGTAAAAATGAAGAACCTTCTATAGTATACATTAAAACTTCCATCTATAATGTAATCTCTAAAGGGTTCTGCTGAATCGTTGAGTATCAAAGTTCTTGTGAATCATGGTGCACCCAAATGCAGAACCTTACCTGAATGAGGTCGGGGCAGAAGGAGTTCACACAGAGTCTGGTGGCGCAGTGCACATAGTACCTGGAGAAAGTTGTATCTGTGTTTTCGATAAAGCGGAAAGCCTCAAAGGAGAAGCGGGCTTCCTGCTGCTCTCCATTGATATCCACTACGGTCTGGCCATCCCGGTTACATCTTTAAGAGAACAGACAGTGAGTCTTTTTGTCCTGTTCTGTTGGGGTTTTCTACCAGGTTTCAGTCTAACAAATATTCAGACATTCTGACAAACAGACAGGATGTACAATGGTTTAGCATAAGCCTGGTTCACATGTTCTTTTACCACTAAAACTAATATAACCATGCATAATCTAATTTACTTGAGGAAACTTCAGGAAAACCTTCATACAAATGCAGATGCTTACACAGGGGCAATGACTAAATCTGAAAGACATCAGTAAACATTGTGGTTGACAGCACCATATACATGGAAAAATATAAGAGCAACTCTTTTCAGGTGACTGAATGTCAGTGCAGGATATGATTAGACTCTCTGTTAACAGTTATGTAGAGAGGATGTTATAGCAGGCTTCAGTGGATAAACCCCCATATTACAAAGACGAATGCACGTTGAAGAGATCAGTGGTGCAAAAACCAAAGATACTGGTCTACAGAGATGTGAAAAGGGGTGATCTGGTCAGATATTATCGTTCACCATGTTCTCCACGAGTGGGCGAGTGAATGTGGGGTGTACACCAAGACAACAGCTCAGGCCTAAGTGCTCTGGTAATGCTGTGAGGGAATTTTGCTGGCATGGTTTGGTCCCCTTACAAGGAAACGTCACTGCAAATCAATGCAAAGTTGTTCTGAGTGAACACCTTTCTCATCCAGGGTGACAATGCCCCCATCTATAGGGTGTGAAGGGTCACTGAATGGTTTGATGGGTATGAAACTGATGTGAATCACATGCTGTGGCCTTTGTAGTCATTTGATCTCAACCCAGTTGACCCAACGTGTTCGGTGCTCTCCACCACCACCATTAAAACTTGTAGAAAACTGATGTTCTATCCCTCCATTAGAGCTCCAGAGACTCTCTGTCAAAGTGTTATTGTTGAGTCAAGTTGTTCCACGTCACCTACCCAACAAAGAGATCGTGAGATGAGGTGTTGATGGGGAAAGGCGAGGTTGTGGCGTAACATCGGTCCAGGAGCACGTTGAATCTGCAAGGAGGAGTTTTTGTATCAGCACAGATTGATAGTCAAGTTTTCTGGTGACATTATATCTATTGTGACTGCTAACATATGTACCAAAGAGAGACCAATTTATTCTTTATTGAGCAAATATTTACTAACTGCTAAAACTTGGTGTGAAGTACCTGTTAGTGAGATTGGACGCTTTCACTTGTACAAAGATCCTGGTCTTTAGCTCCAGGCCGTCTGGTGGGATCCGTAGCATGATGGAGTAGGTATTGTCCTTCAGGACAAGGAATAATGTTGTTTAGACTGATACATGTTGGTCGTTTTAATGGAGGGCATCGAGTTCCACTATCAGTTTAAATCTTCCCATCCCTCCATGCCAGGTCATGTTATTGTCTGGGCTACATGATACAGAGTCTTATTATTATTAGATTAGCATTTCTATATAATAGCATTGTCATCATTAGCCAGTTCAAAAAGAGACAGAGGAGGAGATGGATTATAACAAGCGGGAAAAGGTTCCAGTTTTAATCCAGAAATTCGTCATTCATATCGAAACCTCACCCGGTGATCATGTCGAAACTGAAATGACTCGGTGTTAGTTCAAAATGACTGTAAATTTCAGTGTTTACTTGAAGCCAAAATTCAGAAAGTGTGTAACACTGGGTTAAACATTGACCCACTGTGTGGTTAATATTGACCCAGTACCATTGAGGAGTTCTGACCATGTGTTGATGGTATTTTTATATTACTGTTGGGTTACTGTTGTTATTTTCATTAAGGAATGCATGGATTAAATATGTGGATCCATTTCTTTTATAAAGTAATTGCTGACGTCTTCAGATTACAAGATACTGTAGTTTGATCTGTCAGAGTAGGAAAAGCACCGGTTTTACTCACAAAAAAACAGCAACACTGGCTCCATTACTGTCCCAGTAATCCATGACTGTTACACTGATCCAGTGAGACAGTTCACATAATACTGGGACCTTGAAACCGCTATCACCGGCGTTGTTAAAGTTGGTATTAATGGGCATGAATTTCCCGCTGTGACATTAAAAAAAGGCCATTTATGGCTGTGCCATGTCGTTCCGATGGCAATGTTCTGATGTAAATAATCAATTCACTGATTTTGAGGACGAGGATGGAAATCAATCGTGGACGTAATTCTCTGACTTTTTTGTAGTTCTTTGTTATTTAATATGCAAAGTCAACTAAACACTTTAGATAAATGGGATGTACTCATCTTTAAAATCATAAATTGTCTCGTGTCACTCTTCCTTTTGTAACACAAATATTAACACACAAATATATTGAAACTCTTTCTCCCCGACCGTTAACTTAAAGCAGTTTGCTGACGACACCTCGCTCTTCTTACTGAATAGAGTCCCATGCTCAGTGTGCTGATGAAACTTCCGTTATTGTCTTTAACTGCCAGGCTGACCCCAGACCTGTTAGACACACACACAAAAAAAATGTCTTAGCAGCTGGAAATCATTAAGGGAAAAACCCAAGTTGTCAACAACCAGGTCATCATTCACCTGATACATGAGGGAACAACACACCAAGGTGAGATTCTAGATGTACTGAAACTAGACACAAGAGTAATAGACACCTTTTAAAGACACTGGCTGTTCCATGAGGCATAAATAAATATGGTAACATGATCATTCTTTTTTTTTCCTAAGTGTGACATGATGTGTATGAGTGTGACATAAAAAGGTAAGATATCCAAGAAAATGACAAAGATCAAAGAAGGAAACTGAGAAAAAGGCAAAGCTATAAATCAAGAGAGAACAGGTTGTTGTGATGTTCAAAGACATTTATGGAGTTATTGATATGGAAAACTGGGTTATGTGTCTTCTTAAGGCATGCTGTGGTTCATTCATATACAGTCAACTTCTCCTCACACGAGCATGTTTTAATATAAGAAACTGAAAATGTGACACAACCCTAACTGTCCAGAGATTAGAGTATATTTCCCATCATTTCTATTGACTTACATTAGGATCTTTGAGCCTGGCCTGTAATAACATTTATATTTACTTTATTCAACTTTTATTTCACCTTATTAACCTATTTATATGCTGGGTTATTATATGAGTTAATGATTGACAAAAAGTTCATGCATAATTATTCTTGTTATTAAATGTCAAGAGCTGTGCGTCTTTGGACATGTCTACTGATTCATCACCATTATTTTGGTGAAAATTGTCAATTATTATGACAAAAATTGGCGGACCCCCTGCAGTACCTCTGCGGACCCCCTTGGGGTTGTGGACCCCTGGTTGAAGACCCCTGTTTTACATCATTACATTTGAAGTTTTGATAGCTATAACAAGATATATTTGTGGTTTTAAGTACCAAAAATCGTCTCTCTTATACTTTTACTTCTTTTCTCTTACGCTTCTCTGTGGAGCTCAAGCAAGAACGTTATGTTCCACAGGTAACCTACCGAGATGTGGGTCAAAGTCGGTTTGTGGTGGAGGTGTGGCAGAGGTCTGTGATATCACAACCATCCAGAAGAAGAAGAAGAAGAAGAGTGAAACCATCTCTCACCATGTAAGAGCTGAGCTGTGTCTCAAATCTCATACTTTCATACTTAGACTTGCTATTTTGAGTAAATTAATGTGTTCGCACTGCCACTTATGTCAAAATGCCATGTACTGTGAGTACCCAGATGGTCAGAAAGTTGAGTGTGATACTTCTCATCCTCAATGGTAGCCATTTTGGCTATATAGCAGAAGGGGAGGGGACACTGGCATTGTGAAAATGGTGGCTGAGGAAGCTCAAACTCTCCATACAGAGGAGGATGAAGGACCCTAAAATGCCTTTGAAATAGCTTTCTTGACTGAATGAGACTTAGACACAAACTTTAAGATAAACTCTAATGCCACTTACACACTCATATGAGTATTGTTGACCAGGTACTGCAGTGGGTAGCGGCAGGAGAACCTGTACATCGTCTCTTGGTGGTAAGTGATGGCTCCTGTTGTGGGGTCCTTAGAGCAGACCATGCCTGATATGGAGATGTACTGGACGCTGGAGAAGTCTGCAAAGACTCCAGTTCCCGCCTCCTGAGTGACCTTTGAGGAAAAAGTGTTTGTTGAGTAAGAATCTGTTGTGTGTGTGTGTCCTCAGGTTTAGATAACCTACTGTCAGATCGCTGGAGCAGGCGCTGATCGCCTCCTCTGTGATGGAGAAGTTGAATCTGACAACAGGCGGGTCCACCGTCCAGTCGGCGGTCCCTTTACACTGCGGCTTTGAATGCTGGGAGTTGAGGGACAGCAGTGACTCATTGTATCCATTGAAATAGATGGGACACAGCAGGATCTGAAGGGCCACTGACTGAGAGCCGCAGAGGACCTCGATGTCCGAGTTATCTGAACAGAGCAAGGATGAGACTTTGAACATGACAACCCTGTCCCTTAAAAGAGATGCCCCGCTGTGTAAAATGTAAAAAGTGCACAAAATATGATGATGTGCAAAACATGGAAACTCCATATTTAATAGAAAATTTCACAAAGACGACTTATCAAGTTTTGAAACTGAGAAATTTGATTGTTTTTGGAAAATGATGCGAACATTTTGAATTTGGTGCGAGCAACACGCTTTCCCTTTGTTGTGTGATGTAGGTTTTCAGCTGCTCGACAGCTCGGTGTCTCCTTTGTCGTATTTTACATTTCATAATGTGCCAAACATTTTCAATAGGTCAATAGGAAGTAAAATGGACTTTCAAGTGTGGACTTGTCAGATCACAGGTCAGTTTTCCACTTCGCCTCAGTCCATCTTAAATGGGCCCACAAAAGCTCTGGTTTATATCTGGTTTCCTCTTTGCATGGTCGAGTTTCATGCAGTGATGGACTGTGTTCACAGACCGTCTTCAGCCTGTGCAGAACTACATCTGTTTTTAACACGCTGCCACAGATCTTGGCCATCCATTTTTTTTTTTTCGGCCTTGTCCCTTGTGTACAGAGATTTCTTCTGATTCTTTGATTTCATTTTTGTGTTTTGCACATCATCACATTTGCTTTCTATTTACACTTTACACAGCCTGACGACCTTTTTGGAGATGAGGTTGTACTCAGCTGTGTAACGTCTTCTGTTGCTCTGGTGGAGCTAGCATCTGAGGAACAGTTTGGATTGTGTTTACAACCTTTCTTTTTAACTTAAAGTCTGTGTTACAAACAGAGAGAGTTATAAAGACAGAGGAGCAATAAGTCCCATTCAGTTGTAATGACATTTGTACTGTTTGTAAGGTGTATATCTGTGTATATGTGCTCAAACTTTGTTTGCTTGTCCCATTTTGCAACTATTACCAATTAGCCTTATGATATCAGTTATACACTATCAATGCAAAACAGAAAACATCAAGATATAGTAACATTGTCCCTCGAGGAATGAACCTGCTAAGAAAACGACACCTTTATTCAGCTTCTTTTATATTCTGCTGTCAAATACGACTCAACAACAAGCTCCATTTCCAAACTCTGTCTCGTGAGAGATAAAGACACACTCCTCAGATAGCCAGGCATGCAGATGTGCTGACGCTTACTAGGTTGCAGGAGAAAGTAGAGATGTGAAAGGAAGAAGAGTAGTAGGGAGGAGCAGGTGCATAAAAAGGATGAGAGAGTGAGCACTGATTGTTTCACTGACCTGGACTCCTGAATGTGGGGTGTCCTATGCATGCATTTTGACCTTGGGCGAGAAGGAGTGTTGCAAGCTGATACGTAAGAAGGGTCAGCCACATTGTCTTCTAGCTACTGTAAAAAAAACAGATGACAGAATTCAGAAGTACATGTGATCTCTCTGCTGGATCATGTTTAAGAGCTCCATTACTGAGTGATTTAACAAGTACTCAAATGTCTGATACACAAATATATATTGTCTTAGTACTATATATGTTGTTGAAGTTAAATGAAATGAAAGTATTCAAGTATTTAAGTAATCATACTCCAGTAAGGTTTATGAACCAAAGTGAAATATTTGAGGCCATCGAGACCTGAAGATTTAACAACTTTAAAAACACAGTTGAAAGAGACAATGTGCACAAATGTCGTGATGGAAGATGTATTCAGATTCTTTGACCACACTTAAAATACTCTATTACAAGTATCCAGCATTCAAATCCTACATATATATATATATATACAGAAGTATATGATCAGGTAAAAGTACTCATTCTGCATTAAATGTCCTCTCAGTGATGTAAAGGAAAGAAGTTTTTCCTTGCCAATCTTCACCAAGCGCTTGCTCATGGTGGGAATTGTTGAGTCTCTCTAAATAATATTAGAGGAAGAATGTTAGAAGAGATAACTTATGCTATGACGTTAGAATAGTTTGAAGTGGAGCTAGTTTAGTTCTTAACTTGTTGGGGCACAACATCTTGTTCGTACACAAATTTGTTAAATATTGTTGGACATTAAACTGTTGATTAAATGAAACCATGTGAGAAATTTGAAACCTTTGATGGAACAGACACCTGCAGTGTACGATGCATTAAACTAATCATTTCTAACCTCATATGTATGAGCCAGTGAACTACACCACCAACTTTCTACCACCACACAAATACAGAAACATTATTAATATTAATGCAAATTAATATAATGCATCATGAAACACTTTTTTTTAAAAAAAACTTTGGAGTATTAAACAGTTATATTTCTGCAGAAAGCATCAGTCAGATGAATAAATGATGTTAACCGGTGGAAGCTTGGCGCGTCTGTGTGTGGAACATATTCTGTAAAGTGAGGTTAATCCAGAGTGTGACACTAAATCATCCTGCAGGAGAACCTGATGCTGAATCAAACAACGTTTTTTTTTTAGATGCAAGCTGAAATAAAAACTCAGATTTAGTGATAATAGCAGGCAGCAGCAGTCCAGACCTTTGTGGCATGACTGTGTAATATATCAAATCCAAGTCATATAGAACAATGTAAGTCATTTATCTTCTAACCAATAAAACAAATAATATCACACAACATGATTTATCTTAGAGCCAAAAGCTGCAGAGGCTGTCTTACCTTGTGTGGATGGCCACAGAGTGTGTTGCCCCACCTCAGTGCGTCTTTCCTTTGTCTGCTCTCACCTTCATGACTTCATGATTTATACTGGCCTCCTTTTGCAGAGAGTTCACAGGAAGCCTGCTGAGAAGAAAAGGGAAAGGTAAGAGAGCAACACAAGCTGGTTGGATGCAACGACCGGATCATCTGACAGACCTGGAACAATAGGTATATGCTTGAGTCCTTGGTCTGGTGGAACATTATGTGAAATAACTATAGTAGCTATATCATTGTCTTTATGTTATGGTTCATCGTGTCAAGGCTGACTCTTAAAGAAAAACATCAGGAAAACAATCGCTTGTTGGGTTCAGACAAAAATGCTCTTTCTATTCTTTATTTCTTCTTTTATAATTGACCAAAAAATATTTATTTGAAGACAAAATAAGATAGAAGCTACTACAGAACATATCTGCAAGAACTGAAGACAATCATGAAGATATTACATAACCAAAATATGAATACCCGCTGTTATTTCAGCCATATTTTACACTCAGCTCCACTAAAGTACTGTTTTTAATGACATCCCAACTTCTGCCAGGGGCTACCACTCTTTGTTAAGAAAATTAGGTCTCCTGGACAACATCTCACACTTGGAGAGAAAGGCACACCCTGCCAAACAAAACTTCCTACCACCGTCACCCGAACCACGAATCCCCCCCTCAGATCCCCTCCAGGAACCCTGAGACCTGATCCGAACAATGGAGCAGGGATGAGCTTACACAGAGCTTAGCTTTAAGTAGGTGTCTCTCTATCCTTCTTCCCATTTAACAGCGATAAGTGTATCTGAATGGGTTATTAGTCACTGGTAACCTCTGAGATTAACTTTTTCTTAATCCTGGGTGCTAAAGCTCGAGGGGGGACTTAATGTTTGCACATGTGGGTGTTTATATGTCACTGTAGTTTTACAGTGAAGAAATCCACGTTTGTTCCCCAACATCTGATCCATCTTTCAAAAGGCCTGTAAGTAATTTTTAAACAATAACATGCTCATTTTCTTCCACGGTGACTTTGAACTTGAACCTGCCTCGGTGTGTCTTTACAATAGCTGCATTAATGCAATAAGTTAAGATTATATTCCCCGTCCAATATACTCTCTTAGGTTTATATTTCCATCACCTGAGGGCACAACAACCTTCACATCCAGTTAAGGCCTGATTGGAGCCGCTCCGTTCATTGTCCGACCGCGGTAACGAGATCTGCGAGGTATCACAAAGCTTCTGGTTTGCTTTTGTTGAAATATCAGCCATTAATTAATGTCAGACACATTGTTAATCACGCTGACAAGAATGTACTGAATGCAAATAACAATGCTCGACATGAAATCTCATCATATTCTGCTTCTTTATTGGCTCACGCGTGATGGCAACACATTTCATTCATTCAGCTAGCTGTTTAATCTGCAACAGACTTCACTGAACTCTCATTGAAGCGCCGCTCACACAGGGAGTCTGGTGTTTGGTGTTTATTTATTGCAGTAAAATGTAAATATAGTTCTTAACTGTAGAATTTAAACTCGCCCTGGTTGGTAAAACAGATTCCCAGGAAACATACATGACCTCAGTGCTGTTATAGGTCAGTGTGACAATGGTGGCAGCTACGTCAATGCAGCCGTGACCCAAAAGTTATAGAAATTGTCGGTTCAATCCCGTGAAAGGCAGAGCATGCCTTCCTTTTCTTTATAACCACCACTGAGGTGCCCTTGAGCAAGGCTCTTAACACCAGCTGCTCCTGTAGAGCTGCTCAGGCGCCAGCAGATCAGACTGTGGTTGCATTGGACTGCTCCCAGGTTGTGAATGTGATTAAGGTGTTCACCGTGTGCGCCTTGACGTCTAATTCAGTGGATTATTATTAGCAATACTTCAAATGTCATCTATAATCTGTTAAAATAATTATTATCAGACTCGCTGAGCCTCATTGTTATAATGCTAATCTCTTTAAAGCTTTTGTTCTCACATCATTTCCCTGATGTGTGCAGATGTGTGCAGGGTTTTACTGCACTTTATGACTTTATGTTTTTATGTTTCTTTCTCTTCTCTTGTCACTTCTGGTTCATCTTTCATCCGTTCGCTGATTGTTTCCTGTGTTTATTTATTCTAAAATTTGTGATTCGTGGAGCTTCTTCAGTATTTGGACCGTCAGAGCTTCATTATACGCTCTGGAGTTCTCATCAATATTTCACCCCGTGCAGGTCTGCTGTCCAGAATCTTGACTTTATCATGTAATGTGCTGAACTTTCTGTTGTCATGCTTGATGTTTTTCACTTTGCAGCTGAGTGTTGTGTTGTCTGTCGTCGAATCTATCACTTTTTTCACCAGTATACTTCATCACACACACGTTTACAACGTACACACACATGTTCTTTTCTTGTCCGGTGGTGAGTTGTTTCTAAAAAAAAGTTCTCACGCTGTTAAAATGTGAACAGAAACAAACTGATGATGTGCAAAACCTTGAAACTTCGGATTTAATTGGAAATGTGCTGTGCGAAAGCCTGAAGATGTTTCACAGACACCGTCCAACTTTTTGAAACACCTGTTGCTGGCGTATCATTTTACAAAAAATACATACTGTGTTTTATTTCTCTACATTTCAAAGGGAATCATTGTACTTTATAGTCCTCCACATTGATCTGACAGCTTTTAATTTACAGTTTAAATAAGCTACAAAACAATGAGCAACTTTGTAAAATATGACACAGTAGGTGGCCTGCGCAGCCTGAAACAGACAGAATTGAACAGGTACATTCTGCTTTATGACACTTTGTGATTCATTAAATCCATTTTTACTGACAGTTTCATACTTTACAACATTTTGAATGCAGCATTATTTTTATTTTTTTACAACGTATACTTCTTACAGTTCTAATAAAAATATAGGAGCAATGAGAAGACATTTAATTCCAGAAATATTTCATTTAAAGACATTTACAGTGCAGATCCTCCACTCATCAGAGCCTGTTGATTGTGAACCACATTGTTTGGAGTTTAATTGGCAGTCCAATCAGGAGTACATGCCCAACAATAACCCCAAACTACAGGTAGAAGCCAAACTCAGGTAGGAAGTCACAGCTTTAATCTCACAATATCTGACTGTGCCGTTACATACAGTTAAAGTCTGTTAAGGTGCATATGTATACAAATCAGTATCACAATGGTGCAAAGCAAAAGGAGACTTCCATGGCTGAGGAGCACAGACTGACATTCGTTCTCAGTTTATTTAAATTACTTGTTAAAAACGTGACACAGCTCCAGAGTTAAAACAAAATGGCAGGCTTCACTTCCAATGAATCTCAAGACAACAGTCAACATAAGGCCTGGGTTCAAGTGGCATTCCTCCCCACAATGGTGCAAAAATCACAAACGCAGTTTTGGTTAAGTAAACAGCCGACACGGTGAAGGGGGTTCACGCATCGTCTCGGTGGTGATTTGGTGACTTGTGCCTTCCCCCTTCATGTCTGTACGCCTCTATTTCGAGCTGGTGTACTTGGTCACGGCCTTGGTGCCCTCGGACACGGCGTGCTTGGCCAGCTCGCCGGGCAGGAGCAGACGCACGGCGGTCTGGATCTCCCTGGAGGTGATGGTGGATCTCTTGTTGTAGTGCGCCAGGCGCGACGCTTCCCCGGCGATGCGCTCGAAAATGTCGTTGACAAACGAGTTCATAATGCCCATGGCCTTGGAGGAGATCCCCGTGTCTGGGTGCACCTGCTTCAGCACCTTGTACACATAGATGGCGTAGCTTTCTTTCCTGGTCTTGCGGCGCTTTTTGTCTCCTTTCTTTTGGGTTTTGGTGACGGCCTTTTTGGAGCCCTTCTTTGGCGCAGGGGCTGATTTTGCAGGATCAGGCATTTTCTCGTTTCGTGTGTCGTCAGTTTAACGGCAGGAGGGAACACTGGGTCAAAATACCGCCCCATCACCGGTCCCTGCTTTATAACGTGGCTGTGCAAATGAGAGTGTGCCGTTACCTCTCTGTGATTGGAGCATCTTTCACCAGAGGACAGGCATTACCGCAGGACGCGCCGCGCTATTGGTCCGTGCGTCTCGGGTGCAGTGGACCAATCGGAGAAGGCTCTGCAGTTTATATTCCTTTTCTCACAACTCCATTACGTAAAGGTCCAAACGCGTCCATCCTCCGTACCACAGGGTCTCCTCCCGATCAATAACCACATTTTTTAACCGATCATGTCTGGTAGAGGGAAAACCGGAGGCAAAGCCCGAGCAAAGGCGAAGTCCCGTTCCTCCCGAGCCGGGCTCCAGTTCCCGGTGGGTCGTGTCCACAGGCTACTGCGCAAAGGAAATTATGCGGAGCGCGTCGGCGCCGGGGCTCCGGTCTATCTGGCGGCCGTGTTGGAGTATCTGACCGCTGAGATCCTGGAGCTGGCAGGCAACGCAGCCAGGGACAACAAGAAGACCAGGATCATCCCCCGGCACCTCCAGCTGGCTGTGCGCAACGACGAGGAGCTCAACAAGCTGCTGGGAGGTGTGACCATCGCTCAGGGAGGAGTGCTACCCAACATCCAGGCTGTCCTCCTTCCCAAGAAGACGGAGAAACCGGCCAAGAGCAAGTAAAAGACTCCGCAGGCCCGGACTCAGCCGGGACAAAGGGCTCACCTCGGAGCCTGCAGCCACTTTTTCATATCAGTGTTTTTCTTTTTGGATAAACGACCTTTCAAACAAGAGGCAGTGTTTGTTTGGTGTTGCTGTTTCTACAATGAAAAACATCCACTCGCTTCTCATCGGGAAAAAAACAAATTCATAAACTGCTCAGTCGCCACTGTTGTGGTGTTTGGCTCTGGAAAATGGAGGCAGGATGAGGATGATGAAGGCCTGGAAGGAAAAAAATAAGTCTCCTCTTAATGTGGACCAATTGTGAAGGGAGGGGTTGTTTTTAGTTTCGCAATGCTGCTACAAAAAAACGTGCAAATTTGTTGTATTGTTTTCTGTCATGTTGTTTCAATAAATGTCCTGTAGTCTTTTGGCGCAGGGCAAATACATCCAGTCTTTACGTTTGTTTTCATCCGGGGACTTCCAGCTCGGCTCTTTTGTGAGCATGATGGAACATGAATGAGCTGCAGCTTTTTACTGGGACGCAGAGTGGTGCAGTTTATGCAGATTTAGCATATATCATATTTATGTAAGCAGTTCAGAGGGTTTACTCCGTCACTGAAAACAGTGTTCTGCTCAGGATTTCTACAGTTTGGGTTTGTGACGGTTTGTTTGTGTCTCCCTCACACAGTCATCTGTCTGTTCACGGCTACAGATGACCTGTGGAAATGTGTCACAGCTAGTTCTGATTATCTAACACGTTTACATCACGTTCATGATTTTTCCAGCCCTAGCAGCTGACCACAAACATGACCTGGAATATAAACCTGGGCCTCATTTGTCTCATTCATTAGCTGGATCTGTCATTGTATTTAAATGTACTGGCCACAGACTTTCAGCCTTTCTGCTCTGCCTCAAAATGTTTCCAAACAAACTGAAATCTGCAGATGAAAATTCAGACCGATGTTTTAATATAATTTGATACGTGACGACCTCCTGTCTGCCTTTTCAGAGAGGTCAGAGTGCAGGGGCAGCTGAGATTTGACACATTTGCCTCCCTGTAACGTTATTGCTTTGACAACAAAGAACACTAATTTATCCATATTCACCTCAATAATTATAAACATCATGAAATACTAGTACCCTTTAACAGATACTACAAGAAAACACAATTTCTTAATTGAAATCAGTTGTTTGACTTTAAACACTGAACCATACTCTCTAATTGATTATACAGTGAACACAAACCATCCAAAGAAGCTCAGAAACGTAATACTGCAGTCATATTTCGATCTTCTTAGGTGTTTGTCATTTTATTTGACATATATTACAACAACACCGAGCCCGAGCGTGACACAGAATGCAGAGACAGAGTTTTATTCACAGTCTTCATACGTTCGTCATCAGCAAACATTATCACGTTATCGCCAGTCTGACCGAGGCCTCTGGGAATGTTCATGCTTGTTTAGTGTTCGGGGATATGAGCGAGCAGGATCAGACGTGTAGGGGGGGCTCAGCCCCTGATAAGGATGTGACATGTGAATCACCTCATTTAATTAGAAAACAATTAACACGTTAACATTTGTGTTTAACATAAAATGTATTTTAATAAAAACAGAAATGGAATATACTGTTTGTATATTTTGGTGATAGGCTTTGGCAGACCTCCGTTAAGTTAGGTTACAATCAACCTGTCTAATGCAGTCTATGATAATCACAGATTTCAGTATATTACACCTGCTTTAGAGAGGATGAAACCTGAGGCAAACACTCAATCATAATATGAGACATAACACATGAGAAATGCTACGTGCCAAACATTGTTTTAGTCTCTGAACCACAAAGGGACAGACCACAACAATAAGAGAAGCGCCACACAATACAGATATCCTCTTTCTCTCCGTCTGACAGTCACACACGAACGTACACAGGAAATGACATAATGACAGATAATCTGTTAATAAATAAAACAGGTAATTACTTTGACCTCATCATTTTCACTGGCTTGTGCTGAGCCACAGTGGTTTTTACGCTGTGTAGCACAGAGCACAGCGCAACGCCCGTGTGCTTTGGCTCTGGAGAGGGCCATTACTCTCTCACCTGAACCTGGCACAGCCAACATATTTACTGCCTCTGCAAATTATCTCTGCAAAACAGAGAAAGATGCATATGGTTCCAATGTTGCTAACATTAGCCACTAATCTCTGAGCTGGCAAACAATGTCAGCTAATGTTTACTATAAATAACCACATACTTTGTACTCCCATTGCCTTGTTTTTATGTAATTTATGTGGTCTTGACACTATTCACTCAGGGGCAGAGTAGGAAAGAAGAGAGGTGAAGTGAAGGTGAAGTTTCCAACAAGAGAAATGTATTAATGTAAACTGTCAAAAACCAAAGATGAACCCTAAACATCTGAAATTCAGGCCCAATATCTGCGTTTTTGAACGCACCCAATCTTTTGTTTCTATTATTATCACAGCCCTAAAGGAGTCCTCATTGTCAACAAGCTGTGATTAATCAACTTCCTCGATGGTCGGTCCAGAGGATCCTCCACCGGAAGCTGCACCACCAGCTCCAGGGAAGCCGCCTGGCATACCGCCGGGCATCCCACCTGGCATGCCACCGGCACCCTGGTACAGCTTGGTGATGATGGGGTTGCACACCTTCTCCAGTTCCTGTTGCTGGTGTTCATATTCGTCCCTCTCTGCCGTCTAGTACAAAGAAATCAAATAATTATTGACATCCATGTTGTTCATATCTCTAAACTTATGTTGCTTTAATTAATCACCAGCTCACACCTGGTTCTTGTCCAGCCAGCTGATGACCTCGTTGCACTTTTCCAAAATCTTCTGCTTGTCCTCGTCACTGATCTTGCCAGCAAGCTTTTCATCCTCCACAGTTGACTTCATGTTGAAAGCATACGACTCCAGGCTGTTCTTAGCAGACACCTTGTCACGCTGGACGTCGTCTTCAGCCTTGTACCTCTCGGCTTCTTGAACCATGCGTTCAATGTCCTCCTTGCTGAGACGACCTGTCATAAAACAGATTAGCATTTATTCATCCGTTGTTGGGATAACACTGCAGCTGTATTTGAGCTAAGCAGCATGTTATATTTGTTTTGTACCCTTGTCGTTGGTGATGGTGATCTTGTTCTCCTTGCCAGTGCTCTTGTCGACAGCAGACACATTAAGGATGCCGTTGGCATCAATATCAAATGTCACCTCAATCTGGGGAACACCACGAGGAGCAGGAGGGATGCCCGTCAGCTCAAACTTGCCCAGTAGGTTGTTGTCCTTTGTCATAGCACGCTCACCCTCGTAGACCTGTTGGTTATACATAGAATGTGATGTCACATCAATGTAACATCTGCTAGAACTAAAATTTTGCAAACAACTGAATCCCATCCACCAGGGTCCTCACCTGGATGAGCACACCAGGCTGGTTGTCAGAGTAGGTGGTGAAGGTCTGGGTCTGCTTGGTGGGAATGGTGGTGTTACGTTTGATCAGGACGGTCATGACACCTCCAGCGGTCTCGATACCCAGGGACAGAGGAGTGACATCGAGAAGCAGCAGGTCCTGCACATTCTCAGACTTGTCACCAGACAGGATGGCTGCCTGGACGGCTGTAAAAATAGGCAAACATTGTTAGACCATAAGCTTAAGTCATGAAACTTGTGCTGCTCTCACTATGCGAGCTACACAGAGCTGCATCCATCTGGCTTAAGACACTTACCAGCTCCATAGGCCACGGCTTCATCTGGATTGATGCTCTTGTTGAGCTCCTTTCCATTGAAGAAATCTTGAAGCAGCTTCTGGATCTTGGGGATACGGGTGGAGCCACCAACCAACACGATATCATGGATCTGGGCCTTGTCCATCTTGGCGTCACGGAGCGACTTCTCCACAGGGTCCAATGTGCCACGGAAGAGGTCAGCGTTGAGCTCCTCGAAGCGAGCCCTGGTGATTGAGGTGTAGAAGTCAACTCCCTCATACAGAGAGTCGATTTCAATGCTGGCCTGGGTGCTGGAAGACAGGGTACGCTTTGCCCTCTCACAGGCTGTGCGCAGACGACGGACGGCTCTCTTGTTGTCGCTGATGTCCTTCTTGTATTTGCGCTTGAACTCTGCAATGAAGTGGTTGACCATGCGGTTGTCGAAGTCTTCGCCACCAAGATGAGTATCTCCAGCTGTGGACTTGACCTCAAAGATACCATCCTCGATGGTCAAGATGGACACGTCGAAGGTGCCTCCACCGAGATCAAAGATGAGAACGTTCCTTTCAGACCCAACCTGGAATGTAAGAGAAGTTTGAGCACAGTTGCATGGGTGTGGGTGTGGTGGTACATTTACTATGATCTAAATCTCACCTTTTTGTCCAAGCCATAAGCAATAGCTGCAGCAGTGGGCTCATTGATTATTCTCAACACATTTAGCCCAGAGATAGTTCCAGCATCCTTGGTTGCTTGACGTTGAGAATCATTAAAGTATGCAGGTACTGTGATAACAGCATTCGACACAGACTGAAAAAAAGAAAAGAGTAGTCTGAAGTATACTGTGTCAGTACTGTAGATCGTCCCTCGTCATATAGTTATTATTTTGCAAACTTACCTTCCCGAGGTAGGCTTCAGCAATCTCTTTCATCTTTGTCAGCACCATGGAGGAGATCTCTTCTGGGTAGAAGGTTTTGGTTTCACCTTTGTATTCAACCTCCACTTTGGGCCGTCCACTATCACTGATTACACTGAATGGCCAGTGCTTCATGTCAGACTGAACTACAGAATCCTCAAATCGTCTACCAATCAAACGTTTAGCATCTGCAATACACCATAATTCATTTATTCAGCACACAATCATTGGAATAAATTAATATTTCATGACATATATCCCTTCAAACTGCTATAATCTTACCAAAGACTGTGTTGGTGGGGTTCATGGCAACCTGATTCTTGGCTGCATCTCCGATCAGCCTCTCGCTGTCTGTGAAGGCCACGTAGCTGGGTGTGGTCCTGTTGCCCTGGTCGTTGGCGATGATTTCAACTTTGCCATGCTGGAACACACCAACACAGGAGTAGGTGGTCCCGAGGTCGATACCGACTGCTGCACCTTTGGACATGATTGCTCTGAGGAAGTAAAACAATACATTAGTTGATGTTATTCCAGCAGGGGGCAATAACACTCAATTATCAGGGTGGTAATGTTGGGATATAATAATGTGTTTCAGGTTTAGTCATATCTACGATTAATGAGAGATCCCGGCAAACATTTGGATCAGTTTCAGTTTCAACAGTAAACACGTGAAGCAAAAGTGTCATTTTTGTTCTATACTTGTCACGAGGGAACAAAATCTACCTAACTTCCCCCTAACTGTAATGGCGTCTGTCAGTGACTATGGTGTGATGTAATCGAATAGTGTAGTAGTGTCTGCCAAGGATCAGATGTCAGTGGATGGCAGCCATCTTAGACTGTAGAAACACGATATATTCTGAGTGTCTGAATGTGTCTGGACCACTGCTTTAAAAGATCATTTGTAATCGCCTTTTGTCACACCCATCAGTCAGAAACTCTCATATATTCTTCACCTGTTTCATGCAACACTTGATAAAGCATATTTTTGTGCAGCCGGACGCAGCAGGACGGTGTGTGCCCAGACATCAGAGAGCATTCTGCAGCATCATGCTTTAAAAACTGCTGACCTCTGGTCTATCTGGTAAGATATAAGCACTTAAACCACCACCCCCCCCCGACCCCACTGCCTGTGACTGCAGTATCCACAGCCTGCCCCACATCTCTGTGCTGAGTTGCATGGATCGGTTGACAACCTGAGCCAAGTCTTCTCAAAGTAACGCCACCGCAGTTGATTAATGCCTTAAATCCAAAATGATCGACAGGAATGAAGTAAGCAAAGTAAACATGCAAAGAGTTAGATTATAGTTTAGAAATCAATAAAGCAGTTTGATTGATATTCCTTTTAGTGCACAATAAAAATAGGATAGACAAACAATAAAACACCAGTTTTGATTGGTCCTCGCTGGTGTGCACAAAAAACAAACAAACAAACAACAACGACTTTTTTGCAAATGAATCCTTCATATACTTAATCATGCTGGAGCATCCTAAAGAATATTATAGGGACATTGTTGTCATAGAAAGGACAGGCTACAGAACAAGGCTACAGGCACCTGATAGTACATTTTAAATGTGTCGTCACGGTTGTCTGGCTGCACAACTGCACGTGCAAAGGCTGACATAATCCTATCGTCTTACCTGGCTGCAGTCTGACTCTCTCCTCCAACAGATGAACACAGGCAGAGGAAGCTGGCCTCTCTCTTGCTTGCTGTACGAGCTTCTCACAGGTCCGTGAGCCAATCAGCTTTCAGAGCAGCAGTGAGCTTCGAGCACATTCTGGATCAGTCCTCCTTCGTGCTCCCTTTTTTGAGCCATCGTCCTCTCTCTGATTGGCTGATTCCCAGACAGCTGTAAAACAATCTCTCAGAATGAAGAGAGGTTAGAGGCAGAAATATCTGGAGAAAGTTCCAGGGCTTTCCTCGATGTGTAGGTGAGGAGCAACAGAGAGCAAACAAACAGCATTATTTATTCTGACTTCACAGGCTGCAGTGCTGCTGCATTAGCAACATTACGTAACATGTTGCAGTTCTGTTCATCCATTACAAACATAGACCTCACCAATGTAATCATATTATTTGACTTAATGACAGAAACTAGATTTTAAATGTTTGTTAAATATTGTAGCACAGGTATATTTGGTTGGTTTAAGAGCAAATCAGACAATAAATGTAGCTAGTTTCCATGTTTCTGTGCCATCATGGAGGTAAACACTCACCTCAGAAGGGTCACTTTTATCACGTCTTGCACTCTAGAAGTCACTTTATTGTGTTTTTACAGAGGCATGTTTTTCGAACATTTGACATCTGAGCTGACAATTGATCACACCATTACCATGCATCACTTCATGCTCATTAAATGTAAAGGTATATAACAAAAATGACATTTTTACAGTAGTTTACTGTTAAAACTGGAAGTTATCTGATGTTTGGCTGGTTTCTGGTTAATCATTTACTTCTAAAATGTTAATTTATGCAGACTTTACTTATGACTCATGACTCATTCTCAGTGACCATGTGCAAATGGGCAGCAGTTGGTACACCCAAGAAGGGTTTTACAGGGGAATCCTGGAGTGGAGTTTGCTTTCTTTTTGAGAGCCACACCACCAGCACAACTAGAATTAGATTCATAGATAGATGCTTTATTGTCCTTACAAGGAAATTTGTTGCCGCAGTCTGTACAAAGCCTCAAACATACATAGATGCAAAGATGCATAGAAACACCACAACATAACCACAAGAACAGACATCCAAGACAGCACATTTATCACATTTATCTCTCCCTATCCCGTAGCGGTTACCGGGGTGCTTTGTTGAGAGACGCTATGGCAGAAGGTACAGAACTCCTGCGTGCAATGGCTTTATTGTTGAGGTCTGATAGGTGGAGGGTGGCGAGACAGGTTGGACTATGCTTTTGTACCCTAATAACAGAAGTTGGGGGGCAACAGAAAGTGCTTTCAGTTTACGGATGGCAGAGAGTCTGAGCTGTGAATGCTGGAAGTGTTGATAATCAGTTTTCTTGATGTTCAGTTTGTTCACTTTGTGTGAAGTGGGAGACGGAGTCCTGATAGCTTAAAACAGAGTTACTGTCATTTAGGAGTGCAAGTATGGCATTGTCATCAGAGTATTTAATATATGTGGTGACAGGTGAGGGGTGGTGCTGTCATTGGTGTAACGGATGAACAGAAACGGGCTCAGGACACGACCTTGTGGGGCTCCCGCGTTGGTGACGATGGTGGAGGATGTAGCAGTGCGAGATAGATACATTTTATACTTTTTGAACAATTCTATCTCAGTTAATATTTTACTTTCAATTTCCACCTTCAGGACTCTCTGTTTTCGCCACCTTTCAGCTCACGCAGGTGGTGTTTTGCAAAGTAGACCTCACAGACTAAACCTCAGCCATGTGAGGGTTACAATTTAAGACAGACCCTCAACCTGCAGTTCAAGAAATGTTGAGTTAATCGAGACCAGGAGACTCTAATACACACTGAAACATGTTATAACCAAGCAACTCTGCTGTAACTAAACAGGCCTGTCATCTTTTTCATTAAATAGCTGCTTTCAGTTTTAGAAACATGAGCTAATACAATAAGAATCATGAACTATTAACCCTGTACTTTTACTGTTAGTATCACATGAGAATCACTTAAAAAACCTAGTGGAAACCACAGGGCTGTGATGTCACGGAAGGTCCCTCAGTGGAGAACAAATAGATCAAGAAATGAGGAAACGCTGCAGAGTGCAAGTGTGACTGCAGAGTGACAGAGTGACAGAGATGGAACCGAAGCTGCAGCTCATCGTCTTCATGTTACTGATTCAAGGTAATTCTTTTGTGCTTTCAATACTTGTTGACTGGCACTTTATTATGAAAAATAGGACATGCTGGAATGAGACTGAATCTGATGCTGGAAGTGAAGTGATGTCTGAGAATCTGATGGTTTATTGGGGGAAAGTTAAGGCGAAATCACAAACTTTTGATACCTCTGACAACTTGTTTCAGTTGTTTTCAGTAAAAAACGTCGTCGTCTGAACTCATCTCTGTTTCTGAGACATTAGGTTTGTGCTTTTATATAAATAGGTCTTGCTTTTGCCATCAGCGCCTGTGACGAGTTGAATCCTGTTTTAATTTCCCCATTTTTATTTGATTTTATAATCTATGTATCATTATTTTACACATTTAATCCAGGCACTCTAACACAGTATGTATGCGTATGCATGCATGCGGTGTTTGTAAGAATATAAACTGCATGTATCCATCTACATGCCTTTGTGTGATGATGCACGTATTTTACATTGCGTCCCGTGGAGTGAAATGTTCTTTATAAATCGGGTATTAAAAATCCAAAAAATGTTCAGTGACTAGAGTCGAAGGAGACCTTTAAACAAAAATGTTGCTGTTCGGGATAAAATGACACATCTATGTCATGTTCTATGCTTTCCACGCGCTTATTTTAATGTTTAGTTTATGTGTTTCACACAACCCACGCATGTGAAAGCTGATGACCTACCTTGATCCCCACTGCACTCGCCGCTGGTGTTACTATGCCCCCACAATGTATTTTCCAAACAGCTCGTCATTCTTGCCCCAGAGGAAAGTTGAAGCCCCCTCGAACAACCCACATCATATTTATATTTTCTTGTCTGTGGCACTTTCTCTTTCACCATGTAAGGACTGACCACATTACTTCCTGTTAACATCTGAAATGCATTAAATGTGTGACAGGGGGGCTGCTTTTGTAGCTGCAAGCGAAGAACACTTTTTCACACCACCTCCACAAACATACACACACACACACTACCAGTGGTAAAGAGAGGAGTGGATGAGTCAACTGTAAGAAACTTTGGTTTCAACTTCGGACACCTCTGTGTGCGAGGGAGGCAAATATACTTCTCCCTATTTGACCTTTTTAAGTCCAAAGATAGCTGCTCGTGTTTATGAAGAGTCACGGGGGCATCTGCCTGGAATTGGTGTGATTTTATGAAATGTTACATGTATCGTCACACTGCATGATGATGAAATAAGACCGTGCTCTCAGGGTGAATTTTCAAAGAAATCCATGTTCCTTTTTTTATTTGATTGCAGGTTCCTTCGCAGTGCAGCAGCGCGTGACTGTGAAAAAAGGTCAGACAGTCATCTTAAGGTGTCCAAGAAGAAATCCTCAACACACCATTGAATGGAAGAACACTGAGGGATATGTTATGTTCATCAAGCATGAAGGAGGTGAAGATCGTACCAACAAATGAATGAGCAGCAACACAAATTGTCCAAAGATCTTTTGAATCAGGATTTTAAAACATCTTCATTGTCCCTCACTCCACAGCTGACAGAGTCGACCAAGGTGTACGAGACAAGCGTTACAGTGTCATCAAACTGACTCAGTTTGAATTCACTATTAGTGTTTCCGACGTCAGGTTCAAAGACGGAGGTGCCTACACCTGCAATGAGTATGACAGTTCCGTGATAGACCACAAAGTGGAGGTGACGGTGTTAGGTGAGTATAATGTTGCAGATAAATGTTAAAAATGAGTTATAACCTTCATTGTTGGACGTTACTGTAATAACATTTACTCTGGTGTTGATTATTTTAAAGGGCTTCCCAAAATAAGAAAAACAAAGCATGAAGGAAGGTTTGACATAAAATGCACTGCTGAGGGGAACGGCTATCCTCCGCAGATCTTCTGGAAACTGGACCATGGCCCTGAAATTCTTGGTAAGTTGACAAACTTGAAAACCAAACTTGAAGAATGAAGAAATGAACCTTAGACAGACACAGAGGCTAACATAACATGAATTAGACACAGAAAAGAGCTCTGTGTGTTTGTGGTGCTGTATCTTGCACACTGTGTTCTTGATATTTTAGAGACAACGGCGAAACTCTGACAAAGAATTCTGTCAAAAAAATACACTTAAAGATCGTCACATTTAAATTATTAAGCTGACATACAGTTTAACATAATTATTCAAATATGACGTGACTAAAAAACAGACAACGTTGACGCTGCCTCCCACAGTTACAATAAGTTTTACCAACATATGGTGGGTGAAAAAGGTTTTTTTATGTCCTGACGTCATCCATAACCTTTAAAATTTATACAGATTCTGTTTTTGGAAAGTATATATCAGGATTTTTTATCAAAACTCTCTGTCAATGTCATTTTATGACTGTTCTGATGCTCAGAAATTGATACTAATGGCATCTCTCCCATTCCACAGCTCATTACCAAGTCACACATGAAGACAAGGAATTTGTCTCACACGCTATGATACATATTCAGTCCGTGAAGAGCAAAATCACTGTGACATGCCTTGTTCGCCATCCGGCTCTGCACTCAGATACTCTGATGGACTTTGTCAAAATTGGACAAAACAGTGAGTACAATGCATTTCACACACACACAGCAGGAACTAGGTTGGGTGGTCTTTGGAAAAGCCTGTCTCGAATCAGAAAGCTAAAAATGACTCTTGTATCAAGTAAAACTTGTTTACTTGAAGTACTTCTGCATAACCGGCTAATATTTGAGGAACAGTGAATATGGGTAGTCGTGTCGTCACAAAACAGGGAAAGCACTGGATGGGTTTTTTCTCATGAGTTGCTCCATGACACTGTCCAAAGTAGCAGACTGCGAAACTTGACCAACCAAAAAAAAAGCAGCAGCATGTCATTTCCTCTTTCTGTGTTTTGTAAATTGTCTGGTTTCCTGTATTCTGATTTAAAAAAAACAGATGTGTGATTTGCATTTCTTCAAATGTCAGCTTGGTTTTTAATGTTGATTTTCGATGAATTTCGTCTTATTAGTCGGCCTAATGTAAATTCCCCCCTCTGTTTCTCACAGCACACACAACCACGACCCATTTACCCACCACTCCACCTTCAGGGTCAACAGAGGTAACGACAACCGGCTGGTTTAAACATGAGAGCACGACGGTGTTCTTAAGTGCCCCCACCAGTCAGCCGTTTTCCTCCAGTGAGCCGCAGACGGTCACAGCACCCACTGGATTTCCTCTGAACAATGTCACATCCACAAGCTCACATCTCAGCACCAGTGGTGAGCAAAGCTGTTTAAATTTGTACATGATTTGCATGACACATGAGCCTAGAGTGACAAAATATCTATCTATATCTATATCAGATGAGATGAGGGGCATAAAAGCAACAGTAGAAGTCAATAAAAGTTCTTTTAATTGCAGTTCAAACTATGCTGCACACATTGCATACAGTATAATATATTACATGGACTGTAAGCTGTATGTAAGCTATAGTTATATTAACTTTCACACTGCATTTAGTTAACTCTTACCACATGATACTACCAGGTCTGTTTCCTGTGACGGATGTCTCAGACTGTAGTGTGAAACTCAGCCTTGTCAAGTGTATTCATAAATTCTGTGGTGGGAAGCGTGAGGTTTGATGTAGGTGAAGATCTTTTCGAGATATGTGAAAGGATAGTCGAAGATTTGAAAAATCCTGACTTTAATATTTGAACGCGCAGACTTTTAAACTTTAAACACAAAAGACATCAAAAGTTACACATTTCCTCAAAACGACACTCATCTGCTCGTCTTCACGCAATACAGAAACAGTTTTCTTTAGAAATCTATTTTCTAGTTTAGCTTATTCATCAAAATGTTTTATTCTTTGCAGATAACTCAAGCACCTCCGTGTTACCTGGCTCAACCAGGGGGATAAATGACACCATCGGCAATGCAACAAGCACAGCAGGTATGATACCCAGAAGAGTGACTGCAGTTACTCTCTATGTCTGGTGCCATCTAGTGGCACTTTTGATTAACTACAGCTGAGTTGTTCCATTCAGAAAATAGAGTTCATTTAGCCCGTGCTCATTATTGTGTCTTTCTTCTTCTGTTTGCTTAAAGACTGGACATCCATCACTGAGACAACAGAGGAGATCGCATCCTATAACCACACGGAGGGAAACACAACAGGTAAATTCACACTCTTTACACTACCTACACTGGTATGAAAATTACCAGATAACACTGCCTTGTCTTATTTATACACAAAGTGAAATATGTACTAATAAATAGCATGATGTCCACTTCCAGGAAGCTTTAATGACCCGAACAAACGGATAAAAAAGCAAGGAAGTTCCTCTTTACTGGTCGTCCTGGTGACAGTCCTGATATTCTGTCTTCTGGTGGTTGTCATATTTTTTGCCATTAAGCTGAGGAGAGCGCACCTCGCTTGGAAGAAAGGTGAGCACACCTTATTCACATTTTCCGCACGGTATCTAATCAAACCAACAACATCACACTGAAGGTGTGGTTTATTTTGAACTTCAGTCAGGGTCATAAATTCATGAAGTAAATCTGTTGTGCTGGTTTTACTTTGGCTTCTGAGTCATGTGTGCCCAGAAATATCCTTTCCACAGCTGGAAAATGTTGCACTGTACAGTGAAAATAAACTGACTTTCTTACTGTGGGGGTTGTAGTTACACCACAAAGCCACAAGTACTTTCTTTAATTTGAAGTATCTAAAGAAAACATTTGACAGTTTTTATTGTTACAGAGAACGAAGACTCGGATCCATCTGAGGAGAGCAGTAAATCAAAATCAAGCCAGGAGGAGAAGAACTCCCAAGGACAAAGGCGGAGAGGTAAGGCAGATGATTCAGCACTCCTCTTTAAAGGCTTCTTACCGGAAGTAATGCGGAAATGTACTGAGAAAACACTAGTGCCAGCAGAAACTGTAATGATCCGCAGAGACAGTGACATGTTTGTGAATTAAAACATGGATCATTTACAGGAAACGTTGTGCTAAGGTTTGAGATTCTTTAGTTTCAGGGAAGTCCAGGACAAGATGGTGTGTGTTTGCTCACTGTTGACAGCCTTGGGGGAAAAGGACACGTTTTCCAACTTGTCAATCAGGAAATAACAGATTTTTGTATGAGGAAGCCTGAGGACACACATTCACACACATTCAGACCCCTACGTTTAAGTTCAAACTTACCTCAGTTATGAACAAATTCCATCTTTTATCTCAGAGCTTCAATATGACTAATTCAACGTTATGCTGTTCAAACACAGTCTCTGGTGACACACTTGTCTTTCAACATCAGCAGGGCTGACTAACTGGTTTCTGCAATGAATCACTGACTGTCGAATGCTTTCTCCTTGACAGGCATCTTCAACACGGCATTCACACAGTACGTCGTTGAAGAATCTCCGGCAATAACATCAGTGATAAACACGGCTGCGATAGCAACAGCAGAGACTGTGAATGAAGTGCAGACCTCTCAGCCTGACACGGCGGCCAAATGTAGCATAAAGGAGACGGAGCTATAACAATCTGTAAAACACAAACTGTAATAATGTCAAGCAGCATCATCAGCACCATTCTCAGGCTCACACATCTGCTGATAAGCTTTTTTTTTTTTTAAATTTTGTACCTGCACTTGAAAAGAGAACGTGAAGAATGTAGTACTGTACTGTACAAATACTGTGACTGTGTATATTTTGTGTTTACATGCATCAATAAATTATATTTTGCTAGAACATAGTGGCTTATTTTGTTTGAACGTGGATGACTGGTGTTTATGGGAATATTACCTATATCTTTTATGGCATCTTTAATATTAGAATTACAGGCCTTTAGGGTACAAATACTGTCGGTTCACAGAAACAGAAAGTAAATGCATTGCGAAGCATGATCATATGTCAGCTCACCAACACCAACCTGTCCTTAATTCTTCACAGTGGTTGCAAACATACATGTTCTATCGAGCACTTCTCTGAATTTTTAAATAGCTACATCCCAGTTCGCCCTATTTAACCATGACTGAGCTCTATTTAGACTTAACCCCAATAGAATAAGAGTATTAAGTCGTTTAATAGTCTATTCATGCGCATTAATACTTGAAAAAGACATCAAATCTCGAGTGAAATGATCGCATGCGGACAAAGCCTTCGCCTCGCGCCATGCGGTTCCTCACAGCGATTACGAAATCCACAGACTAAAGCAGGAACTAGCCTGGGTGGCCATTGACGTCATCGAAGGTACGAAGTGTGATTGGTAGATCGCCGAGGAGAGGACTCAAAAGACTCGACGTCTGATTGGCCGCTTTGCCGGTAATATAAAAGAGGCGCCGATAACGGACCGTCCTCCTTTCCCCTTCTCTTACCGGCAAGGACGAGCCAGCCTCGCCGTTGTCCATTCCAAAAATCCAACAGTCATCCTCGGCTCAACAATTCGGTAAGTTATTCTTGAATAAGTCACGAATAATCTTTATATAGCTCTTTGTGGGGCGCGAAACGTGAAACTGAGTATTTTTTTTGCTCACTCACTGTCGCCATTTTCCGATGTACAAAGCGTATTCATTTTTTTCCTTTTTTTTTTAAACGGTACCGAGTAGAAACGATATATGTTAACAAAACAGCTGATGGGGGGTTAACATGTAATGTAACGGAGAACATCAGCTAACGGCAGCCGGTGGATACCGGGACGGGTGGGGGTGGGGGAGATCTTCGAGAATGTTCTCGAACAATCGGTTCGGCGAGGCGAGCCGTTAGGAACTTCCGGTTGTCTCCTTTCAGCATAAAAGCCTTATCGCTGTTAATCTTGATTTAAATAATTGGAGACCGTTTTGCAGTTAAGTTTAAGCGTTTTTTTTAAGTTTTATATTTGTTTTTTTACAAGTAACATTTTGAATACTTCACTGCGTTTGTGTGTGAGATAGTGTTTTTATGGAAATTTCCGGTCTTGACTAGCTGTCCGTAGGAAACTTGACGTCTCATTGTCACGTGACTGGGACTAGCGCCATGCTTCAGCCACCATTGATCTTTAAGCAGCGTGGTTAGCCATTTTGTTTATTTACATATTAAAGCGCTGGTATGGAAATTACATGCTTATATTTCTCATATTGACTAAAATCATGTCCCTTTTTTAAAACCTAATCATTTAAAGAATAAAAAATAATCATGTTGTCCTTCAATTCAATTTTGACCTGTTAAATTACATTAGTTCAGCTGCCCTGTCTTTAAATCTTGACTGTTACTAAAGCTGTAGTCTGGACTGATATTTCTACATCACTGTGAATTCAAGACTGACAAATCAATTTCTCCTTTCTTTAGGAAACATGTCGAAGGGACCAGCAGTCGGTATCGACCTCGGGACCACCTACTCCTGTGTTGGTGTGTTCCAGCATGGCAAAGTTGAAATCATCGCCAACGACCAGGGCAACAGGACCACACCCAGCTACGTGGCCTTCACAGACAGCGAGAGGCTGATCGGAGATGCAGCCAAGAATCAGGTTGCCATGAACCCCACCAACACAGTCTTTGGTAAGAGTCCAGTTTTTAGTGTGGAGAATATTCAGTCATGTCATTCTTGTCACGCTTGTAAAGAAAATCTGCAACGTGAATAATTAATGATCACACGAGCTGAAACCCAACCTGTTTGTTGAATAAAACATAGATTTTCAGCTCTTTAAGAATTAAAGGAAAGGATGACATGACTGAAAATATTAAATGAGGACCTTTTCTTTTAAAGCACTTCACTGTGATGACGCTTTTCCTGCCATTCGTAGTTTCCACCAGAGGTCGAAAGACCAAAGATGGCCCAATCCTTCCTTGGATGTCTGAGTGACTTTGACTAGAAACCACGTCTCTGACAGCAGACCATATTTCTCTTCACTCTTATGATATGATTTTTCTTTTGCAGATGCCAAACGACTGATTGGCCGCAGGTTTGACGACACAGTTGTGCAGTCAGATATGAAGCACTGGCCATTTAATGTCATCAACGACAACACCCGCCCCAAGGTCCAAGTTGAGTACAAGGGTGAGTCAAAGTCCTTCTACCCAGAGGAGGTCTCATCTATGGTGCTGACAAAGATGAAGGAGATTGCTGAAGCCTACCTCGGAAAAGTAAGTATTTTGTTTTAGCTCAAGTTTTCTTTAAAATTCACCTTCTGATAGAAGATGTGCTAATTTTGGGATAATTTCTTTTAGACTGTCAACAATGCTGTAATTACGGTACCCGCCTACTTCAACGACTCCCAGCGTCAGGCCACTAAGGATGCTGGAACAATCTCTGGCCTCAACGTTCTGCGTATCATCAATGAGCCAACTGCTGCTGCTATTGCTTATGGGTTGGACAAGAAGGTAAATAACTACTTAAATCCTGTTATGTCCAACATAAACAAGAGAATAAGGATGGTAGTCATACTGGGGTAGCTTTTTAAAAAATGATTTAATTTCAGGTTGGGTCTGAAAGAAACGTTCTCATCTTTGATCTCGGTGGAGGCACCTTCGATGTGTCCATCTTGACCATCGAGGATGGTATCTTTGAGGTCAAGTCCACAGCTGGAGATACTCATCTTGGTGGCGAAGACTTTGACAACCGCATGGTCAACCACTTCATTGCAGAGTTCAAGCGCAAATACAAGAAGGACATCAGCGACAACAAGAGAGCCGTCCGTCGTCTGCGCACAGCCTGTGAGAGGGCAAAGCGTACCCTGTCTTCCAGCACCCAGGCCAGCATTGAAATCGACTCTCTGTATGAGGGAGTTGACTTCTACACCTCAATCACCAGGGCTCGCTTCGAAGAGCTCAACGCTGACCTCTTCCGTGGCACATTGGACCCTGTGGAGAAGTCGCTCCGTGACGCCAAGATGGACAAAGGGCTGATCCATGATATCGTGTTGGTTGGTGGCTCCACCCGTATCCCCAAGATCCAGAAGCTGCTTCAAGATTTCTTCAATGGAAAGGAGCTCAACAAGAGCATCAATCCAGATGAAGCCGTGGCCTATGGAGCTGGTAAGTGTCTTAAGCCAGATGGATGCAGCTCTGTGTAGCTCGCATAGTGAGAGCAGCACAAGTTTCATGACTTAAGCTTATGGTCTAACAATGTTTGCCTATTTTTACAGCCGTCCAGGCAGCCATCCTGTCTGGTGACAAGTCTGAGAATGTGCAGGACCTGCTGCTTCTCGATGTCACCCCTCTGTCCCTGGGTATCGAGACCGCTGGAGGTGTCATGACCGTCCTGATCAAACGTAACACCACCATTCCCACCAAGCAGACCCAGACCTTCACCACCTACTCTGACAACCAGCCTGGTGTGCTCATCCAGGTAAGAACATTATCATGTTATACTTGTGTCAGTTTCGCAATGATGAATTTTATTCCTGCCATTCGTAGTTTCCACCAGAGGTCGCAAGACCAAAGATGGCCACGACCTTCCTTGGATGTCTGAGCGAAGTAGATTTCACAGAACTGTAGACACAAGTGTCAAAACTGTCTGCTAACACTGCACACTTCCAAACAGGTCTACGAGGGTGAGCGTGCTATGACCAGAGACAACAACCTGCTGGGCAAGTTTGAGCTGACAGGCATCCCTCCTGCTCCTCGTGGTGTTCCCCAGATCGAGGTGACATTCGATATTGACGCCAACGGCATCATGAATGTCTCCGCTGTCGACAAGAGCACTGGCAAGGAGAACAAGATCACCATCACCAACGACAAGGGTGAGTGTTCTTTTCAAAGTGGTGTTCAAGCAGTCTCAAATGTAGTGTGTCCCAGTTTCTGACTTGGCCTTTTTCCTCAGGTCGTCTCAGCAAGGAGGACATTGAACGCATGGTCCAGGAAGCCGAGAAGTACAAGGCTGAAGATGACGTCCAGCGTGACAAGGTGTCTGCTAAGAACGGCCTGGAGTCGTATGCTTTCAACATGAAGTCAACTGTGGAGGATGACAAGCTTGCTGGCAAGATCAGTGACGAGGACAAGCAGAAGATTTCGGAAAAGTGCAACGAGGTCATCAGCTGGCTGGACAAGAACCAGGTAAAATGTCTTTTTTTTATTTCTTTAACATGGTGACGTGAATTGGCCGGAACACTAACGTCTTCTCCTCTTCTGCAGACTGCCGAAAGGGATGAGTATGAGCATCAACAGAAGGAGCTGGAGAAGGTGTGCAACCCCATCATCACCAAGCTGTACCAGAGTGCCGGTGGCATGCCTGGTGGTATGCCAGAGGGCATGCCCGGCGGCTTCCCTGGAGCCGGTGGTGCAGCTCCTGGTGGTGGATCCTCCGGCCCAACCATTGAGGAGGTTGACTAAACACTCCATCACTTCAGCTGCTACTCTGAAAGATGTTTTCTAAGAAAGTAACCCTCTTCTGGCACAAAGCTAAAGAGTGTAATTTAAAGAAATAAAACAGGGTTCAGGGATCACCTTTATTGCATTGTTTGCGACACCTGGGAACAACTTGTAGTTTGCACAGTTGAGCTGTCAGTTCACATGTCTGGTAATGTGTTTTGTATACTGATGTCTGCCTTGACAATAAAACTTGTAACCCTCTGTTGGTCTCTTTCTGGTCTGTAGATACTTAGAGCTGATCTTTTTAAATGAACAGTAACTGAAGTTAATTTGCTGCACTGCAGATTTTAAGGTGTAATCTAAGAGCCCCATAACTGAAATAAGGTTATGCTTAATTACAACTTAAACAGTTAGGTTAGGGTTGGGGAGAAATGCAATGCAGGCATGATGTGGAGAAAGTGTATAGCAGCTACTAGTCAAAGCATTTAGATTGGATGCTTATTGATCCTGAGGAAAATTCAGTATTAGACACAATGAAGATTAAAATTACAAATTAAAATCATTAAATCAATAGGTTTAAATATGTGCAAAGTAATCTCAGCTGCAGTTGTATGAGGAGGTGGCAGAACACTGCTTGCATTAGTGAAACTACTGTTAGACGTACTAATATTTGTTAAACGTCTGCAGCATTTGCTGTACAGACCTATTAGTATGGCAAAGATGGGGCGTGTTCGGTTTAGGTGTTATACAGACTGTGGTAAGAAATGCAGGGCCAACCTTACGTGATGAAAAGCACCCCTGTAATAACAGTGATGGGTAAAGGCTTACTTGAGTCAAGTGTAGCGGAGGCACTGTTATACTTTTAGATCCATGAATCATCTTTCTGCCTGTGATAAAATGCCTGCCCGAATATACATCCATGTTGTAAATAAGCAGCAGTTAAAAGTCGGAGCTTTTATGAGGAGCACTTGAACGCGGCATGTTTGCGTCGGCGTTGCCATGGTTGCTGTCGAGCGCTGGCAGAGGCAAACAGGTGAGTTCACGCTCCTCTGAATGTTTAGTTAGTAGTTAATTGTTATTTCTAATTGTCTGCGTACATACAATAAATGTGACAGATGCTTTGACGTGGTTTGAACTTAGTTTTCTTCAGCTTTAGCCTCAGGCTGGCGTCGTTTGGCAAAAAACGGTAACTAAAAAAAAAGCTAGCTTCACAGGTAGCTTGCTGTAAGCGATAGCATTAAGCTAAGCGATGGCAACCTCTTCATTAACAGTATAAAAGAGCAGTTAGAGAGCAGATAGTCTTCTTCTTTGGTTTGAAACGTTAAAAGTTACTTCACTTGTCAGGTCAGCCACAAGAAACGAATGTATTAGACCTCTACACATGAAGTTTTACACATTGCTATCTATCTAAACATACTATAGACCTTTTCCACAGCAGCCATTTTCACATGGAATAGTTCCATTCAGTTCAAACAGGGTCAGGGGGTGGGCTGCTGTGGTGCATGTTAGCTCACTGGGAAGGCTCTGCTACAATAAATGGAATGGGACCTCAGTATCACTGGACAGACCTGAGTTGACCCCTAACTATTTCAAGTCAAAATGGCTGCTGTGGAAAAGACCTATAGTCTGTTTACAGACCGAAGCAAGTGGAATAATAAGTGTGTGAGGACGCTTTGAGATGTAAATAAGAAAAATGGATGATGGCTGAATTCCTTTTTAAATGTTTCAGGTTCTTGGTATTGCGCAAGCTCGCTCACATGTTGTGGTTTTATACCGGAAAACTTGAACAGAATGGAGCCATCGTTAATGTTGTTAGTAACACCTGTGGTGGCTCCCTAACTTGAATATGTGACATATTTCATATAATATTAAATGCATAACAACAACAACAACAAGCGTGCAGAACAACTGATAAACAGTACAATTAACCCAAACAGTGAGATTAAAATGTTTATATCAATAATAATTCAGCAGTTTGATTCAGTTTTCCATCACAGAATTTAATGAAATGCTGAGATGTATGTGAAATGTTGAGAAGTTGTCTTACACCTCATCCCCCTGTGATGCTTTGGCGACCCCTAGTGGTGGCCTGGCCCCAAAGTTAGTACAGTTACAACCAGTACCTGAACATTACACTGTATAAAAGATGAGTCAAAACACTGTCGGTGTTCTCGTGCTTATAGGCGTTCACTTACTTATTGAATTGAACATTGTGATCTTGGGTTGTTTCTAATTTTTGTCTGGAGGTTGTCAGAAAAGAGTCGATGATTTGAAGATGAGAAAGCACATTTTCTTCCTGGAATAAGAGTTTTTTTGATGCTTCATATCTTAGACCTGACAAAAACGTGTATCTCTTGTCTGTTTGTCGGTTGCAGTGTTTGCAAGTTCTCACTTTTGATGATCATCTTCATGAAGCAGGCGGTTCACCTACAACATACAAATGGATAAAGGACTCAAACATGAAAAGATGTGTCAAGTGTTGAAGACTGAGCATGAGAAGCATTCTTCTTCGAGACAAGCGGTTCTGACCAACCAGTGGGACCCAGTGGAGTCTGACACAGAGAGCTTGGCCCAGGAGAGAGTGTACAGACAGCAGCTACAAATGTGTATTGATCAAATCAAACACACACTGCCCCAAAAGGAGATGACAGCTGACAGCTTACAGCACGGGGATGGAGAGGTTGATGATGATGATGATGAAAGTGAAGATCTTCAGGTTTATGACAGCCTAGAAGTAGGAGCACACCTCCGTGCTAAGAGGACCCCCACCGTGTCTCTGACTGAATATGTGGACACACAAACAGATGAAAGAGAAGGAACGAGGTAATGTGCACAATTTCTGTTTGTGTGTTAAATGATGGTGTTCGAAGTAACATCAGGGCATACACACCCAGGATGTGGTCAGCAGTGTTTCCTGTTGAACTCGTGAGATAACTTTTGTATCACTGTGGAAACGTTAGAGCTGCAACCAGGTCTGCAAACATGAATTTAGGCTTATATAACAGACAGGATGGTGATGTTCTCCATTTTTATTACTTTTATTATTACTTTTATTACAAACTCCATGAAAAGACCCAAGGCAACAATGAGTTCGTCCATATCTCAATGTCTTTTAACTCCCTAATCCTGTCTGTGGCCCCCAGCCATAAGTTCCCATAAGTCTCAAACAGCTGGGTACCGTAGTTTTTAGCAAACAGTATTTAAAAGAGCAGAAGCAGGACGGTGTGTATGTGGCTTCATGGCAACGAAGGAACATGTCAGCAAGTGCAACAGTGTGGCTCATTGGTGTGTTTTAATAGTTTTTGGACAACAGTGTAGCTCTATGGCACAGAGGAAGAACATATGTCAAAGAAAATCACCAAACTCTCCTTTAAGTGACCCGAGGACACCCGTGACTCATTCTGATATGGAGTGACGCTGTTTGGCCAGTAGATGGCAGTCATTGATTTCGGTCTCCAACTGTTAAAAACATGCAGTCGTTGTTTCTTGGTGAAAAAAGTACAGAAAAATGAGCCGAGTGGAGTATAGATGATGTGAAAAGCATCGTAGCCTTGTGCTGCAGTAATTCCATAAACATGTGGCATTATATAAGCAATTCACCAGGATGAGAACATGCCTGACCTCGTTCAGTTTGCCCATTGAACTGAACTGTCACTTTCACTGTGGCAAATTAATTAAAATTAAGCCGATAATAGTGGTGCTTAGATGAAATACAACGAGGAGAATCACAGCAGCAATCAAAGCTTTTACTTTTAAACAGCACACGGATGATAAAAGATAAATAGCCTTCATTCATCACTCAACAATGCAATGGTGTCAGTTATTTAATGAGATGCAGTCACTGATGGTACATTATAGTGAGAATAGCCTAATTCATGTGCTTCCAGAATAATGGCTTTCATTTGAGGGAAATTAGATTTTTGTTTAGTTTGGGTGGATCACAATAAGTGGTCACTCGTGGTCCATTAACAAGCATCATTGTTGCTGTAAAGGAGATCCGTCTTTCTCTCTTTTGATGGAGCAGAGGTAGGCATCTATGGCGGCGAACAACACCGCATCTGTTTTTGCACTCTTGTCGACTCGTACTGTTGTTTCCACCTCTCTTTCCTTTAGACACTGAGAGATAGTCACCCCAAAAAATAGAAAAAGGGCCATTCTCCATTCTCAGTTTTCCTGCCATTACCCCGCACAGATTGATGCCCACCAAGTGTGGGTCCGCTTCTAAGTACATTGTTTCAAAGGAAAATGACCATGACATATTCTCACAAAAGGCTCCATTTCACAGAGCCAAGCCAGCGTACGCGGTCCCATTCCCATCATCATGTTCTCATAGTCCTCTCTGCTGCCTCCTCAAAGCGGGTAATCCTTTTCACACACTACCATTGCATAGTTTACAAACCCAATGGGCATTCCTCATTCAAGCAAAAGATTCCTATTTAAGCAACTCCATTCATCCCTCCTCACTATATTTTACACCAATCTCCCTCCAAATACTGCAAAAAGGATATCTGAGCATCGTCTTGTGTGACCAGCTTTTTTCATTTTCCTATTCAGTGTTTGTCACAATATTCCGCTGGCTTTTGTATTTAGGTGTCTGTATCGTGGCCAAGAAATAATAGGCTGTGGTGTTTTGCCAGTGTTGGAAGCCTCACGCCCAGCTGCATGTTGTCTATAATGCATTCTCCAACTTGTTTGAGTCTGAGTCATTAGAGAGACATCCCTTACCCTTTTGGCCTCATCGAAGTGAAGGGCCCTACACCTAGGCAACCCTCCCCCCCTCCTGACACACAGCATCACGGCAGGAGAATTAGACTCCCCTCCCAGTAAGCACAACAAAGAGGCTCTCTGCTATTTATTTTAATGAGATCTTTTCATCACCATCAGAAAGAGCATTTTAGCCTGCAATTTTCAAGCCATTTCATAAGCTGAAAATTGCCGTTTGTGAACCATTCCCCCGCTAGTAGCTCTCAAATACGCTCTCATTAGTGAGCCTGGAGGTGAAAATACGAAAATTATCTGTAAATACAGGCTCATAATCCCCCTCATCTGTTTCAATTTCAGAAGTCTCTGATAAGGCCTCGCTCTCTTTGTTTGAGGACATCATCATTCTAATAATGCTGTAATGCCTCTTGTTCCTTTGACCTCTCACTACAGGCGTAGATGGCTTTCACATGTTTGTATAATCTCCTTTTGAATATGGAAATGTCATTAATAACACTGCGTACTAACAATTAAATCAATTACTAATTGAACTGATGAAGGCTCTGCTCTACATGTATGGACATATTCTTTGATGATTTAGTTTCTTATCTCCAATTCTAACTTGCTCATGTAAATATTAATCTCAGGCTTGTTGTATTGAACTTTATTGTCTTACTTTTAGCAGCCAGCTGCTCTCTGATGACGCTTATTCTGACCTGCGCTATGACCCAAACTGGAGGACCAACCTGAAGGGAGCTGGCCGCTTCAACGAGAGTCCGCAGATTTCCGTCAAGGAATATTATCAAGTCCCTAAAGAGACGTCCAGTCAGGCCTGCGGTGACAGGCTGGCACTGGTAATGAAAGGAGGATACAGATACATTGTCGACACGGGTCCAGCTGCTGTGGTGACTTCTCACGCGGCTGACGATCACTCTGACCAGCCATACCACCTTCACCCACAGGACGGTCAGGATAGCTCGATAACATCTCCCCACTGTCACAACCGGGTTTTAAAACTTCGATCACCAGAGGTTGACCTTTCAAGGCCATCCAGAGAGAGGGACAACATTTCACAGAGAGGAGTGGAGAAGAAGTGTGAAAAATATATCAGCAGGTCTCCTGAGCTGACAGAGGAAGAAGAATATAAGACCTGCTATCAGCAAGAACTGAGACACCCACGAGGAGGACCCAGTGAGACACAGCACATGAGCACATCCACATTGTCGAGTCCAAAGGTTTTACCCAACAATAAGGTAGAAAGACTCACAGAGGACATTGTGGAACGCAACAAAATAACCCTGGGGCGCAACACGTCCAAAGGTGGCTCCTATGCGACGGTGCATGCACTGAAGCAGGACATGCCTCATGATGTGAACAAGGTGTGTATGAAATGAAGAAATAGCATCCGTTAATGGTTACAGTCACAGAATTAGAATATAATCTCTAACAACACGCTCTCAGACAGCGCGTTCTCCAAGCAGGTTGCAGTTACAGAAACGGACACCAGGAGCTGCACTAGCACTGACAATGTTTTTTGGGCAGCTGAGCTATTGTTGCACTGACATGACTTTAAGATGAGGTTTGACTGGGGGCAGACTACAGGAAATATTGGAGATAATATTAGTTTTGACACTTTCTGGTCTGTTTGCTAACATGGCCTTACAGGTCATTGTTTAGTGATGGACAGATGAATTCTATCTATTGAATCTAGTATTTAGATGTTTTAAATGGCTGTTCATATTTTCTATAGAAAATGTGAAACAGCTGTGCTCTCAGGTGATCATAAAAGTAAAAGTGTTCCCTTGAACGCTTAGTATAATCTTGGACACACTGTTAATGATCAGTTGCATGAATACGTTTTTTCTCGTGAGCACAATATAGGCCAAGATTGTTCGCTTCTTCGTTCCTTTTTTTTTTTTTTCTTCCGCACCAGGCGAGCTTAGGCTCAGTTAGTAATATTGCTATCCATATGCCCTTTATTGTCATCTCAGACAACAACTAAGAGAATATGATGTTTGCTCTGACCCAGTCTGGAAAATTAATTTGGCAGAGGAGCATAGCTGTTTTCATCTGCCCTCTCCTCCTCCACCATATGAAAAGAGCCATGTCTGGCTATGCAGTGCTTATTATGAGTTGATGTGTACAACAAGAACATCAGAGACGCACGGTTACCAATAGGCTCTTAGACATCCCTGCACCTGGCACAGTGGCATAATTGGTCGGGATGGCCCGCATTCCCCATTTGTCGGGCCACAAGACTGTTTGCTGGCTATAATACCCCCAACCTTGTTCACCCATCTGAGCCCCAGGCCTCTACAATGTCTCATATCATCACCATTTACATAGTCAAGAGCCGTTAGCTTTGTGCAATGGTAAACAGAGCCAGAGCCTTTCCCTCTCCTGAACCCTTGTGTTTTGTCATTTTCCCTCTGAATTCGCTTATTAGTTTTCAATTGCCCCGTCTCCCCAAAGACGTGTCTCACTTAATGGGGGATATAGGGCATAAAAGAAGGGGGCACCAATTTGCATGTCGTCTATTTCTTGTTTTTACCGCAGGATTAATCTGTGAACCGGGTGTGTTACGAAAACCGTAAAATGTGTCAATAAAGATTAAAGCAACTTAAATTTTAAACTATAATTTACAAAAATAAAATAATAATAATATAAAATAATAATAAATAAAATAATAATAAACAGGCTCATAAAAATAATGTAAAAGCTGCAGTGCTGACAGGGACACCCCAAAACAGAATTAATTCATGAGATTTATCTGAATTTGGGCAGCTCAGTCTTGATTTGCTGACGTGTGAACACGAGCAGACTTAAATCAAAAACACAACTAACTTCTGTTGAGTCTACGTTATTAAGACAGACATCATCTGCTGATGTTTCTCTGTCAGATTGGAGTTTTCTTCTCTGTCCTACTCTAAATGAAATATTGAAGATCAAAGAAGTAACATATGAGAATTTTGTTATCTTCTACCTTTCAGGATGCGACTTATGGAAAATGTAATATTAAAGTTAAGAGAGAGAGACGTTTAAAAAAAAAAACAACTTTCAGAATTAGGATAAGCACACATCTTTTATCAAACCACTTGTTCTGCTTCCTCCCAGCCTTCTCGTCTCGTGAAAGATAGCAACACTCCATGTACAAATGGCATCAGTTTCACAAATCAATATGAGTTCAGACAAGCCAGTTGTTACTGGACCCCTTTTTTAAAATCCCCCATTTGGTCTTTTGAAGAGAACTGCCATCTGAAGGCAACTTGTGATAATTAGAAATGTTATTAAATGTACACAATTTCCTAATGCAGCAAATGTTTAGCCCAGCCAAGTGGCAGAGTGGCGGTAGCAATGATTGGCTTCATCGAGGCTTGGGCCTCCTTTGATAAAGACAGAAGTAGCAGATCAATCTTCTGCTATTGCACTCACCCCTTAGAGTCCCTTCTCCTCTTGCAGGCCCTCACTTCAAAGCCCGGGGAACATAATGTACAATCTTTTAATAGCTTTAGTCCAAAGCTCTGGGGAGCTCTCTGCCACTGTATACCCTGCCTCAGTCTAAACACCTAATCAAGATTACCTGGGCCGGCCACAATAGCAGCTAAATGCAATTCAAGATCCACAGATCCTTTGAAGTCTTCATTGGGAAAAGCAGATGTTTCCCGGGTACAGGACGTAATACAGCTAGCTGCAATTGCCAGACTTTGTTGTGACATCGTCTCGCAGAGAAGCAATTACGGGCCTCCCAATTTATCAGAAAAGATATTACGCAGCTTACCGTGCTCAAAATGCAATACAGCCATGATCATTTTCTCCAACTGATTGGGATGTTTATAATGGGTGACAAAAGGCGATGGCAGGGGGAATGGGTAAAGGTGAGAGGCACAAAGTGTTTGTGTATGTGTGTGAGTGTGTACACTGCTGGACATACAGTAGTCACTGACACCTGATTGATCATCTGAAACCCAAATGTCTGGAAGTCTCTTTATCATTTCGAACAGATTTTCGGTTCAGTTAATTCCATTTACACAAAGAACCATACATACAGCTTACATACTGAAACAGCAGTCTGTCCAACAGTGCTCTGAAAATTCATTTCCCCCCCAGCCTATTAGATGCAATCACAAACACACTTATTGACGGATGTGTTACAACTGGATCCACTCACTCCTTTTGACCTTCACCTATTCAAGCTCACAGAATTAGTGGCATTCAGTGAAAAAGTCTTCAGCCTGTCAATATCATCGATCCACTCAGATGGTCCTCTGCCGCTGAGGGGAGTCCTGAAGTTGACTAAATGATTTTCATTACAGCATTAACAGAACATATTTCCATGCCACAAACTGGAACATTAGGAACAACTGAAACAGTAAATTGATATGAATACGATGTAGGTCGAAGGAGACAGGCGTTGATAGAAATTGATGCAGTATTTTATACAGCCGAGTAGGTGCAGCTTTGTAGGGTTTAACGGGATTTAGTAAAGGTGACACTTCAAGTGTATAGAGAGAAAAGGATTGTTCCGTATCAGCGTGTTGCTTTTTCTTCTGTCTGCCTAAAGGTGCACGAAACTCTGAAGGAGACGGCGAGCACAGAGAGTCAAGAGGACAGTTCAGACCCCAAGCTGAGGTGGCTCCAGAAAACACAGCAGTTGAAGGTAGGACCCCCCTGTTCTTTTTGCACTGCAACAGAAAATCTAGTAAAAAATCTAGCTGAACTTCCACGGTCATCTAGCTGCTGCTCCAAAAAGGACGCCACCACCCTGAATTTAAATTTCCTTCAGGGAACGTGGACACAATCACTGATGCCATTGTCACGCCATGATGATTTAAAAAAAAAAATAAAATAAAAAGAGGAGTCGGAGTGAAAAAGGACGGGAGGATTGGAGGAGCATTATTATTTTGAGCACTTGAGCAGCCACCTTAACGCTGCCAAGCAGAGGAGCATGAATATTTTCCCACTGGAACGGGCAAAGCTGGTGTTTGCTAAATCAGCGGCATTAGATGCATGAGACACCGGCTCAGAGACCTCCTGCTAAATAATTTGGTGAGATCATGCAAAGAAGAGCGCCAGCCCTTCTTACACTCGGGGAAGAATTGTGCCTCTTTTTTTGAGAGTTCGTGTTTGCCTGTTGTTGTTTTTGTGCTGTAAATGGACAGATTTAGAGTTGATGCTTGGTGCTCCACAGCACCTTCAGAAATAGGCCAAGCTATACTTTAAAAGTTAGCATATATCACAGAAATGCAGAGGAGTTACAGATGTAAATGTTCATGCAGCAGTCTTTAATCTGACAACGGCAAAATGAGTTTGAAATTTAGAGTTATATAACAAACAGTTTCTATGCTTTGACATGCTACATCAATTAAATTTTTTTATCCCCAAACTGTTAATCCTACTCTAACCCCAGGTCGCCCAAATCAGCAAAGGAAAGAAAGCCCAGCGGAAATACCCCACCCCCCCTCAACAGCAGAAGCCCCCCATCCCGGGGATAGGAGCCGAGCGGGTAGACTGTCTGAGCTCTCCATTAGCAAGACCAGCCGCCGTAATTCCACCAAAACCTCAGAAGATGACTCCATCGCAGCCTTTGGCCCCCACCTTCCACCTCAACATCAACCTCGACGCCTCCCTCCTTCCACTGCTCCAGCAGAAGACGCAGGATGCGGTCATCAACGTAGCGTCTCTTCATGGTCCTCCTCATTGGACCCCTGCCTCTGATGTTGATCTTGCATTGTCTCCTGGATATATACAAACAAATCCAGGAAAATACTCCCAGATGTCTCAGAAAGGGCTAAATGCACAACTTCACCACCAAAACCTGGAGAGCAGCCCTGAACAGTGGCAAGTGAATCATTTATACTGTTTTTTTTTTTTTTACTGTCCAAAGATGAGAATGATATTACATTTTAAGGATCACTAATAATAACACTTTAATAAATAGATAAAGCAACTCAAACATTAATAATATTTATCACTTAAAATAAATGAACATTATGATTGTTGTGTCAGAATAAAACAACTGGAGCTAGCACGTTTGACTCACGACGCCTCCTGACATTAGCAACCGAAACAGCAATTCACATTTGGCAAATTGACAAACATTTTGGCAAATATTGAACTGCCTGTTTGTTTATTGTCATCCCTTTTCTGCACACGGCACAGATTGCTGATAACTTCACGGCCAAAGGACATTATTGAACATTTTATTAACTGAAAAATCAGTTTATTTTCATCGTGAATTAGGGACTGTTTGGGCCAGATTTGGCCCACAGGCCTTAGGTTGAGTATCACTGCACTACGGCAGTAATAACCCAGTGAAATGATGACAAATGACATAATGTGAATAATAATGATTGTTTTGTCCAGTGATCTGTCATCATGGGATCCCTCAGATGAGGTTCAATTTCAACAAAACTTCCCCAGGACGCCCACCACCACGTCCTCACCGGCTTCAGGCTCCTACACAGTTCTGCCCCCAATAGGAAAGCCAATGACGGGCACAGAGGCCGAGCTGAGCCCCGGTCAGACCGTGAACGCTGCCTGCATCCACAGAAGCAGCTCCGACGGTTACCTGGTTCAGATGGAGAAACAGAAGCAGCTGAGGACGAGAGTCACTTACAAGGTTAGTGGAGGGACACTGAATGTATCAGTTTATTATTGTATGTCTGTGTGTCTGCCATCTAATCGGAGTATTTGTTGTTGTTGTTGTTGTTGTGTCATGCATTTTTAAACTGTGTTTTTAACACAGCTCAAGCGCCACAAAACCCACTCAGCACTTACTGAATCATCGCATTCAAGTTAGAAAAATAAAGGAAGAAAAACTCATTATGCAGTTTCACCTAACAAAAGTGACACATGAATTCTTGAATTGAGTGGCATTCCCCTTTAATCCCCACGTACACGAGAGGTTACACAAATAAATGCCCCTTTGAAGTCCCAAATAATCCCCTCAGCTGTCTCCATGCAGGGACTGCTTAATCCAGCAGGAGTGTTCTGGTGACTAAGGGCACAAAACATCAGGTTAATTGTCTAGCTCCACTAAGATACACTTAATTGCTATAAGATGATGACTATATAAACCACTGGCTCTGAAAAGCCATTTGAAGATGTGTTAGAGGATAAGGTGATTAAAGGGGAGAGAGTCTGTGAGGCGCAGGGCCACTAAAGATGCCCATTTGCATTTAATGATTTGGCTGTTGTTGTTTTTTTCCTCCCTCCTTTGGTTTGTCAGGCTGAGTTGTGCAGGTGGCGCCTGAGTAGAAAGTGACAGCCATCCTGCCTTTACCAAGGTAGCTGCATAGACAGTACATGTGTGGATATTCACTAGCCTCACGGGTCAGTCACAAAATAATGATTTACACTTGGAGTGGCTGGTGAATTAGAACATTTTTCTCAGCGGCTGGTAGATGTTTTAAAAACGTGCTTTCCTACCCTGAAAACAACCTTCCACATGGCTCATTTTTCATCAGTTAATTCAAGCAGTCAGATCAATCTGAATTTCAAAAAACAGACTACAGTCTATAAGTTGCATCTTTTCATCACCAGTATCTGAGGACCTCCTAAATTCTCAGCTAATTAGCTGACCTTGCTGTGATCTTTATGGTTGCAGAGCCAACGTGGCTCCTCAAAGTCAGACTTTCTTGTTCCAACCTGTGCTTTATAAAATCAGAAACATATCCACATGTTTGCATTCAAAACAATGGGTGCATTTTTTCACTCGCTGCTGATCTCTGCCTCCCTGTGCCGTGTCTCCCAACATATTAAAGTGATGTTGATTAGCCAAAGATGCCTCGTTAACAATTTAAGACAGAGCGACACTGCATAAACATAAACATATGTCAATGTATTCATGAATCTTAGATACTTCAAACATTTTCACATCTCTAATGTCTCGGATGCCGCAGGTCCCCTTCAGGTGAGGTGAGGTCAGCATGTATCATTTATTGTTACAGTTACTTTGTTGGCAACAGTACTGTATAATTATCATCAGTTAACAACTAACGGGCATGAGAAAGGTTAGAAAGTATGATTAAGTGCTACGAGTTGTATCCACGCCGGAGCCCTCGCATCGTCCTCCTGCCGTGCTCACCACTCCCCACCCTTTGACCTCCCATCTCTCCCACCATGTTAGCCATCATGTCTGACGAGATTACAGGCTCAATTTGTAAAGCAGTCTGGCTGCAGTGCCTGGGCATGAAAGCAGATGAGCATGACTTAGGAGTGGGAGAGAGAGGGGAGAGGGCTTGGAAAGAAAGGTACCCTGTTGTGTCCATGGCCAGCGGCTAAAGCAAACTGAAATCCTCCTTCTGAAAAGCAGCCAGCACAATCTGGAATGATTAGCTCCCTTTTGTCTGGGGCAGCATGTGGATTGTAAGCAGCCATGGTCACACACACACACACACACACCATCACCGGCACCTGCGAAGAAACGGGTATACAATACATCTCTTTGTGCCTTTACCCATGTTACTCACCAACAGTGTATCTGAGAAAAGTATTTCAATATTGTATCAGAGCCTAAATAGGAAACACAAAACTCAAGTACTACTTTATATATTTTTTGTGTCATTTGAATATAGAAGAAATAATAATTTCAGGTGATCATCCGTGTCGGTAGGTACATTATCTGGGGACCACTGCACCACTGACAGATTGGAGTTTGGCACAGACCAGCATTACCATCGCTGGAACCACGTCACTCGTGTGGCTAAAGACATGAAAATAGTCACTGTTTGTGTGTCATGTGTGCAGCTGAGCATGAAATGGAATCAGGGTTCATCATGTCCGATGCGTGCTAGGTCAGCGTGCCCCTTTTGATCAGATTTTGTCCCAAGGAATGTCCTCTCCATACACAGTGTGTCCATACTGCAGTTGTGGATACAGTAACGTGCCTCATCCATTCACAGTATATCAGCAGCTGTAGTGTAGAGCAGGTATACATGGTATATTGAGTACCTTATTTTTCAGTTGACATCGGGTGTGTCCACTTCTAAATCCTCTCTGACGTGCGTCGTTCAGTAACATTCTGCAAACTGTAATTTGTTTTTCCTCGGATGGCGAAGGCACGACATGGTTGTCAATTTTCAGGAGCAGATGGAGGAAAGAAAAAGGAATACTTCACCCAAAATGCATAATTATGTAGTCGTCTCATCTGTATGTGCGTCAGTATTTATTGTAAAAATTCTGTGACAATGTGCACGTCCATTTTGGGGTGAGCTAAATATGGAAGAGTAGACAAGTCACAGGGCGTTTATCCTTTGCTGGACGAGCTGCAGGGAGTGTGAAAATCTTCATTAAATTATCGAGCACTTTCCAACACTTGTAGTGCAGCAGAGTCCACTCCACTATAATGTCTGAATTATCAGTGTCTCTGTTTGTTTTTGTGAGTTACAGGAAGGATGAAGACAGCGTCACTCACATTGAGGCTCTGTCTCGCCGTGTCGTCCGTCAGGCATTTGTCTGTCATTTGATGCATTATTAGTTTTTTTGCACCATTTGAACCCGATGAGAGACATTGAAATGGATCAAAATTGCACTCGATGTCACTTGGACAGCCATCAAAAGAAACGGAGTCGAGTTCAACAAAAGTCTGCAAATTAAAAGTGTCACTTGATGTTTGATGGCCATCGATTGTCAACTTTCAAAACTTCGGTCTTTCTCTCTCTCACTTCAATTCAAAAGCTTGATTGGCGTGAAATACAACACAGAAGAACAGCAACAGTATAATTAATATCCAAACCATTCAAATGTCTGTACGTGTCTCTGTTTCTCTCAGGCATACAGCCTTAAAGACTACAAGCAGCTGAGGTCAGATATAAACCTGCGAGGCCTGGGTCCTGACTACAAAGCCATTGAAAAGACAGTAAGTACTGACCGGCAACGTCAGTGTGTCACGTCAGCAGAAACTCATCACCGACTCAGCAGTTTGTGTCAGGTGTGTTCATTTATCCAGAAGCTGCTCTGATAGATGGAGATGTATGACACACGAGAAGGCCTGTGATTTTCAGCCACATGGCTCTGAACTGTGGATGTTTTGTGGACTCATTTGTGAATACAGTTTGGTTATACTGTTTTTTTGGCAGGTGGTATCATTATATCTTGTTGTTACTCCACACTGGGATCCTAAACATCCAGTAAAAACTCTTTCTGTAGCAGAGGGGAGCCTCAAAACAGAAAGCTAAAACAAAGTGCAGTGCTGACTGAGAGAGAATAACATAGACGTGGAGTCTCTCTCAGTTCCTATTGGGTAGAGAGTCTGGTATATTTATTTACATGCATTTATCCGTCTTATGAGAGCTTTTCACAAATATGAGACAGAAATACTAAACTGTAGACTACAATATGTAGTGTCCACATGTCTCTGCTTTCTATGTTTGAGAGCCTCTATTTCTATCCAAGAAATAGAAGATGATACAGAAGCACAAAGGCTGTCCAGCATATCAGGATGTTATATTCATTTGCTGTTTGGTGATATCAGCTGTAAGAAGTGACTCACACCGAGAGAAAGCGTGGACAAACATGATTAGCTGTCTTTCAGTCTGTCTCTTGTCTCTAAACACTGATGTCCACTAGTGTCACTGTGTGTCCACTGACCGTCTCCTGATTGTCCGAGTTCATCATTTAAATGCTCATATGCTGTTCCACAGATAAAATTCCATTTACAAAGCAAAGAGAGTACCCCTAATAAGTTAAGTGCTCTTTGTGCTTTGATATATCTTTTGTTAGTCCCCAGTTGTAAAAAGTGAGCATGTTTGGCCAATTTACACTTGATTGAGCCCCCGTGCATCTCCAGGGCCAAGCCTATTAGTGAATGATATGTGTAAATGTTGATAGGCCCGCTGAATGGCTCGCTGTGTTTGGGGTTTTTTTGGGCTGCGTGGAGAGGCTCTGCCAATGGGATACACAAAGAGAAGGGCCTTAAGGGAGAAATGGCTCAGTTAATTAAACCCCTTTTATAATCTGTTTCTCTCTCTCTCGCTCTTTCACCGTCATCATGCTGAGAAAATGAAACGACAGAGGCTGTATTCAAATGTGATCCGCGAGCAGAACAAAAAGATAAGTAGGATACCCTTTCTACCGGCCAAGGACCCGGAAGGCAATGACAAGAAAGTTCCCAGGATGAAGGTGTGTGTGTGTGTGTCTACCACATGTTGCCTTTTTCACATGCCCTTGTTTTCTTTACATATATATATAAATATGTATATTACATCAAATGACAAAGAAAGAGTGTATGACATTAGGGAGACTATATGGTACCAACCCGGGACCTGTCCTTCACAGCTGTTCACTAAACACTGTTTTATCCTGGATAAGTGGTCTCACAAACAAACATGGTGATTGATCACGGTAAAATACTGTATATGAATACTGGATAATAGCACACACATTACAATAATTGAGAATAAGTGAGCTGTTATACTGCTGCAGAAAGGCGTACTGCAAAGGCAGAGAGCGTGCAGAACAATAAAAATCTACAAAATCTAGTAAGGCACAGCGTGCAGAGTTTTCATTGGCTTATTGAGTGGACAATGATTCAGTCAGTTCCCCTCTTACTTGTCGTTGATGTTTATTTGAATGCACATTTTTAAGTATCACATTAACAGTCTCCTCACCGCTGCCATGCCTGCATCATACATCACACAGATATGATATAACATTCCTCACATGAATTCACCGGTTTGACCGCCTCTTTTTTAAATTACGTAATCTCTCGTTTTCCAACTTGAGAAACGTATTGCTTGTTTAGTGAATCAGCTGCTAATGTGTAATGTGAATTTTATCAAATTTTACACATTTACTGTGTATATATATATTTTATATTCTCTTTCTTTCACTCTTAGGCCTTGGAATATGCCAAGACAATAGCCAAACCTCCTGTACAGAGACAGAAACACCAGTCCGAAGGCTTCACTGAGCACGCTCCATACTTGGAGGAGTTGGACATGTCCGAGCCGGTCTCACTGGAAGTCCTCAGGAAACGGCATGAAGAAGAAAAGAAGGCAGTGGCTGTCCTCCGAAAAGTACATGCTGTCTGAGGGAAGGTATCACTCAACTGAACAGTCCATGGAACATGTAGGACACAACATGCTGCTTCATTACATTTACCAGGCCTTCAAGGAATTAAGGAATCACTCCCACGTGCACTTAACACGTTATTTTGGAAAGAATCAACCAAAGATAAGAGAGTCTGAGAAGAGAGTCAGCCATCGCCTGTGTTACTTTAAACAGAGGGTGCTGTTCTCTCAGCACGTGCAGACCTGAAGCCTTCAAAGTTTCTGGTTACTGTAGACAATGAACAGACTGAAAGAGTGACGATAGAAGAACATTCCCCTCCTCAAAATAAATGTACATGTATTTTGCAAGAAGTAAACATGGTTTTACAGTTTGTCCAAGGTAACTGTATCAATTAATATGATATGTATGGATATAATGGCTTACATTGTTCCCTTATATTGATGTTATCTTCAATAGTTTTTGTCACAGTTTATGTCATGATGACATCGCGTCACGTCTTGTAGAGATCTCTGTCTGTCAGCACTTTTACAGTTTGATTTCCTCATGCTGGCTGCTCAGTGAACTTCATATTAAAGTATGATTATAGCACGGTAGCTAATGTTGCACTTGCACCGTTTAGGCACTGGACAGTGATTTCCTGTTCCTCTTAATGTCTGGCTTCTTGGAATCACACCGATATCAAGAATATACAACCCGTAGATTCGTCAGGGATTTGTGCGCGCTTAAACGTCCAGTGTGTAGGATTTAGAGTGCAACCAGCTCAATACCCCTCGCCTCACCTATCGCCTATCTAGAGCCAGAATTTGGTTTGTCCGTTCTGTGCTAATGTAGAAACATGGCAGTTCAACATCAAAAAACACAGTTCTTCTTATTTCCAGGTGATTATACACTAACGGAAACATAGTTCTGCATATAATATTCTATTTCTGCCTCATTCTATAAATAGAGCACCGTAAATCGGACACACTTAGGCAGATTAGAGCCACAAAATCCAGATTTTGGTGAAAGAGAAGCCTGAGTGGAACTGAGGCTCATTAATGCCATCGAGATCTTGTGAGTGAGATCTTGAGGTGTACTTTATAAAGGAAACAGCAGTTTGTGAATGACTCCATCTTTGTTTGTATCATTACTTGTCTACAGTGTAGCCTGTAGTAGCATTTAACACTTCAGAGTCATCATGTGTAAAACAAAATTGACTATAACTGAAGTCTCTGCGTATCCAAGGTAGGCTGAACAGGCAAAGGCAACAGGTGGATAACGATGAGCAGCATGCTTCTACATGTACACCCTGTGGCATAAACACGCCTCGTCTATTGGATCCAATGTGCTAATATGAAGTCAGTCCTTCCCCTGTTATAATATATTTACACACACACAGTAACATTATTTTTATCCTGAACCGTTAGGTTAGAAACTCTGTATGAAATGTAGAATTGGTGCATTGAATTGATTTCAGCAGTTGCACTTATACCTGATATTATTGTCTGCTGTGATGACACATAACTGTACGTACATGCCTGCTCCATAGACGGATATTAAACAGGGTCTCTCAGGCTTTGTGTTATTGCTAAAGAAGAGATGAACGTCACCGAAGACTTAATAAATTTAAGTGGTCCTGATTTGTCAACAGCGATGCTGTGAAGTGAATATTGAGCAATCATCTACAATACAACCTTTCCAAACTATCCCAGACCACTGCTTAATTCCCACAGGCTATTTTATTATAGGACAGACAAGTTATTGATATTTAAGCCACACGATCAGCTCGTCTCCTCATCGTGATATACCTGGTTACACCGTTTAACCTCAAATGATCCACACACTCTGTGTTGTGGGTCTGTCTCCGTATGTTTGGCTCAGATGACACTGATTTGAGTCGCAGTCCTACGTTTTGCAGCCATGTTCTTAGTAGAACCCCCTCCCCTCAACGCAAAACACTCTCAAGCAGCTCATTTTACTAATTGAACCCTCAGATCATTATCAAAGCACGATTTACCTCTGTGCAATATTTTAATTAGATTATAGTCTCTATTTAACCCATCGTGGGCTCTTTGAAGCTCTGTGTTTTTAGTGTTAAGTCCTCAGATGCGCGGTTGGAAACAAATGACAGAGGCCTTTTTAATTTAATGAGAATCCCTGCCTATCCAGGCCGAGTCTCTTTGCATCTTTTTTAGGTCCCACCTACTCGTTTTTTGCCATTGAAATCCAGTTAATTGAAGGAGTCTTTCACCGCCATACATGAAGGGGGCCAAATTAGCATCCCTTTCTGCCCATTGGGAAGCTATGGCAGACGTGGACGCTTTGATGTGAGAAGCACGCTTTCAGTAGGCGGCAGGCTTCCTGAAAATGAGCTGATGGCCCTGCTATTAGGCCCAAATGCAGATGCGTCCATGTGTTGCAAAACGCTTAATCTTTTAATTGATCACCTTCTGCATGGCCTATTCTCCACATAGGGCTTTTTTTTTCCTCCCCGGCTGCCTGTTAATCAGAATCACATTTTGATGATGACATAAATTGCTTTTCAAAAGGCAGGAAGGGATGGCACACTCAGAACGAAGCACAAAAACACTTTAATGCATGTAGTAAGAGCTGAAACACATGTTTCAGAAAGAGTTATCAAATTAATAATTACCCTCCAAGCCTCCGTTGTTATAATAAACGGACAATAAATAGTTTGCTATAACACTGACAGGAGGACAGCTCTTTCTCGTACACCTGCTTTGTTTTATCCACACACTCACTCAGGTGGAGCAAAATGTTTGCAAGATCTGTTGATCAAAATTATTTAAAGATTGTTTCAATGAGAGAGCGTACATCTGGAGCAGCACAGACATTATTTTAATGTTTACTCACATCCACCATGTTCATTCAGACACGAGCAACGCCGAGCTGCTGCTGCTGCTGTAAATTCAAGCTCCAAATGATGAGAAACAATAAGCCTGTTTCTTTACGGTGCTGTCTGACCATAAAACAATAATGTGCTGAAAATTATGATTTTTTTGTTGTTGTTTTGTTCCATCATTTCCATGAACACTGCTCATAAAGATTTAAATGTTTAATAAAGATGTGCTCATCTCTGCAATATTTTAAAGATTTATGTTTCCACAAATAGGTGATTCAAAAAAAAAACATTTTCAGCATATTTTATTTCTTGGCACATTAAATACTCATAGTTCATATTAATTTAGTAACAGTGGTGTTTGCCGCAGTGACTCAAAATAAATAACAAAGAAACATTTTAATAAAAAATAAGAAGCTGCTGGATCTCACTTATAATTTTAAAAATGGAGACGTCCAACAGCTCTGCAATGAGAACATTTGTTTTAAATTCATTTTATTTAGGAAAATGAAGCATTTCATGTGCTGCAGATATTTCCATCCGACTGTGTTAACGGATTGATCAAATTGCATCCATCAAGCCTTTAACCTCTGTGAAAGACCTGCATGCATGTTCCACAGCGCGCAAACACAGAAATATTAGAAAAATCAGATTGTTGTTGTCACATTTTTTCATATCAGATCATAAAAAAAAATCCATTCTCAACCAGGCAGAATGTCACTAGAAACATCCTGATGGAGGGGCTTGGTTAAAATCGTCTTTTTTCACAGGCAGTCTGGTGCAAACGTTTAGCAGCTGCTGACTATTTGTAACGTCTTTGCTGTCTGTCTTTTGCACTCCTGTTTGTTGGCTTAAAGCACCGCGGGTTCCAAACCCCACCGTGCAGGGAACCCAGCAGAGAGCAAGCGGCCTCGCATTCATGCACCGAGCTCCACGCTGTGGAGGCTGCTTCCTAATGAAAGCGCTTACAACAACTGAGGAAAGAGCCGTTTGAACTCACTTGAACGTCTGACCGTCAGAACAGGATCATACGCACATTGAAGGGTGCAGTTTGAAATCATTAACGCTCATCTGAGGTGTGAAGATGTGTCCTCCACACAGACAAATGGGACGGAACAAACGGAGCCGAGAACCGGTTCATTATTTATAGACTATATATATATTTACAGACAAAAAAATAGAAATGCAAGTCACTGAAGCGCAGTGTCTTCAATCAAAAACTTGATTTACAAAAACAAATTATGCACAAACTGCAAATCAAATATTAGAAGAAGTGGACAAAATGAAAAACAAAATATTATAACGATTAAAAAAAGGAGAGAATTATGGGAAATGTAGGATAAAAGTGCAAAAGGATGGGGTAGCATGACGCGTCTATGTTACAAAGCAAAGAGCTGCTCCATTGGTTATTTATCATATTTACAGATTTACGTCTGAAATTAAAGAAATATTTTTAATTCAACAAATGTCTTTAAGTCAGAATAGTAGGCTAATAACAATAATTAGAATAATAATAAAAATAATAATAATAGCGTGATATTTTGTCATATACGTAGAGGCAACTGTAAAAAAATCAATGGGCCCATTTTGCATGTTTGAATAAATATTAAACCACCCTCATTATTTTAACAGTAACTTATATATCTGTAACGTGAGGCACGGAGTCAGTCTGTACAGAATATTTACAGTGTCGCTGCTTTAGAAAACAACTCTTGCAGCCTACTATAGTAGATGATCCGGGGAGCAAATGTCATCCTCGATATCCACATCATCATCATCGTCGTCGTCGTCGTCGTCGTTTTCCTCCAGCATGTACGAGTCCGGCTCCAGCCGGTCCAGCTTCAGCTCCTCGCCGCTCTTCTCGTTCAGTTCGCTCTCACTCGAGTTGTCCGCGGATCGCTCCAGCTCTCCTCCTCCGGGCGTCTTCCGCTCGTCCTGCGCTTTCCTCAGCTGCTTCTTGTGCTTCATCCGCCGGTTCTGAAACCACGTTTTTACCTGGAGGAGGGAGGCGGAGAAAGGAAAGGTGAGTCACAAAAGAGGAGCCGAGAATGCAGCAAATGATCTCTTATTGGCGTGACATCTAAAGAAATAAAAAATCAATATGAAGCCATTTTATTTCATTTTTTATGGGTTATTTTAATAAAAATGTATTAAAGTTGCTTCATATTTCTAAAATTAATGTATTTTATTTAAACTTGTGTGTTATAAGATTATACTTTATTATTCTGTATACATTTTACTCATCTATCACTGAGCAGCCATATTTAAATATCATTTTTAATATCGATTTACTATTTTTTTTTTCCACTCTTCGTTAGGCTGCAAATAAAAAAACTAAAGAACCACATCCAGGAGCACACACCTGCACAAATGTGGTGTGTTTGTGTTTGTGTAGGTGCATAGGTGTGTACTTACCTGTGTCTCGGACAGACTGAGCGCCGTGGCCAGCTCCACTCTCTCCGGTGTGGACAGGTACCGCTGGATTTCAAACCTCTTCTCCAGGCCGGACAGCTGCGAGTCGGAGAAAACCGTCCGGGCCTTCCGGCGTCTGCAGTGCTTCCCCGGTAACTCTGCGTGATGCTGGAAGAGAGCCGGCATCTGCATCCCTGCAGGTGAGGACCAGACACAGGGATATGAAGTGTAAACATATAAGAGCTCTTAAAATATGAAATAAGTTCACTATAAACGAACCGACGAGTCCTAGTTTGATTTTTAGTGTTTAACTCTTTATTTACAGATTTATTTGAGCAAAAAAAGTTGGACATGCACAAAGTAAAAATAATAAAAATATAGATTTACAGGGAAGGAGGAGTGATTATTATTTCTTGTGATGCTCAACCACACTTCATTTAACTTTATTATTTCAGTTTGCATCACTGCAGATGATGTTCTGTTATATTCAGGTTATTTTAATACACTGATTATTGAATGTTTTCCAATTTAAATAATCCAAAATATGTGGTCATTGTTATGACTTTTTTAAATTCAGACTTCATACTTATTCTATCTGTTTTTGTTCTGCTGTTGATCTGTCAGAAGTTTCCTGGAGGCCTGCAGACCGCCTCTGCTTACCAGACGTGAAGAAGTACTGGTGATGCTCCGGCTTGTGCAGAGGATGGTGCGGATGCGGCGCCAGTATCGGGGTCGGCATCAGCGGGTATCCGTACTCGAGGATGGGCATCCGGGAGGCCAGGGTGCTGCAGAACGGCGAGGGGATGACCTCTCTGAGCGGCTTGGGTTTGTGCAATAAGATGTCCTCAATGAAAAAAGACGTGGACCTCTGCGTGGGCGCCGCTGACGCGTAGTTCATGCTCATGGTGACAGTTTTTGGGGTGTTTTCTGGTTTTTCCTGCCTTTTAAAGCTGCATCAGCCTCTGCCTCTTCCCCCTCCAAGCTCTCCAAGGCTTAAATGCAGCCCCTGTGTGTGATCAGTGAATGACACTACGCCGAGCATTACATAGATATCAGTGGGAGGGCAGATTTCCAACAAGTATTTATTCAGAGAGAGTAGCGGATTGGGGAAATTGATTTGCGCATCAGCCAATTAGAGCCGTGTCTGGGCGGAGGGGCGACGTGCGGAGGGTGGGCGGCTCTCGGCTCTGATTGGCTGGTGAATGAAAACAGCATCGCACCTGTGACACCGCGCCGCAGCTTCATCTGAATATCAACCGAAGCTCCGACCGAGGATCGCCGCGCGTAGAGGTACTTATGTGGTCGCCTAGCAACCACGGCTGTTTCTGCCAAGGTTTGCGAGCATCGAATGGCCTCATGGGAAAATTCTTCTTTATTTTAGCATTAATATCCGGACAGTTTAAACGTTGGACCTGATGATGGAGCTTCAGTCATCAACATGCTGTGTAGGCTGGTTGGTGCTCGCCATGGTGCTGAACTCGGCATGGTTGGTCCTCTTGTTGTTGTGCCGCGCAGCAAGAAGGTTGCAGGTTCGAATCCCGGCCTAGGCCACAGTCCAAAGACGTGCAGGTTAATTGGTGACTCTAAATTGTCCATAAAGGTGTGAATGTCTGTTGACTTGTCCAATGTCAGCTCCAGCTCCATGTTATGGAAAATGGATGGTATGTTTCGCTTTCTTTGAATTATTGGAAGTTTATTGGTGGAATAAACAGGCCTGAGATTTTACAGGCCTGCAGCCTACTCATAGAGTTAAAGTGGCTTCATCCTATGGAGGAACGATAGATTTAGACATGTCACAGTGCAAATGATGAGTTATTGCTGCAGTGTTAGGGATTTTTTTGCACATTTGTTCCCACATATTGTTTAATTCTCAGATTTTCTGTGTTCTTTCTTCTCAGTAACTTCTGTAATAACTTTCTCTCCATGTTGGATTGATGTAAAACTTGTTGAAACATGCGACCACACGCTGTTTTATAATAGATTAATAACTTCTGCACTCTTCCTTCATGTTAGTAGTTTTTTTTGTGTGTGTGATGCAGCCTGTGTCGCAGGAGGATTGTTCTGCTGCAGGTCTGTCTTGTAATTCCGCACAAATTGGCTGTAATTGTCGGTATTAAAATCTGGGAGAGTACAAGTGCCGCTTCTGTGGCCATTTGCGAAAGAAAGCGGTGCGCTGTAATTTGTTGATATGGTGTTGTCATCACATTTCCAATCAGGCCGCTTAATGTGAAAGTGTTTTAATGTAGGCAGAATTCACGCTGCAATGCTATTAGGCAATTAAGGGAGATGTCAGAGCGGAAGTTGTAATCCTTGGGCTGGAGGACAGGATTTCCATTTGATCAGATGGAGGCCGAACAAATTAATTACTGGGGAATCAGTTACGCTGAAAAAGCGCTGTTCTGCTGCATTAGTGTGGATAGGTTTGTTTAAATGGACGCTCAAAATGTAAATGAGCAGCACTGGATGGTTGCAAATCAAACACCTTTTGGCCTGGAGAGGTCTGTGCAGCAGTTCTACCTGAAGACGACTCAAGTAACAAGTCCACCACCTCTAAACCTGCAGCACAGCGCGCTTCTTCTGTCATTTATTCCATCAAGTCGCATGTTAGTCATTCAGGAGATAAATAAAATTATATATATATATTTTTTAAAAGAAAGCCACGATTCCTGCAGGCAAAACATAAACAAATTAAAGTAAAGTTAAAGAGCAGCAGCAGGAAAAGAAAAGAGCTTTTTAAAGACGTGGTCGGAGCAGATGGAGCCTGACATCCTGCTGCACACAATCCTTTCATGGAGCGCGCCACGATAACAAGTTGCTTTTAGGGGAAAATTAGAAAGTAAATGAAACAAATCGTGATGAAATCGTCTTAAGGATCCGTTCTTCTCGGCGCGCTTTAAGCGGCTTTTTGTGGCCATTTCATTAAGTAAAAATTCTGAGCCGACCAGCCAGTGCGTCACTGCGTTAAGTGGCACGTTTGGATAAGAGGTTTGCAGCAGTGGATTGGGTAATACTTGGCTTATAGTTTCTAAAGCAGCCGGGCTTTGAGATACAGAGATGTAGCAGCTCTACATCTCTGTGTTTCTTTGATAACCAGCCTGAATCTATCTACATTTACACTAATAATAATAATAATAATAATAATGCAGATCAATATGTCTACCTCTATGGTTCTTTCTAATATTTCTAAAATACACAAACCCTAGAAATTGTTGAAGATATTTAAGATTTTTATTTTTTTTTATTTTACAATAATATTGATCTAAAATGTATCCATGTCAATTGTAATCACTCATTTCTATGTAACCTACTCTCCAGAATGGGGACATAAACGTTTAAGTGGTGCGTAATTATGGATCAGCATAGTTTGCATGACCCCATTGTGTCCAAAACCTTCTGGAAAAATATATTTTCCATGACACATCAAATCAGACGTAATAACAAACGATCACAGAGAAAATACCTTTCTTTTAAAAGATTTAAATGTTGTAGGACTGATTAATTACTCTGTTTATGGTTGTGGCCATACAATATTTTAATGGATGCTGGAGCAGCCTCTAAAAAAATGTGACCAAACAACGCTCACCAACAAACACTATAACCTGTGAGTCATGCAAAGAGATGGAGTGAAATATTCACAGCGTCTGTGGATGGAAAAAAAAAAAAAACAAAGAGTCATATTTTCACCAAATTATTTTATTGAAATCATTTCGAACTCAGATCATTCATGTTCCAGAGGTGACGGTGAGAATCTCATGATCACAATTCATGACTTCTTTGTGGATGATGATGTTGATGGTTTAATGAGAGGTGGCGCTCCTCGGGCATTCGTGCATCCGATAGGCACAGAAATAGAAGATACCTGACAAGAAAGAGACGTTCAGTCCATCAGGAATGGAAACTCATTAAACATGAGCAGTTTTATTCAACAGCAGTCCCTGAAATCTGCTGTTTATGGGCCCTGATTGGTGACTAGATATTGATTCATGAAGAATTAAATTGGTAAACTGTCGTTATGTCACTCTGAAACACTGAAAATCAAATTAAAGTCTTTATATATGAGTCTATAGAGCAGCACATTTAAGGCCCTAAAACCTTTGCAGTGCAACAAGCTTCTTCGTGTTAAACCTCACAATGTTTTCTGACACTTATTTATTAGTTATCATAGTTTTTCCAGATGTTTTCAGGTATTTTCACCATACGGATGCTGTTTTCCTCCATTTTCATATTCAGTGTAGTGAAAAGCCCGCTGAACAGCAGATACTACTGCACAGCATGGTGGAGGATTCAAAGATGAGCACTTACTATAAGCATCACTTACTGATAATGTCACGTCATTGATCCAGCTGCTTGACTACGGCTTAACGCACGTATGGTTTGACTGTTCTCTGCAGAGGAGCCGTCGTATTGTGTAATGTTACTTACTCTGCGTAGTTATCCCACACAGTACGTTCAGCGTGAAACTTGGCATGTTGAGGCCTTAAAATATGTAGATTTTATCTGCCGTGCTGCGTTTGAATTATCGAAAGGTTTTGCATGATGTTGTGTAAAATGAGTCAGACATATAAAGAGTAGTTTGAACCTGTTGCTAGCCACGGTGTCACTGAATATATATTTTATCTACACGTCACTGAGTGCATGAGTTGCTTATACAGGAACTCGCTTAAGGTTAAACTTAGTATATTTATATATTTATTGAATTATTGGTTATAATTTTTGGATTTATTTAATTTTCGAAGTGTGTTGTAAGGGATAACGGGTGATTATAGTTCCATATGTGTTCTTAGGAGTTTAAGAGCTTATGTTAAGGTTGTTGTCAGCACTCTTTGTACTACCTACTGTGCAGTGGTGTAAGTAAGATGCATGCGTTACTACCTACATCACTACCTGCTAATGTACACACTACAACATGCCAATGTATGTACTACTAGCTGCTATTGAGAACACCTGAATAGACTTAACGTGTCAATTATTGCATGTAAAACTTAAAAACCCAATAAAAAGAAGGTTAAACAAAACAAACAAAATAAATTACAGTATAATATCGTAATTGAACTGAACGCCAAAACTATAAATTTAATGAGAAACACTGCTGTGTTACACGTTTCGAGTGTTACGAGTTATTACGATCAAACGCCTTCAATAAAATGAAGCGATGGTGCTGATAGTTCTACAGAAAAATAAGAAATAACTGTAATTTGTCATTATTGGCATAATACTAATACAAATAACTGTTTGGTTGTTAATTTACAGATAATGTCAGTATTTTTTTTTTTGTAAACCATTTTTAAAAAAACAGAAAACTACTGTAAAAGTTTATTTCCATAAATTTAGATTTTTTTTTTTTGTTTGTTTCAAACTAAACACGCCGTTATTTATTGTCAGGAAACCAGTTTGGTCCGTTTACCTGAAAAGAAGGTGAGCACCACTGACACCCAGCCAATTATATACGACCAGGAGAACCTCCAGTTTCCGTAGCGTTTCCCGTAGTAGTTAATAGTCACGCCGGTGTACACGGCCATTGCTAGAAACACGAAAAAGCCTGAGGAGGAGAAAAAAAACATGAACATGTGGAGATGATTCTGAAAGAAGGAGTCATTTTTAGTCAGAGAAACTATTAGATATTTCATTGATTTGATAGATCATAGATTGACTCTTAGTTACAGAATAACATCAAATTTTACTGAATCAAGGCCACAAATTATGCACAACGCAGCTTAATGAAACCTCTCTGAAGACTTTAATAAACATATATAAATATAGCAGCAGCTTGTAGTGAAATTGCTCTGATATCATTACGAAGTCATAGTTAGTACATCATTATTATTTTTAAACCCTTCCTTGAGTCTCAATCTTTGGTGCTTCCGGTCAGTCAGAGTAAAATCAAAAGAAAATGACAAAGAAAACAAAAGAATTGAACTTACACGAGATGAAGAACAATATGCCTGCTGCAAAGGTTTTGTCAAACCTGTCAAAGGAGGAGTAATGGATGAAGGCCATGATGCCTATGATGATGCCAATGAAACAGGCCAAAAGAGAGAGGATCATGAGGGCGCGGGTGGCGTCTAAGTGGGCTGTGGACAAGGTCACAAGGTCAATAGGAGTCAGCGGTGGGGGGTCAGGGCAAGTAAACAGAGGTGAATGATCTGACTGACCCCGGTTCATCAGGGTGTGTTAAAAAGCCAATATGATGAAGAAAGGTGAAAATCAGAGTGTGTTTAACTAAATCGTGCAAGCTGACACCAGTTCTCGGTGTAATTCACACATTTCTGAGCGATAATAGAGACGTTACTTCACATTATGAACATTTCAAGATCGCCGTTGAAGAAACCATTGCAGATAACTTTTCTAACGAGCTCGTAACACTTTGAAGCAGGTTGAATCTCAACGATCTCAGCCTCCTGTTAGCGGTTAGCAGTTTCCCGCCTCAGTTTAACACTTACCAATGCTCATGTTGTGCGGGAAGCATTTCCCTGGCGTGCAGTAGCGCCACAGGCCCTGGTGCATGTAGTTGCTGGACTGCCGATACTGCATCCAGTAATCGGTTGCTGTGGAAACAATCAGGAGGATGTTCCCCACGCCTGCACAAAACAACCCTCCGCCCATAAAGCTGTACATCCTGCACCTGCAGACACACACACACACACATATACAGAGGAACATAAGGTCACTTAGCATCAGTGGTCAGTGGCAGCCCCCCCCCTCCCCACCCCTCCACTTCTCTTTACACCTCACACACACACACACTTCAGGGAGAGAGGGTCTAAGTGTCAGTAATTGCATTGTAATGAACATATTATTTCCACTGGATTGAGCTGCGGGGTCGCCCGTGTGTGTATGCTCCACTTTGTTCTCTAGGAGATCAGTCCCTGAAGATGGGCTTTACATACAGCCCCCCCACCCCTGCCGACACACACACACACACACACACACACACACATCTCGCCTCTATCGAGTCCAGCGATGCTTTGATACTTGATACATCTATTGCTCATTGTTCCACCTGGATGCAATATCCTGCAGCCATCCTCTCTTTCTCATGGAGAGCTGTCATGGATTTTTTATGTTTTATTTTTTATATATTTTTTTTTTTTGGGGGGGGTGATAGATAGATATATCTTGTTATGTCTGAAACCTGAACAGGATGCTCGTTGAAGAGCTCTGTGTATTCATTGAAGAGCTCTGTATTTCCTCTGGATCACATTTCCCTCTGAGCATCCTCTCCGCCAAGTTCCAGCAGCTGTCCCAATCTAAACCTGAGCACTTTTTAAATCCATTTCATCCCCCCAGCTCGTCTCTGAATGTTAGGGCCCGTATAGAAAACTCTAATAATTTCATTTAATAATCAGTCAGCCAGAAGGATGTAACATTTTTCTTCGAATCCGGGACAAAACTCCCCGAAACAAGCTTTTATTGTTAATTTTATTTTTATTTAGACGGACCTCTTTGCTGTGGCTGCCGCTGACCTTGAGGTTGACTGTATCCTCTAAATCACACAATCACATCACTCAACCTTTTTCCCCCCCAGAAAGTCTTCAGCTCTCATGTTCCTGAAAAAACACCTGAGAAAATTGATCCAAACGAAGAGAAATACTGTGCATGTCTTTTTTCTCTTCTTCTACAACCTCTGTGTTGTAATCAGTTTAGCATAAAGCTGTCTGTTTTTAGCAGGAAACCTTTAAAGGACACATGGATTTAATGTATTTTCATTCACTGTTGCTGCAGAACTTATGAGACTGTTATATATATAAAGAAAATAAAGACTAATATTTGCAACATTCCCAGTGGAGCTCTTAGAGCCGGAGCTGTGCCTCCACATGGGAGGTAAAAATAACACAAAGAAATAAAAAACAAACCCACAAATAAATCAATGAACAGCAACAGTTATTGGACAAAATTCAATATTATCTTACCTTAATCAACCCCTTTTATGAAGATGTTTATGAAGCCAGGGTTACCTGACAAAATACAACAAGATCCTATAATGCCAAGACAGGCAGATTTCCAGCGGGCTAATAGCGCTAGCGTTTGACGGGGTGAATAGGGAGAAACTGGGGCTACAACAAACACGGCGGCGAGACAATAGGCCAGGCCGACCGCCGGCCAATCAGCACGCACCAGTTTTGTGGTTTGGGAATCTGCTGAAAAAACAGAAATGGCCAAAGCTTGGCAAGCTGAAGTAATACTGATGACTGCATGGTTTTGATTGAAAGTAGAGGGCTGAACTGGCTTTAGTCGAGGGCAAGCCAGGCATTAAATCAGAGACTTTGGCAGCTCTGCTTCTAATTTAATTTTATTTTTTAAAAGCAAACACTGTTTGAAAAGTTTCAACATGCCTGTTGAGTCTGAACCGGTTTCACTTTGAGCACACTAAATACATTTAAACACGCAGCAATATTCCCTCATGTGCACGATATTTTCACAAATAGAAATAAAAGCTGTTATTTGTGTATTCTAATCATAATACATATAAAATGACATTAAACATCAGGACAATGTCATTGCTATTTTATCTGCAGTGTAAATTTCAGTGGCTATTTCTGCTGTAGCTCTACACGCAGAAAACATCTATCAAAGAACGTTTCGATATTTTTAAATTGATAAATTCTTTAAGCACCATCTCACCTCTTTTACTCCAGATTCTCGGTGAATCAATAAATAGTAAACGTACTCATATAGTGCCTTTCTTTTCTTACAACCACTCAACTACATGTCACATTCATGGGGGAGCTGGGGATCGAACCGCTGATCTCCTCAGTGGACGACCCACTCTACCTCCTGATCCAGATGACCGTCTAAATAACCTGCATTGATCCAACTGTGCTCACTTTTGATAGAACACGTCTATCTTTATGATACTCAGTCAGTACGTCATTAAACATTGAGTCTTAAAGTTATGACGGCGTTTTCCTCGGTAAATGATCGTTTACTCTGCATCGCATTAAATATGTTTAAGGCTGTCTTGTTGGATGTGTAAACAGGCAACAGTTGACAAGAGTCGACAACATGTTTGCTGTCAGTTCTGAATAGGAAGTAGTGAAGCAGGCAGAATGTGGACATGAGATGTGTGTTACTGCCTTAGATCTCATCCGTTACATTGCTGTATGATAGAACAACATTCTCCCGCTGAAATATTTCAGATTTATACAAATCCCAGCTTCAGATGTTTGGTGAAGCAGCTCACACCGGAACAGATCCCTCCACTGTGCTCTGTGACTTGATGTTTCCTCCATTCTGACCATCATCCGGCTGTATTTCCTCCTGTTGTGTCTCTTTCTCAAACCCAAGCCGGGCCTCCCTTTGCTTTGACACACACGAAACGCACAAACCTGGAAGATGAAAGGAGAAGAGTAGCTCCATTACCTGCATTACAGCAAGTTGCTCAGACCAATTGACAACAACAAAATGCCCCAGAAAAAGCATTTTTTCTCCCCGAGATTTGAGTGCTGTACTTACATCTAACTTCATTTTTATAGACCACAGCCTATTTCCTTCCATCTGGAGTGTGGCAGCCAGGAGGGCATTTGATATCCTCCCATGCACCATCAAAGTGGACAATATGCCTCTGTGACAGAAGAGCAAATCCATGTTTTCTTGAATCCATCCAGCTTTTGAGAGATTAATTTTGTTATGGAAAGTCTACAATTTACGTAGCGTCATCGGTGGGTAAGGAGTTCACGCAAGCACTCAGGAAGGTAATGTGACAAGAGTAATTACAAAGAGTGTGTGCGGCTGGCTCGCCCGCATTGTCGTGGTAAAGTTGCTAAGCTTAGGCGCGTCTGAAATCCTCCTGCACACCACGGGCCTGTTCATGAGCACCATGATCCACGCACGCTGTTCACTCTTTTAAAGACTCATCAGGCATCATCATGCAGGCTCTAACAGCTGAAGAACATTTACAGATCTTAACTTTACACAAAGCTCGCGACTAGAACATGCTCAGAATAAATGGACTGTTTGCTAGCTGTGCACCAGATGTATGCTAGCTAACGTTCTGGCGCTCCTGCAGACAATAAATTCATAAAATGATTTCTGCAACGCCGCCCAGACAAACAACACTCTTGGTGAACTGCAGTACACTATAATAACAGACTCGTTCGTTGAGTTTAGTTCTGATTACACTTGCTAATGAGCGGTGCGTGGTTGTCTGTTGTAGCATGGTAAATTTAGTTTTATATTTTCTCTTTCAGTGTATTAGAGGGATATTTTGAGCATATTTTAATAACCCTAATATCTATAATCTATATTTATTTTACTAAAAGATATGAATTTATCTTCCACCAGTTCACACACTGTAAATTTCAGCTGTGAAATCCACAGTAATTTACAGTTTTTGTGCCCAATAAATGACTGTAAAGCATTTCACAGCAGTATACTGTTTACAGTAACCAAATAATGTACTGTGGAGTTACTTGTCAACAGCTGCCAGTTAGTTTACAGTGCAGGAACAAAGAAAAAACACAGTGAGGAGATATGTGCATAGAAATAAATGCAATTTAAACATGATGAATATTCTTTTATTGCTTTAAAGCTGTTGTAGATTTTACAGGAGAAGATTATTATAAAAATCACAATAACTTCTAATAAAAAAACTGGTGGAATATTTGTTCATGCAGAGTCATGTTCCAACATTGCCAGGACTCTCAGGTTATAGTAATCACAAGAAACGTGTTCCTTTATTAATTAGGTTTTAAAATAATTACATATTTAACATCCAAAACAATATAATTAAGATTCGTGGCAATATAAACACATAACTGCAAAGATTTATTCTTTTATTCATCATTTTTTATTTGAACATAACGTCTCTAAATTTGCGTTGACGCCTGTCAAATCCACAATCCTAAAATGTCCATATATTTATAACTAATTTACAGTTGCTCAGTCAGAAGCTTCGATTTATCTTTGTGCTAATTTGAAAAGTGTTTGAGCATCAGATGACCTTTTGTTATGGACCAAAAAGTCCAACAAAGAACATCCTGTGGATCACGTAATAGAAGGTGTGAAGGTGACGGGAACAACCTAAAAAGTGTGCAATGCTGCTATTTTCCAGCTGTGCCGTCCACAAGACACAAGGCCACAAAAACCTATAATGGCCTCTGAAAGTTATCAACATTAGCGGGCAAAATGCTTCTAAATCTTTACGTCCCAGCCACGCTTTGCCTAAATGCTTAAATCAACTCCTCGGAATTGAATTTTCAAGCCTTCAAATGGCTAATTTGTGCAGCAAGTGCTTTCAGCGTTTTCTAAGCAAATGAACGGGTGGGCTCTAATCATAAGAGCATGTGGATGCCGCTGCCTCTCCACACCCGCCCATGAGACAGCGGCGTGGACGGGGAGAGAAACATTTCCACTTAACCACTTAAATGAATATATCAAGAAACTAATTTGCCATTTTAATTGCGTGATTTAGGAAGACGCTACTTCACTTGCCCCTCTTCCATCTTGGTTGATTTCCAATGTGAGCGCACATTAGATTGATCTATGAAAGACTGCAGAAATCACAACACTTAAGTCTTTTCATTTTCCCTCCCTAATTAAATAATTGAAATTCCTGTCAGTGTCTGCACTTAAGCCACACACAAACATTGCCGGCAGGCTGAATGAATCGTGAAAGGCTTGTTTTTATCTTTTTCTCGCTTGTCGCCTGTTCTTTTCTTTGCCTTCAACCTTTTTTCTTTTTTGTCTTTCAAGAGCCAAAGATTCATTCCATCTGTCAAGCCCAGAAATAGATCAGTACATCCATTTTGTTGAGATTTGCCCGTCCCATTAAGTGATTGCTTGCAGAAATGGCAGGGGACGTTTCTTCTGATACGTTCCCTGAAACAGCGCTGGCAGACATTAAGGACATATTATTGAGTCCCATTTTCTCCCAGCCACAAGGATATCCATTAGAGTGGCACACAGCCCTAAATTTTTCCATTTTCTCCCTCACCAAACTTGACTTTACACATTATTTCTGCCTCTGTTTTGTAATTTGCAGCCACAAATTATATCAGGGAAAAGCCATCTCGTAGCATGTGGTTCCTCTTCCCAGGGCTATTTGGCAAGACTTGATTCTGAAGTGTCAAAATGGGCCCATCGTTATGGCTAATCATGACTGACAGCAGGGTCCTTACAAGTCCATACAAGTTGGCCCACACTGGAAACTTTTTTTGTGTGTGTGTTTGTGTGTTTTGTTTTTATTCCTGTGCACAAATACTGACTGATAGACTGAGAATTTTTCTTTGTATCTGGATTTTCTGAAGCACAGTTCTACTTTCTTAAATCAAATTTTGCCTTTATGCCTAAAAAAAAAAAAAAAGTGACTATAAAAATAAAATAAAAAAATGTAAAGAAAGACAAATAGGAGAAAAAACTTCCTGGTGACAGTCGGTGCACATGTGAGTGAATAATGTCTAATCCACTGAAATAATTAATAGCAAAGCCGCTAACTGAATTGTAACATCGGTGCAGAAGTGGACAACGGAGACGTGCATGCTACATCAGTGTAGCATCTGCAGACCTTTATTTATCTGGCACCACTTCATCCTGTTGTATATCTGCACATTTCTAATATTATATGAATATACTGTGAACTTTATTACCGGCCATATACTTGCACATTTCTGAACAACAGCTCTTTTGTTTTAGAGGATATTGTATATATATTTATATTGTTTATATTTTTTAATACTTGGTTTTTATCTTCCTATTTTTTTTTTTAACTTATTGTTTCCTCACATCACCCCTCACCTTCTTAGTGTAAAGGAGAAACAAACACTTGAAAGTCTCTGTCTAGACTCAGTATTTAGTTTGTCTGTTCTGGGCTACTGTAAAAACACGGTGTTTCAACATGGCGGCCTCAATGAAAGGGGACCCGCTCCCACTGTAGATATAAAAAAAATATACTTTAAAGTGATTATACATGCATGAAAACATAGTTGTGAATATTATATTCCATGTCTGCCTTATTCTGAAAATACACTGCACCTTTAAGATGGCCGATTATTGCTTCATGTGCATGCACGTTAGACCCGCTCGTCCCTAAATCAAACCTCTACGAATACACACACACACATGAATAGTTTTTGGACTCTTGGTGCAGACTGCAAAATGTGTCATGGTTGGTCATTTCGCTTTGTGGTTCTTCTTGCACTGCGTTACCTCAGGCTCGCCGTGCACAACAATCTATGTTTAGTTGATAGCTTAGCATTCTCCAACTTCTCCATCCGCCTGTTTGTTTTTCTCTGCAGCCATTTCCAGTTTTCTCAGGATTCTTTACAGCCACTTAGATAAAAATATGTGACTCAAGTTAACCGTCGCTCCGATTTACTTGAGTGCATTTCACCTTCTTTGTCATTATCCGTGCGCGCATTAGCAATATTACGTCCACTTGATCGTGGCCTCGTTGCGTGGCTCGCTCATTCAGAGATAAACTCCGGGTTATTGCGCTGTGATGAACACAATAGCAATAACAACAACATTCAAGACCAACAAACAGGTCAAGCCTTTTCACAGTGTTGTGCAGAGCGCACAATCACAGAGGCGTCAGAAGGCAGCTCAAAGGCCACAGCAGCCCCCCGCTGAGCTGACATTCTCATCGTGCCTTGCCCATTAATTCTGTCATTGTTGCTGCCCTGGCCTCCTGGAGTCCTATCAAAGACTCAATAACCACTGCTTAACCAAAGTCCATTGCCAATTCCCCCATCTCTCTCTCTCTCTCTCCTCTCCCTGTCGCTCGCTCTCTGCTATAAACCATCTGACAGCATGCGGGTGCGCGGAGCAACTGCCTTTCACTTCGACATGGCCGGGGTTGAAAAGGCCATTATTACCCTGTAATTGTGGGAGTCAAACCCAATTAAGCAAATCTGTATGGGGCAGATGCTGCCCACCTTCCCGCCCCTCCCCAACACACACACACACTTCGTTTACCCTTTTCTCTCGCTTGCTGTCACTTCACTTAGGCCGGCTTGATCTCGGATGTGGCTGCACAAGCAGCGACTCGGACCCCCTGCAGGGAGGGACATGTTGTTAATTGAGTTCTTGCTGGTCATTTGCTCCTTCCAAGTGAGCAAGAAGAAAAACAGAAAACTGCTCCCTCATCTGCTGGGGCCATGGGAAGAAGAAGAAGAAGAAGAAGTGAAATGCCACTCATGTCGACAACAAGCGAAGGAAAAAGAGGCGAGCGAAAAGCCATTTAATCCGCGGGGAGGGCAGCGAGAAAAGAGGAGCTTAGGCCCTGTTCGGCTGCTCCAAGCGGGGATCCACGCAGCGGCGAGGGACTCCGACTCCAAGAGCAAACGCTCCCATTCAAGCAGCACGCCACCCCCTGAGTCTGATACTTCCTGTCTCTGGGAGGGTTGGCCCTGAAATCAGGAGAGAACTAATGCAATGTTCACGCTTACATGGATAAATCTGAAAATGCATCTCATGGTCTGTGCCTCACTAAGCAGCTGTTTCTGAGGGAAATCAATATGAAAAGCTGCTTATAGTGAGGCGTTGTCAGACTGACATCACACTTCACTTCTTCATCGTACTTTGCATGTATATTTATTATTATAGTCCAGTATAATATTTAGTATGTATTATTGTTGCATAACTTTATATTCTTAATTATAAAGGCACCAATAAACATATAAAAGGACGTATAAAAAGTGGTGAATGATCATTTACCTAACTTAACTTCATGTTAGCTTAAAAGAAGGCTTACTGCTGTAAGGGATACATCAAATTCAAAACAGCAGAATATTGTCAAATAACCTGCGAAATATTCTGGATTCCTCATTTCTTCCAGAGATCCAAAAAGATCCAGATGTCTCATCTGATGCATCTATCTGTGGGATAAATTCAGACGTCTGAACACCTGAACGTTTCTTTCTTTGGATCATTATTTCACTCACATTCTAAACACAGGCATTGTTATTCCTCTCATAGAGTACATACAGTACTTTGCCTGTATGCAAAGGAAGTGATGCATCTCATGTGATGCCCACGGTTGGACCCTCTCGTCACAGGGGGGGTGCATGTGATTGGCTGAAAGGTGAGTGTTTTTATTTATTTAATATTCCCTGGTAACCACTCTGAAGCAGTATGGTGTTCATTGTTAACATCCGAAATAATACAAATGTTAGATGATCTACAGATCATCGTGACTCTTTCTTCACATCATCTGAGTGCTAACAGGTAGAGGGAAGTGGAAGCAGGTATTGAACTGATGACAGTCCCCAGTGAGAATGGCCACATTGTAAAAACAATGATTTAATCTGATGAGCTGCGTGTTACAGTTACTGCAGCCGCGTCAGCCCCGTCCCGGACTAATATGGAGGCAGCGAACAAGCAGGACATTGTCAGCGTTCGCCCCCGGTGGGTATCGCATGAATAAGAGCACTCATCCAGTTGATTTAAATGTGTGTGATCTCACGCCTCTTTCACTCCCACCTTTGTTTCCTTCAGAAAGGACAGGTCATAATGGGTCAATGGACACACACACACGCGTTAACAGGCTGCGTGTGTGTCACTGGATGGAGGTTGGTGGGAGGTGGAGGGGCGAGGTTGGCTGTTTTTTGAGTTCTGCCCCTGTTGAGTGCACGCACAGTGTTTTCTCTTTTTTTTTTGGACAGGATATAGAAAGTCCAGACCTGGACCCTGGAGGTGCAAGGACTCATGTGGTTCTGAATAACACCGACCGCCCCCCCTTCCCAAAACACTCACTCACACACACACACACACACCTACACACACTTTAAAACCTGGGATTGGTTCTCCTCCCTGACTCTCACGTGCTTTAACCCCCTTTAACCCCTCTCATAAGTCGACCTACTTGTTCTCCATCCTTCCTGGGTATTAAGCAAATGATCAAACAAGGAGGCAAATGTGTGTGTGTGTGTGTGTGTGTGTGTGTGTGTGTGTGTGTGTTGTTCCATTCGATTGTATTTTGTATTTTAATTTCAAGTTTGTATTTCAAGTCTCTTCCGGTGGTGACAGTAATGAAAACACCTGTAGAGCAGCATTTCTTTCATTTATTACATCGACATCTGCCCTGTATGTTATTATTAAGACACTATTTTAATTTGCATTGCATTATATTACTTATATCACTATATATATGGTTATTATTGGGCTTTTTTTATTGTTATTTTATGTGCTATATTCTCTTTTATTTCTGTTATATAATTCACAGTGTTGTGTAAAAAATGTCTGTAGATTTTACTGTAAAAAACCGCCAAACCATGACAGCAAAAGGCCGTAAAATATGCCATTAAATATTAACAGTCTCTAATATAAAATGCTATTATATTTACCGTAAAAATGCCGTATAAATAAAGGTTGTGAAATATTTTACGGTCTTTCACTGTCGTGGTTTGGCAGTTTGTCCCCGTGAAATCTACAGACATTTTAAAATGTGTAACAAAGCGCCAACCTTAAACATGAAATCAACAGTACAAACATCCTTTTACTGTAATATTAGAAAAAATTATACTGTATTTAAAACAACAGCGTATATTACATATAAAGCACATATATATTTCATTATATTAGGATGTATATTGTACTTATTCGTAGCTATACGTCTATACTTTGTTCACAAAGTGTCCAGTTGCACTACTGGACATCTGTTGCACCGTTTATTCAATGCAAAAATAGATTTTTGATCCAAATATGTGCGTCATCATTTGGACGCAGATACATCTGTGGCCACCTGTGCGTTGTGTTTACACTGCAGGGCTTCTTCACTGCTGCCTTCAAACATATTAATCACTGGTCACATTAATTCTCCGCCTGGTTTCCGTGTGTAAATAGCCAATTAATACGCCTCAGATGTCTTCATTCTCTCCCACCTCTGTCAATCAGGGCATAATGACAACTGGGGAACAAATGCAGCACTTGGAGAGACAATTGAGGAGGCCAACAGTCAGTAATTAAGCAGTTCATAAGGCAATCTCATTAATTATCCCCTTCACTGGTTGCTACATTCTCTGGATGTCCTGATTACATGCTTATTGACTCTGAATCCTATGACGAAATGTTCCTTGTTCCACTTCCTAATGCAGTCTAAAAGAGGAGTCATTTACAAATGGCTTTATTAGGCAGAGTGCCCACATGGACCTTTAAAATGTTACTTGAAAATGCAATTCCACCTGTCGTTTGCAGGAGGCTTTCATGCACTTAAGCAGAGGTCATACAAACAGCAATGTAATTAGCGGTCTCCCTCTTACAGAGTCTGCTGATTTGAAAAGCGTTACACACCTTTTTCTCCTCCATTCAGCATTAATCATTCGTTTTCAGGGGGGAAATTGCCAGGCTTATGAAAGACAAAACGTCACTCTGGCTGGCCGCTGCATGAGGCTCCTTCTTGGAGTGGATTTGTTAGACGTACACAGGGAGGGCTGAGAAGCTTTGTGTCGTTTGTTAACCTCCTATAGGAGAGTGCAGACTTTTGATTTTCTGTGCTGTGGAGAACTGAGGGGGTCAAGCAAGGCGTTAAAAGTTACTGGTGTCATTTTAGATGGATGACAAGGGATAATTGAGTCTTTCTTGATAGAGAGAAAGGAACACATGTTCATGTGGCCAAACGCTGTAAGTACAGATATCTATACATCATGTACAGGACAATCAAGTACCACAGCATCATGTACAAGCCCACGACGCAGAGCAAACACCAACTATTAGCAAATTTCTTTTGCAATGGAAGAACCTCTCAAATGCTGAAAATTTCCAAACCTCCTCAAAGCCCATCCCAGCTCACATGGAGCCCCTCAGCGTGACTCTAAATGCAGATAACGAAGAAATGGAAAATGGAGGCCAAATTGACCCTTTCACAGCATGTTAAGTCCGTTTGTATGGGTACCTGGAGTGGCTGTCCCACTCCCATCAATAAAATAATTTAAGAACACATTATACTCCTTTAAAAGGGCCCATTTGTCAGACCAGGTGACTCTTAAAAGACCCTGCGGATTAGAGACGCCCTGCATCAGGTACTTTTAATTCAGCCACAATCGATATGACTTAGGCTGCTGTTGTGCTGGGAGTGAATATTAAAAAAGGGTATTTCAGTTAAAATGTCTCTTGTGCATAAAGTCAATAAAAATGGATGGGGGGTAGACCGAGGTGGAGACCGTACGCTCGTACATGTAATTTTCAGAATCCGCATGGGTTTCCTTGAAAATAGTCGTAATAATCATGATAATGTAGTATGAATAATGTCAGCCGTGGAACAAAATGAAAAACTGTTTCCATAATATTCTGTCAACATGCTGCGACTTGACCCCCCTCGACCCCCCATAACCTTTTCTAGCAGGTCTTTTCTTTCTGTTTCCAGCACGCTGCACAGAAGAAAAGAGTGTTTCACTTTGATTCCACCCCGGTGCGTTATTTTCCATCCATCCATCCATCCATTAGCTATACCCACTTATCCTTTAGAGGGTGGGGAGTGAGCGGGGTGGGGGTGGGTAAAGTGGTAAAGTAATCAGTGTACTTGTTAGTGGATTATTTCAGTAACTAAATGCTAATAGGCATTTATCACTATAAACTGTTGCTACAGTATTCAGTGAAAGCTTTTAAGTTACTGTAGTCACTGTATACAACAATATATATAAGACGAGATACGATAATACACAAGGTAGATAAGAAAAATGTTTATTAATAAAAAATAAAATAGAAAAAAGATGGTTGAGATTTCATTTTGAATACAGCAGGAGGTCATTGCACAGTCTAAATAAATAAAACATTAATAATATTTACATTGTTATTATGACTACACATTTATATTTCAAATATTATGCAGAGTAATTACACTAAAAGTTATCTGACTAATCTATAATAACTTATTATATATTGTATCTAAATAAAAATAAGTAATATCATATCATAAATAGCATATAAGGTCTATAGAGCTCTACAAATATTTTCTTAGTGGACAAATCTTTATGAAACACGCCTCAGTGATCTGCTTGAGGTGGAGACAGCAAGCGAAGGTTACTGTACAGATGTAGCAAACACAGTGGAACAGTTTGTGCTACTATCAAGTTCATGTTAATGCTGCGTTGCCGTGTGTGTTTCAGTTGTTCTGGGCATAATCTGTGATCATAATCTGCAACAAAAGGCTCACCCACCTCTATAGCAAATTTAGTTTGTCACATGTTTCCACACTGAAATTCTGTTTGATGGCAGCAGTGCAGTCTAAACGTAGAAAATATAGAATAGAGATAGTAGGAGACGTAGGACTGATCTGAAGGCAGCTCTGAAACTATGAAAAGATGTTAACACACCTGCTGACATCCCCAGAAACCTGCAGTCTGGACGGCAGCCATGACACTTTCTCGTCGATTTATCATCTTGATACTTGTTGGTGTGACGCGTTCAAAGAGATCTCTCTCTCGTGCATGCCAAATTCTCATCCAGCAGAAACAAAACATTTCCCTGAAAGATGCAACACAGGCCTGCAGCTGTGAGATTCTATAAATGACGATGCTTTAATATGTTGTTTCACTTTCAAATGATCTTCGATAAACTCGCTGCCAATTATATCTGCCGCATTCCAGACGTTTGCTCTGGAACAAAACAACTCCATTTTGCCGTCTGCATTTAAGTAAGCTCGTTTGTCATCCACACTCCTGCCTATCTTGCCATGGAGTTGCTGTTTTTCTCCGTCTGTTTGTCAGCGAGTGGAGGTTCGCGTCGGCTGAGCGAGGCAGTGATTTGGCATGTTAGTGAGTGTGCTGGGGCTAATCAGACAGAGGGGCCACTGTAATGGACAGAATCTGGGCAGAATCACAGCTAGACCTGCCGCGGTAGGGAGCGGGTAATACAACTAATTTCTCCACTGTCTCGGCGACCGCACAGAAGGAAATGGGGTCAACAAAGGTGCAGGCGGCATCAAATGAACAGCTGTTGCCTTTCTCATTGCAGAGCTGCCAAAGAGGAGAATCTTAGCAGAGCCCAGCCCGCTACACACCTCCCCGACTGCTTTTTGTGCAAATGCAAAAGAATGTATGTACAAATTAAGGGCAGGACCTGCGCATATTACTTTCATTCTTCATCTCTGAAGCCTGCCTGTCAGCGATGGCATGCTGCGGGAAACACTCAGTGCAGTGATGAAATGTGCATAGGGTTACTCATAGATTCCTTTATTGGCTGAGGTTTGCACGTCGGTTGTGATGGAGAAACAATTGGCTATTATAAAGACGCCTCTCGTAGGGAAATAGTGTGTATATTTAAAAGGCTGGATGTAGCCATATGAAGTGTGGGTCTTTGTGATAAGACGCCGTGTATGTATTAATGCAGATATTAAGGTCCAATTGCTGGAAGCTCTGAGAGTTTGTTGTCCCGTTTCTCTGTGATTGGACTTGTCCAATTCTAATCACAAAGAACAGATGTATGACACTTCATTTCATCAGGATGCTGGCGTCTATGTAAAGTATTTTCAACCACGTGAGCTGAAAAATATGGACCTAAGCACTCGGTAAACTCTGTACATATTCTGTCTGTCTGTTTTTTCTATAGGCAAAGTGAATTACTTTTGTTGTTTGTGATTTCATAATGAATTCAAGTATAGGACTAACTTATTTGTTCCTTATGGGAATATGTTCTGCACAGGACAGATATATAAAACCTGACAACGCTGTGATGCAACATGCCAAGATTCATACTGCCAACTCATTTGATCCTCAGATAACCTGAGGAGTTACAGGTAGGTCGAAACTTTATAAAATTCTCTACAGCAAAGACACGTTGTGTCATTTAATTATATATTTGGAATATAAGATTTACAGCTGTGAGAATAGATTTACAGTGAAATGCACTTTTAAATTAAAATAGGTCATAAAATAAATGCTGTACGCATAATAAATGATCAAGTAGTGACATCACTATACCAATAAAATGAAGGAATTATTCTTCAGATACTATATATACTGCAATAATGAGTTTGATTTTCATGTGGCCTGGTGGTGGAAGGTTTAATGGTTTTGTGTTTCCTGTTTTATTTTGTAGTTCTTCTCTCTCTCTCTGTGTGTTGTATATTTCTACTTCCTGTCTTTGTTGATTTGTTCCCTCGTCAGTTTCACCTGTGTCTTGTTGTGTTACTAGTTCCCGTGTCCGTATGGAGTCTGTTGGTCAGTGCTGTGGTTCTGCATCTGTTTCTGGGTCCTGTGAATGTCCTGTTGTTCTGCTGGTCTAACCCTCTGCTGGACTTCACTTGCATTTCTTTGGATACTCACGGATGACCACCAGCCACTCCTGTGTGAGTGTTAATTTGTCTGTTCTTACTATAAAGTTTGGTGTTATTCTATATTTTTCTTGTCAACAAGTCCCATGAAATACGTTTCTGACTTTCCTGTCTGTCTTTTATTTTTCAATTATTGTTTAAGTTTCTGTTATCAAACATTTTCAGATAGTTCATTATTTGGGGATTATTTTCAGAGGTGGATTAATCCACATTTAGTGTTCTGATGACTTTCAGGATCTAGATACACCAATATTTAGTAGAACCAGTACATTATTTACGTTCTTTGAGATTTGAAAATTCCTGCAAGTGCTATAATAATACTCGTTTTTAATCAGTATATGGATGGATTAGTCTGTTATTGAACATTTTAGCATGCTAGTTGGTCAGTATGGAGGTGTTTTTGGGGTAGTTTGATCATATTTTACATCTTGTATGTAACATCTTTATCTGTAAAGAAACAGGCTGTCAAATAAATGTAGTGAAACAGGAGAAATTCAAAGAATCGGATAAAGTACAAAATCCTCAAACATTCACGATAGCTTGTGTGTCTCACTGTGGAAAAATGTGTACAGGTATACATATTTCATATCTATGCACTGTCACCACTGTGAATCCACTGTGTGATGACCCAGCTGGGAGGTGGATGCAGCGAAGCAAACAGATGGCAGCTGCTCCAGCAGTTATGATGAAAACGCCATTGAGTGTGTTTGGGTGGCTGCTAGATAAGGAGCCTTTGGAGAGGTATGAATCACTTAAAACGATATGCTGCCCACACTACAAAACACAGCCACCAAATGCATAGTGTACCCTGGAGCTGAAAAGATCTCGTTTAGTCTCAGCAAGATGGAAATCTCCTTTCATAAATCACTAGTCGGTAATTATTTACACAGAATCAGGAGAAACTCAGCGACCGAGTGGGTTGTTGTGGACTAAAAGGGACAACGGTGCCTCATCAGAGCGCTGCACAAGTGGTAAACACTTAATGAACGCTAGGAAACGTATATAGAAGCTAGTCATTTTCCTAATGTGTGTTTGGGTGCATCAGTATTTTTGTGATTTGGCGCCTCCAGTTTCAGAGTGTAATCCCACTGTGGTAAATATGTTCAGCTGTACTCGAGTATTTGTTCTGATTACATTACTTATGATCAAAAACTAGCGAGTCGACAACCCAGCTAACAAACTGAGCTAACAGCAGCTACAGCTGTCAGCAGTTCACTTCACTGTCCATCAGGAAACTCTGTAAATCACAGAGAGTTGAGGCGGAGCAGCCGGAGGACATCAGAGGGAAAACCAGAAAACATTTTCTCCATAAAATATGATCCAGTTTCACCAAAATCAGTGAAATAGTTGGTGGCGTGTGACTTGCGGCTGACGCAGAGTAGGAATGAAAGAGGTGACCTGATTACAGATCAATGTAGCATCAAAAGCACATTTTAAAATCTGTTATTTTATGGTTGCTAACTTACATAATGTTGCTTTAATAAAGTGTTAGAGACACGTATTGGGGGATATTTTGACCTTGGTTAGCCATGATAGTTCGGACACCTCAGCTGAGGTTCACACTGCCGTTGCTCAAATATGTGTTTTTTTCTGGTTCCAGCATAAAATGTGTCAGCTCAATAACAAGCCTAAATTTAGACTTTAAAAGGCTCCTCTCAGAAACCCAGGGATAACTCTGCAATTACCAGTGATTGGTAAGATGAGGCCCTTGGTTTGTTACAATTAGGTTGCTGTAGACTGCTGAGAGCCGGCTAGTTATCACTCTAGCTGTTGTCACTGGTATTGATTGACTGACTGGTGATGTTGATGCAATTTGGGCCAAGAGCAGGAAGAGATTTAGTTGTGTGAGACAAATGTGTCATGGTTTCCCCTGAATGTCATCTTGCTGGTGTGATTCTGACAGCAAAGATTACATTACATGTCATTTTGTAAACTCTGTGGCTTTACAAAATGACATCAGCATGTTGTTGAATCTTCTGCAACATCTGGTCATACTCTGACGGACAATAACAGTTTGGAGTCTGTGCTTAGGGCTAATCATGCTCAACAAACTGTTGATGAGCAACATTATGCATCGTTTTTTAAGTGGCAGCCTCCATGGCTTTGAGGCAAATCCAATGTGGAAGTGCTAAAAACTGCAGGCTGCTGGCTCCAGAAGTGAGTCAGTCTCCATAAGTCCCCATGTTAGACAGCAGAAATAAACATGTTTACAGCCTGGTACAAAAAACAGTTTTGGTCTCTGTAGCTAATTTCACCAGGGTGATAATTATCTCTTCCTTACTTATGATGGCTGCTGCTTGATTTCCTGCTGACTCACGTCGTGCAGCAACATCCATATGAATCATTTTAAATATGGAAAACACAAGATGGCACCAGAGCTTTGATGACATGCCATATATTAAAGTCCAGTGTGTTTTAACACTGAATACTGAGGAAAGAAAATTAGATTTCCTTTTAGTTTTTGGAGACATTTCATGATCATTACAGATTCATCTAAGAATTTTTCCACCCGCACATCCTTAACAGGTTCATCCAGCGACTATTAGAGAGTTCCAGACTTCCCCACTAAGAGAAACAAATGAACAAGACAGGAATGAATTAAGCTCGTTTATCCTGGATACCACACATCAGCCTCTCATAGTAACAAGCAGCTCAGCCAGAGAGAGAGAGAAAAGAGAGAGAGTGAAATGCACATGCCATCTACGGCTGAGATGCAGTAAACCTTCCCCATCAGGAGAAGTAATGGATTAAAGGCCGCTGTGGCTCTGCAGTTTGCCAGTCAATGTTCTTTCGCTCTCCTCCGACCCGAGCCCCCCCTCCCCTCCTGCGTTCCCTTCCCGCTGGAAGAAGTTGATTTGCCATCAATTGCCATCTTGGCTGGCGCCATTAATGCACGCCCACAAAAGGATGACACATCGCATTATCACCTCACTCCCCTTCAAATTAGAGCTGAGCGATGCCTCGGCGCAGCTTGTGACTGGTTAACACTATCAGCTATTTGTAGGGATTGTTCCCTAATACGCAGCGTCTAAAGATTTCATCAGGCATTTGATGACGGAAATAAACCACTGCCCACAGGGAAATTGAACTGATTAATGGAATTATGCGTTGGAGGGGAGTCGATACAGGCAGCAGACACTCACATGGGGATGAACAGAGCTGTCTATCATGGGCCAGACTGGAGTGGCTCGGGCCGAGGAGCCTCGGCCAGCAGCACACTCACCTTGAGCGGGGGCCAGGGTTATGTGTGTCCACTGGAAAAGCCGGGGATTAAAACCTGTGCTGCTAACTGTGGCTGTTCTCAGCCTGCCTCCACTCTAAATGTCTACGACCATATGGGTCCTGTTGGGTACTGACCATTTTATGTCATAAATCTCACAGAAAAAGCACTATAAATCTTACCGTGTCGGGTAGGAATAGCACTGAAATGCCACTTCTTTTGCTTTTGTGCTCTTATTCTAAGACAGTTTTGTGCCCTCAATCAGACCGGCGCCCCTCAGCATTGTTAAGAGCTCTCTAAGTATGCCCTAATGCACCTACCCCGCCACCGAAACTGTAGACGACCCCCTTCCAACATCACAGTCCAGTCTGTCTGTGCTTCACATTACGACCTCTTTTTGCATGAATTGGTTCTTGCTCTTAAGGAGGATGCAGAAAGGGTTGCTATGGTCCTTTTTAATAACCAGCCGCACAAAAAGCAGTTAAAGCTGTTCACATTCACTCCCTCCTGGAATATGTACTAACTATTTGAGTGGAAATGCAGTTTTACCACAAATCAGGCACACATCAGCTCGCGGGCATTTATTATGAACAATGGAAATAATGGAGCCAACAAAAGAGGTATCGTCTGCATGTTTGCACACGCTGAGCGCCGGTCGTCGCCGATAAAGTGTTTGTGCTGACTTCTGGAGGCATTTTAAGTTAAGCATTAAAATAAAGGGAAGAACAGTCAGCGCTGAGCTCGAGTTTGTTCTGTCAAACATCCAGAATGAATTAAACGTAATATACAGTAACAACTGGCTATATTTCACATTTCTTCGCCGATGACTTCCTTTACTTTGTGTATAAAGCACCGACTGAGGCAAGAGCTGCAGTCTGTTTGGGAGGATTATTTTCTTTATTAAACAGCTCAGTGAAAAGGTATTATCAGTGGTGAATATTTCAGTACTCGTTAGACACAAACGTTCTGCATTTCTTTAGCATGATAGTACCACAAAGTCATAATCAACCTGTTGAGTCGCACCGGAGGGAATTAGTTTCAACAACCTGTGAGCTGCGAGGGCTGAAAGGCTTCTTAAAAATCACAACGCAAACATAACAGAGAAGTTGGTTTAAAACTTTATTGTCATTGCACAAAGTACAAATACTGTACTGTACTTATACTGCTCACATTTTTGTTTTCTTCTTTCAAAGCTTGTTGCTCTTTTCCTGCTTCTGCCACATTATGTTTGTATAAAAGGTTTTCGACTGACATGATTAAAAAAAAAAAAAGTCTTTTCTGGTGTTTTTTATTCAAAGTAATTTGATAAATGCTTCTGTTTGATGTACACATCTGTTTCTCACCTCAGATTGTCGGTGGTGTGGGTGGCTATAGTCTGAGATCTTTTGGGAAATCAGGTTTTGCACATATATAACTTGCTTGTTTCATCATTGTAATGAAAGAATGAAGAAGTTGTGCACTGTATTGCAGACGCTGTGTGGGTGATTACACAACAAGAGAATTATCTTTCCTCTCTGTCGTGGCACATGCATGCATGGGTATGCAAAAGTCTCTGAAATTCAGAAATCTTTCATCTTAATTATGGTTTCAAATAGATCGCTGTGAGCTTTAATATTCACTATAAAAACAGCAAAGTGAAATAAGAATCAACATCACATCCTGTGTTACCTTAAAAAAACTCAAATGTGTGACGTCTTTTAAGGTTTCTCCATCTGTGAGTGGAGCTGTAGGTTCAAGGCGTTGACTGTCTGATAATATTTATACATATAAAAGAATAACCATGAACAACACACAGATTGATCAACAGCAGAGTTAGTTCAATGTGATGAAATCAAGACATATGTGCTGTTTGCCATCAGGTGTAAACCTGCTTCATCCATCTTCAAAGCTTTAACAAGAGCGCCCTCTGGTGTATGAGCAGCGACACTGCAACAAGTTCAAACATCCCTGAAACTAATGAGAGACTTCACAAACTAATATTTAACACCTGCTCTACATATTTCCACGCATAAAGACCAACAGAAGCACGGTTAAGGTAATAATCATCTTTCAATATGGATTATTAATTACATTATTCATCTAACATTACGGGTAACTACTGGAGGCATGCTGAGAAGAATGTTTGTATTTCAGGATCATCAGATGAAGCAAACGTTTCATAAAGAGCTCGTTGAACAAAATTATGAATATTGAAATGATACTTTTCTAAGATAAATAATTGGACGTATTCTTAAATCTGTTGCACAATCACGAACACGGGATGGTTGACCTTATGTAACACTTTCTAAATGCTGTTCTAGGTGACCCAAAATTAACGTGCACATGTTTATTTTTTTTCTATTTTAAAGTTCCCAACACTTCGTGCAGAAGTTGAGTTGTGACTGCGGTGCAGCAGTGAAGCCATTTCTACAGATGCCGCGTCGTTAAAATGCCTTTTTACTGCAGGCCAGAGAGTGCAGAATGAATACGGAATCTTTAAAAGCATCATTAAGGCATCGCAGAGGAGCTGTTTCATTGTAGGACGATGTAACTCTTTTTATTAATTTGTCTTTGGTGACACGTTCAGAACCACTGGATCATGACCAAGACTTTGCTTAGATATATACGGCATGTAGGGACGTTTCAATAATTGCAGTTGGTTTCTTATTACTGTAGAAAATCAAGTTTTAGTTAAGAAAGTGTTGTTGAACATTACAGTTTAGACAATCCTCGTGGATTATAGGCCACGCACAAAAGAAGAATACTTGTTTTTATTACTGTGATAACACTCTTAATGTGCATTCATTCATAAACTTAAAGGTTTTTATCTTCAACACAAAGCACAGAGCAGAGATTATCTGTCCTGCAAAGCATTGTGGGTTCTTCTACTGATTTTCTGTCTTGTTTTCTTTAACCGCCGCTCATGCTCCACTTCTTTTCACCGCTGCATAAAGCGTATCACTTCCTGGGAGTTTCTTTTCAGGGGGGGAAAGTGCTACGATCCACCCAACTACTTTATCGCCCGACGACGTCTCGATTACCGTCAATCGATTTGATAAAAAAATGTGACTTTGCAAAGCAAAAGTTCACATTCCCACCGAGTGCAACAACACGGTCAATCCTCAAACGCATGTTTGGAAACACAGAAGGGCCAATTAGGGTTCCAGTTTAAGAGCAGAGGGATAAGATATCTGTGCAGCGCCTCCCTTCAAATCCCCTTAGTCAAGGCTTCTCTGCAGTGATCTGCTTTGCTGCAGATCCGGCTGAGACTGGAGTCTAACACTCATGTCTGGAAACAGCCAGACCTTTCACCCATTAACCCCCAACTATACACACACACACACACACACTAATGAAACTTTCAGTTCATCCTGTCCTCACTACTGTCCCTGCAGAGGACGGCCTCGCACAGGAGAATGTGTGTTTTATTCTCCTAATTTGAAATGACTGCTAAAAAGCTCTGAGGAGAGCAGACAGCGGCATTATGGGAGTCTTGGCAGGTTCTCCGATCCGACTGAATGTCTGAGGATAATGTGACTACGAGTTAATCACTTCATATTTCTTCCTCCAGGTTTCATCCGTCTCTCTGTGATGACTTACTGCTGGCAGCCACAGAGGCATCACATCTGAAAGTGATGGGAGTCAAACAGACTTAGCTTTTAGCTCCAAATGGTTTAGGCAAACAATATTTAAAAAAAAAAAAAAACTGGCAGAGCCCTGGAGACTGTGTTTTTTAAAGCTTCTGCTGGTTTGTTCTTCAAATACATTAAATAAATCCCTTTTCCACTGGCAAGTCGATAATGAGATTACGCACAGAGGCTGTGTGGAAAGTGGGCCGGAGAGAACAGCATGGCTGAGTCAGGCTGGAGAGATGAGAGATGGAGGATAGTATAAATCAGGAGCGGGCGGAGGAAAAGGGCATGGTGCAGAAATAAACTTCACATAGAGCTGCTGTGGTACGACGAAAAAGCAAAAGAAGACGTTAAACAGACAGTGCACACACAGGTAGGACTATGGTTGCAAAGTTTCAAACGACGTCAAAAAGTCTGCAAGTCTGATTCATTTAAAAACAAAGTAAAGAAGCACGACTGCTTCGATTTGAGCGAGACAACCAGGACTCAAGTTAACGAGGAAACTGAATAAAAACAGATTCAGAAGAAATTTTTGTTTGTTTTGGGCCCCTCAGCTCTGAAACGTTGTCTCTTATATTTATTATTAAACCTTTTGGGTAATATGTTTATTCCCTTTTCTTCTTACATAAGAAGATCAGTACCACTTTAATATTTGTGCACTAACTAACAGGCTAGCTCAGCTTAGCACAGAGACTGTAAACAGGCTAACTCTGTCCACAGTTAACAAAATCTGCTTAGCAGTGCCTCTAAATCGGACTATTTTCAGACGTGTCATACCCGTTTTAGTTCACAGGCCACATGCAGTCCAAACCATTGCATAACATCCTATAAATAACATCACCTCCAAATGTTTCTCTTTCTTTCTCTCTTAAATGAGCACAAGTGCATACAAACAAATGAAAATCCACTGTACGGTTGTCCCCCGGCTTTGTCTGGTCTCCAGCAGCCGCCTCCAGATGTCACAGCAAAATGAACCAAACAAACACACACAGCGATTTTACAGAGTTACATGTTTGACTGACAGTTTTGACAGCAAGGGTTATAATTTGCACCGGACAGCCAAATTGCCCCGTCATAAAATGTGCTTCACATTAGTCACGTGTATGTAAGAACAGAACGGCAATATTTACTTATTTTTTTGTCCAGGTACAAATCAGGAATGGCGGGCCGGTTGTTTGACACCCCTGATTTACCGTGTTATGTCTCATTTGTTCGGACAACTTGTGATTTTAGTGATGTCTGCAGTGAGTGTTTTCATGATGTCTTCTTCATTATCTTTTTCTCTTTCCTATTATCATTATTATTGATGATCTTTGCTTCATTTCATATTACCGATCAACATGATGTTTGAAGACAAAGAAACTATAGTCAGGGTCGAAGTTCAGCCTTCCAAACAGGTGAAACATTTCTCACTGAATTTTATTGACCTCTGTTGGTGACAGGTGGTAACAGCAGCTCTGTGAGCTCTCAGCTGATCATGAAAAGCTGCTATATGATAAATTATTTGCAAAAACAAATAACACATCCAGTTTTTTTTTTTGTATCTCCCAGCTGTCTCCTGGTGGAACACCGGTGCCATTTTGTGCTCTACGACATGAAAAAGCTCACATACAACAACGTTGCTGTCATTTTTTTTTCTTTAACAAAAAGTTCTGGTTGCCATTCATGAAGCCTTTCAGCATTTTCACTCGAAGCGTCGGTTCACTGTGTAAATAGATGGACACAGCGGGGCATCATAAGAAAAGCCGTTAAGCACCTTGAAAATCGCTGCCTATTGAATCAGCGCATTCAACCTGGCTGCTGGGCCAGAATACAAAAAGAGCCTGCTCCGCTCACGGCGTTCACATGTCGGCATCCTTCAGACGTTTCTCTTTGAGGGGCTGCAGTGCGATGGCAGATGCACTTTCATTGCAATCATTTTGCACTAAAAGTCTTTTTGATCAAACCGGCGTCACACAAATCGATTTTACTCAGATGAACACTTTTAAAGATCATTTCGAATCTTTCCTGCAAACTACAGCAGAGGCACTGCAATGCACCAGATCTTTCGCTCTTTGCGTTCAGTGTATTTCTCTTCATTTTAACCACCGCTTTAGTTCCACACCATCTGTACAGTTCACCAGTACCACGGGGTCTTCATGTAAGACGTTCTGACGCAGTGGCTTGCACAGACTATGAAAAGGGCATGGGGGCAACATTTTCTAAATGTTTTAAAATTGGTCTGGAACCTTTGTGGATTGTCACAGCCCTCTGTAGTCCACCTGTTCTGTATTTTCTTCCTCTGTATGAAGCGTTAATGAAAGAGAAAAGGCCACAGGAATGATCTTTTAAAGGGCATTTATTCTTCCGCTCTCCAGAAATGCAAGTGGTGGAGGGTCAGGAGCATTATGATTCACTGGGGAGAAGTTTTGAAATTATTTTTAAGAAATGTTTTTTCTTTCACTTACACTTCAAACACTTCATCTCATGAGAGAGAAGAATGCAATATCCTTGCATTTCTGACCCCGACCGACCTGAAGTAATACGTTCTACAAATTCAGTTCAGTTTTGTTGATTTAGCCTAAAAGAGTCCAACAGTGTGTCTAGTATCTAAATATATATATATATATATATATTTGGTTCATCTAAAGAAGTCTTTGTGTTGAAATGTTCATAGTGCAGCCTTCATTCATGTAGCTCCACTGTTTATTCTGTAAAGTGAAGCCAAGGGCTAAAACTGCATTTACAGATTGGTTAAAATAGCTTTGTATCTCAAATCTAAAGGTGTTTTTATGGTGTGGATGAAAAACGCTCACAAAGCTCTCAAAGCTGGCTGCAGATCAGTGTGACTTGTTTGCTTAGCCCACATATGGTGAGGTGACTGCACGGCTGCTGATCAGTGCCGCAGCCTGGTGTTTTGTTGCCTTCTTCTTCTTCTTCTCCTCCAGTTTGACCTCCCTCTGCAAGCGCCTGCACATTTCTGCTCTGCTTTACATTCACATGAATACTCCACTCAGCCACTTTATGAGGAAGGTAGGAAGTAGAAATAAGCCAAAGGCTAAAAATGCATTTACAGTTTGACTAAAAATAACTTTAACTCATAATTTATTTATTTTTTTCATCTATAAAAGATCAGAAAAGTGTTTTTTTATGGCGCAGATGAAACAGCTGGCTGCAGATCAGTGCGACGTGTTTGCGTAGACCACATACGGTGAGACGACTGCATGGCTGCTGATCAGTGCTGCAGCCTTCTTGCGTTGTGTTGCCTTCTTCTTCCTCTTCAGTTTGACCTCCCTCTGCAAGCGCTGTCCTGCTTTGCATTCACACGAATGCTCTGCTATACATTCAGCCACTTCCATACAGAACACCTGTAAATATAACGCAGCTCAGTCTGACACGTCATTAACTGAACAATCCTGACAGCGTACAGAAAATCCTGAACATTACAGGCACCATAAAAGGAAACTTTACGGTAAAACACGTGTTGGATTGTGCAGGTGTGCCTAATAAAGTGGCTACTGAGTGTATACAGGTTGTTGAATGCTTCTCAGCATACAGCGTGCTCACTGTTTACCGCAGCGTCCTTTAAGGCCTATAGAATTGCCTCTGAATGATGCATGTTTAATGTAATTATTGCATTTAATCCTCCTCGGAGTAGCTCCTCTCGCTTTCCGTGATGTTCTTTTCTCTGTTGCTTCAGCAAGTTTGTTTCCTCCAGGTGGTCATTGAAGTTACATCTAATCATTTCATCTTCATTCCCTGTAGTTTGTCTTGATTTTTAGCGGTTTGGAAAGGAGGACAGATGGTGAAGGAAATAAGATTTTAAAATCTAAAAAAAACTGGAAGCGGTGCATTTCTCTGGAGAACAGCAGGATTGTATGCAGAACTGTATGCTCGGGGAAAAGGGAAGACACATGAGAAGTATTCTTCTTGATAGATTCTTTTTTTTTTTTTTCACTTCATATTTATTTTTTTCCTCAAACTACTGCATGGTGCCAATCACAGGCTGAAAAAGCACCCACATAACTTCAGCCTCACTTTAGAGGGCATTTCACCCATAATTTCCCCCGAGGAATCAGACAGCATCATTCTGTTGTTACAAAGCTTTTACCTCATCTCATCATGTCTCTCGGCCTCCTTTCATTTGATATACTGTTTACTATTTCAACCCATTTGCGAGTCATTATTCTAGGTAATGCGTGCCTCACAGCTCCCATTAACTCCGAGCTGCTCCTAAAGTGCATGAAAAATACCCTCGAGAGGCTTCGGCTGAATGTATGCACAGCTCTGCCACCTTCGCAGTCACTTGCTGCTGCTGTTAAATAACTTTCACATCACAGTTTGAACGGGGAAAGGCGATGTCACAGGAAGGTGCAGTGGAAAGGTTAGCAGCAGCGAAGCGTGGATCATGTGATGCGACAAAAGAAAACTCCATTTCAAGTGCAAATATTGACACAGGAGCCGCAGTAAAGCCACCTTCTGTGGTCTCACCAGCACATTTGACAGTTTACCAACATGCACGGCGTTCACATTACAAGCAAATCTGTGGCACATTATGCAAAAGAAATGAGGAGGAACAACTGATCCCTGCCAGTTGAAGCAGGCACAGGTGTGTTTCCTCTCTCATAATCCCCCGAGCTACACGGAGGCGTTTGTTGCGATTTGGCTCCTGATGGATGAGAGTGATCATATTTATTGAGGAAGAAGCCTCTTCAGAGGGCGTTGTTTCAGGGAGAGACAGCAGAGGGCGCACAGCGCAAATCTTTGAAAATGGCAGCCTGTTGTCTCCCTCCTGTGAATAAAATGGGTGACAGCATCTTCAATAAAAGAATAAGTTATCAGATTTTAAGACATGAAACTATATGGTGAAGTCTTCCTTCAGAGGTGTTGTGAAATGACTCACGTCTGTGACCAAGATTAATAAAGATAAAGCGAAAAACGGTCACGTATCTCAAATATAACACAAAGTGAGCACCACTGCTAATTAGTGCATCATTAGAGCTGACAGACTTTGTCATTTCATGCAAATATACTTTAAATTAGTGATACAGACTTCACATGTGCCACTGTCGATAACGAAATGACTGCACAGAGCCTCACATACTCAGACATGCGAGATATAAATAAATAAATACATAAACAGAGACCTTGTTATGCTAATACAACAGAGAGGAGACTAGAATTTGTTATTGCAGTCAGAGAGATCATATTCCACTCCTTCCAGACACAGACAGAGTCAAATGAGGCATCTCATTAGGCTTTTTAAACGTGTCTCAAACATTACAAGACAACAACCCTGGCAGCACTTCTGCACAACACGACGAAAAAAATGAGTGTGAGAAAAATGAGTGAAGGAAAATGTTCCTCTTGTTAACAAAGAGAGAGAAAAAACAAGAAACACACCAGCCAGCCAGCGTGAAGATGAAATGAGCAACACGGGGACGGCAATTATGAAGAGTTCTCGACCTGCGGGTTGATTTTGATTACCCTTGAAGGCCGATACATTCACACATTGATTCACCTGCTTCGTGTTCTTTGATGTACAACACTTTGGACCGTCCACTGCAGCACACATACGTATTTGCACTCCGGTCTCGAGCTGTACGTCTCCTGACAAAGTGGGACAAAGTGCACATGAACACCACGTATGAGCACGTTCACACTCCGCCGTCTGAAGCCAGATCAGAGATCAAACGAAGCGGTTCAAGGTTCAAGCTGCTTCACACAACTGTGAGCTCACGTACATACATCATAGCTGTGTGCTCTCCCTCCCCGCCTCTGTTACCTTATACATCAATGACCGTACCGTCTGTCAGCTGTCCATCAAACTAAAGGTTTGGGGGATAATGGCGCCCTGGAGGTCTCTCACAGCCAATGATGAAAAGCTCATGTAGAAGACAGACTGAAGCTGGGGATCAATATATATTCAAACTGTGCCGCGCGGGGTCGACTTCTGCACAAACCCATTTGTTCACCCTCCAATAAAGGTTAGATTTAAAAAAAAATTCTTGAATGCTCTTGTCTTGTCAGACTAAATGATGAGCTACAGCAGAAATCCCAAGTCACAAAAACGAAGGATGAAAACTTAAGAGCCAAAAATGATCACCTTGAACACCGGTCACAAAGCTGGTCTGCCGCTGAGGAGCCAATTCTAAGTGAGGAGAACTTGTAATTTTTGAGTTTTGAAACCTGAAGTGAAAAGGTGCTTGGTACAGCTAAAATTGCTCAATTGTGACTTCAGCAGAGTCATACAGTTTTTTTAAGTGTTCAACATCACCAGCAACCGTAAATGAGAACATCATCTGTTTAATCAAGAAAACCCAATAAAGGATTTCTTCCCGCGGCAGTTGAGCAAGCTCAATGACTCACGACTGATCCAGGTCCAATTCTGCTGCTCAGCACTCGAAAGTGCGCCCCTCGAATCATCTATCTTTAAGTTTAGGACCTTTCTAACTCCTCCCACCCCAAAGTGGAACTTCATCTTATTTTTCTGCACCGGTGAGAGGGTCACTGAAAGTTTCAGAGAGAAGAGAGAGAAGAGAGAAGAGAGGGACTGAGAAACATGATCCGCACTCGTAAGGCTGAACCACAAAAACTCAAGACAGTGCCCTACAACCTGTGTCTGAAAGACTGAAGTAAACATTTCCACAAAGATTCTTAAGAAATAGAAATGAGTCAGTTTTATAGTAACAACAGAAAAAAAATAAAATAAATGCATGATTGCCTGTTGACAGCCTCCAGATGCAACTGGGAAGGTTCAGTGAACCCTGGGTACTGTTGTTGTTCCCTTACTGAATGGATTGACAAGACATTCGTGATCCCCAGAGGATGAATCCTACTGATTGTGGTAATCTTGGTGAAAAACTATTCAATGGATCATCATGGATTAACTATAAAAACGTCTATGCATTAGTGATCAGGGTTGTTGCTACGATATCGAGGTCCCAGGGAATCAGTCGCACATGGGGTGTCATGTGGGGACTGTTCACCACCTCCCTTCCCGGTGTTTTCCCTGTTGTTTTCCCCGCCCCTTGTGTTTCTGCCTGTCTCGTCTGTCTCTGTGTCGCTGGGCGTGGCCTGCCTGATCGCCTCACCACCTGTTCCCTTCATTCACCAATCAACCTCTGCGGTATAAAGGACCGGCTCTTCCTCCCAGACGCTGCCAGATTGTTCAGTCGCCTCAGTCAGATCTAAGGTATGGCCAGTGTTGTTAGTCTTGTTGATTTGCTTGTGGAAACTCTGCCTATCAGTGCTCCTGGGAATACATCACCGCCACGTCCATCTCAGTCTGCAAAATTGACCCATGTCCTACCCGCTAACATCTGCAGGGTTTATGACGTGTACTGCAGGCAGCCACCAGGTGGCGATTGAGGTGTTTTTCTTTCCTCACTTTTGGGAAGCTGTCATGTTGTCCCTTTTTATATAAGTCGATGGTTCCTAAGTACAGCCTCAAGGCTGCCAGCGTGACACTAGACTTAATCTTGTTAAGAAACACCTGAGGTTTGGCCCACTTTACATGATTTGACTTCTTACAACGACTCCTGAAGAAACTTGAAATCTGGAATAACCTTCGCTGTTTCTGTCTCTTTTTGTTTTTGCAGTCTTCCATCACTCATGCTTTCATGTAAGGTCATCTGCTAGTCTGGCACTCTGTATTGTCCTTGCTGAATAACATGATTCTGAAGAAGCATATAGAGAAGTACAGGACTGAAAAAGCAGCCTTGGAAAAAAAATGGACTCCTCATGAGCTCATGCAGGGCAGCCTTCTTTTTGTTAAATCCTACTTGACACCTTGGTTTATAGAGATAAATAAATACCCCCCCGCACGGCCCAAATGTGGTGTGGCTCATCAGTAGTCAAATAAGGAATGATTATCACCACAGGTCCTTCTCTTAAATTATTTTCACAAATGGCTTGGCACAGGAAAGACAGATTACCACGATGTCTCTTTCAGGGGGGCTGAACTGGAAATTATCTCGCTCCTCCTGATGGCCAAGTCGCCACTGTTATACTAAACACTGCTGGCTATTGTATAGTCTATTCTCGCTTTGAAGCATCCGGCATTCAAGACATGAAACACTACTCCATTTTATAGAAATAATGTTACAGATGAATAAAAATGGCAGCCGTTTTAGTTGTACAACAGGAGAATAGGATTCAATAAAAAGGACTTTATATCATTTAATAAGTCTGAGCACTGGTTCAGACCACTTTCCTGAGGAAGACGAGGGACGCCTCAGTTCATGTATTCTACATGGAAACCAAACAATGAAAAAAGAGCTCTCTTCACTCAACAGTGGAGAAATTGGAGGCTATCTGCTGTCGGAAAACAGATCTCTATTCACCCACTTCCCTCATTCTCCCATCCTGCCTGTTTGAACCACTGAAATACTGGCCTGCTGCACAAAGCTGCTTCATTATCCCACACACATAACTTCACACACCTACATGAATGCATGTCAAACACATGCATTCAACCAGTCAACCCACTGCACACACATAAATATTCCTCAGTTGGAAGTTGATTACAGCGCCGTTAAAGTTACTGCGTAACCTGAGTAATACAAACAGGAAGTGGAGCCAGTGTCATGCCAGAACCGGAGCTGGGCAATGTAACCAAGCTCAGCAGCCTCTATGGACATAATGACAGAGTAGAGTAGTTGCTTTGTCTTGTGTTGTTGCACTTGCTTGATGTTTGGTTGTCAGCAGTAATGTAATCATAGCAAATACACATAGCACTCTGAAACTTGGGGTGCTAAATACCAAAAATTCTCTAACGCTCCTCAGTCAGAACATTTTTGGTTCTTTAGATCAGCTGTCTGAAGTTCATCTCGCACGCTCAAATTATTTCTTTTTTCCGAGCAGCTCTTCCTCTGAGAAATGTTCTTGAACCTAAAAAAACAACAAACTTTCTCTTCTTGATTTCTCGGAAACTGCTCTCGCTCATTACAAATAGCACTTGGTCAGAAATTGAAGCAACTGATAGCCACAGTATTCCAATATTCAAGGCCTTGAAAACAGCTAGCAGCAGCTTATCATTGCAATTGTTTAGTTTGTTTATGAAGTTCAGTGGATTCATCTGCAGGCTCTATCCACATGACAGAGGTCTAGAGGCTCATCCTTCACCATCATCAGACAGTTTTCTAATCAGCTCCACCGACTGCTCTTGTGGGCGTAGGGCAGCGAGCACTGTTTAGTGTTATAGTGGGAGCAGATGAGCAAAACAGTATTGGATTGGACTTTCTCTCAGTGGTAATGCCAGTAATTTAATAAAAATGGCTCTGAAGTGGATTTATTTTCACAACAGATACCGTATACAGATCTGTTTAGTGTGTTTGCTAAGGAATAAAATCTATTTATCGAGTGTGGTATCTGTCTTGCATGACATTAGAACGGACAAGATGAAAATAATAAAAACAGTTATATGTAATCGTAAAGTTATGGCAGTTGGTTGAGGCGGTTTAATGCTACAGACATATTCAAGTGATAAGATATTGTGGTAGTGATTTGTATGGGTTTATTAATCAGTGAATTCAATAGGAACAACCACAGACTGTAGAAAAAAGGACATAAAAATGGGCGTAGACAGCAGAATGATGGCTGGTTGCTCAAACAAGTCACCCACCTGTCAATCAAAGCGTCCACGCTCTTAATCCTGCATAACTTTAAGCCTTAATATAATCTGAACAGGTGAGTTGTATATAAATTCACCCTCAGTACAGTTGTCATGAACGGGGAAATTAGCTACAGAGACCAAAACTGTTTTTTGTACCAGGCTGTAAACATGTTTATTTCTGCTGTGAAGTTGGACATTTGAACATGGGGACTTATGGAGACTGACTCACTTCTGGAGCCAGCCTCAAGTGGACGTTAGAGGAACTGCAGTTTTTGGGCGCTTCCGCTTTAGTTTTACTTTACAGCCAAAGACAGAGGTTGCTGATTTGGAACAACTCGGATACATACTGTATGCTGCAGAGAGGAAGGTTTTTGTTATTTCAGTGGTTCATTTGTGGAAATATTGGTTCAAGTTTTGGTCACAGGCTGGCACCACTACAGGTTTACCTTTGAGTGAAAAATAAAGAACATTTCATTTGAGGGAATCGTGCCATTATGACCTGAAGAAATAACTTTTTATTTTTTATTTTACAGTGGATGATTTTATATATATTTTTTATTTTTATAGACATTTTAGAGAAAAAGCTGCAGACGCGACTACAGAAGGACAAAGTAAAAATTATCTATAAGGTTCCTCGTACTGCTGCATGTTCAGTTTGAAGCACCAATCACTTTTTCCATTATCCCCCCTGTTGGTGGAGGCTTTTCGAATACTGTGCTCATCTTTCATTTGATGCATGAAGATCTGAGTTGTCCCTGCATTAGGATTCAGCAGACCATTATGCACGACGTAATACTCTGAACGGAGGAGCCTTTGTTAATGGCTCCATTGAGTGGTGCACTATGTGACTAGCAGGGACAACTTAATTATTGATCACAAAGATGAACAGTGTAAGTGGGGGGCACAATTTAATAAGTATGAATAGTGCCAAAATTTGTGGACAACTTTTATTTCAACTGACGCTCCAAAGTGGCTGTGAACTCACCGAGGTTAGTTAAATGGTCCTGGAATGGGTCCACCCTGCCATCACATATGCATCAGATCCATCAGTGTTTCATTTGACCTCCAACTGTCCACAATTTATTCTTCTCAGTCAAACCACTTCCTTAGCCAGCATTTAATCTTATTCATGGTCTATAATGAATCATATCTATGCTTCTCATTTCCATCCAATTTCCAGACCCTCCGTTCACTCTTCAGATTTTTTCTTCTTCTTACCATCGGTAGTCTGACAGTAACCGCACTATTTTTAACCTCCCTCAGCACGAGTTTACTGTGACTGATGCAAAGACTCCACAGTTTGTTCTCGGCTTTCGAGCTGCAAATCTTTCAGATGAGCTATTGTTTTCATTTCATCAACTGATCACACATAGGTATATTTGCATGGAAAGCTGAGCTAATGAAATAGCACTGACACCCTTGTACATTAAAGGTGCAAGACTGAAACGTTTTCTGATTAAAAATTCGAGAAGGAGCATACGTGAATCATTATTCAGTCACTATGTCATGATGGATTACCCTTCATGCTCTGTTCCTGAAAAGTGCTATAAAAATATTATTTTTCATTCTCACTGCATTAAATCTTTTGAGCAACTTCAGTCCTGATCATAATTAATAAATAAAATATTTAATAGTTATATGCGGGGCTCTGGCTTGTTTTTCCCCACCGTGGTCATTTTCTTCTTCCGTACCTCCTCCTCCTCCTCCTCCTCCTCCTCCTCCTCCTCCATGTCCTCACTTGAGCTGGAGCTGGAAGACCCATCTTCAAATTCAGGTCAAGCCTCTCCTGATGTCTCCTTCTCGGCGCCCTCAGAGGACTGCAGGGCAGCAGTCAGAGCCTCCTCCAGAGAGAGCCGTCTCTTAATTTGTGCTGAAGAAATGAGCAGCCAAGCGAGCTACATGCATTTATAGGTTTTGCAGCAGCAGCAGCACCCGAGTAAACATGCTGCACGGAAAACCAGAACGAGTGAGAGCTTCTTTGACCTTTGACCTTTTGACTTTGATTGATGTCTGTACTGTAGTGTGTATGGGGCTTGGTATTGGTGTGTGTGCGCACACGCACACAAATTGATTCTAATGTGTCTATTTTTAGATGTTATGTTATTACCTTACAGGTGCAGGTGTCTGCACCCTCTGACCTCTGTATGACCTTTGTTTACCATATATGGTCTATGTTGTTTAACCATGTCACTGTTTTGAGGTTCCCCCCCCCCTGACCCTTCGAAGAGCAGCAGGTGTGTGTCCCAGTGGGAACCTGGCCACCTGTGTTGGGAACACAGACTGTTTCAAGTCCCCCCACCACCACCACCACCACCACTGTCCCATAAAAAACATAGAATATACAGTCTGACTGTTTCAAGGTTCCCCAGAGCAAACATTTTCCTTGATTTGACCCACAACACTGGTGGCTCTAAAATCCATCTCGATAGATCTGGGTCAAATTTGACCCCGGAACAGCCTCAGTGTACAAAAAGTTGTAGCACCTGTGCAAAAGTATAACATTTTAAAATATTTTCATTTATGTTGTATTTTGGGTCACTTTAGGATAGATCATGGCATCACAGGTTAAAAGAATGACATGTTGGGTATTTCGTAAGGGTTAAATATGTTGCATGAGCTACCCAGCTAATGATCAGCATTTTATAACTAACTTGTTAGCTGACTATTATTTTAAATGCCACACACACACACACATATATATGTTTCTTCTATATACATTCTATATACGCCTCCAATAATAAATATTTTTGTGCCTCCGGCCTGTCAGGAAGTTTGTGATCCGCTGACAGGTGGAGGCTGGCACAGGGAGCTGTCTGAGTTTGGAGATGGGGGCTTCTGGGATGACTGCGTTGAGCTGAAGTCCTCAGACAGGATCCTTGTGCATGTCCTTGGGAGGTTGAGGTGTTGCAGGGGTGCCTGTGATGTCCTTCAGGTGGGTCAACACCACAGTCTTTTGGAGGATTTAATGACCACGGGGGTAGCTGGGAGTGCAGATGGTTGTTTGATGCCTCTAAGGTTCCCCCTCGGCCTGATAAAGCTTGAGTATTTTTGTACACCAAGATTTATTGTTGTTGTATGTGCAGAAGGTTTTAGTCTGCACACAAAAACTTGGAGACATGTCAGTTTCAGTGAGTTCGTCGAGGTCTCAGCTGCCTCAAAAACTCTCCAATCAGTGCACACAAAGTAGGCTTGTAATTCCAGCTTTGCCTCGTTGGTCCATCTCCTCACAGTGTTGACCACAGGCTTAGCAGATTTTAGTTTCTGCCTGTAAGTCAGGAGAAGATAAACCAGACAGTGACCAGAGAGTCCCAAAGCTGCACAGAGGAGAGAGTGATAGGAGTTATTTAATACGGTGTAGAAATGGTCCGGTGTGTTTTTATCCCTAGTGGGATAATAATATGCTGTCTGTATTTTGGGCTGAGGTGTGCTCTGTTAAAATCCCCAAGAACAATGAGCTGAGAGTCTGGATGCGTTTTCTCTGTGCTTGTTATCTGGACAGCCAGATGCTGTAACATCTCACTAACACAGACCTCAGGTGGGATGTAAACACCCATCAGAATAAATGAGGAACACCTCGGTGTGCAGTGAGGATTGCATGATTTCCCTAAAACTGTTACATCTGTACACCAACCTTTGTTAAACACATTCCACCTCCCCTCGTTCTCCCCCGAAAGCTCTGTTACACATTCTGCTTGGAGGAGTTGGAATCCCACAGATGTATCGTGGCGTCCCAGATGCGCTCTCCAAGCCAGGTTTCAGTGAAGCGCAGGGCAGAAGTCAGTGTTTGCTCCACTGAGGAGCAGCGTTTCATCCATCTTATTGGCTGGAGGGCGGACATTCGCCAGATGGATTGACAGGAGTGCGGTTCGAAATCCCCGCTGTCTCAGCTCAATGAGAGCCGTGGCTCGCTTCCCACGTCGGCGTCTCCTGCAAATCCCACAGAGGGCTGCCTCTCCTCTGAGGAGAAGCTCGGAAACACACAGGTTCAGTGAAAAGTGAGGGAGAAGTTTGACTGGTGGATTGTCTGATGATTAAAGTTCAGAGAGGGAGACAGCTGAACACAGAAGGAACAGACAGAGGCAGAAAAAGTACCAGAGAGAGTGCAGGACTGATGACGGCATCTTCCAACAAAACGAAAATATTCTCTTTCTTTTCATTAGAGTGTGAACTGAGGGTCTAAAGATAGCTGATGTCATATCGTGTATATGAAGTGATTTGAAGCTAAATAAATAACACGGACAAATCTGCCAAAGTGTGATGCTGCTGTAAACAGTTTAAACGCATTAGTGATGGCAGTCGTTTATTAGGTTAAAACTTAAGCAGCATCTGAAGTGCGAATCATCTTAAGGTAGAAAAAGAAGAAACAAATAGAGGAAGATGAAGAACTAAAATGTACTCAACATTAGATATTAAAACAGTAACTAAGTCTTAGTTCTCTTCCTGTCTGCCTTTCGGTTCCTTCTGAACTAAAAGCAACAGGACATGCAGGATAATACAACATAACACAGGGCAGCTGAGGAGTCTGAGATACACTACGAACCAGGAAAACAGAGAACAAACACAGGACTGGAGAACAGATGACCTGACAAGTGAGAGAGGAAAAAAACACAAGAACTAATTAACTAATTAAACACACTGGAAACAGACAGGAAAAAGACAAGTAGTTTTCACCCTAGTACACCCGAGGAAAGACTCTTTCAACATATATCTCACAGACGTGATGCACGGCTGTAGATTAAACTAGCCAACAGTATATAAAGTAGTTAAAGTGAGCTCAACTGAAACATCTACAGCAATAAAATGTCTTTTTCTTAACGAATTGGTTAATTAATGCAATAACAGCAAAAGAAACAGAAAAGTACATTTTTGCAGAAGCTCAGAAAACTTCCAAATAACTGACACTTGATGTTGCGTGTTCATAGATTGGAGCCTGCATGTCCCAGTGGAAATCGTGGCTATTTAGAAGGCTCATGTTTTGGCACAGAGCTGATTAGATCCACCCCCGGAAACTGAATTTAATTCCAGCAAGTAACCAGTGTCACGACCTCCCCAATATGGCCACCGAGCAGAAGCACGTCAAATCATAAAAGGTGCTGCAGCTACAGAAACAGCATGAGAAAAATAACATCTTTTAAATAACATTAAATCATGTGAACCTATTCTAGTACTAAAAACCTGAACCTGAAAACGAGCATAATGTATCTCATTTAAATTAATATTTTAAAGCGGGGTGTGGACAGGCCTGACTCTGCTGTGGAGTGCTTCTCTTCTGAAAAGAGTAAAGTGTAGGTTTCTTGCCTTGGGCTCTACAATCAAAGCTAGTTTGAAGATACATTTAATATTAGGTGCCGAGCGTCACAGGCAGCCTCATGCCCGAGGACATAAGAAAGGCAGAATTTATATCCTCTGTTAAGCACATTATTATTACCTTTCATTAATGAGCTTGAGCCGTCCTCACTTCAACAATAACTTACATCCACAGTGAGTCGATGGGATGAGTTGTACTGAAATCCTTCAGCCCCTGTTGTGATCTGCTGTGCAAAGCCTGCAGTGTCGGCTAATCTCTCGATGAAACTTTAACATTGTTGCTGCCGTGTCTTTTCCGATCACGTTATTTATCAGCTGATCGGATGTGAAGCGCAATCACGTGAAATCCTTGACCTCGCTGTTTGCGAGGTCCCGATCTGACAGCTAGCGTATCAGATGGTCAAGCTGTGATTATCATGCACACCAGCAACACAAATAAATGTCAGAAAAAGTCAGGCTGTTCATCTCTCTCTCTCTCTCTCTCGGGCGGAAGCGTCATTTACCATGAAAAAGATTAACCGTGACTGGAGAACGTTCAAGCGTGCGAACGCGGCAGCTGTCAACTCATCAAACGCAATTCAGGTTTTCATTAGCAGGCAGCGAGCTCTCTGCTCTGCAGCGCTCAATTCTCCTCAGTGCCATAACATCTCTCCATCGCCACCTTCCATCTCAGGTGCATCGTTTAGCCAAAACCGCACAAGTTAAACATTTCTACTGGATAGCGTTTTGGGATTTCCCTTTATTTTAAGCCCCAACACACACACACACACGCACAGACATATTTTTACAGTTCCCTACACTCACATCTGCCATTCTCCTCTTGGAGTCATTGCAAATCTCTGTGCAGTCCCTATGAAAGAAAACTGACACTGAAATTTATGTGGATTAATATGACTGGGGGGTCGCTTTTGTATGCAATACAAGAGAAGCTGGTGGTGAATAAAAATGCATGAAAATGCTGGCATTAAATATGCCATCCTCTTCCCCCTAGGTCCCTGGAGTTGGAGCCTCTGGCATATTCATCTTTTCGCTCTCTATCTCGCTGCTTCCAACAAAACTAGTCTGTTAAAAATCATCTCGGATCCTCTTTCTCCAGCTAGATTTTTAGCACGGTTTACCAGAATGCTGAACTATTCGAACAATGATTCTTCCATAGCAACGTTGCTGGAAGAGTAGCTGGAATAGATAGCTAGTTGCTATTTTTTGGCATGTACAAGCAAATAATTTGACACAGTGCAATTTACTCTCTGGGAGGCCCACAGGCATGAATCATATGACGTACAGGGGGTATTTTATTTTTCAGTTTTCAATGCTGCTGCATGAAATATCTGCCTCCGTCTGCTCTGTAAGTGTCATGACGGGTGAGGCTGAGTTACTGTAAGGAATACAGCACCAGTGGAGACGGCTGAAATATGCATAGAGGCATACATAGCCAAGTGGATGTTCACACAGAGGGGCAAATGAGTGGAGTTAGAAATGAAATCGATGGTTCACCGAGCACAGTGGTTGATTCTCCAGTCCCCAACCTGACACCTTTCACTTCACTTCCAGAGCTAACGAACACGTTCAAGCCGCTGCATGTCTGTAAGTCTGCTGTTACCTTTTGATGCTGGAGCACGGAGAAGAAGAACGTCGAGGTCGTAAGACAAAAGCAAAGACTGCTGGAGTTCTTACGGAGGTGTTATAAATTCTGCTTGGTGCCCGTCTGCCAGACCTGAATATGGCACATTACTGCTTTAGCCCTGTGGGTATGATCCTATATGTATGATTCTATAGCTATCAGACAGAACACGTAGCTGTCAAGTAACAGAAAACTACAAGTCCTCAGATTTAACAGCAAAATACTGTACACTCCATTCCTCCACACATACAGTATACACATTTTCTGATCTGGACAGTCGTACTTTCCAAACATGGCTATCTTTGCGATTTGGCAAGGCTTTAGACACAAAAAGTATCTTGTTTAGCCTTATAAATATTATTTTGTTGGCTACAATTAACTTGGTTAAGGTCGGGGGAACAATTCTCATCAAAGTTACAAGCTCAACAATCAACCTGTTTCCTTCTTCGCGTCACGATGTAAGCCACATGGACGTCAACAGATGTTTAATGCAGTTTCACTTGAGAGGACAGTCTGAAGACAAAGTAGAGGACTTCTTCCTGCCCTTCAACTGAACTGCTGAGACTATGGATTCACTTTAATATCGCAACAACACTTCTGTTTAAAATCTCGTTCATAAAACGATCAATCCATCGAGTTTGTGCCTCCCATAAATGAATTTTTGGAATGCCTGTAGAGAGACTATAATTTCAAGTTTCCTCATCAGGGTCTGCCAGCTGACCTCCGCTATGCATCTGTTTCATTTCCTCAGTACTTGACATTGACCTCCATTACAATTTGGATGACACATTTGGATGAATGCATCTTTAAAATGTTCAGGATTCTGCTACCTAAGCCAAGTGTTCACATTTCTGACAGTCTCAGTAGCAATATATATTCAGTGAGAGTAGGCGAGGTAAAGCTGGGGAGGCTTGTGCAACAGTCGATGTAGGCTCAAATGAACGATAGCAGGTTAATTGCTCAAAAAGCTGTGTGTGTGCTCTGTGCATCGGAGAGGCTGATATTGTGGATCAAGCTGGTTGTTTGTGATTAATTCGACATGTAGAGATCAGATTGTTGGCAAACAATCGCGCTTTATCTGCTGTGCTAAACATAACTGTTACTGATCGTCAGACTGGTCAGCACACTATTTGTGTGAGTGATTGTCCACAAGTGTAATGATAATCCATAAGGCTTGGCTTGACGCGTGGAGTTAAGCAGGATTGTCAAATAATCAATCTCACCCCGGCGACTTACTTTTGGCCAAACAGCCGTGCTGTTCCTTTTGGGAGTTGTCTCTGATTTCTTCAATTGATCTGCAGGATTTTATGGACACATGGGCTTGACTGCTGTTGCACTTTGCTGAACTTCGTGGCAGTCGAGCTTGGCCGGCACTGCTTAATGATTTCTTTTCGTTGCATATTTATCTACCGAGATGGCTGTGTTTTTCAAAGCAGAGTGGTACTAATAGTGCATCAATAATGTATCTGGTGGCCTCACAAATGAACTGTTTGATAGACACCAGCAGAGTGACTGGGAGAGTGTGAAGGGAATTCAAGGGCCCAATTAAAACTAATAATTCAGAATATTTTTCAAGAAACATCTGTTTTGGTACTCTTATCAATTCCTATGACACTATAGTAATAATAGTAATTTAGTCTGTAGTCAGTTCATGAAAGCTTTTAATGCAGTCTGCCATATTTCTTTATCACATTTAACATATGATTAGATGTCATTCCATAATATTATGATCTCGTATTCATTAAAACTTAAACACTAGTCCTTTAAGCCTTTTACTTTGTATTTCTTCATGGTACATTCTTGGACAATCTGACATCCAGAAACTGACTACCACAAATCAATCAATCAATCATAAGATATAGTACGTCGTTGAAAAATCACGTCTTGAAAACATGCAGCGAATGTGAATGTTCTGAAAAAGGATTATGTTGTTTTGATTGTTTCTTGCATTTTCAGGGCTGCCATTCAGCAGCTGTCTCTCTGCAGTTTCAGGTGTCCAATTGTCCCTGAAAGCACCAACAGGAAGAGCTTTCATATGAGTACCTGCTTGCAGCTGCATCACCATGTGACAACAAGGCCTTAGGCCTGAGAAGGAGCAAATGCCAAATGCCAAACAAATGTTCACTGCGATGGATTTTTAACCAGAATTTTCTGACGACACCAGAGGCAAGTGTTTTTAACACGTTTTAAAACATGTTTTATTTTAGATAAAATTACCTAATCATCAATTTGACTCAGATATGAAGCTTCATTTATAATAGCATGGACAGTTTTCCAAAGAGAAGGAGATATATGTTAAACAATATAAGTGATTAAAAACAGTATAAGTCAGAAACACAGTACATTGTGTTGCAGGGTGGCTGTGCTTCAGGTGGTCGTGTGGGTAGGCCAAATATTGGAGGGTTGTGTCATACACCAACCTCCAATTTGAACCTGTTTCTGCTCTTTTAAGTTAAGTTTTACTTTGTGCAAGGACAAAGTCAAAAGGCGCTGTCAGTGTTCAGACTTCTGACTGAAAGCTGCAGCGTTTTTTTTATTTTTCCTGTCAGTATATGGTCCCCGAGCGTGTGATGAGTTGTGTGACAGAGTGTTCATCCGTTAAGCAAAATGAGTTTTTTTGTGTTTAAACAAGCAATATATTCCTCTCACTAAGCGTGTTCTTCATTAAGTGCACCAGTATTTATTTTCTTATTTTGTGTCAGGACATAGTTTTGAGCAATGCATCGTCATGGATGGATTTTTGGAGCGGAAATCAGTAATGCTATTCCTTCACGCTTGCTGCCAAATGCATTGCTTTGCAGGGATTTAATTTGCATTGTATGAATAATGACTAATTGCTGAAGTTATGCAATGAAGTTGTTTAATTATGACTTTTTTGGGTTCTGTTGTTGGGGGGCAACATATTTAAGCATTAAATATGGCTAAATATTTCATATATATTGGTAAATTTGGTAGCCAAAATGTTAAAATACAAAATAAAAGCAGGCTGTCACAAAATGTAGAGAATGCAGAATCACCTTGAACACAGTGAAATAAGAAGGAAAAAGTCCGGCTGCAAACATGTTTTAGCTTGATGGATGTGGCGTTAACACAAAAGACGGGATGACTAACAGACTTTTCAGGAACCGCACTGCCTTCCGTTGAGCAAGTAGAGGAACACTTATGCGTGTAAATTACAAGACTGCTCGAAGCTTTCAGGGTTGACAGTGATGCTCACTGTTATTCAAATTAACGCAGCTGATTACGGAGGTAAAAATGGCAGGTGCAGAACAAATCGGAGCATGAGAACCAGTTTAAAAGTCAGAAAAATAAATATATTTCTTTTTCTACTGCTTTCAGGATGAATTGGCTGAATGTAGGAAGTTGTGTGTGCATCTTTAATGATTTACTATTGGCTACTTTTAGGTGTCCATTTTAGGTACTGAATCTTCTCTGCGCTCATTTTCTTACCGAATTCTCTTGTGCAAGTTTAAAGGCGATTAAACCATCAAACTCCATGTCAATCTGTAAGGTCTATTGCAGCAGGCCTGACATTTTAAAACTTAATTAGTATCCCTCACCGTTGCACAGAGTGCAGCAGTAAATGTTTTGCCGGTCAGTAGGAGACTGAACAAAGCCACGGCCCACTTTCTTTTGATTGCTGACTTTTGTAACTGAATATGTTTGACTGATATTGACCATAACGCTTTCTGTCACACACTAAAAGCAAATGTTTGGCCGAGTTGGTCTCCTGCTATGTGTTATTAGAATCTCTGCTGTTTACTCTCTTGACCCTCCATCTACATACTAAACCAAATCAGATCTATGGTGTGTGTGTATAAAAGTGCAGTAAAAGCACTGGCACCTGACTCTGAAGGACACATTCATAACTTCTGCTAGATTCGGGAAAGTGAGCTTTTTATTGACTCCTTTCCTGCGGCTCCAGTAATTGAAGCAAGTGATAGCTGGGGAGCTTGCCATCCATAACATATTGAGGAGCCCTTCGGTTTCTGTGGCAAGGCATTTTACCGTCTCATCAAAAGACGCTTTGAAGCTATTTATCAACGGCAGCATCACTGAGGAGGTGCTTCACCTTGAGGAACGGAGAGTAGCAGACATCCAAGGCAAACAGAGGGAAAAGATCGAACAAAATGAATTCTTTTATTGGTCTGAGTCTTCTTTGCTGGATGCACTGGCTTGTGAACAAATTAATGTTCTTTCACAATTCAGTGTGTACAGCCTCCATGGCCGCTGAGAGCCATGACAAATCTACCATCCAATAGGGCGAGAAATGTTTGAGAGGGAGTTATTATACAGCAACAGCCTCCTTTTTGGGTTGGGAGCTTCGTCTATTCAAGGGCAGGCACAATTCATCCCCTGTATGAGGCCAGAGATGCAATAGATTTTTATTTCTTGCATAGATCCGAGCGTCATAATTCTTTGCAGTTTAAAGACCCCGCTTCCTGCTGGCGCTATATCTTCCTAGAGTTGAATCTTTACCCTGGTTTAGGCCGGTGGTTCTTCATGAAAACATGAAAGTTCTTAAATTTTCCTAGATTGAGAAATCGATTGAAGGATTGGTTCATCTGGGAATGTAGCCAGTGCTCATGACGGAGCTTTTTCTTATGCTTTTCAAAGAGCTCAGGGACCAAAGCAAGTGAGCATACAAAAGAAAGGTGTTTGTGACAGAGCTGACTAAAGAGTTGTTATAAGGCGCAGCATGTTATAAAACTATGATTGTGATAGCAGTTTGTGGAGCACTAGAGTAATGTGTTCAACAGCTGAAAGGCAGCATAATATATTATCTCTATAAACCAATATCTGCATATGAATGTAGAATTTATAGGACCGAGACTTTGGCACTGGAAGCATTCTGGTTTTCGATTGTAGTCTGAGTAGTATTGACCAGTCATGTTTCAATGGGCTTTGGTTGCAGCAGTCCATGTGGAGAGCAAAACGAGGCGGACCGCATTGTCCCGAATGCAGTCTCAGAAACCATCAGTTATTGTCTAAGATCGATTTAGATTTTTCTTTTAAGTTATAGATCTGTTTATAGTTCGGATATGATTGCAAATCGCACTGCAGAGGAAGTCTTGGCCACAGATATCTGTCCTACGTTTTCCAGATAACCACTGGCTACACTGGAAGTAACACTGGCCCATGACCCCAGAGGCTAAACTGTTGTCAGATGATACCCAGCAGGTTTTGTTGGTTGCATAAAGCATATCATAAACTGTAGTTATAGAACGGCCTACAAAAAGTAGTACATGAGTACATTAAACCTTCTGCTTCTGTCTCTGCTGCCTCACATAACTCTACTAAGCCTCTTCCACCAAACAAACTAATTCAAATGGTTGCCGAAGGAGTCAGTTGTCCTGCCTTGTAGGGCCTGCTCTCCACGGCTTTTCGAATTGTAACAAAGTTCACAGTCACATTAAAATGAAATCGTTTTTTAGATGAGCTGCTTTACAAAATGTTGTGGGCTGAACTTTGCAGCTTTTGGCTCGTGGTCTTACCCTGTTGTCGTCTTTTCACGGTCTTGTTTTCTTCTCTCTGTAGTGGCGCGTCAAGGTAACAGGAAAATCAAAGTGAAACAAAGAATTCAGCCTGGCATTGTTTCTTTGTGTGTACTCCTTTTTTTTTCTCTTTTAATTGACTTAAAACTCAACAGCACTTGAGCATTGTTTCCTCTCGTAAGAGTTAACAAAGCTCACGTCGGTGTTAATAACGGATATGCCCGGTTCACCATGAAGCAGGGCCATGCAGTTGCATCTGCATTTGTAGAATAGCAAATAGGGAAAGCCATCTCCCTGAATCTTATCTGTGATTGGCCAAAGGCTCGTCATGGTAGATTTTATAAAGCTGAAAGCAGAGCCAGGAGAAGGTGCAGGAGTTTATTTCATCTCACACCATTTGAATTACAATATGCTGAAAGATTAATATGGAATTTTTGCCCAATAATTCCAAAAATACTGCCCAGCAGCTTTAAGCCCCAGGATTATAACTCCTCATGTCAAAATCCAAACTTTATTTCAACCTTCATCCTTTATGGATTGCCAGCTTGGGATGCAGATAGAAAGATGGCCAGCCATACTTAAAACAATGATCGCAGCTTTAAAGCACAGGTGGGAATCTTGTAGTAATGAACTGGATAATCAACAATACTCAACAGAAATGAGCATGTAAATGTCGGTGCAGAAGTAGCCAATTACAACACAATGAATTAATAAAAGCATCGTCAGCTTCTGTCTAGATTTAATCTTGCAGAAATTGGCTCGGCCTCCGTTTAATTTAACAGGCAGGTGTTGGAACATTCTGTGCAGGGCAGCTCGCGAAAAGCATTCGTCACTCTGATGGATAGTTTTAATGTTGATTTGACAAATGAAGGGCTGGAGCCGAACCAAAATAAGGACGCGTGCAGCACATCCAGGCATCTATTCTTCTCTTTTTGTTTTGTTTCCTTTTGTAAAGCTGAATAAGAATTCCTGTTAACTCCTGCAGAGGAAACTCAATAGCTGTGATTACCCAACACATCAGAAAAAAGAGTGAGACAACCCTTGGCTTGATTTCTGATTACAAGCTGATTGAGATTCAAAATATTTATCCATGTTTTTAGCCTTGCATCTGTTACGTGTGATAATTTGTGTTCTGACTGCTGCTGGAGATGGAGGAATTACACCATCATTGGTGCTCTCTAGATTACAGCGCCCTTCCAATGTCAACTGCATCGTCCCTGCCAATATTTTGCACCCGTGTTTGGTTTGTTCAAGGTTGAGGCTGAAGTAGGCATTACTGGCCACTGGTTTCCTGATGGTGAGGTTTTTGATTGATGTATCATATATGATAGGGCTGTATTGGGGTTTAACATCACGCTTTGGAGGCTGCAGTTCAGTGGTCAAACAACAGATTCTGGGGGAAGTAGATGTACACAGACATGCAAGAAGTAAATAGACACCTTCATTCAAATTCAAATTAAAGGTGTCTATTTACTTCTTGCATATCTGTGTATATATTTTTACAACCTGCTATGAATATATAACCAATGTGACAGTAAAAATATCAGCGATATAAGAATATAACACTTCGGATCCTATTTTAATAGCACACAAACAAAGTGGTAGGTTTTGGACACACGGACTGTGGGCGTCTCCAAGCACATCGTTCACGTCTATTTTGGTTCATGTAGTAGCAGCACACAGTGCAAAAGAATATACTGTGCATCGGTATCGTCGTTTCAGTGCTCTGAAACAACCACAATAAGAACACAAACCAGCCATGATCCAGCCACATCCTGTCAGTGTCCAGCTACAGTAAGTTTTTGGGTTGTCTTGCATGAACTGCACGTTTGAAATCTCCCCAAAGTGGCTCAATAATGATATTGAGGTCAGGAGACTGCGATAGTCACTCCAGAACCTTCTCTTTCTTCTGCTGGAGCCATTGGTGGGTTGACTTGGCCTTGTGTTTAAGATCGTTGTCATGTACAGGTGCAGCTTTCGGGCTGATGAATTCAGATTGTGCTCCAATATTTTCTGATATCATGCTGCATTCATCTTTCCATCAATCCATCGAGTGTCACGGTGTATTTTTCATCATAGGCCTTGTTGACTCCTCTCCAAACATAGCATTTGTGGTTGTGACCATAAAGTTCAATTATGGTAATAATTCTAACAATTTTTTGATAATAAATGGCTTCTTCTGACCACTATCCAAAACAAATTCTGCCAGGTAACATATTACCTCCTCTGTATTTATTTTAAAAAGCTATGTATGCATATAAAATAGAAAAGATGTAGAGTGCAAGTACCCACACATCCTGTACCATGCTATATGCTACAGAAAACCATCTGCTGCAGTATTATTGCTTCATCACCTGCTTTTATGGCTGGAAAAAGAATGTGATCTGGGTCACTTACTGTAATTGTAACACTTTCTCCATCTTTGAGTCACTGAATATCCGAGTAGGTCAACGCATATTAACAAAAAAAAAAAAAAAGTATTTTCCAAGGCCAGAGTTGTCAGCTTTTGGCCACCCAGATTAATAGTGGTAATTTCAGGGGCAGTAAAAATGTCCCATGTTGTCCCTTAGCTGTACATATCATATCCAAGTGTAATTATCATGCAACCCTGCAGTAGCCTATATCTGCTTTACAGGCTGCTGTATATGATCATTCCTTGCATGATCAGCTGCACACATGCTCCCTGCTACTATATATATATATCTGTTTCTATTGAAGTCATTATTAACAGGGATGTTTGGTTCATTATTATAAGTTTACGTTCCCCACGGGAGAAAGCTTTAATATTTATGTGATCATTGTGAATCTGTGGAAATGTAATACTTTCATTCCTGAATGTCCTGTAGGGCCCAGTTAACATTATGGGGGTGTTTGCTCTAGTTCAGAGCTAATTTGTTTGAACAGTGGGTATGCCAGGCCCTTAATCCCCCTCAAAATGCTCTGGATTTACTCCATGTCCCAGTTTTATCAGTTGAGTGCAGTCCATGCAACCATCTTCCTTCTTAGTACATGTTTGTACAGCGTGTGGAGGAAAGTGGCAACATTCATTCACCCCGTCATATTAGCACACATCAGGTCCAGGTGTGGAAAGTACTGCCAGAAAGTGGAGGAAGTTTCAACAGCATTTTTGCTTGAGCAAAGTTATTGGTGCAGTAATTATCCAAGAAGCAATAAGTTGGGATTTTACTGCCTCAAGCATGACCATAATTTATCTGGTGGATGTTCTAAAGATTGTTTATCAGTGAGTCAACAGTTACTCTGTGAGATGCTGCATCGCATTGTGGCATTTTACACTTTTACCTGCCCGTGCCCATCCTCACAGGTCAAATGACAGAATGTGCATGAGGTGTTAAGACTGAAAAGAGGCCGCGTCGGGTGTTTCAGGTCGCGGTGAGACGATGAAACATGATCCGGGCTTATCACCTGCCAAAACACTGCACAGCGATTTATGAAACAATGAGACAGGAATTTATGGAACGTAAAGTTATCACAGCGACAGCGATTTTTATCTGCTTTCATCTTGTTTCTTACCAACAGTCATCATTGTTTTCTTTTATCCGTGACCATAACCTCCTCCTAACCTGAAACAACCTTAACCAAACCTTAGTATAAAGGTTGTTTTAGAATGCAAAAGTAAGCTTGGATGATTTTTATTTATTTTTTTATTATTTCTTTCACATACATCATTACATACATACATGTTTCATGTTTTCATTTCACAATATTTGATAGAAAACTGACCATGTGTCGTTTCACTGACTGACTTTACAGACATTTCAAATCACGTCCAAACCTCTGCCTCTTCGCAGAAGATCTGAATGCATGTTTGGACATTCACGCTGGGACAAATCCAATAGTTCACTCCTAAAACTAATCCAAAGGCGGAATGTTTCTTCCAGTATGTGCCTGGCGAGATAATAATTTAGAGTTCACGTGTTGTCTAAAGCTATATCGTTAACATCAAAAGTAATGTCAAAACAACCCCAGGCCTAACACATGAACCTATATTTATGTGTTGCGGACCAAACTGATTGCACAGCGCTGCAGAGTCCATCTGAAAACAGAGGCAGAAGAGCTTGGAAGCTTTAATTAATTAAGCCCATTCATCCCATTGAAACAAGCTCCTCAATATGTTATTAAAATGGGTCCAATTATAACTGAGCTCCAAATCTAATTTCACGTGCCCATGTGGGTTTGTGGAACGAAAGGTTAAAATATTGTGAATTACAGGAAAATTAAAGGTTGAAAAAAAACTAGTTATTAAATAGAAACATATTTTTTTAACAAGGACATGCTTGTAAATGTGATGTTTTGAATTTAGTTTTGAACATGAACTTGAATATAAGTATTGCACAAAAAAAAAAAAAAAAAGAATGCCTTTACTGATGAGACACTCACAGTGAATGACCACGACCTCGGAACATCCAGTGTTTCATCAGGTTGTATGAATGTGAGGCTTGAGGACATCTTTTACGGTTAGCTCGACCCTGGCTAGCTGCAGATGGATGCCATAAAGGAACAAAAACAAGGCAGCAAAAGTAATAATTTAATGTTGAGAACAGATTCTCATGTTATTAATCAGTTGAATGCTCTCTGAGTATCACTAACCTGCTGCAGAATCTAGTAAATTTAAGTCAGATTTGTAGATGGAAACTCTTAAGTGGAACATCCCTCCATTGCACTCCTGCTCTGCACACTACTACGAGCTGCATTGATGGAAAAGCTACTTGTGATTGTGATTCTTCCTCTGTAACAGAGGAAACTCTATAGAGAGTCTGTGGTACTCAATCATGGCAATATAGTGATCGTGCAGTTAGAATAGCTGCTGTGCAGCAGCAATACTGCATATTTAATGAGCTACTCATGAAGAAGACATGATTTTTTTTTTTTTTGTATCTCCTTCTGCAGTTTTGCTACTGAGACAGTTGACAGCCATCGCACACTAGCTGTTTGAAATGATCCCATAGACATCCACACTAGTTGCATGTCAACTATTGTGTACCAGTTCCATTCACATATGCAATTCATAGATTACTATGACTTATAATGCATTCATGAGAGTCACGAGATTCATTCTGAGGTCCAGATTCAATGCCGTTGTGTTTATAACACGCTTATTTCACCATCTGCGTGCAATACAAACCTCAAAATACCCAGTACTGCACACTGATTACCTTTGAATGAACTCATTGTGATGAAATGGGCAGTTTATCATTATTAGGGGTTACATAACACTGCATGCTAAAGTCTATGAAGGTCCATTCAGTCCTGTTGTACCTGTAGCACAGCACCTGTGTACACATTACCTCCAACTCAAACTCAAATCATCGACTATGCATGAGTTCATTATGGTATGTCAACCTTCAAAGATTTCTTATGAGTTATACAGTGCATTCATGTCTTTGGAAGCGCATTCAGTCCCAATGTATTTATAACCCAAGCTCTATTGAGTACAATCTCCTTTCAGACTTTATGTATGTAGGATTTAGTGGCATCAAGCGATGAAACTGCAGCAACCCCTAACCTCATCCAAGGGCGTAGATAAGAAGCAGAGAAACTCGTGACTAGATGCAGTGTTTGGTTTGTTTGTTCTGGACTACTTTAGAAAGACGGTGGTTCCAATGGCGGGCAAAGAGGACCTGCAGCGCCTGTAGATAAAAAAAAAAGTCTCATTCTAAGGTAACAAAAACATGTTCTTCTTATTTTCAGGTGATTATACACTAATGGAAACATAGCTATGCATATTATTTTACATTTCTGCTATATTCTCTAAATAGAAGCTCCTAAATCTGACAAACTCGACTAATACTGTAGTGTTCTAAATGCTCCATTAACTCAGCCAGTACATTAAGGTCGATGGATTTTCATATGATTACAAATTCATCCCTAAAATCTTATCAGCAAGCATCAGCATCAATGCTTCTCTAGTTATTTTTCCATCTCCTGTGGCATCAATATAGCACTCCTGTAATACTCCTACTCGGACTAATATCAGTTTAACTTCATTGCAATGCGAATTTTCTCATTTTCCTCGATCCTCCAAGTTCTGAATTCAGAATTGTGGCTGAGCACAGTGAGAAAATTCTAATTATTTCCCTTTTAAAAGTTAGATTTATCCATGTTTTGAGATATTTAATCAGTGGTGCATCCACAAATGAAAAGTTACATTAGAAAATCTTCTTCAAATGCAACTGAATTGAAAGATCCTTTGTGGCATCGTGGTGAATATCACACGAGGATATCTGAAATTCTGGGTGAATACATAGCTAAAATATGTTTTACCATCGTTTTTCTCAGCAGCAACAAACGTTCACAGCCTTTGTTGCTGAAGAATGAATGAAAGAAGTCTGTAGTCGGCTCCTTTCCAGCAGTGTCTGTGGTCACAATGGATTCATAACAGTTTGAAAGGATTTAAAGGCGACAGACAGCTGTCAAAGCAGACAGCGGCATTAAAACATCCCAAGAAACTTCTCAGTTTTCCCAAAATATTACCGAATAAATCTTCCACGCTGTCGTCCTTCTCAAAGCTCCACAGTCCTGTGTAGAATCATTAGACTAAACTCCCGCAGTGTGACCTGGAGATGTTGTGGTTAATTACTGTAATCACTGAAAATTGGGTGACAGTTCGGCACAAATGGCATTCATTAATACAATAAAATATTTAATTTGAATGGGCTGCAAGTCTCAGTTATATATCAATACAGGTCACAGCTTCAGAGTCTCTGTGTTGTTAGAGAACACGATGTAGAAAACGTAAAATGCTAAACTTGAATTGAAAACCTTGCTAGCTCTCCTGACTTCCTGTCTCCAATCTCCAAGAACCCTGTTCCACTTTGTGCAACACGTGTGATGCCGCACACGTGATCGAGACACGGAGGGAGAAAAATGAGGCACAAGACACAAAATAGGAAGAAACAATAAGGTTACTTGTGAACATCATTCATATCTACTGATACTCTACTGAGCAGCACGAAACATGAATGGAAACAAAAAACATGGAAGGAATCTTTGGCGTCCAATTTTGTGCCACACAACGATCACATGACCAATAATATGCAATTATATAAAACGATATAGCAGGCGTACGGTATGATAAAGAGAGACACATGAAAGTCGTCAGTGAAAGGTCACCACACTGTCTCACGGTCGTGCATATTTACAATCTGCATTCTAAATTTTAACAAAGGAAATCTGAAACACGGTGGAAGGCAAAAATAATCGTCACGTTCAGCAGAGAAAGGATGAAAGTTGATGCACTCGCTCCACAGCGCTGCAATTAAATCCCCACAGGTGCTACCTCTACATACACGTCCATCTATTTACTCTTCTATTCAGAGTTAAGTGCAGTTCATTTATTTTATTGTATATGTGAACGGTGGCATAAATATGGAATATAATCAACACTTCAATATTGTACCAGGATGCGATGAAAAGTAGAATTAGTTTGAAATGTTTGCTTTATTAAATCCTTTGAAACATGTTACAATAAATACATTATATAATATTAGAAAACCTTCACCTGTTGGCTCCCATTGAACTCTCCTGGTGTGCTGCTTCCACTAAACAGAGAGTGACTCAACCTCTGCAGCTCCTGACCAGTCATTACCACAGTTAGGAGAGGGAAAAAAAAATCAAGTCAGTGAGGTATAAATACGAGGAAATAACATGTGAACTCTTCTTTCACCTGACTGAATAACTTTTTCTGAATAACAAATAACACCTTGTCCACGGCGATGTGTACATATTATTGAAAACTATTTATTTTTGTGAGGCAATGTGGAGATTCGTCAAATACTGTAGCTTTGTGCTCGGTCCCCAAACATATATTCATGAAAGACGTTTCACACAGGAATGATTTTCAACTCTCTCCAAGAAAAAAACTCAAAATTAAAAATGATGCGACCAAACTGCATACTTTCCATATTAACATAAGATAGGATCTGACTTTATTGATACCCAGAGGAGGAATTCGGCTGTTGCAGCAGCACAAAGACAGAAGAACGTACAGATACATGGAAGTAAAACTAAAAATTCAGCCCATAATTATAGTTAATTCCATGTAAATTATGTATATGAGTAATAAAAAAACCTAATTTCAATTATAATAAAATATTGCCTTCGCTTAAAACGTGTGGTGCTCCGACTGTCTGTTGCTGCTAATGACGAGACAAGGTCAAAAATAAATAAATGAATATATTTAAATTCAATATATTAAATGTAGCATAGTAATGCTGTATAACTTCCGAGCTCCATTAGAGGACGTGCGTTATATGTAGAACTGAACATGCCATCATCCGATGTAAGGCTGCGGCTTAACTACATGATCGGGTCCAATCAGGTGCTCTTCCTTACACAGTTCAGCTGCTTACATGGAACAGATGTCTCAGGGATGCACAAACGCTGTCACCATCTCTACACAACAATGAAGAGTCACAGTCGAGAGAAACTGTATAAAATCAGTCATGCTGTAACAACAAATCCTGATTTTTGGTTTGAAATTTTCTCTGTATGACCAAAACTAAAAATCTGGGTGCCTACAGAGAACAACAAACGACGATAGGCTGCAGTACCCGTGTAGTAATTATGCCGTTTTTCTCAGTTGTGATTTGCTACCAAAATGCAACTGAAAAACTAACATAACAGAAGTAATATCAGGTTATATATATGATGGTGGACCAGCCTATTCAATGAGGTACAAAGGAGCCTAGTATTTATTCATTCTTTTAATTGTTACCCTGTAATTACCCTATAACAACCAGTGATGGTGTGTAATTAGCGGACAGACCTTTCAGTGTCTAAAACCTGCATTCTTTCTAATGGCCAGCAGGATGACTCCATTGGCTGCAGACCCGCTCCATGCTTTCATCCAAATCTGATCACTTCTGGCTCCAAAAAGCCGAGATGGCAACAGCCATGGTGCGGAACTTAAGGCTTCAAAATGGTTGTTGACCAAACCAGTTGGTAACATCATGGTGGTTTATGCACTGTAACAAGCTATGTATGCATTGCTCCTTTTTTCCTAAAGACTATTTATTTATTTATTTAATTATACCCCAAATGAAAAGTTTCTTCATCTTCACAAACCAAAAGTGTCCAAGCTGGGTTCACTATTTTTTTAGCGTCCTCTGGAAACACTTCATAGTTTTGTATATTTTTATATCTGCAGTGCATTTTTTTTTTCTCCAAATGCTGCACACATGTTGTCAAATTGATCTTCATCTACTTGTGTTTTCTTCAGTTGCATGGCACTGAGCGCTCTCATCTACCTGTTCATACAACACATGCTGCATACACGTGGACACCTGGAGGCCTGTAACTCGCGTTAACATTTCACCTCCAGTGATGAAGTGGATTTTAAACCCAAAGAACGAGAGTGATGTCGCTTCAAATGTTCATGTTGTCATGTTGTTGAAAATTCTTGCTTGTCCTTTTAACAGTAGTGCAATTAGTGCAACAACTGGGTGCGATTCTCACAGTCGTACTTTATGTTGCAGGATGCACCGACGTAGATAAATCGGTTACTTGGTCGGCGGAGTGAGCTAGCTCTCATGACGACCACTGTGAGCGCAATGAGGCGTGATTTATTTTTTATCTTTGGAAGGCAGAGGAAGAGGGACGCACCGCAGACTGTATAATATGTGCTGCACAGGTTATACAGTCTATGGGGAACACACACCTGTAACTCCATCTCATTAAGCAGACAGAGGCACCAGCTCAACCCGGTATCACACCAAACCTACAGTTATAGTTTAACTGCCATCTTCTTCTACATTGTTACTAAATAGATTTTAGATCATTAATTATTAACGGCAGTAATCAATAATTATGCACAGTTCTAACCTAAATAAATGATTTCGAGCAGCACGAGTCGAAGATCATTTAAATCAAATAAACTGCAGCGTTGCATCAATGCAGCATTGATTTTTTTTTTTCAACAGAAATGTATCTACATTAAAAATGGAGGCCGCACTCACTCACATGCACGTTTATTGAAAATGGAAAATAAATGGTACGTTGCTACTCTTTCTTTGGGATCCCTCCCGCTGTGGCAATTCAGATGAACAGCGTGGCGCACCTATCAACATGATAACACGCAGGGAGCACTGCAAATAATCTCTCCGATGGAAGAAATAAAGAGCACAGAGGAGAATCGGAGCTCTCACAGACAGAAGAGGAAGTAAAGAGGACGTCCGTAACGCCTGCACACACTGAAAAAGATCACCACGACAGGTGACAGGTGTCAGTTGACACAGCACAGCATGGCTCGTGACTTGGAGTGTCCAAATGGACAACATCAATTATTTTAACATAATATGAGGCTGACGCTTTTTAACCTGCAACCAACCAACATATTCAACATAGAAGGACGATCGACTACGGTCCCTGAGGATAGAAACAACTATAAGCAAGACGTTTGTGCCACACCAAGTCCTGACCATGCTCTGACTGCACGTCAGTCATATGCAATGATATGAATTTAGCATAAAGAGTACACCTCTGTGTTCTGCAGGTACTTCCAGTCACTCGACAGTCGTACTGTGAAGAAAACAAAATGCTAATTCAGTACACTTTAAATGATGGATTACCTCTGTGAACTGTTTCTACAGACATAAATACATTCTGATGGGGTAAATTCATGGATTTGTGGACGAGTTTAGAACTTTTATTTTATGAGCATTGATGTCAACAGAAAAAAAAAAATCATGTTGTTCTTTATTTCCCTCTGCTCTCTTTTTAAAGGCATCGTAAGAAGTTACTCGTTATTAATATCCTGTTGAAAAGAGACAGACTGAAGAATATATCAGAATTTCCCACATGCTGTTGTGGTCTGCAGCGAGCTTTTCAATTCAGTTTATTCGTCACATTTAATCATAAAGAAATAATTATAGTGAAATGTATTCCTGTGAGCTCTTAATTAAACTCAATAATTAACATACTGCCTGTTTACCACAAGCTCCAAATTTCCTCGGCCACTCAGTCGATCTTATTTTGACTCGTGTCCATAAACTTAATGTAATGACGATGCAACGAGGAAGGGAGAACTTGAAAGATGATTTATTTAAATATTAACAACTAACAACATCATAAAAGATGATCGTAAATCTTGACCTGCTCCATTACCGACTTCGTCACACGATTTTCACGGTGGAAAACTTGAATTGATCCAGAACTCAGCTGACTTCTTCGCATATTATATCGTGTATTGTATCATGTGTATCCACAGCTTGGTTTGTGACCATGTGCACCCAAAACTGCTTTACGGCGTTACCGAACCTGTCGTGGACTGACAGTCCTTCTGAGTGCTGCTCTGGTGCATCCACAACCTTCTTCTTCAGGGTAGTGCACCACCTGTTGTATGTTCAGCTAAACCAACCATCGTAGGGCCTTGTGGTCTTGTTCGGTGCTGGTTCCTGTACCAGATTGTGTTGTTCCCCATCAGTATGCTCTCAGTGATGAAGGTGTGGAAACTCCTCAATATCTGAAGGGATGCCTTGAATTTCATTAAGGCGTCTCTGCCTCGTGTATCTCACCACAGAGTCAGTATGCAGCCTCCAGGTCAGGCCCGCCGAGGTACTCGAAGCTGTCAGCTCTCTCCACCGAGGACCCGTCGATATGAAGGGGGCGTTATTCCTCCTCTGCCTCTTCCCAAGTCCACCATCATCTCCTCCTTTAGTCTCGCTGTCGTCCAGGAGGGAGGTGGACGTCTTGACACCAGCGACCCGCTGGGTTCTGTTCTTCCTTTTTAGATATTGTTTTCAGGGATCAGCTGTCAGTCAATTCCAAGAGCAAGGCTTCGTTTTTAAAACGCTTATTTGCTTTTCTCAGATCAGATTGTGCGCTTTGTGTGCTTGCAGACTTTTAAAGGACAACAGAGGAGAGTTCAGCAGGAATCAAGCACCTTAATGAGCCACCAGACACCTGCAGACAGGTGAGCTGATGCACACTCTGATTGGCTTGTGACTGGCTTAGACATCAGAGTCAGACAGAAGTGCTCACTATTGTTTCATTTAAAAAGTTAAGTGAAGATAACTCTTCCACATTAATGAGTAAACAAGCTGCTCTCCATCAGTGAGCTGCCTGGCTGCTGGACGGCAGCGCCTCCACATGAAGTCTCCTCTAACAGCCGCTTCAAGCTCGCTGCACGCAACCGGGTCAGGACAGGAAGTCTGTCGTTTTCTCCCCCCTTCAAATTAAAAGCATGCGGCTTAAAGCCGATGTGTGTATGTTACTCGAAAGCACATCCAAACCGGATGCGGTGCTCATCACTGGCGCGTGCTTGCCTCGCGCGCCGCTGCCAATAACCTCGCAGCTGAAGGAGGGACTTTGTTGCGCGCTGCGTTGGTGGATGCTGTACAGTCAGACAGGAGGACCGGGGACTTGAAGAAAAAGCACTTTTCGGGATTTTCTCAGACTCACAGGCTATTTTTTCCCCTTTTTCCACACACAGCAGACAGACATCACACCGAGAAGCATGAAGAACCCTCTGTACTGGGCTGTGCTGGTCGGGATGACCATCCTGCTAATGGAGCAAGGTAAGTGATGGATTTTTGTCATTCTTGGAGCACTTGTTATCGCCATCTCTGACTCCTGTTTGTCCGTTTTGTCAATTCATCACCCGCCTTTAACGGGTGTCGCTTGTCGGTGTGTCCTCGCGCCTCACACATCTGACATCAGGGATGCTTGTCATCCATAAGCTGCGGCTTAAATTAAGCGATTAGTGAAGTGCAGCTGAGCTGCTGTCCTGGTGCCAGTGGCTTGACTCTCTAAGTATCCGAGTGGTTGCTTTTGGGTGTATTTTTACTCCGGTTCTGTCAGGCTGCAGCCTTTTCTCTCAAAGTTTAATCCTGCTGAGGTGATTCTCATCAGCAGCTTTGGCACTTTTTGCACCTTTTTTTAAAGAAGAAGTCATGATTCTCCATGCAGGCTGCAGAGCCTCCACTCACACTGCTTCTTATTCTCATGCACCTGCAATTAAAACTGAGCCCTGTTGTCCTTTTTCTTTTTTCTTTTGCTCTTTGTGTCCGCGGATCAGCCTGACGCACGGACCGCCGGACCGTGGAGGTCTTTGCCGCAAAGTTGATTAAGTATTAGTTCTTAATCCACATTGACTGCGTGGTCAGGTCATCCAAGTTAAGCCGTGGCAAGTTGGCTTTGCTGGGGAGAGACAGACAGACAGACAGACAGACAGACACCAGTCTTTCTGACCTTGCTTACACCTCAATTAAAAATTCAATCCAGTAACTACATTATGGCTTTGAACAGCATGCAAACAGAGGGCGCCTAAACAAAATGAAAACTTCACCTCTATAATCTTTAATCAACCTATTGTGTGTTTACCTTTCTTTACCTTCTCAAAGCTTCAAGCAGCCTATAATAAGACAGAGACTGAGAGAAAGATTAATGCCATTAAATCAGCCCTGTCCTTTGATAATGACCCTTGTAGTCAGAAGTGAACAGATAAATAAATAAGTGAGCCGAGGACACGAGAGAAAAGGAATGAAGTGGATAAATCAGTGGAGTCGGTGGAGGTTGGAAGGATGGAGGGGCATTTTTACTCATCAGCTCTCCACACCTCACTGTTCTGTTTGGCCAGCAGCCCTTTTGATCTTTATAGATGTCTTCGGCTGCACAAAACGCCAGAACTCCACAATCCAAAGTCCTGCTGTGCATGTGAAGAGTCAAGACTCCTGCACAGAAGAAATGAGCAGCAGAGTTGAAATAACAATGAATATTTAATAAAAGTTGCAGGTTAAACCACCTTGATGATTTGTTGTTTCCCAGTCGGAGCACGCCGACTTCATAATTCTGCCTTTTATCTGAAATAACACTTTTTATTCCTGTCAAATCTTGAACGAAGGTTGCGCAGCTAAACTTATGCGTGCAGTTTTATCACACAAAGCCCTGAGAGCGCAGACTCTTTGCACTTTTCAACCTAATTACTTATGTCAGATACTTGCTCCGTGTGCTTTAGTAGACCACAGAGAGCTTGTTTTTACCCATACTTATTGGAATTCGGCACAAACTGTCACTGTTAATGCTGCACATCAATACTTATGTTGCAAAAGAAACATAGTCATTATTCTGCAGGCGTGAAACGGTGCCGAGTGGAAGAAAACCACCGAATATGTGACAGTGCTTTAAAATATGCACAAATTATCGCTGGGACAGGCGTCGGGGAGATAACGGTTTGTTTTGTGCCATGTTGCCGCGCTATTAAAAAAAAAAATGTCTGCTTTTAATACACCTGCAAAAACACCCCACCAACACCAACCCCTCCTCCCATTTCAAGTCCAATCCATTCTCCAGGCGACATCAAAATTGTGCATTGGCATATCAGCAGATCTCTCGCAGAATCAGACATCAGATCAGATGAAATTGAAATGGTCCCCACAGGGAAACTGGGTCAACAGAACAGGGCGCAGATGATAGGATGAGGCCAATATAGATCATATTTGAAAAGATAAACAAAAAAAACACGTGGAGGATAATAAATGAGTGAAGATTTACAGTGAGCAGAGGTGTGGAGGGTAGGTCAGAAATCTCTCATTGAACCTGAATATGTTTAGTGTTTAAGGTTTAATTTTGATCTGCAAACACCTTTTTTGTTGTCTGAGAATGCAAAAATATTACAGTTCGTAGCGTTGGACTAATTCAGTCGAGACATCTCGGAGACATCTTTGGCCAAGTGCAGACACCCGCCCTGACCTTTTAAGAATGTTACCTGCAGAATTAATGTTGATGAGCGCTCGCAGTGTTTGTCATTTTAACGATCAAAAGCATCCGCCAGGCGAGACGAGGCAGAAGGTTTGTCGAGACGTTCTGGGTCATTTTCAAGCCAGGTATCCGATCCAGAAGAGAACCAGCTAATCCGGATCAAACCTCAGTCACTGTTTCTATACTCTAAGTAAATATGTGACTTCCTTTCCATTACTCAGTTCATTACTCAGTTTGTATCAATATGGGTTGAGCTGCCAAGAGTGCTGTCATCATTGTTTAAACATGCAGGACTGTGGGTCTATTTTTAAAATGGAAAGTAGCTGTTTCAGTAGCTCTTCTTATGGTCTGATCTGATTAGAATCACGCATGGAAGCAGCTTGTGCACATCGTGACTGCTCACGAGAGAAATAATAATATTTTGGCTCGTATACAGATGTGCGAGGGAGATATGCAGGAAGAACCCCGCAGGTCAGAGCTGGAGTCGGGTTGGGGTGGATGTAGAGATGCAGAGGGCAGATCACAGGAGCAGAGAGAAACGATCCAGAGTGATTGATAGAGACAGAAGGAGGCACCTGGGCTGAAGTGCTCTACTAGTTGGCTGGCGGAGGCTGCAGCCAATGTGGCAGGGAGCACTGTACATCTGGATGGCAGTCGACACAAATAAGTGCTCGAAGCGCTCCTTGGTGCACCTCGAGGGGGGAGGATGAGCCGAGGGCTGAAATTGCTGTGGGGCTGCGTCAGCTCACCGGAGAGAGGGTGGGAGGGTTCGTCCAAAATGAAGTATCAGTTTGTCTGTTGATGTATTTTGCGGCACACTTTATCTTTCTTTTTTTTTTTTTGTGTAGCAGAAAACACACAGACATCATGGATGGTGCATCAGGGTGCCATGCCCAATGAGGAAATGTGTGAATATTTGGAGAAAGGCGTTGATGTGTTGCTCTGTATAATCAATCGTAGATTATAAATGTGCGACATGTTGGCTTTTTTTAAATGGATTTAGCTGTTACAATAATGTAACAACATTTCCTTCTTCGTTATTAGTTCTCATATTTTGGAGCGCCTTTGGTTTCGCCTCCGCGTCTAATCTGTTTGAATATGTCAAGGTCAACTTCATGGTGCCTCTCACTAATTGCTGTCTTATATTATTTTCCACCATCTCAAATGTTTGGCACGGACGTTTGTGTGCCTTCACGTTCAACAGCAGAAAGGCACACAAAGACTGTGTGCCTGGAGTCAGCCGCTCAGATCTTTTCATGTTTTCTGTAAGGTGATGCAGCTCAGACAAAGAACACTGGAGCTGGTGTTACTGTTTCTGTCAGTGGGTTGAATATGTAAGTAGACTGTAAATTTCAGCTGTGAAATCCACAGTAATTTTCTGTGTTTGTGTCCAGTAAATTACTGTAAACCATTTCACAGTCAAAAACTACAGTAACCAATGATGTACTGTAGAGTTACTTGTCAACAGCTGCCAGTTAGTAACTGTGAATTTCACAGTGACCGGTTTACAGTGTAGCTTTGGTGCAGCTGAACCCGACAGTGGATCATCATCCGCCAGAACCAAATGAACAGACTCCAACATGTGAAGGGTAGGTGGGAAACAATCAAATGCTGACATCAGTGGGCGAGAAGGAAAAAGGAAGTTGCAGGAAAACAAAAAGCAACAACAGTCAAGATCAGAGTGAAACGTTCCAGAATGTCCCAGAAGAAGCAGCACATGTTGTTTTGTTTTTTTAACAAATAAAAGAACAGCGTTTCTTTTGGAGTATTAATCCAGCTTAAGATAAATGCTGGTAATGAGGCAGCCTCATTGTCTGAGCGGGCTGCCTCCTCCCTCTCTCTGTATGTGGCTGGGAGAAGACAGTGCTGGCTGTGTTGCCAGGATGCAGCACAAACTCTTGTGTTTTTTTTTTTTGGCCGAGACCCTCGCAGGCCTGTGTATTGTGCCCTTGTCCTTCCTCTGTCAGCCCGTGTCAGCCAAAGGCGAGAATTATAGGTTAGATCGAAATTTGGAGCAACAGCTGTTATTGGATGACCAGCTAAGAGAGCAGAGATGGATAGGGGTGGTGGTGGTGTTATGGGAAGCTGTGGTGTGCTCGTTGTATGCAGCCTTTTGTTAAAGACATTGAGATCATTGTTGATGGGTAGAGTGTGTTCTCTTCTTATCGCGGAGCTACAGCTACTCAGTGGGGATCTCAAGTCAAAAGAGGCAGAGCATGCTGCTGTAAAGAAAAATGTCTTTGTCCGTCTCCCAGTGCACGGTCCACATAAAGGCTGCGAGCAGAATATGCGGGGAGAGCGTGCAGATGGCCGACGGTGGCAGGTAGATTTTGCCACCTGTGTACAGTGGCGTGATATCGAAACATGATGAATTAATGTCATGTAAAATGGCTATGAGGTGCGATTAAAGCCAGGTGGCTTCTCAGCTGGAAAGCAAGAATTCATCCTCAGACTCTCATACACTCCTACACACACACACACTCCACTTACTCCTACATTGAGATGCTTTGACCTGTGTGCATGAGCATGAAGCACTGGAATGCAGCTTCTGTGCTCTGCACCACCTACCTGTACTCCAGGTAGTGATACACTGTCCCTTCCAAAGACTGGGATGAACTTGTTGCATACGAGCATGGTGAGGTCAGGATCTCGCTCACAGCTCAATCTTTTGGCTTGTAAAGACTTGTCAGAGGAGCCATTTTTTAAATTTACAATGGAAACCAAGTGAAATAAAATCACATCAATGTAATATGACAACTTAAACGATCTAAAAAAAGATCAGGACTTTCTTTTCTGTGTTTTCGTTCACTGTGGTGAAATCTAGAACGAGGTGCTCTGGGGTCTCGCGGGTTAATCAAATCTGATCTGATTCATGCACTGACATTAATTAAGTTCATTTCTTTGGCTTTTTTTCGTATGCTCTGCTCGACTGTTTGTCGCACAGTTACTGTATTTTAAGTATACCAACTCAAAATACCAGGAAGTTTACTTAACATACAAAACTTGCATATTTTTTACTTAAATGTAATCTATGTAACATTTTTCTTTTTACAGTGCTCAGCTCTCATATTCTCCTTCACACCTCCACTCATGCATATCAGCACACTTAACACAGCATGCCATTGCAAATTCATGTACAAATATGCAGTAAATCAAATTACAGTACGTCCAGGCAGTTGATATGAAGAGGCCCTCGGGTCTTATGGTCAATCGCCTGCTTTACCAGGTCATGTTCCAGGCTTGACCCAGACGAACTGTCCTGAGGTCAGCGGCTGATTGCAGGTCTCAGCCGGCAGCTGATCGGCGCTCAGACTGCTGATGGTTATTTCTGCTGGGAATTTTGAACAAGACAGTTTTATTTTACAAAGTCAGGAGAGAAAAAACACACACTTCTACATTGAGATGCTTTGACCTGTGTGCATGAGCATGAAGCACTGGAATGCAGCTTCTGTGCTCTGCACCACCTAGCACTGGAATGCAGCTTCTGTGCTCTGCATCTAGAACGAGGTGCTCTGGGGTCTCGCGGGTTAATCAAATCTGATCTGATTCATGCACTGACATTAATTAAGTTCATTTCTTTGGCTTTTTTTCGTATGCTCTGCTCGACTGTTTGTCGCACAGTTACTGTATTTTAAGTATACCAACTGAAAATACCAGGAAGTTTACTTAACATACAAAACTTGCATATTTTGGACTTAAATCTAATCTATGTAACATTTTTCTTTTTACAGTGCTCAGCTCTCATATTCTCCTTCACACCTCCACTCATGCATATCAGCACACTTAACACAGCATGCCATTGCAAATTCATGTACAAATATGCAGTAAATCAAATTACAGTACGTCCAGGCAGTTGATATGAAGAGGCCCCTCGGGGTCTTGTGGTCCGGGGCAATCGCCTGCTTTACCAGGTCATGTTCCAGGCTTGACCCCAGACGAACTGTCCTGAGGTCAGCGGCGGCTGATTGCAGGTCTCAGCCGGCAGCTGATCGGCGCTTCAGACTGCTGATGGTTATTTCTGCTGGGAATTTTGAACAAGACAGTTTTATTTTACAAAGTCAGGAGAGAAAAAAAAAAAAAGTGTTACAGGGCGAGTGAAAGGACAGAACGGGATGCAGCGGTTTATAAAGTATTCATTTCTTTCACAACACTTCGGATAAAAACAAGTATTTTTTTGTTTGTTTGTGTTTTGCGGTTTTAGTAAAAGTGAAAATAAAATTGAGAACATCTCTTTCGCAGGTGTTATGCTCTAACGCTTAATCGTTAAATTGGTTAATTGCTGCACCCCCATTATACATGTGCCCTCTCCACTAGATAGAAGGTACAGCCTGTTGTTGTTATTTTAAACTACAGACTGCACATCGTCGACTTTTGAATAAAATCTTTGGTAGCAAGAGAAATGTTGATGCCATCGAGCAGGAGGGTTTGTTTGTGACGTTCCCACAGACGTATGAAGGAGAGCTGGATACAGAGTTGGAGACAGGGCTTTGTTTATTCTCATGGAAGCTGTTCAGAGGTGCATGAAGGCCAGAAAATTTGATTTCCGGGCATAAAATTACCCAGATCCTCTGCATATGCTTTCAATCTGTGCACCCCACAGAGCAGGCATTAAGGATAGACCTCTGCTAACTCGGAATAAATCATTTAATCACGCGGCTCATCTATACCTTCCACATGTCATCGGACACGTCATTTCACAAGGTGATGCTTCACAGCTGTCACTTCGTTCACAATGTTGGCTTACGGTAAAAATATGTGCCTGTGTGCGTCACGTGATGGGACGCCATCGCCTCTCTTACCGGTGCTGTGAAATACAACCTGTCTCATGGCTGCATTGCATTGTGGTCTATCGAGTCTGCTGTTACAAGTCAAATTGGTATTTCTTCTGCTTCTATATGAGTTGAAAATATCTGGACGTGACATCCATGAAATAAGAAAGATACGGGGCCGAGGAGCAATATAGAGTCAGAAATGAAAGATTGATCACCAAGAGCTATTTTTATATTTCTCTGTGTGTGTGTGTGTGTGTGTTTCTTGTTGTTCCATAGCCTTAATCAAGAGCTTGCCTTGGATATGAAACTTTTCTTCATTACACTTCACTGTGCAATATAATATTAAGGAAATTAGACATATTATGAGATGATGAGCGCCTGTAAGTGAGAATTGTTCCTCCACAGATGTGAAATTGCCACTTTGGCTGTTTGAGGGAAACAACAAGAGGCCGTGTTTGTTTTCTAAAAAGGCAAATTGCAAATTGGAGGTAATTGTTATCCAGTTGTCTTTTTCATTCCTGTGGCGGGAAGCAATTTTCATGTTGCATTCTATTCCGGCGTTTAGTAATGCCTTTTTTTGTTTGTGCGTGCGTGTGTTTGGTATTTCCACAGGTTCATATTACAAATGAATCATTTCTGTATTGTTAAAAAAAAGTTTGTTGCGAGAGTTTAATGGAAGCCTGACTGGTTTACTCAGCGCGGGTCAACAATCAATTTTCTGGAATTTCACTGAAGGCTTTCAATAGTGAGGCTGCACCGTGTGCGCCATCGACAATTCAGCAGGAAACAAAGAAGGAAAACAACAATTTTCAGGAGATGAGCTGAGAAAAACATCTTTTTTTTTGAATATAATTAGATTATTACTGTACACGCTGTTTTTCATGCCTAACGTATAACATGACAAGAGGCCCATGGGTGGAGGAAACAGATCCACTGACTCTCCTCGAGGAAACTTCTGAAATGTTGATATTTGAAATGCAGATAAACACTGCCAGGTAAATCTGTCACGGGCAGAAAAATGCAATCGAAGTCAGCTTTTTGTTTATTTTTCATATTGTAGGTGATGGGAATGTGCTGAATAAAGTCCTTAGTTTGCACACGGCTTCACTTTCACTTCCTGGATATCACATAATGCACCGTCATCACGCAGTAGCAATACCTACAGTTGCACAAAAGTAAAGGCTAAGCTTTTTGAGAAGCATTTCCTCCTCCCCACACTTATTTTGCCAAGTCCCAGTGAAGTGGTCATGTGACTTGGTGGCCACAACGGTCTTTTGCCAGAGAGGGCTGATTAATAAGCAACAGGGATAGTGACTTCAGACTGCGTCCATTCACCAGGTTGTCGTGTCTGTGGAATGCTGCCTCCTTGAGAAACTCACAGCTCGTTAGTTTCTATGATCGAAATGCTGCTGCATGTATATATAGTATATATGTCCTTTGGGGTGAGGGGATGCCAAAGGCTGTTGAGAATCTGAAACTCCTCCGATGTTTTTCTGACTTTTGACTCAAAGGAACAACATTTCTGAAGAGTTCAGATGAGCTAAAGTAAAGAGGAAATTGCTGAAAGGCAAAGACTCCAAGTTTGTCAGGCATTTCAGAAATGATTCTTGTTAGGAGCATTATTTATTAAACAATGCCAGTGTGCAGCTGCAAGATATGGATTTTATAGCTACTTTTTGCATCTTATTTACATAATCTAACATCTGTTACTTTAAATTATTTATTTTTTGGCGTAAGTGTAAGTCAGACTCAAGTTATGACCTCAAATCAAATAACATACTGAATTATTGTCAGCTATTGTAGAAGGAATCTACCATTTTATATCATTTATATAAACATTTGGTACCAAAGCTTAATTTAACTTCATACAGCATTCAAAGTTTTGCCAACATATCCTGTTCATGATGGTGAAATGATACTGTTTTTGTGTTACACCATGTCCAATGTGAAGTCTGATGTTTGACTGAGATCTCCAGAATTGAAATCAGAGAATTAGTTTAATTTTTTCTGCTTCTGAAAATCAAAGTGTGTTTTTTTGTTCTCTCCCATATTTCAGTTTTCTAACAAATAGCTCGCCGTGAGCGAAATGTCAAAGAGGCTTAACACGTGACCTGCAGTGACAAAAAGCTATAAAGACAAACGCAAGGGATGGTACAGAATGCAGCAGAGAGAAGTGACATAAGAAGCTAGACAAGGAGTCACAGAGGAATCACAGTGAATGTCAGTGTTTGTCTGATGGTGCAAACACAACCGGGGACGTCTGTTTGACAATGCATGTCCGTTTCAACACGCCACAATTCACAAAGCAGAGCACACACATGTTGGAGCAGTTGGGAGAAGCTCAAAAGGATCAAGCCACAGTGTTGTAGCGTGTTGGCCACTGGACAATGGAACCAGTGAAGTCATATTTTGATTGAAGCCATAGCTGGTGCTTGCACTATGGGAGATGCACATGAAAACTTTCATTCTCATGCAAGAAGGCCAAAATCAAGAGAGAAGGAAGGAGCATCCAAAGCCAGATAATGACACAAGTTGAAACAACAGTTTATCTAACAAGAAACAAAAAGGGGCACAGTATAAATAATGAACGATATCTGCAACATGAACCCTGTGATAACAAACATAACCCTCTGTCTTGCTGTCTGACTCTAATTAAGTCTTTTGTTTCCTTTTTTACGGGTTTTCCTGCTTGGAGTGACCTTGCCGTCGTATGGGAGTTCCATTGTCTGTATTCTAATCAGCTTACCTGTAGTTCTTGCATCTTGAGTGGGAAATAGCCTCCTCTTATTGTGCACCTAATATCCCTCTCCTGTCCGCACTGATACAATCAACCTGTTTCTGGCACTATTCTTTACACACTTGATCGTGGAGACTTCCTGGCCTTGGAGGAGCAAACTAAATCTTCCATATGTTCTTTTTATCTGATTTGAAATCTCAAGGGGGGGAAACAGATATATAATTTAGGTGGGCAGGCAGCAGATACCAACATCAATCTTCTACCATCACCTGCCCGGATCCTTGACATCGACACTGATAAGATGGCCACTCGAGACTCGGCCCGCCCTCGTGCACTAATAGCAGGGAAGGAGTCTTGCAGTTGGGGGAGTTGGCTTTATACAGAGGGGGGCGCTTAACTTGTGCAGCAGTATGGTGGTAATTCTGAAGCAGATGGTACAGTTAGTGGTTAGAAAGCACATGGTCTGTGGAATAATCTGTGTGCAATTATTGGGGGCTTTGCCTGGGCATTCGTGGGAAGCATTAGAGATAATATTTCAATTAGCGCTATCATTGATTGTGCTGGAAGCCCTTGGCAAAGGCCTTTTGTGGTGAAATCTGAGAGAGTGTTAAAGGAAACAGTTGGGCCTCCTGAGAGAAGGAGTCTTCATTAAAGATATAGTTGTCATATTTTTTCTCTCCTGTTAAAAACCTTATAGATGAGCTGCAAAGTCTCATCATTCCTCTATCTCCTTTGTTTCTGCTGAGCTGATATGTAACCACCTGCAAACAAAGGTGACAGTCTTCCCAACAGAGGAAGAATGGATCAGGAACATGGAGGATTAATTTTAAATTTCCCACTGGGGGAGGACAGGCCACGCTGAAGTTATCTGAATCATTCCTGCAACCTTGTGATTGATGAATGCAAAGTTAACAGATCGATACAGCTGTTAAAGCACCCCTGAAAGGACCTACAGGCTCCTGCGGTGTCACGAAGGGCTGATAAGAAAGACAGCGGAGAGGAGTTATGAGCATTAAGAAGCTTAGTATTTTCTGTTTGTTGTTCACAAGTGCATGAATTTGCAGGTCCACGTTCAGGATACTCATGAAAATTTAACCAGGATTTTCCACATTATGGATGTTATGACAATCATGTTCTAGTCTTGAGTGATTCAGCTGAGCAAACAAAGAACATGACATCCATAGACCCACCCTGTGCTCGTGAATATTTATGAAACATTGCTTATCCAAGGAGACGTACTGTATTATACTGAAGACTAGAGTGGATTTTTAAGGCTGATGTATAACAATAGTTTGGAGCAAGAAAAATCCAATGATTAATCCTGAAGCTTAATATTATGACGGGATGAAAAACATTGCTGTGCAGTCGCGGTTTGACTGTCAGCCAGGGTGCTATTCAGAATGTAAGTCTGACAAAGATAATATTTTAGTTATGTGCTCATCTCTGTCAGTACATGGCTGCTTTACAATCACTAACAACCTGGTATTTCAAGAAGGCACCAGCAGGACAATAAGAAGCACAAAACACACATTCCACCACAGTGCTCAGTTCAAGCAACAATTAATGAGTCTTTCTCAGGAAGCAAATAAACATCCTCAGCCTGGGACCAAGCGACAACCTCCGTGGTTGTGAAGTAAAGCCAATGCCAAAGTGTCAAACTGCACTTCCTCCAACGGCCACTTGAGGCTGGCAACAGAACAAGTCATATCTCCATAAGCCCCCATGTTCACAGCAGAACATGTTTACAGCCTGGTACAAAAAACAGTTTTGGTCTCTGTAGCTAATTTTCACTGTGCTGAATTATTTACCTCGCTCGTTCAAATCATATTATATTATTATTATTATTTTAAAGTTATTAAAGTTATGCAGAATTCACAATGTGGCCGTTCTGAATGACAGGTAGGTGCCGTCACAGGTGGCTTGCTTGAGCATTCATGTTTCATTCAACTTCGATCGGCGTCTTCGCCCATTTTAGATTAGTTGCTAGGCGACCTCCATGTTCTATGCTTAAGACTCAATACAACCAATCGGCAATGAAAATAAACCCAAGTGGTGCCTCTTGTGTCTATTAGACAGGTTTAGTGATCCTCTTCAGATTTCCACAGTTACCTCCCACTGCTGTCAGCTTGATTACTATGAATTACCGAGTCTTTGCTCACTGCAAGGGTTTGGCGAGTTAATCAACAATCATTCTCAGGATGGACTGGGTCTCTTTGACTGGTGAGTAGATGCACCATGATAGATTTTTCCCTGAGTTGACGTGTGTGCATTATACAGTAATCACTGGTAGTGCCTACGTAACCATCGCCACTCTCCGAGACAAGAACGTCAAAATGATGATAGTGGACAACCTTACATCACCAACAAGTATCTGAGAAATGTTGCTTCTTTGCATCTGGCCTGGTGTGTTATGGACCTGCTCTAAAGTAGATTTCTAATTGCAATCACATTAGCAGCAGCTGTCTGAGATGAACCCATTTAACGGGCTGATTAGAATGAATGCATGAATCAGTGAATGTTTGTACGAGCTTCCTGGTGGTAAAGCTGACAAACAGCAGCTTTCATGCACCTGAATGCAACAACCTGAGTTCTTTTAATTACTTTAACATGGATTTACAAAAAATGATCAGGACACCATTTTAAAAAAAATCTGGGTTTTGTTTTTTCTGCAGGTCCAAAGTGCCACAATCTTCTGCATGAAGCTATTTTCTTGAAGAAGGTGTAATTGCCAAAAAGAGTTTTATTTGTTACAAAGACCAGACGTGTGATTTATCCTCCATCCCCAGAAGAAGTGTAATATCTTAATTTGGTTTCTTATCTAGTGTTTTCTTTGTATTCTGGGAGCACTGAGTGTAAATAACAATCACGTTTTCTCAGAAAAAATAATATAATGTTTCATTAGTGTGTGAACTGAAAACAAACTTGGCAGGAAAAGTTTAATATGACTGTTGTTTCAGGACTTCATTTACAACCTAATTCTCTTCAAAGCGACTTGCATTACTTCAGACTTTACAATGCTCATTAAATTTCATGGAAGCTTATGTAGGCCTGCCTTATAATTAATGCTCAACGCTTGAGTGGCAATCTTAATAGTCTTTTAAATGGTCAATACAAAAATGAATGTTTCTCATTAATCAAAATCCAGTTGCTGTGATTTCTGCTAAGCCATTTCCATAGCGTTGCTATAACACACTACTCATTTAGGCCAAAAAGCCATTGTCCCAAATTAAAAAAAAACTTTGTCTTCCTTTCTGTTAATGTGAAAATCTTTTGGGGGTTAGAAACTACAGTATATTTGTCCTGAAAAGCCGACGCATGCTTTCAGTGGGAATATAAGCTTTAATTATCAAGTCCAGCTTTTCAAAAAAGGCTTTCTGGACATTTTCCAAGTCTGCAGGAATCCTACATTTCCAAATGGCAGTGCAATTAAAATAGTCATAAAATCAGTGTGATTCTGCCCTGAACCAAGGCCAACACACTCAATAACTTTTAGACTGGTTGTGTATGTGCAAACTGCTCGCTGTTCCACCTGGTATGAGAAAAAACAATCCCACCAAGTGAGAGCTTTTCCCTCACTAACTGAAAAAGATATGCAGCGTTGGGGAGTAACTAGTTATGTAATGGAATTACATAATTGAACTACAAAATTAATGTAATTGTAATCAATTACAGTTAATAATCAAAATGTTGCTTTACAGCCAAACCCCACCGGGCCCGCCTGTGGCGCGTCGCATCATCGCGAGTAATACATGGCCGTTCTAGTCAGTGTATCAAACCCCACCGGCTCCGCCGTGGTCCGTTTCAGACGCGTCCCAGAAGCGCCTCTGCGCTCGGCTACGCGTTGAATACTGTTTTATTTTTGATGCTTGACGTGAGCAGCACGTGCCAATTTACACAGAGCACCTCGAGCGGGCGGAAGGGTAGGCACAGAAAAAGCAAAAAGAATCCAAACCAAAAAAAATACTAAAGCCGCCTTGTTGGAATAACAGCAAAATAATGACACTCTCCCTGCTCAATCACAAACAATGCATTAGCAGCTATTTAGGAGCCTATTATAACCGAGCCGTTATTGTCACGGTCTAGTTATTATTCTATTCTGCTGTACTTTTCCGAACCATTAGAAGAAACTCACCGCAGGTCGCTTGGACCTCATGTCGTCAGTCGACGCATCAGCCTTTTTTTTCCCTGCTGTGTCATTGTACACAGAGCAACACAAGGAAACAGCATGTTTCATCTCCAAGTTACCTAAATGCAAACCTAACCCATCACCACCGTGGATGTTCGAAGCATTGGTGAGTCTCACTGGAAAATGATGGGATAATAATTTCCATCTATTCTGCTTTTTTTTTTTCTGCAAAAAATGTTAAATTACTGAGATAAAAAACACATTTCCAGTGGAAATCAACTGTAGATAGGGTCATTTATGGTACGTCATACATAGACAGGTCCTTATGTCTGTCTTTACATTTTCGTATTACACACAAAGTCACATTTAGGTCTGTAAAATGGACTTGTAATAGCTTTCTAAGAGTGAGTCATTGGGGTTATTTTATAGTGAAGACATCTAGTTGGGAACAGAATCACACAGCTCTGAAATATGAAAAATCCATTTTAATTTCACATCAACAGCACATCAGTTGGATGAAGCCAAATGATTCTTGATTTACCCGCCGGGCGGTTAGATAATGGCACAGAGTTACGTACCTGCAAGATAGCTTTTGTTAGCATGACTGCAGATGACTGAAGAGCCCCGCGTGGAATCGTATCGGGATGTAACGCTGAGCCATGTACACCATCGGACTGAATCATGACGAATAGCATACAACCAAGCACAAGTTATTAGACTTAGGAGCTGTTTTACTACACAGAGCCACAGCCGTGAGACACATCATCTATAGTCTGAAAAATAACTGCAGTACTAACTTGCGGTATATTCCTTTTCTGCCATTGTGTTCCTGTGGGTCCTGAAAAATAAATCCTGGGATGTCAAAACTTTCAGGTACTAGCTTGACCCACAGCGCTCCGCTACAGGTTGGAAATAGCTGTTCCTCAGTATTTTATATCTCAACATGAAATACTGAGAGAGAACAGCTATATACACCGGCCTGGTCAAGCAAGATAGTGGTTTGGCAAATAAAACATGGTCTACTGGAGAGATATGCAATGTGTTTTTAAAGGTCCAGTGTAGAAGATGAAAGAAATGGAATATAATATGCATAACTACATTTTTATCAGTTTATAATCGCATAAAAATAAAAATAAGAATTGTGTTTTTGTTACCACAGAAGGAGCCTTTTCTATCTACAGACGTTGCATGTTCTCTTCCATGTTTAACTGTGTACGGTAGCCCAGAACGGACAAACTAAACGCCGGCTCTAGATAAGGCCTTTTACATTTTACACCAGTTTCTTCTTCATGCTAGGAAGGAGAGGCTGAGGCGAAGGGGCTGCAATCTGTAAGTATAATGCTAGATGCCACTAAATCCTACACACTGAAGACACTGTTATTGCTCCTTTGTGTGTATTTGCTTTCATTTTCTTCATTTCTTATCACACTGAATAAATACGACTGTCTCAGTCTCAGAAGAAAACTAAGTTTAGTACCGCTCTGGACTTAAACAAACATAAGCTGTTGTTGACCCATAACGTGTTCTTCTCAGTCGCATATTGTGCTTTGTTCGTTCAGCTGTATCAGCCAGGTTTCAAGTGTGCTGTCCAAAAAAAACCCCAAAGAAAATACAAAGTGAAACAAACATCCAATTTCTGAAAATGAAAGTGCTTTGCAGTGACGAGCGTTAAGAGCACAGGCAGACTTACATCAGTCGGGTTTTCAATGACCAGCCAACCAGCACAACTCCACAATTAATTCTTTCCTTCACAGTGTTTGTTTCACACTAAGATCACAACATGCTTTTAATATTTCATACCTGCTTCTCACGATTGCCTCAGTGCTGAAAAACAGCTCACTTTAAAGGTTTTTTTTTTTTGCATAAAGATATTAATCAGACGCAGTCCGCACATGATGTTCCTCTCAAAGACACATGAAGGAGACGCTTCCTCGAGACACACCCAAGATTAAGAGCCGGGTCGTCTCCTCTAAATGGGTGACTTAGTTTATTTGGCCAGTTAACAGATGCAGTCTAAAATCCAGCCTCAAATATTGGCCTCCAACCGCTCCGCCTACTCCTCTGGCTTACCTGCAGCCATCTGTTGAGAGGCAGCAAAAGACCAATAAGAGACTCTTGCTTTTGCAGACCGTCTTCTCTTTCATCTTTTTTGTTTTTCGGGTATATTAATTGCACACTGTGCGCTCTCAGTGTGATGGAGATGCTCTTTTTCCCAAATCTCCAATCTCTTCTCTGTCTCTTAACAACTTAATTAAGTTTTTTTTTTTTTTTTTTTTTCCCCCACATGCTAACAATGAGCACAGGAGAACGGATTTTGGACAGATTAGTGCTGAGAGAGTTGAATGTGTATTCTGCTCATGGCATCATGTTTGATGTCGGTGTATCTGTAGGTGAAATACTGCCATCAGCAATGACAGCATCTTCACAACTGACCTTAAAGCGGGTTCTCTCTCTCTCTCTCTCTGTCTCTCTGTCTGTCTCTCTCTCTTCCTTTCTACCTTTATACCTTTTTGCTAGGTCGATGCAGAAATCTCCTCATTTAGCAGTGACATTCAGAGTGCTCCTTCAGTGTGAAGTGCCTGCCTTGGATGAAAGGGATGCTAATTTTAATTAGTAATTACCCATCCATCCATCCATATATCCATTTCCTACTCCTTATCCAGATTATTAATTAATCTGTTGGTTATTTGTTGGTGTGATTTATTGTTCAGTCAGTAAATTGTCAGATTCACTTAATAAATGCAAAGGAATATTTTACAACCACATATTTAGAAATATGCTAATACACCTTCTTGGAAAGAGTTCAATGAGAATATAATAATAAATATGGCGCCATAGACAGCAGGCTATTATCTTAAGACTGGAGGCAGGAGAAATGATCAAGCCTGGCTCTGTCCAGCAGGTCTAAAGCTCACTGATTAACACATTGTATGTGGTAGACTTTTTCTTGACATCCCGGAGTCTTGTCGTCACCTCGGGGTTGCCAGGAAAGTCACTGGCTCCCAGTCAAGGACTAGTTCCACCTAAGCACCGCCTAACTCGCTGTAGAACCACAACTTTTTGTACTCATTCATCAAACGAGGTATATCGTGCTAATTAGTGAGCTTTAACAATTGGAATCATCGCTATTGTTGTTGTTGTTGTTGCTGTTTTTCTTACAGTGATGATTGTTCCAAGGCTTGTCAAGCTCGTGTTCATCGACTGATTATGTATTCAGTATCTGCATTTGTTTCTTTCAGTGGCTTCGCTGTCTTTCTTTTTTGTTCGTTAACATAATAAATGTAATTTGCATAGATGGCAGGGTTGGTTAGCATGTTTGTCTGAGACAAAGGTAGCGCTCTATGACTGCCATGTTCTTAATTGGTTATTATCAATCAGTTAATAAGTGGTGCATTCATGGCCACGTTGACTGTTTGTCACTGATTTTGTTAACATTGCATAATAGATATCACGCTCAAAGTTGCTTAACGATGTAATAGGCTAATTGTTGAGTGTGGTGAGTCCAAGGTTAATGTGGCTTTACAAATGAAGCTTCATATTGCGTGCTGCACATTGTCTACAGTGCCAGCAGAGACGAGGAGAGAAGGTGCAGAGGAGGCAGCTAGAGGAAGTCTCACAGAGCCGCTTTCAAAGACGCAGCTGGACGACAATGGACTGAAATATAGGAGACAGTTTTCTTCTTTCAGTTATCTTCACTGGGTAGTTTTGTATCTTGTTAAAGTTGCAAGTAAGTTTTAATGAGTGTAAAATGATAATATGAGGTCACATTTTAGCTTGAAATGAAGTGCAGTTTTATGGAAATGATGTAAACAACTTTTTTAGTTTTTTAATTTGATTCCATTCTTCTAAGTTCATATATTAATGCACACAAGTTTGTGATGTGAGTGTGGACAAATATTCCATATAATGTGATCAGGGTAAGGATCAGAGACTCTACAGCAGAGAGGAGGATGACTGCAACAAATGTGAAGCAGCAACATAAGCAAGCCATTACCTGTTTTGGCCCATTGTGTGCCCGATTGGCACCAACACCATGTGTGTTTCCAGGCAATGGCAGTCTGTCTGTCTTGCATACTAATGCTACGCACCACGTAAGAGCTGGAATAAGTGCTCAGCAGTAACTTCTGAGATGCCACTTCTTCATCTGTATTACTAAACTTTATTTATATCGCAATTTATACCTAACACAGTTGAGACAAAGTGCTCTATGAGGCAGGAAAGGAAGAAATAAGAGAGAAAATAACAATAATTATAGTAAAGGCACATCGTCACACAGAGTCCATAATGACAGCACAGGCCTAGTTAGTGAGTAAAGTATGTCTTAAGATGACTTGAAAATTGGATGGTGGGAGGTATAATCACGGGCAGCAGGTATGAAATATTAGGAGCATGTTGTGATCTTACTGTGAAACAAACACTGTGAAGAGGGTGAGAAAAAGGGAAGACTTAATTGTGGAGCTGTGCTGGTCGGCTAGTCATTGAAAACCCGACTGATGTAAGTCTGTCTCGGCTCTAAACATTCTTCGCTGCGAAACACTCTCATTTTCAGAAATTGGATGTTTTTGTTTCGCTTTGTTTTCTTGAACAACTCGCTCGAAAACTGGCTGATACAGTTGAACGAACAGAGTTTAAGGGCAGTGATGGAGAAGACCCCGTCACCATAACACTTAGTCCTGGATATCGGGTTCGACAGCAGTATTCGCTCAGATGAGCTTAATTCTCTCCCAGTATATACGGGCTGTTCTTTAATGTAAGAGGGGGCGAGACCAAACAACAGGATTTTAAAATCAATCCTGTCGTGAAGGGACGGAGGCAAGAACACAAGTAAAGTGGACTAAAGTTAAAACTCTGTCTACTGCATTTTAAACTACTTGGAGACGAGTGACACCAAAATTGAACAAGTTGAAATACACTGAACAAAAATATAAATGCAACACTTTTGTTTTTGCTCTTATTCATGAGATGAACTCAAAGATCTAAAACATTTTCTATATACACAAAATAACCATTGCCCGTGAACTGAATGTTCATTTCTCTACCATAAGCCGTCTCCAAAGGCGTTTCAGAGAATTTGGCAGTACATCCAACCGGCCTCACAACCGCAGACCACGTGTAACCACACCAGCCCAGGACCTCCACATCCAGCATGTTCACCTCCAAGATCGTCTGAGACCAGCCACTCGGACAGCTGCTGCAACAATCGGTTTGCATAACCAAAGAATTTCTGCACAAACCGTCAGAAACCGTCTCAGGGAAGCTCATCTGCATGCTCGTCGTCCTCATCGGGGTCTCGACCTGACTCCAGTTCGTCGTCGTAACCGACAGATTTTATTTGTGAACAATATTTGAGAGAAATGGTTATTTTGTGTATACAGAAAATGTTTTAGATCTTTGAGTTCAGCTAATGAAAAATGGGAGCAAAAAGTGTTGCATTTATATTTTTGTTCAGTGTAATTGAGGGAGGATATGAAGGCACGCGTGACGTTTAAAGTGAGCTTCGGGCGAAGCTCTCTAAACGTTGCTGTAGTCCTGTAATCTGTCCGCAGCACGTCCGTTCACCTGCACACATTTGAAGTTAAACGTGCTGCTCTGTCACGTTTCGGTTTCAAGGTCACCCAGCTGAACTGAGTTTTTTTATAATTCATGTTCAGTGGCTCTGCACTGACATGGGACAGCTTTATTATCTTGATCCTCCACAGCAGGATGGCTGACTGCAGCATGTGGAAGTTCTTTCATTAATTTTACAGTCTTGTCTAGTGTCAGATCTCTTGCATATACTTAGTTCATTTTGAGCTTCTTTACATTGATTTGATGGGATTTTGTAAAACATACATTCACTTTCATTTCATCCTGACTCTATCTCTTTGCTGCTGACTGCATGTGATGTGGTACACTTTAAAAAGCTCGGGGGTGGAAACAACTTTTTTTTTCCTTTTGCAACAATTTTGTCATTAACCCCAATCTAAGTGCTGGTTGACTCTGGTGGAGTCTGCTTTCTGCATCATCCGTCTGTGCTCTGACTGGAATGTTTCAGAAGAGACACATTTTTTTGGGCCAAACAGCAGCAGTGCAATTTTCCACTTCTACTGTGAATTACAAACACGACGACTGCAAAACCTGCGAAAAGTACTATGTTATCAATTTTCTGACCCTGTAATAAATGTTAAAAGAACCATTGTGGGCACACATGTACGAGTGCTCAGACTCCATGTGACTGTGCAGTAGAACATTCTGGGATTAGAGATGTACAATAAAGGATTTACGGCCTAGCGTGTTGGGTTCGAGGGACTCGGCACATGCACAGCGAAAGCTCTCATCTGTCTCTCTTGAGGAATCCCAGGATTTCTTTCTGAAAGTGGGAATAAATTGATGAAACTGATCCAGTGATTTATTCACAAGGATATTTAAAGCAACTTAGAAAAATGGCTGATGCAGAATCTGACTTAAACCATCTCAGATTGGGACAGTCATATCCTTGAGGCTAGCCTGAGGCTATTCGGAAGGCCATGCATTGGTAATGCCCTCTGGGAAGGTGGACACCAGCCGGCGCCATCCATAATTTCTTTCTGCTTGAGTGTCCCAGACAGCATGGATGAAAAAAATGGCTGAGGCACTCGTCTTTTGTGTGTTCATCTTGCTCAACATTGGAGATTGACAGAGGCCTATTTGCTGTAATGGTAATAGCTGTGGGTGCTTGCTGTATTAAGGCTGATTGGCTAAAGGTTTAAGCGTGTCTGATTTACTCCCACAATCTGCGTGCACTCCTATGTCTCGCTATCAGCAACTGTCAGCTGAAACCCATTCAGAGGGGCGCACAGTCTTATCATAAATGGTGTAATGCATCCTCGCCGTGCATGCTTTTTGTGCCTGCTTTTTCTCCGCATACCCACGCAAAGCAGATACGGTGGACAAGTTCATTGGTATGTACATGGTGTTCTAAAATAAGGCGCACCCACACTGGGATCATCAATAGGCTGACAGTGTTGTGGTGGTGGTGGTGGTGGTGGAGCTGAGAAGTCAAAATAATATCTAAATCAGGAAATTCTGGGAAGTTCGAGACTGAAATGAATCATTCCTGTCTCATAGCATTTGCTACAGCAACCTCTTTGAAAATCCTGACACACTGTATCTCTCCTGCCAGATGGTGGGCCTCTTGGAAGTTGTTTTCACAGGGGTTCTTTTTGCTCTACAACCAGGTACCACAAGCACTGGGAAGTAATATTGCCATTAGCATGCAAAAAGATGCTAAGGCCTTGTTGTTGTTTTTTTCATAAACCTTGGACTTGTTAGCTCTGACTCATTGTCGTATTTCTACCTGACCAAAGTGGGTTCATTCAAATTACAAAAAAACTGCAGTATTAAAATCAATACTGTATAATATCTGCGGTTATTGTGGACCTAGTGTTTGTGTTGTATCTAGCATCCCAGGAGACAAATACATCGAACACGAAATATGCAGTATATGAACGTGATCTGTGCAAAATTACTGTAATTAGAAGGCAGGAGCTGCGTTTGTATATGGAAATGTATTTTTGTGCAAGAAATTGAGAAGAAAAAACTTTTAATCTCACGACTGTTAGTTCGTCTAATAGCACACCTCTGTCAAAACCTGCACAAACAAGGTTACACAAGAAGAGAGGAGGACAGGGACAAAAGCAAAGCAGAGGATTACACCAAGAAAACCAATATCATGGTCAACAAACGTTTATGTGGAGGTCTGTATTATATTGTTATGGCTTAGGTCATCTCTATCCCTCAGAAGGCGAGTAAACACCAATAAACTCTGTTGCACCTTCCCTGAGTTAATGCCTTTATCTTAAGGTGAGACGTTTCTATCCATAATAAACTCGCATCTGCACGGGGGAAAAGAGTTTGCATGCAAATGTTGTAATGAGCATGAAAATGAACCGCATGCCTCTGCAAGATCACAGCCTCACATATACTGTACCTTAGGCTAAGTTTCTGGAAGTTGAACTAGTTTTGGCAGCACAAACCTGCATAGAAACTGTGCAGAGGCAATTTCAGGCAGTGATTTTTTTATTTATTTATTTTTTTTGAGGAAACTATTCGTCTGTGTTGTATGATCCGAAATTTCATCATTCCAGTTTGATTACAAGTTGTTTAGACATCAAAGTGGACCAGCGGTCCACTGAAGCACACACTGTATCCAACGCTGTCCTCATTGTACTATTTTTCCCTCGTGTTTCCTGTCACTGTCTGCTGTCAGGCATCAAATAAAACTAAAATTGACACAAAAAAGTGTTACAAATGCATCACAGGCTTTCTTTGTGTGGCAGGAAGTGACAGAACGAGATGCTGCGGCGCGCCTCGACAAGTGACAACGAATGAACACTCCTTCAGCGTCCATCTTGGCATATACTGTATTATGCTCTGCTGTATTGTACCTTCTGTTGTAAATGCAAACTCCATCTCTGATCAGATCTGCCCCTTCACCCTTTTAATCAAGTAAAATCTCACTCGTCTTCGCTTTACAAGATCTTCTCCATTAAGTCCCAATGCCATCTGAAAGTCATTTAATTATCCTGTGCATCTCCTGGTATCTAGTTTTTAGTTCACAAGTAGACTGTTGGAAGCTCACCTAGCTTGGCCCACTAAATTGATGAAAATAATCACCCCCCCACGCCCCCCTTCCATTGCCCTTGGGCAGAGGAGACACGACCAGCGCTTGAAGATTCCTCAGACAGGCTTATTATTAGGCCCAGACTCAGACATGTTTGACCTTTTCGACTCTCCAACCCGAGCAAAAAAAGAGGACGTCATTAAGAACTCAAGGTCGGAACAGATAGACTGCAATCAGGTAATGATAGGGAGGCCCTAATGCTCGGCTTCTGAAGAGTTGGTCTTGAAAAGTGTTTAATGTAGCTCTATTTATTGAGAATACTTTTCTCCGCGCCGGGCAATTTCATTGTCCCTCATTGTTCAGACAGCTGCTTCTGTGCTATAGGCCTTAATGTTCGGTCTATTAAGCAGAAGTCAAATGAGTTCTGCTCCTACTATCGATTTCACTTGTACTTTGTGATGGCTTAATATAAAAAACACAATTCCAATATATGAACACCCGTTACATGGCCTAACCTGTGCGTCTATTGTCTTTAAATATACTTTTTCACAGACTTTGATTGGAACATTGTGCGCTGGGGAATGGAAAAAAAAAAATCAATTCATTTGAATTGGAAAAAACAATTAATAATAAATTCAGCAATAATAACAACAGTTAAAGGCATCACATTGAATTTGTTTTGCCAAATTTCCACTTAGATTTCAGCGATTCGCCAAATAACAACCATACAGAAAAATGTTGACGCCATACGCATGACGAATTCAAATTTATGTAACTCAAAAACAGCCTCTTATTCTGCTCCTGGCTTGCAAAAATGAGCCTTTAGCTCCTGTCTGGTTGCTACAGACTTTACCTCGATGTGTCTGTGTCACATTTCCTGTTTTTTATTGTTCAAAATAAAAGAGGCCACTTGGCTAAAATCGTGCAGTTTTAATGCAGGATACTTGTGGGCTTGGGGTGTTTGCATGTGCTTAACTAAGCCAAGCAAGTTAGTTGTAAAGTTAATTAACAGTAACTCCTAAGTGGTTGTGATTTTAAATCCCCCTCAAACCCCCTGCAGCAAGCCGGAGGGGAGGCTTGTGATTAGGATTTCTCTTAAGTGGCTCTCCCGCCTACGTGCTCACATGAATCACTGCATCATTTTGGCTTTCACATCAAATCCTACACAGGAAAAGCTGTGCAGGGGTAAATCTGCATTACTGAAATCACATTTTAAGCTCTGTAAAGTCATATCTTTCTCTCAGATATGATGAGATCTTCCAGCGCTGCCAGTGCATGTTTATTGGCGATGCTGAAACCCCTTCGCAGTGAATTTGTAAAGTCATGTCACCAGCTTCCATCAAGGGGGATAAAGTAGAAGTGGCTTTAGTGTAGTGCTTTGCAATCACTCCTCTGTCTGTTCCCCGGCTCAAGCCAGAGGTGGAAGCTTGGCCATCAATATTCTCTCTCTCCTTCTGTGCTCTCCTTCCCCCCCTTCAGTCTTGTCCCAGACAGACAATTGCTTTATTAGATAAGGAGCAGTGGACCCACCAGATCTAATGCTACGCCTTGTTCAAAGTGGGGGAATTGCATATTCCCACCTCTACAATTTCAGGCCATTAAGCTCTGGATACATATGAAAAAAAACAAAAAAAAACATGGCTGCTTGTAATCTTTACAGCCTAGACTGAAATTTTAGTCTGAATATTTTCATAAAAATGTCTTAAAATGGTCTGCATACACTGTAAAATGCTATAAATAGTGATATGACAAGAATATAAAGATATTTATCGAGCAGTGCAGAGCGAACCACGTACAGCAGAACTCCACAGTCTCTAGAAATCTTTCCTGAATTAGAGTCCTGTCATTACTGCTGATTAGCACCATTGATTGTTTCCACCAATTAGCATTGGTGCTAGCGCTAACGTGGTGAGCACATTTGAAAATGTAACTCATTTAAAAAATCCCAATGGAATCAATAAACACTAATCTGTTACAGCAGCCCCATGAAACACTGTACTCATGACTAAATTATGGACCCCCTGATGACTTTTGCGTCTTATTGGTCAGTACCAATCGTTTTTGCTTTAGTTGCAGTAGCAGCATTAAAAATAAATCAAGTCCTGGAATGCCTTGAAAATAGAAAATCTGCAAAGTCCTTGAAATTCAAATGTACCGCATAACACTGTCTCAACAAAGTTTTGTTCATTAAGTCGTTTTAATCAATTTCTGACGCCACCGTCTCTGACTCATCGCCAGCTCTTCTTTCTGTGTCACCTTGATTGCCCATTACTGAAAACTAAATATGCCAGGACAGTGTAGATTTAATCCAGCGTCCATCGGCTGCTGACCTCCTAACCGGTTTGAAGGGAACAACTCGCTGGGCTAAACACAAGACTTACCCTGAAACCCCACCGGACACGTCTCCCTCACGTCGCTGTTTTGGTCCGTCCTGCACGTGACTAGCGTTTCAGAAGCGTTTATCCCTCCAGACTTTGTTTACTTGGTCAGATTTGGTCATTTTCCTGGTTTATGTTCTTCTAAACATGCTTCTACATGTGTAAATATGCTACGTAGTTCATTTGTTTAGCTTTTGTCTGTTTTTACGACCGGCAGTTTGCACGGGGTGGCGGCGGCGTCCGTCAAAACTAGAACAGCAACCGTGCCTGGTGGAATTTGGGGGTTACCTCGTCTCCTGTAGGCCTTTGTCGTCGCTCAAAAACTGACATCAACAGAAAAGTTTGGTATTTACTTGTAGGATCTGCTAAAGTCAGACACAGTAAATAAATCCCTGTTTTCGACTTTGTCGGAACATGACTGAAAGAGAACCTGCCGTACGTCGCTGCTCCGCTCAAGAACATGCTATTAAAAAAATCCCACGTGCGTCGTCGAACGATTCTGATTTCCCAATAACAGAGTGATTTCCTTCTTCTTATTAGCACATTATTTTTAGGAGTGGAACTGATCAAATTAATTCTGTTTCACATTTTGCCCAAAGAAATTTGGCAAAATACAACTAATTAGTATCTTTTTATTTCATACTACTCATTAATTTCACAACCTTTTCCCTCCTGATGGTCGCCTTTTGACTTTTATTTTGAAAAGAACATGAAAAGAAAGGATCTTTAAAAAAAACCTATAAAGTGCTTGAATGAGCTGTGACTAATTTTAAGGTCAGACAGTGAAAATGTGTCTTGAGAATTCTGAAGGTATTAAAGTAAATGTCTGTCTCACCGTCAGTTATGAAACACAACATATACATACTGTGTGACTGCAGAGAGGGAGGAGATGGAGAGGAGTAAAATATGGAGGAGAAAGGGGCAGGTGACGCCAGCAGGGGTCATTCTCAGGAGCCATCTTGAGCTGCGTTTGAAGCGATGTGGGAGGTCACTGAAGGATCCGCGCAGACTGCGGTAATGTCATGTTTGAAACGAAAGATTTTCTTGTTTAGATACAGACGAGGAGAGAGCGAGGGAGAGGAGGCGAGCTTGTTTTTCTGTTGGTAATTACAATCTCAGCAGCAGATCAATCCTGCTATCTCCCACATTCTGCTGAAAAGTCTCCCAGCACTGGAAATGAGACACTGGAGAGTTTTCCATTGGTGTTAATATTTTGTTTAGCAAATGCCGCACATTTTAAATAATGATAATAAACCATGATAAGCAGAAGGTTTGTCCGCTTGTTGAATTCCCAGACTGGGAAAAAAAACAACTAGAATAACATCACGTCTTCATCATCTTTGAAATAACAGTTATTATTCTGTTTTTTCCATAAAAAGAACAGCACATAATACGATCACTGTGCTTTCATTATGTTCTCACATGGCCGTTCTGTCTTTGTCAAAGCTTGAATAGAAACCTGCTCTTCCTTTTTTCCTGTTTTTGGGATTGAGGAGCTTTGCTTTGTTTTTTTCCCCAACTGATGTTCTGGCCCTACACACTGACCACACACACACACACACACATATATGCAGCTCTATTCAGGTCAGACGAGAGCCGAACAGCGTGCTTCCTAATCAGGTGTTAAGTTACACTGTCTCTGTGATGGAGGATGCCTAAAAATGTTTTTTTTTTAATTGAACAGTTTATTCACGTCAGTCAGACGTGCCACATAAAGGATGCATTTTTGCGGAGGGATGGAGTTTTTCGTGCACTCCACGGAAAACTGTCAAACGTGCAGAATGGTAAACACAGTCCTCATCAGGGCAGGATGCTGAAGGGTGGTACTTTTTTTTTTTTTGTTGCAGAGGGTACCGGATCGATATCACCAATTATCAGAACATGTTGAGGTAAATGATGCCAACAACATCCCAGAGTTTCTCCATTTCCAACACCAGCTCAGAGTAACCCGGTAAACACTTTTGTCATTTAGCTCAGGTGTAGACTGGGCAGAATTTTACCTCTATGTGCAGGTGATGTTCTTCTGTTCATTCTCTCCTGAAGTCACTTACGGTGATTGTGGCACTTTGCAAACACCTTGAAAGATGCTACAAAATGAACCATTTTAAAGCCAGGGCAAACGATTTTTCTTTTAATGCTGTTAAGTGGTCAGAGTAACAGATGAAACCTCCTCTGCCGAGGTTAGCACCTCCACTCAGAAAAACAAGATCACAAATATTGACGCAAAAACTAAAGCCATTTCTCCAAAATGTCTTTAAATATTTTCCAAAACATTTATTTTAAAAGGAGCTTGGCCGTGTTTGGTTTATGCGATAACAGAAACACTTGTCTTATATTGTAGAAATGGAATTATCTGCCTGGGCTCAAGGAGAAACTGCACTTAGGTAATTATGCGAGTCTTATGAAGTGCGAAAGCAAAAAAAGCATTTCAAAATATTGCAGGACAGCAAAAAATAACAAGGTTGGCGGAGAGGAATTCTCATTAAATTTTAGTTATTGTGACCACATGCACATAATCTTGACACAAACATACAGCAGTTCTCTGCTGTACACAAACACCTTGTACACAGAAAGGACTTAAAAGAACATTAAAGGTTCAGAACTTTTGAGAGAAATTTCAATGATTTAGCACATCCGGTGAATTTAGACGTGATTCGGATCACAGATAATTTGCATGTAGTACTCTGTGATTCAGCCCATACAAAAAGTAGCTGTGTTTCAGTGCCGCTGCATAGTCGAACACTGAAAAATACTGAAAGCAGCAACAGCCACAGTTAATCTTCTTTGGTCAGTTGGAGGCAGAAAAACAAGCTTTAAAACCAACAATGATATATCAGCACCTCAGTTATGAACGTGAATGTGTTACAAAGCAGTATCTTTTCTACACGCCCAGAAGATGCAGAGCAACATTATCTTTTGTTTGCCTTTGGTGTGGTCCAATATTCTCTCTCTCTCTCTCTCTTCAAGCTCTGTTTTTGGTCTCCACCTGTTCCCCTACGTTAGCTGCTAAATGTGTCGCTATGTTCATCGGCTAACCGTTGTTTGGTTTAGGTTTATGTTAATTGTTAATGTAAAAATATTGACAACTGCGGCTTTAAATCGAACAGATGAAATAGGTTAGGACACACGGGACGTAGGCGTGATGGAGTGGGTTTTTCTACCTGCTACACACAGTCTCTGTAGCCTTTTGTTACGTGCCAGTTTCACTGTGTGCCGAGCGATAATGCAGATTTTGGAAGTGTAGACTATATTAACTGGTACTGAATTAATTAATTGGATAATTTTAACTGTGGGTACACATTGATTTGTTGCTCAGCTGTATCATACTGCCATGTGGTACAATGAGGTTTTTGTTTTATTCAGTTTTAAACAGACTCACTTTTTACACACTTTTTTTTTTTAAAGTTGCGCAATGCTGCGGTCTGTTAGGCAGCTTCACTTGATCATATGCTGTGCTGCAGGCATGGTATGGCTGCCGAGTTAAGCTGCATCCCTGCCCCTGTGTGTTTTGGCCATAAGGGAACTTGTTTTTGACAGTAAAGGAAGTGCTTAGTGCTGTAAATGCTAATTTGCAGAACATCAAAACCTGATGATTTGAGGTAACTGCCTCACTTGGCAAACTCTACTCATGGATCGTCATTTCGACTGGTTGATTAAACATGAGAGGACTGAGTCAGTGATATTTTAGTGATCAATCATATCATCCTTTTAAAACGAGGTGGGTTGCTGTTTGCAGATCCTCATCGCTCCTTTTTTAACATGTGTTCATCAAATAAAAGAGACCGGCTTAACCCCTATTAGAAAAATCTGAATGATAATATTGAAATTGGCAGTGTGCAAACCAGGAGAGCATCTGCCTGCAACGGCGGGGAGCAGCAAATTTTGTAATCCTATTACAAGACACATACTGTAGATGAGCGGACTTCATCCAGCAAATGTAATAGAGGCCACTGTGTTTGGAGAGTAAGCACATTTCTCTCACCTACATCCAAGAACCACTGCGCTCACTGGTCGACAACATTTTCCCCTCACTGCCCCATCTCATGCTGGGAAAAAAAAAAGAAATTACACAATGCACCTCACTCTCACTGTTCTTTTAAGTGGGATAGATCCACTTACGCCACATACAATAGCTGCCAAGTAGCCAGAATGTATAATATGAATCCATAAAAAGCTTCGTCTGACCCTGCTTCTGTCAACAGCTTTTACATTTTCCTCAATTATGTCCTTCCAGCAGTCTGATGAAACTGCTGGCAAGTAGCAAAGTATTAGCATACGGGTACTCTTTTGTCATTTTATGTTCTTTTCCCCCTATCAACATCATCATCTATGAAGAGGCAAAAGCCTCAAATTACCATATTATTTACCCTCTAATCTTCCAGATTTCTGTCTGTTCCACTAGGTATTATTTCAGGGTTGGGGGATTAGCTGATTTGTTCGGGTTAGGATTATTTCATGACATCTTGTTGGCAGTTATTACAACATCCCAGGGCATCCACAGGTGATTCTTACACCTTGATCCCACGGAGCATGGCTCTGTGATGCCGCAGCCTTAACTGCTTTCATGCCGCACGAGGAGTGTTGTGAAAGTGTTTCGCCCGTAAGGCTTTCCTTATTTTATACGCTTCTACCGTAAGTAGGCTGCGTAGTTAAATAGTTTCCTTTTTGGGTGAAATTGACCGGATTCTGTGTCTGACTGTGCTGCTTGACGCAAAACAGACCAGCTGTGTATTCTCCCTTCTGAAAGGCAACGCGACACTTCTGTGGAGTCACGATCACTGTCCCGATTGGGCCGCGATCGGCTCTGGCAGCCGGAATGCGTCGCAAGCCTTGCCTGGTGGGATGTAGCCCTTAAAGGTCCAGTGTGTAGGATTTTAGTGCCACCTAGCAGTGAAGTTGCAGATTGCAGCCGAATGGCGGACTCTCCGCAGAAGATGACCCGCTCTCACTCATTTTAAGACAACTAAAACACTAATGGAAACATACTAATGTTGTATTCAATTCCTGCCAGTAGAGACTCTTAAATATCACACACTGGACCTTTTTAATAGAGGTCTTGAGATACATCCAGACAAGCAGATAGTACATTCCTGCTGACCATGCTGGTATGCACAGTGGATCTTTTCTATGTAACGTTAACAGTAATGAACCACACCTGCAGTTTTTGGTCAGTAACTTGAGATTTAATATAAAATGACATGATTATGTAAATATGTAGTTATTGAACCAAAATATGTCTGCATGCCTTTGATTTGCTATTTAAATAATCTGCATACACGTGTGTTTCTCTCCACTCATTCATGTCTATCTCCTTCATCTCTTTGTCTTCACTCTTCCGTCCAAGCTGAGCCTTGCCCTCTTTCCTTCACATTTCAAAAGGCCGGTTTAAAAATGATGAGCTGTTGTGCGCAGCGTGACATGACCTGGGTTTGTTCACCAACGTGAAGAAGAATATAGAGTGAAATCCCCTCCATCAAAAGTACAATCTCTTGTCATTATCTTGGAAAGCCCTTGAAATACAGTTCTTGCTCAGAAGGTTGGCTGGCGGCTCGCTGCACAGTAGAATAAAGCAGGATTAGCTGGACAAATTGAAAACGGGGGCTGTGTAATTTCATACTTGAAAGACAGAGAGAAAGAAGTAAAATAGAAGAAGAAGATTATTGGCATGTTTAGATATGATCATCGTGATCTTTAGATGTTTACCGTGTTGTCGTAAGCGCGATTCAAGCCTGATGAATACAGTGTTTGTCATTTCCCCCCGTCTCAGACTAAAGGAACAGGATTACTGGCATCAGTGTGAGGGCATCTGTATGCAACAAGCAGACACAGTGCACATAGCAACAGTAGCTCTTCCAACGTGTCCTTAAATTATCCCCACTGCCACACACACACACACACACACACAACCACACAAACAAACACATATCCACCTAGTTCGGCAGGCGAGTTAAGGTCATGGATCTCTGTGTGCTCTCCTGGTGCCTGTCAGACTAAAGAAAAATTAAAGCCATTCAGAGAAAGCTGCAGAGAGGTGCTCGCTGCATCATGCCGATAACGTCCTCTCGCCCAGCGCTACCTGCTCCCTCCCACCGCTTCTTTGTTGAGACTTTTTTTTAGATACTGCTTGACAGGATCAGGGTGGCAGGGGACCCTCAACCTCTCGGCAATGACACATCGGCAACGCAGATCTCGTTTGCGTGTTTGTGTAATGGTACGCGTAGCACAGGTAGTCTTATTGCAATAAAAATCAACATTTTGTACCTGACTCGGAGTTCAGTGCATGTTTGCAGGGGGTTGATATCGATGTGCTAGAAGAAATGAGAGAGGAGCTCCGACGTCTGCGGCATATTAAATTGTTTCTACAGTATGTGTTTGTGCTATCATGGGACTCGGGGTGGATCTGGTGTAGTTAAGTGGAGAAGGTTGTGTCTGCTTATTCTACTTGAAGCCAGCAATTTATACGGCAGGATTTACCTCACCATTTTGCTCAGAGCAGTGCACGATCCAGTTGTTCGTCGTGATATTTTTCCTGCATTTTAATTCACGTCGTTTGAGTAATTGAGACAAAAACAGACACAGAAACCAGCAGTGAGAGATACAGGAAAAAAGAGCTCCTTCTAAAACAGGATTTATGCCAATAGAAGCTCAGAATAACAAGATTTTTATAAAACTCAGAAAGGTCAAACCGATGACTTTAAAGATAAAAGTTATAAAACGTACAACTCCAGTGGGGGTAAGAAAGTGATTTCAAGTCATTTGAAATTCAGATTTTCTAAAACATGCTAAGTACACAAATAGATATTGCACTACATCAACACAGGAGTCATTTTGCATGCAGTTTCTGTGCAGACAAATGTATATTTTTATGTCAGTGCACATCATTGTGCTGTGCTCATGTGTCTTTTTTAATCTTCTGCCTCGCCATGTGTGCATTGCATTTGGTCAGGCGAGTGCGTATACGTGTGTATGTATTATTGAACGAGTAAAGTGGCATCCCACGGCTCCTGTCATTCAGCGGAGGCTTCCACGCGCCGCGAGTGGGCCGAGCGATACATCGGAACGCATTTAACACTTGATGGACTGGTAAACAGCCTTCGCCCTGCTCTTGGCGAGCTCGCTGATCTCCTTGTCCTCGAGAGAGCAGGTGAGAAAAGGTTGTCGATAGAAAAGCGGGTGACTGGCTGTGAGGAAAGTGGCTACGCTTTATCGAAAACTGACTCATAATTATCATCACCAGAGTTCTCTTTTGTGTGTGATCAAACCCGAGAACACAAAATGGAACTACCTTGATAGTTTGACAGCGTGAAGCAACGCATGGCTTCTTTCTCACCTCAGTGCTCACGTACGCCTTGTCACATATGATATCAAATCAAAAATGCCTATATACCTTTGATTAAAGGCATAAATAGATATTACACTGTGTCACGGAGGACCCAGACATTGCCTGCATGCCCCAAAGTCATTTATTTGGGCTGTGATATAACTCACTACCCATAAAATACAGAATGGTAATGACTCAAAGGTCAGACACAGAAGTCCCGCTGGAGGTGCCATTTGTTTCTTAATACCCAGAGAAACTCTAACATTATTGATCTCCCGCACCACATGACTTTGAAAAGTAATTACTAGGTTATATATGATGAGATTTCCCTCCCCAAGGGATAACTTTATTACTACAATATAACACCCTCTCTCCACCCCTAAAGAAATACAAGGTAGTCGATACGGCATGCCAGTTGTTTGCATAGAGAAAGGATGGGCCGTATCAATGACAGGAGCAATTTATTTATCACAGCTATAGAAGTGAGACGGAGGAGGAGGAGGAGGAGGAGGAGGAGGTGGAGGAGGAGGAGGAGGAGGAGGAGGTGGTGGTAAAAGAGGTAAAAAGGAAGCATTCTTTTCACGAGCCCACAAACATCATATTCTTTCGCATGATAAGGGGGCCCATCTGCGTTTCGTGCTGATTTGTTTGTCTCACACGGGGGACCCAACCTATTTATTTCTAAGAAAAATGAAGCTTTTTTTATTTATTTATTTATTTTTTTATATCGCTGCCATCAGAGAGAAGAGGGAAAGAGCAACTCGCTAGGTGCTTATAGGACCACTCTAGAGGGAGGCCTGTGAGAGACGGAGGCAGTGGAGAAGAAGAAAAAGGAGAGAAAGGAGAAGATTGGGGGAGATAAAGGATGTTGGAGAGGAGAGGAAAGGAGGAAAGAAGTAGGAGAGTGATGAGAAAATGAAAAGGGAAAATGGGATGGAGCAAAGCAGGAGTGAGCGGCAGAGTTATGATTACTATGCTCCATGCTGTTTCGCATGGCTCCTCTTCCCAATAGCCTGAAGCGACCAGGGGCTCAGATTTGGGCTGCCAACCAAAAGTTGGATATCAGCATTCCTTTGAGCCTTCCTGCCTCCTCCCCCCTCCTCCTGACCATGACTTCACACACGCTGCTTCTATCAACTTAGTCCGTATGCGCTGGTCTTTTAAGTGTTTGCTATGTGACGCTTTCATGCAGTTTTAGATTCCTGTTTGCAGGTTATAGCAGTGGCATTAATTGTTAGTTTGTACGAGGTCCTACAAAGCCAATTCAGTTGATTAGCATACGCCATCAAACCACCTGCAATTGGGCATGTACAGTATGAATACGAATATGAAAGTTCTAAACAGATTTTAAAGGGCTTATTTAGAGTTTGGCTCAATTAAAGATGCCAAATTAAAATATTATAATTTACTCATTTGTTGGAATGCCAAATAAGAAGTGCCAGCGTTTATCTCACAACACTGGTGTTGTTAGTTTTTCTCAAATAAAATAATTCAATGCACCCTTTATTTCACAGTCTACAATGTGAATGCAGATATTTAACCTTCCATGTGCTGCTCTGGTTTCACCTTTTATGTTTTATGAAGCAGGCTGAAGCTTGGACTTCCATTTAAATGAGTAAAAACCACGCCAGATCAATCTCCCTTTGTGCCATAAATCAACATATCAGATTCCCTTCCTAATCCTAATTCGATTGCGAGTAGCGGAAAATGGTTCATAAATCAAGCCTGTCTCCTAGAAACTGAATCTATATGCTATTGTAACAGCAAATATGTTTTCAGAAAGACATTGCGCCGTAAAATGTTCATACAAAACATGAGCTGACAAACGATCCACTCGTAGAAAGTGATTGGGCATTATTCACGTTTTAAAAAGTTCTGTTTGGGCAATCACAGCACTTCATGTTGTGCTGTGTTTAGGGAAAGACTGTGGTGAATAATAAAAAAATGACTTGTAGCACAAAACACAATACTTCATTGGCCAGGCCTATAAACACGAAAGTTAAAGTTACACCATTGATCTGTCGGAGATTCCCAATTGGTCATTGGTCTTGGCGTGAACATTATGGACATAGGTATACCCTGTGAGGCTGTTGCAAGTGGAAAGCAGGATGTGGTCAATGCCCCATTGGGTCTGTCCAGTACCCACACAGCCACTTCACACGAAACAATAGCCAGTCCATATTCCATCGATATGCTTAGGAGGCGCAGAGACAGAACAACATGTGTTATTCACTAGGATTAAATGACACCAGGAAAAACCTAAAGCCTCTTACTGTAAGAAACAGATGATGGTTACATACTGTAACAGTCCAGCATAGATCAGAGCAGGAAGAGGAAACAGCTCTTCATGCTGAGAGAGAGGCTTCTGTGTTCAGTTTGCTGGGAATTTTCAGCGCTCTGTTGGTGTGTGAACCCAGTGCACAAGCTGTCTGGCTATGCTGAGAATCAGAGCTGAGCGCTCTCTGCCTTCAGTTTCAGTTCAGATTTCAGTTTGATTTGTCATATGTAGGTTAACACAGGGCCGACAGCACAATGAAATGTGGTTGGATTAGAGAAAAACAGGTCAGCTCAGCATTAAGATGCATTAACCGCACCATAAGATAAAAATATGCTAAAGAAGTAGAATACAATAAAATAACATTGGGATATAAATACAATATATAATGAGTGTAGTATACACTGTATAAAAGTGTGTAAAGTATGACTGGATGAATATAAACGAGTGAATTATATAAATATATGAACATTGAGGATTGTGTGTAAGATTGAGCAGTTCCACACGCCACCCGCCGCATCATGCAGGATATGTGACGTAGTTCTGCCCCCCTCTGACAAGACATGAGCGTTTTCCCAACAAGCTGAGGGAAGAATGGGCACCACACGTCTCTGCATACATCATCTTTAAACTCTGTCATTACCTACAGTATTATTAATCATTCCATTGTGCGCACATATTGTTAAACAACCATAATATTATGTGTTCTTATAATACATGTGCAGCGTTTAACGTCTCACGATATGAGTGGAAATATTTCTGGGAACATTTACCATCCTACCGCTGACTATCTGCACACCTTCCAGTCATATACTTTGTTTCATCTTAGGAATATTTACCCAAGATGCAAACCTTGATGTCTCTTATCAAAGTCCTGCATCTTGTGCGGTGTGCAGTGAGCTGCAAAAACAGACAACTTATCTTAAAAAATGTTTATTCTTCAATGCTGCTGCTGTTTGACCCCTTCCCTCTTGAACGGTGTCGCTCCCTATGCAATTATTTTACCTGAAGCTTTACTTGCACGTCGGAGGTGATTTACACCCGTCTCTTACTCTTTCCAGTTTTTGTCCTTGCCAGCAACTGTGAAGGCTTCAACCTCCATTTATCTAAGTAAAAAGGAGATGAGTCTGTCTCCTCAGTAATGGTATTGTTTTGATAATTCTTAAAATGAATATGGTAATCATTTATTGACATTTTTATGTTAGACATTGAGCCTTTTATTATCCAACACTAGCTGCACAGACAGAATATGTTGATTAAAAAAAACAAAACATAATAATTTAAGGCTTTTAAAGGAAGTGGAAGTACACGAAAAGTCAGCCTAGGTGTTTGAGTGTAGGCAGGAAGCGGCGTATAGCGGATGTCGACTTGAAGGTGCAATAATACGATCATGCAACCACGCAGCTAACATCCTGGCCCTCGCTGGCACTGTGAGAATGAGCTCTCTACCTTTTGTGAGGAATTGCACGTATTCATCATGCACATATAGTTTGGATAAACACACATAATGGTCTGTGTTGTTCTGCCTCATAAAATCACAGCGCTCGTACGCTTTCCCTACACACCGCTCTGTCTCTGTGCTCATATTACGGGCTCACATCCCCAGAGAATTCCAATTTTCCACTGAAAAACTTTGTTCTTCACCGTTAATTACAGCGGGCCAATGTTTTCTCTCACCCTATAATTACAATTCAGAAAACAATTACATATCATTCAGGCAGCATGATTACCTACTGTCACTCCAGCCTTCCGTGACATAATTTAATATTTTGCTCAATGATCACTCAGAGGATTCATAAAGGCAAAAGAGGCTCCCACTTATAGTGCATATTCTAGTCATCAGCCATTCTGCTTGTTCTTCTGATAAATGCCGGGTAGAGGGAGGCACTCTGGTTTGACAATGTGCCATTAAGCCATCCGCAGACCCACTCTTGCAGATGCCGGGTGATTAATGTCTTCTCCTTCTCCTTATTTAGCCCTTCAATAATGAACCTGAATTAACAAGCCGTTGCTTCTGGTGATGAGTGTGGCAAACACTTTCCCCATGAACACACAAAACCCAGTCACAAAAAGCTCAAGCACCTTTTTTTTTTTGTGATGGACGACCACGTTGAAAACGGCATTTAATGTTTGTTCTCAGCTTTGATTTGGAGTAAATGTATAGGGTGAAGGAAAACACTCGACATGTTTAAGACTGGAGTGAAGCAAGTTTTCTGGTTTGAACCCTGGCCGTGTGGAGTTTGCATATTCTCCCCGTGATGGAACTTAATTGGCGACTCTAAATTGTCATTGTCGTGTGTCGGCCCTGTGATGAACTGGCGACTAGTCCATGGCATACCCGCCTCTCTCCTATTGCCAGCTGGGATTGGCTCCAACCCCCCCCGCAACCCAGATAAGGACAAGTGGTTTTGGAAGATGGATGGATGGATGTTTAAGACTGCGTATGGTCTTAAATAATTGAATTATGGAAAGGGGAACTCAAAAGATAAACACATAGATAAAGTCCACCAAACTGTATCCGTATTGAGATGATAATCATGTTTTATGATCTGTTTACTAATTAGATCATTTAAAAAGTAAGCATCCATGTGAGATATTACTTAGTTCTAGAAAACCGAAGCCACCTCGCGCCTAATTACCACAGACAAACTGCACTGTGGCAGTGAAGACATAACTGGAATCAGTGGAAATGCAAACAAAGCAAGGTGCTTTGTCAGTGTGTGCATATGTGAGCATTTGGAGGTTAATATCATGCATAGCGCAGGTGGAAATTTACATTTCATACACAAAATAGCTTTCTATTGTGAGGAGTCAGGGAACAAGGTTTTACATGCTGTGACATTTATGGTTTCTACCTCCATCATTTTTCAATTTTGGCAGCACCTTGATGCTGCTGTCAGGATGTTTGGGGATGCAGCATGTTCTGAATGTCATGTCATGCATAAAATTGGATTACATTTGGCCATCAGGAGTAGGTTAGATATTAAAGTTCCACTGCTCAAAAGGAGTACCCTATAAGATAAACAAGCATGATTGCGGTTGCTCTGCAGCATTGTTTTATCACAGCCCGGTTGATGTTTGGTACTGTGACCTGAGGTTTCTAAAGCTCCACTTCACACTCAGAACCTTTCGATGTGATAAACAAACTTAGAAGTGAAAGGAAAAAAAAGTTTTCATGAGCAAAGAAACAACAGTAAGTTGGGAAAAGATGGTGTACCAATGGTTTTTTCAATGGGATGGCAACAGGAGCTTTGCTTGGCACCAATGTTTCGTTTTCACTTGCAAAATAAGTTCTGCTGGATATTTACTTAATCAAATACGTGTAATGCTACAGCGAGCTGAAGCTAATTTGAATATTTGCTGAATATTTTTATTGTGGATTCATCTGGTGATTGTTTGATCTATAGTAAATGCCGATGACAGTTTCCCAGAATGCAAGTTCATGTATTCAAATGTCTTTTTTTTGGACTAAACTACAGTCAATAATCCAAATATATTGAATAATATGTTTAAAAAATAAATTCTGGTTCCAGCTCCAATGAAATCCATAACTTCATGTAAGCTGTGGCCCTATCCAGCTGCCAAAGGTCAATGAAGTTTTGCTACAACTTGGTCATCGAGCATCAAGAGTCTCTACAATTGAGCAGTTTTGACTTGCGTTATAAATTACTTTACCCTTTCACACAAAGTACAGAATAGATTAGAAGGCCTATATACATACTATGACTTTATACAGTCTAGTATCCTTGGAATTAAGTCCATATTGGACAATCTGGCACCTTATGATTTATATCCAATAATGTCCAGTGCTAATGCAGGAAGTAGCGTTCTCTTGCCCAGTGGCAGGTCAGGGTTGTGTTGAAAACTACCATTTATTCTAATCAGCCATTGCAAATACATTTTTCAACTTTTTATTACACACCTTTTACAGTTTCCTTATATTCCACTGTGTACAAAATCCTGCAGATATGTCCCTTTCTGTGCACCAGCGTTGATTTGTATAGACTCCACAGGCATTCCCAGCCTGAAAAGACAGCAAGCCATTGCTCAAATCAATGTGTCTGAATAGAAGCACAGAGACAGCAATTTCAACCACTGTACATGTGCAAATGTGCTTGTGGTAATGTCTAACACTCAATCATGCAGATGGCAAACAATCAAATTCCAAACTGTCTAAAATAAGCCCTAAAGTGTCAGCTTCATCCATAAAGTAAATGTAATCCATTGAAAGATGCTATGACCTCCATTCCTGCTGCATCGCCCGTCCTATTTCATGTTCTTGGGCTCCTCAGTCACCTGTAACTTTAATGTCTGTGTTGAGGATTGCTGGGCTTTGGGGGATAGTGGAAGTAGAAGCTCATTTTCCCACTCCAGCCAATCTCTCTGAAGCATTGGCCAAAGACCTTTGCTGTACACCATTTGGAGGAGTCTTCCAGATTGCGCAGTGCAAGCCCTTGCTGAAAGCGTATTATTAATGGAAAGGTCAAAGCAGGGTGGGTGGTTAGATAGCAGCAAGGAGATACTGTCAGTTCTCTCCTCTTCACTGTCTGAGGCCGAGGGAAGTAAAGAATAAAAGGAAGCTCATAGGGCTATTATAGCAGACTGTACCCTTAACTGTGTTTTCAAGGGGGAATGAATTTCCATACATGCCCGGCTGTTTAAAAACTCTTCAGCTGCCACTCATTGTGATTGCATGCTCGGTGTCTTCAGCAACAACAAAGACGATTTTTGTTTAAGAGTGCTCTCAGGTGTTGTCTATCGGTATTAAGCTACCTTTGAAACTAATAATTACTTCCTCGGTTTGAATATAAGAGTACTGCTCTTACTGGTGTTAATAAGAATAAATGGTTCCCTGTGGTTTGCCTCTGTACCTTTTTATCATTGCTCATTACTTGTTCCAATAATTAAACTACAGATTTCAGCAGTTCTTCAGTATAAAAACGAGATAAGAAAGTCCCCCACTCTCTCTCAAAACATAAGTGTAATGATTTCTCTGTAATTCATTTTGTTCTATTCAAATTCGAGGTACTTGAATGATTCACTGATTGCTTCACCAAGAAGGCATATTGACATACACAGGAAATGAGTGTATGAGATAATGGTTGTTTTGGGAAACACTGCAACCATGGAAACTGGGAGGTATAATTGCTCAAAACAATAAGCTGCCTCGTATATGCCAGGTGATATTATTGCATCAGTATTTTTATAGGTAAAGGGGGAAACTGTAGAGCCGCACCAGCTGCAGATTCGTCAGCAAACCCCGTCGCTTTGTATCTTATTTGTCCAACAGCGTCGGGTGTCTGGTGTGTGTTGTCAGGTACCAGGAGCAGAGTGTCAATACTCTTTTGCAAACACCACCTCCATCATCACTGGATATGAACTGAACACTTTTATGAATGTCATCACAACTTTCCAAAGTTATCTCTTCCCTTTGTAAACATCCGGCTGCCAACAGACATTTATCTTTGTTTGTCGAGCATCTTTCCTTACTGCCTCGCTCCTTTCAGGCATTTCAGGGATCCTCCTCATTTTATGTAGCGCCATCTATTTTAACTGTCTTGACAAGGTTAATGGTCTCATAAATGTCTGTGTCTGAGAAATCTCATGGGCGAGATTTCTTCACTGGAGGAGGTTTCAGTTTTGTTTGGCACTGACTTGTGCAGAAGGGTCCCCCCTGCTTTGATCTCGCTAGTTCAGTTAACTGGATGCTGAAGGCATGACACGAGGGATGGCAGTACTCCGCTCCACTCAGAGCTGTTTCTGTCAAGGTCTTTGTGTCACAGTGCATCATGGGAACAACTGTTTTGCCCCCTTAGTTGTTGGCAAACATTACAGTGATTGAGCAGCAGCTCCACGTATGCTGTCTTCACAAAAATCTATTTAGCAGGTGGATATGCATGAAGTGCATAAAGTATGAAGTGTTCTGTCAATATGTTTGTGCTATTCACCCACTAAGCTTGAGGGAAGAAGTGGATTATACAAATATGTTCAATTGAAGTAAATCGCCCTCAACTGTGTCTTTCTGTCATTGGTAAATGGATATGAATTGGTTCCCACTTTGGTGGTGCATTAATCACGTTAGAGATGCAGATTACGTCTCTGCAAGTTTGCATAAATTATCCATGACATTTGTAATATATGGTGCACGATTTGAAGTAAACTATTGTTTTTAAAAAAAAAACGACGCCGTTGGGTCAAAAGTGTTTTCACAGAGAGGAAAATAAACTGCATGAACTGCCCTGATGGTTTCATGTTTGAATATTTGTTATGTACTCGTGCAGTAAAATGTTTGGTACGTCTGCAGTCATATCGACATACGAGCATAACCCTGCATCTTCATTTGCTGCAGTGCTGTGGCTCGTTGAAGATGATTAGGAATGGCCTGCAGCCTCCAGATTTCCCTTTTAATTAACAGTTCCAGCCTGGTTAGAAATACTTTTGGTTTTATTTTACTTTAGTACATACATTTAAAAATGTGTATATATATATGTGTACATATATAAATGTACACATACATATAAATATTACAAATCTGGCTGGAGGCACACCATAACTGGGCAGATAAGCACAATCAAATTGCTCGCGATGGCTTGCACAGCAGCCTTTTTGGCACACTGAGCTTCCAGCCTCCCTCTGGCCCTCTCACGCTGTGAATTGCTTCACCGTCAAGCCACTTTGAGGGAGAATGACCAGAGTACCGGGAATACAGATGCAGCACTTCAAGAGGTATCACCTTGGATTCAACCTTGTAGCTGCTGTTATACAAAAAAAAACCCCAAAAAAAACATCATCAGATGACAAAATGGGACAAATCAGCAGGAGTTTTGGGATAAACCATCAGCTGCCAGTTACTGCCAAGATCCTGACCGTGCATCCTTCTCGTGAAGGTGATTTAAAAAAAAATAAAGCTGAATTTGTAGACATGCGCATTTCATGTTCAACCATTCCTCATGTGATTTTAAAAACCCTTATCTGACTTATCTCACTGACTTATCATGACTTGCGATTTTAGACATTGCACATGAAGCACAAACTAAACCTAAGAGATAATTCAGTGGTTAGTGTACATTTAAAGATCCATTAGCAGCCTGTGCAACAGTAAATATAACTTTGGCACCGTCCTTGTCTGCACAGTCATTTAAATAAAAGTCTAGACAAAAAACAAAATGACTATTTGAGCTCGCCGTCGTAAAAAAACAACAACAAAAAAAAAAACGTCAATGCTTCAGAACTCTGGAGGTCAGCATTCTTTAAATTCAGCCCATTGTTTGAATAGCAGGATATCGCCGCAGGGATTCATTTCACATATCTGCAATTAACAAAGAAAGACAAAATAGCTGCAGCTCATACTGCCGCTACCACTAAACGCTACTACAGCACTACACTGCTGCCGCTAAGTCCGACACACACGTGTTTTAAAGAAACACACAAACCACCTACCTGCAGGCTTCGTCTGAGTATGACAGCTCTAGTTTTAAGAAGATCAACATAGTTGAGTGTCAATCAGTTCTGAAGACCTGCGGATGTGAAGTGTGAGTTGATTAACAAGGAGACAAACAGCCTCTGTGTGCATGTGCATGCGCATTAATGTCCACTTAAATGAAAATGTGACTCCAGCAATTTAGTCCAGAAGGTTATTGATAGGAAGAGAGAAAACAAAGGAAAACGCCAAAGACAGCAGAAAGGGTAATAGACATTAAAAGACTAAATCGAATAAACACAATTACAAGAGACGGATCCCATTTAGAGACTCACCTGATGAGTGTCTTCCAATTATTTTACTCCCTAGTAGCACTCTGGATATTGTGTGAGCCATGAACTCATTGGAAATTGATGTGCTTGACGAAGTGTTCCAACAAGACTAAAATCTCCGTTTAAGCACTCAGTTCTTGAATGATTGCTACGGCATGCATTCAGATTTCCGCTCTGTAAACACAGGTTTTTGTCTCTGTGGCTAAGAGTATTTGTTTTAATAAAAAAAGTTTTGGACTAACTCTGCTTAAAGCACCACAGCTGACACGCCTAACAAAAAAACAGTACTTTTAAATCTGTCCAATCAGTGAAGTTCAGAGAGCCTCCACTTCCTGGTTCCAGCGTTGTGATATTCAGTTGAATCAGTTGAGATTGAACATTGTTCCAACTCAACTGTGTTAATCTGCAAAGCAGATGTTCTTGAACACGATTAATCTCATATTAACTAATGGAAGTTCAGAGAACAAAATCAATTACACATCTTGTGAACTATGGATGTCATGTGGGCTTTCTGTTTTTATTATGAACGTATGGAAATCTCATGATGATGATACTAAAACACAGTGTCTTGTTGTGGGTAGTCTTATTTTAGTTTTGATCCTGAAAGTTGGAGACAAAAAAAGGTTACAAATGAATTACAAACACATTATGCTGCTGGCAAAACTAGATCCCTGTATATTCCATTAGGATGTGGTTACTAAGTTCAATATCCTGATTTACAAATGCTCCCAACTTCAACTATTGAAATCTTTGGTAACAGATGACCTCTAATCCCCGCTGGGATGTAAAGCCCGGCACAGTCAATTGTAATTTGGTGGCGCTACAGGAAAAAAATAAAGCTTCTTTTGTTAGTCTTAGCAGGCTTTATCTATCTGTTTCAATTACAGTCCTCGAGCTCTGGGCTGACATGCACATAAGACAATCCTTTGCAAGTTCACTGCCTTCATTTCATGTATAAATGCTGTTGCTGTACTTTTAATCAAGTGAATATCTGCATGCGGTGTTGGCTTTAAATGGTCAGATATTAATGACAAAACCATCTGTTATTTTTGTGTATATGCTTCCAGTGTGCTACAGGATTTATACTGAACATACTGTATCCAACAAAACACCAATCAGTCACTGCACTGTGTAGAAATAGTATTTGAAAATGTATAATCCTGTAAGGTCTGAACTAATTACTAAGCAGCAGAGCCCTATACGAGTGCACTTTATTTTTAGATCATAATGTCATCAGCTGTTGTGCACCGCATGTCTTTGATAAGCATTTTAGTGATCAGAGCAGAGGGTTGTGTCATCTTTGTTATATTGTGCACACACTACAGTATCAGAACTGAACAAAGAATGCACATCGGTGCAATCCACGTCGATATGGGTTATGGTTAAGATGAGCGTTATTATATCTTTACACCTGTCGGCCATGCAAAGTGAATCACATCAAACACACCCACGATGTGTTGCTAAAATACTAAATGCTAATACTATTGACTCCTCCAGCGGTGACTTCTACATTCACAATGTCAACAACCACTGTGTTGCCTAGAAACGTAGCGTGTGTGTTGTCGAGAAACTGTGCAGGCTCTCTTTTGTTTTTGCTTTAATGTGTGTGTTTGTGGGCTGTAGCTGCTGTTGGGTTTAGATCGTATCTCTGTGGTCTGTAATGCTTTTTTCTGCTGATACAGTGAAAGGTGATTTCATTTTGTTGCCTACCCACCCAATCCCCACGGTGTCCATAGCACTTTTTATTTATTGTTAATCATTTTTGTGTAATTGCCTAAGTTTGTTCCTCTTCTGTAGTTAATTCCAGCACGACTGCACTGAGGAAAGCAGTTATGTATTCATAACGGGTAATCAGCTGTACAGTATGCACACAAAGTCCGTCTATAGAAAATAAATGTTTTGTTGGTTTGGTCAATCGGGCTCTGTGGTGCAGTTCACACTCAGAAATGGTGAGATGATGTTCGACTAGTGCACGAGTCGACATGTTGATCCAGTTTATTGCGCAGCCCTAAAGGTGTTATTTAATATAATCCTTTAATCTACCGTATAACATCGTCATCATAAACCACCTCCCACCTCCTTGCTAAAGTCTAACGCTGTAACATTTACTCAGAGTAAATACAGTAAAGACATCAGACTCTCTTCCTCTCCCTGAATATATTATTCATGATGCAGATTAAAAGGGAAACTTGAAGGGCACTTAGAGAGCGCAGACCTCCACCAAGGCCAACAAGTCCAGCCTTCTGTGTGAAGCAAATCTGCCAGTGCATCCGCTAAAATCTTGGAATGGCCACCATGTTGGTTTCCATGTCAAGCAGATCATTTTTAGATACCATAGATTGTTATTATAGAAATGATTATAGAGATAATTATGTTGTTTCAAGCTGAAGGGTGTAAAGATACTGTAAATGTTTCCAAAAATACCAAAGCTAGAAAACACGGTGTAAATTATTCTCATCTCGTCAGAGCAACATGTGACATGAACCAGCTGTTATCTAAATAACACTCTGTAATCACTCATATCTTGTATATACCAGGTAATGCATAGTATATGTATATACATTACAGACTATTAAAACTATAATTGCTATCTGTTTTATGTCTTGTATCAGGTCTTCGTGTGTTGCTGGGTCTACCAGCTGCTGAAGAGAAATCACACCTTCAGTAACAAAACCGTCAGATCCCAGTTGAGCCTCATCGTACATATAAACGACTCACTGCGGTAGCACCTTAATTGAGCTGTTATCTAAATTTGCATCGATAACGAAGTTAAACAAATGAACACTGCTCGTTAATCTAAAGTGCCTGACGGAATATCCCTTCCGAATTACAGCTATGACTGCAGGGAAAGGAAAATATATTCGTCCGAATGAATACCCAGCTGCCAGCGCGCGTTTGAAGTTGTCTAAACAGTGTTTATTTTGGCTGCTATCTCAGATGTAGTCATACCTTTAGTGTTGAGACAAAAAGCTTATTAGTTTCAATCATATTTTGATTAAGTAACAGTAATTTTTGAGTCAACTTTTAGTCAGAATGTTTCAAAGCTAGCCGGGGTGCACAGTTTTGCCGTGACCTCAGTAGTAGAAATGAGGCGTTTATCTACTGTTACTACAGTAACTCAGAAGTTACACAAAAAGGTCAAAAAATAAGCAGCTATGGTAATATCTTCTTATTGTAGGTTCAGGCCGCTGTGCCTGGCGGCAGAGTACCGCATCCATTCATCATGCAGAAAGTCTTCGCTGCATCGCTCTTTTCTCCCTTTTTTCTTCAAACAGTGTGTTTGAGAGCTAATGGACCTGGCCTGGATTTTCAGCTGAAGTTTGCTGTACCTTACCACAACAAAGTAAGACCCAGGACGCCTTTATAGATGTAACCTTTCAAAAGTTGGTGAACATTTTATGCAGGCGGGGTGGGGGGGGGTCGCGACTATACAGAGAAGGACATCTCTCATAAGATCGTACGTAAAGCACTTTACGACTCGTGATATTCGAGCGAGATAATCGCTAGAAGGACAACTGACTGATAGAGATATCTCGACGGCTCTCCCGCTAAGAGGCTGTGTTGACCTTTCAGTAATGGTTGCTGCACACTCAGCACAAAACAGATGCCCTTCAAGAGCAGCGCACAGGGTCCCGATTTGCTTGCATTGTCATGGCCTGGAGAGATGCATTACTTCCTCGCGGAACGCAACAAAGTGTTTGCAGGTGATGTACGATAGCTTGCCCTCTCTTAAGGTAGCTGATAATAACCGATTGTTGTTATTTTTGTGGTTATATGCTTCATCTCTACTCTGTTTGTGAGCGGGAACTGGTATATTAAATCTCTGTTCCGATAACGTCAGCCTGTTGGCATCATCATCCATCTCATCAGTTCATCATCTCTGCACTATCTATCCTTCAATTTCTGTTGTTCTAACCTGCTGCTACGTACTTAGCAGTTATGGATACATTCACGATCGTATCGATAAGATTTGGGGCCTTCAGCTTTTATAGATATTCAGTTTTAGTTCTGTATTATAAAGCAGAATTGGAAACGTTTATTCTGCATGTATTAACCTTTTCAGGCAAGTCTGAATTGTGCACTCATCTATTCATACACGCAGACAGTCGCTGTGTGACTCCTCTGTTACACAAGCTTCTTAATATTCATGGACGTGAAAATTCTTTAGAATTTTTCAAATGACATAATAACGTGGGGTATTAAGCTGTTATGGTGTCACAGGAAGTGGATTTAAATGGAGTAGAGTGACAACGATGTACAGTGTATGTCGAATGAGCCTAAAATGTGATGCAGAAAAACCATTCACATGAACGGGTGGGTAATACATCATTAGTCATCGTGTACAAATAGTTGTTTTTCTGGTTATCCACTCACTGGCTGGTAAGTAAGTGCCAACACTTGATTTATTTTATCACCAGAGCTCCGAGCTGACACTCAGGATAGACAGAGTGATGCACTGACAGCTGTAAAAGATAGGACATATCTGCTATTGAAATATATGTAAGGTAGTTATTTCTTCTAAATTACCCTCTTAAAAAGAAACCTGAGAACATCACCGTGTTATGTAACAAATGTAGGCAGAGCATGAGCGATTGATCTCTCCTGAGGTTCACAGCTATGTCAGTCAGGGTCAGACTGCTATAAAGGATGTGTCAGAGCTTAGCATGAAGACTGGCAGGGCCACGCTTCTACAGATCCTTACCAGTGGTGAGAGTCAAGCAATCCAATGCACAATGAGATCCCACTGGAGCCTGAACTCTCAGCAATTCACCTCAGCCAAGCCTGTAATTGATATTTGTCAGAGGAAAAGGGTGGTCCATGTCAGCTCCAAAGCTACTGGGAGATGGAGAAAGGTAGAAGGGCTCGCTTGAAGCCTAAGATAGTGGAGGAAGATGCCTCCGAGGCATCGTATGACGAGCCTGTTGATATCTGCAGCACTGGTTAATCATTAATGTATTTATTCCTGCTTTCACTGTGGCTGTTGTGTATTATGGTGCCGTTTTAAACCTTCTTTTACACCCTTGTATGATTTATGCTCTGTTTAAGTAATAGCAGCAGGTGGTGTCACATGAGTACTGCTATTAATTGTCGAAGTAATAACAGTAATATCAGTGCCTTTTGTAGCGGTGTTTTCGCCTCACAGCACACGAGCACATTTATTACTATTCACAGCCATTACTGTTAAAATAAACATGCCAGAAATAAAAGCAGTACTGTGAAGCATTCGCTCTTATTTGAGTAAAGATAACAGAAATGTGGCAGCAGCACAAAAAGTGGAAAACTGGCAGTTAAACTCAGCAACAACAGACACAAAATGGCATGATTACAGAACTAATTGTATTGTTATTCAGCACATGAGATGATACCCTGAATGAAAATGAACTTGAGTATAAAGTCTGAAACTTTTTCGCTTGCAAATTCGGATTTGATTCTGATTTTCATAGCGCTTGCACGTCTGATGAGAAACCACCACTGCTACATAAGTGCAGTGGAAAGATTGAACAGTTGGACTAGCAGTAGGAACTGCATTAACAAAAGTAGTACTGGTTAGTATTAGTAGCAAAAGCAGTAGGCAGATGTATACTGGTGGTAGTTATATTTGCAGTACTTGCAGTGGTAGCAATCGCGTAATAGCTACTTGGACTGTCGTCCACAAATAGCACCTCGGACAATGGACAGTGCTGTGGGATATAAAAAGAAGCACTTAACACCAAACAGTGTGCCTACGTTCAATTTCCCCACCCAGCTCAGCAGTGTCAGCATTAAGACCCGATATATCCGTGAACTACCCTGCCCTACCCTCCTTGAAATTACCTTTATATGCTTCTAATTTGTTTAGCAAATTGTGTGTTCAGGCAGTTGTAATTGCAGCCTGGATCGCTTTCAGTGGCAAGGAAAGAAATCCAAAAATAAACTGCACATAAATGGGTGTGGGATGAGGCCGGGGCGGGTGATGGTCATACAAATTGCAAGAGTCTGACACTGGAAACAAAACAGTGAATTCGGGGGGCTGGAAAACCGAAACTATGAGCTGAAATAATGTAATGAGTAGGAGGGAAGTGTGGACTCGATAATCCTGTGAGAAAATATTGCAGAAAACCAAATTAAATAGATGTTTGGACTGAAAACAGCACTAGTGATACATACAGACATAGCAAGTCCTTATTCCTAAACTAATCTCGTCTCCAGCCGATGCTTTGTACACCCATCCATCCACTCCTTCCTCCTTTGTCAGACATCAGAATAACAACAGCAGAATACTTCCTTCTCTGCGACTGAACACAGGTCATTTGAACCCCTTTTGAACAAATGACTAATGCTGTTGTTTTTCTCGAGAGTACAGTCTTTATTTAAACGACCCAGAGAGGCTGCGTGTCATAAAACTGTAATGTGTCATTTCAAGTCGTTTGAGCAAACAGCCAGTATTTTCTGCTGAGTTTCCTGAGCTTCCTGAGTACAGTACCTTACATCCATAGGCCCGGTAACAGTATCAGTATGAGAGTAAAGCTGCAACGCAAGCTGTGTTCTCCACCTTGGTGTGAAAGTCACTGTGGTTTTCAGTTCTCTGAACATCTACCTGTTCCATCGCAAGCCTGTTTCAAACACTATACTCTCTAGAGGTCATATCTTGTCCTTTTGCTTCCCCCCCTCCTGTCGTTCTCAATTGAAAAACCCAATGATGGACACACTAGTGACTGACATGCCAGTGGGAAAGTGGCTTTTGGGAAGACAGCCGGGTGAATGTTGAGCACTCGTTCTGCTTTTTGCTTCGTGTTGCTCGTCATAGTTATTTCTTTAACTGTTGACCTTGTGGAAATTGCTGGTTGCTCCCCGGGGCCTCAGTGGTCTGGGTCACAGCAGACTGCATCTCATCCGCTGAAAGCCTGGTTCTCAATGGGCACTACATTAAGTGCTGCCGGTACTCCACAGACCACTCACTACAGGGACCCAAGATCAGCGAGTGTTTCGAAGGTCTATGCTTACATGCATCAGACTAGGAAATGAAGCAGTCAAGCACGAGTAAGCCGCAACAGTTTATGTTCTGACACTGAAAGACAGAAAAGAGTTTCGTGGAGTAGCTCTCTACCACCGCCAGTATTTCCAGCACACTTTGCAATGGAGACGCTGTCAAAAATCTGTTTGGTATTTTGTCAGCTTTTACATCTACTTAAGCGTTAGTTCCCATTTGATGGAGTAGCATTCAAACTGGCTCTTAAAGTTTTTTTTCCCACATCTCATCTCCACAAACCAGCCGCCGCTTGTTTCTGACTGTAACCCCTGAGAGGAAGGTCTAGAGGCGGAGATGAATTGATGTCATAAGAGGGGAGGAAACTATAAAAAAAAAAAAAGGCGAGATTGTGATCGTCTGGATTATGAATAGGCTCGTCTGCGAGGGGAGCCTCCAAGATGACAGAGAAAAGGCGATCCGCAGACAAGAGGCAAGCAGAGAAATACATTTACGTCAGTGGCAATCAGCCCCGGCTTCTTATTGTCGCTGTCATAATTAGAGCAGAGCAGATAGGAAAAGGTTGCTGCAGATAGAAGCTCATCTCTTTATTTCAGCTCATCTTTATTGCTAATGGCTGCCTTTGATACATATTGAAACAATGCGCTGAGTACTTGAAATCCATTCTGAATAATTCATGCAGTTGCATCACAGAGTGCCAGTGATATACCGGTCCTACAAGGATCATTGATATCTCATAAAGTTCACAGCGCTCACTCTCAGGGGGGGAGCGCCGTGAATGAGCCGCATAATTTTCAGTCAAACAAACTGGTACGATGTTTAGTGTACGACTCAAAGCAGAGATGCAAAGACCTGTTTGGACAAATAATGGTGGAAATTATTAGTCATGTTCTTTGATTTTAATAAGAATATATGTATGTAAGTTTGTTTTTGACTTCTTCCTTCTTATGTGACTTCCATCGTCTTTCTTAGGCAGTAGTGTATCTACAGTTTATGCTTTTGGATGTAAACTGGTCTGATCATTGTGAGTGAAGCTGGAATTTCTGTCATGCACCCTGGCGGTGCCTTCACTAACCCACTCACCTCCAGCATACAGATTAGGTTTCTATGTACTCTTATTAAAAAAAACAGCACAAAGATTCTCATACGGTATGCAGCATTAGAAAAACAGAAGCAGTACCTCAATCTGTGGTGTAATACTTGTGTGGGTTTTTTAAACAGATTAGGATAAAGTTTGTCCTGTTTTATCAGTGAACCGATGCGTGGAGCGCACAGCCCTTGACTTAACCAAAACAGAGGCGTTGAAAAATTCCCGCAGCAGTCAATTTCTTAATCTAATCCTGGGCTGGTTTTGAACAGACTCCAGCAGTGTCTTACTGGGGAGAACACAAATTGCTTGATGAAATGAGATGAATTTCTTGATGCTAGGTTATCTTCAACAGATAATTGCTAAATGCTTTCGGCTGCCTTGATCACCAGACGGTAACGGAAGGCAGATGTAGCTCGCCTTAAGACCACGGCTTCTTTGTCAGTTGTCTTTTTCACCGCGGGGGAACTCAAATGGTTTTTGTATTTGGACCTGACTGTTGCTCTGAAGTAATTTCATCTCCCACCGACAGTGGGGAAACATTGAAGTGATGATAGCACCTTGCATGCTTTCTCTGTGCGTAGTAACTGAATATGAATTTATAAAACCAATTCTCTAAAGGAATACCAGAATGCCATAAGTGCTCACTGGCTCTGAGGCCCCATGTGCTCCGTAATACCAAGCCCATCAACTAAACCCAACACCCAACAAATTACGAATGTTGTTAACCCCCCCAAGAGTCAATTTTATTCCATGTATTCCTAATTTAGAAGTTCTCTTCCTCATTGAGACAGAAATATTTCTGGACTATCCCAACAGATATAGTTTGAGAATTCCATTAGTTTAGAAAATTGAAAAAATGATCAGGGAAATTGAGACACGCCGTGGGACTGTGTGCTTACCTCCAAGTTCAAGATACAGTTTGAAAAAGTTTGAGTCCGATTTTCTCTTTCTGTCATACTTTGAACAAACTGTTGTCCATGCAATGATTTGATAGTTTATTAGGTACATATGACCTGTTTGAACTTTTGTTTACATCATTTTTATAGTTTCTGTTGAACTGGAAGTAGATGCATATTTATAATCTGAAATCACTTGTATTTCTGTGTATTTTACGTTTGTATTTATGTATTTTCATCGTCACAGTTGTGTGCTCTCTGCTCATAAGCATTCACCGCAGACCCTCCATGCAGACCACGAGGTTAGCAGCACTGTGGCATATTACAGACATTAATCTCACAAGAAAATGATATATTGATCTTTGGTGCACCAAAGGTGGATCATGAAATGACCTCTGATGCATAATTTAGCAAATTCCTCCCAGTCTTTTGCTGTTAGAAAATAAAAGGTAAGGCTTTACAGGTGGCTCATTGTCCAACACTAAACCGCAACGGATGGCATGTACTGTCAATCACAGTGACATTTAGGCTGTGAACAACCGACATTAGTTACCATTAGTGTACCATGGGTTTTAGATTTAGTAAAGCCTTTTCACCAAATTTCAGCTATAGCCGTCCTTCAGTATAATAAATCAACTTTTTGAGATGCCATGCTTCTATTAATGTCAAGGTTTCATTAGTGGTGCCTGCTATTGAAATTTAAAGTGCAGATAAAAGTAAAAAGACTGCCGTTAGCTTCATTGTCAGCTCACCTGTGGAAGGAAAATGTTCAAATTCTTGATGTTCTTGAGTCAGCTGCTTACATTACGGTACATTCTATTGAAACAACACTGATCCCTACAATGACATACAGTATATGTCATATATGTCTCGAAGAATAATTTGTATTTAGAAGGTGCAATCAAGCAACCTTGAAATTGGTATTTTGCAATTTATTGCCCCCAGTTTTAAAGTTCAGTGCCTGCTTGCCAAGCTCCTGTTCTGGCACGACACTTGCTCTGCTCACTGTCAGCATCCTCTTGCTCCCCAGGACTCACGGTCGTACGTGAAGGACAAAGTTACATAGTACAAGAAGAAAAGTGCATAGAATTGCATAAACGATGTACACAATGTTGCTTTAAAAAAATCCTTGCAGACAGGACATGGATACAACCACCAGCAAAAAATTATGATTCATTTCATACGTTGCACGTTAACGGGTACGAAATATTCTTGCACATTAAAGTACCACCTTTATTTAAAACAATTTAAATATAGCCAAACTTATAAAAGTCAATATCACACTGGTAACTATGATACCAAAACTAAACCAGCTTTAATTTTTCACCTCTGGAAGTGACACGTGTGCAGACATTCTTCTTGCAGCCACGCGTTGTAATTCTAGGTGATAACACGTTTTACATAAATATCTACCTACTGCAGCTTGAAAGGACTCCAGCAGAGAGAATCTGGGATGCCATAGAGTAACAGGCATAGCCGGACTCGTCACACCCAGCAGTGCTAGCAAGATAAATGAATGCCACAGTGACCCCTGGACTCAGGTTACCACTCTGCTCCCTTTTCCACAGAGGAAGTCTCTGCCTTTCCTATGCAAAGAAAAAAAAAAAAAAAGATACATCAGTGCCCTAGAAAAATTGTAATTATTTCAGTGGGTGGAGAATCCCAGTGAGGAAAAAAAGAAATCTCATTTCAGCAGGATAACAGACCTCCTGTGAAATATGCCTCTCCCTTTCAAAAGCCTGCCAAATTGGGACAGTGAAGACCAGGTGCCACATGGGGAAAACATTGTAATCTGACACTCATTTATGATTGCAACACAAAAACACACAGCACATGTGACTTCTGAATGCTGTTTTTTTTTGGGAGAGGGGGAATCGGCAGATCCATCATTTTGTCGTTCATTTTTTACATTTATTCAAAGCTTTCAAAAGCATCTGTTTGTACGCACGGTGCGGCTATGAATTTTTTATTATTTAATGTTTGTTGAAACCCGGTGTCGCTCTCGTATTCAAGACCCTATGGCGCTGCAACTTTCAGTATGTATACACAGGCAATCATACAAATCTAACTCATAACCACCTTCAAAGCCGAGCCTGTATACGAAATCACTTTGAAGGATCTCTGAGGATATGAGAATTTTCAGAAAAAGAGGATCCTGAAACTTTTCTTCCATCTAAGATTGGCCATCGGTTCGCTTTAAGCAGAGCTTAAGTGAACAAAGAGGACTATAATGGTCTTCCTTGGTGGAATCCTGCAGCGGAGGACATTGGACTTTAAAATTTAGCTAAGGATTAGAGTGAGATTAATACGAGTATGGCAGATAAAAAAAAAAAGGAGGAGCGTGTGAGCCGAATGCCTCCGTTGTAAATTGTTGATATTCCAGAGATGTTCTTAACAACTCCCAGCTGTATATCACAGATGCAAGGATTTGAAAAACTCCCGGTCTCCTATGAACAGAGATTTAGAGCCCACCGTTTTATTAATTTGCTGATCAAAAACACGTTGCCATGCGGCGATGGCACTGTGGTACAACCCTCCCAATTTTTTTAATCCATGCTGATGTAAGGTACTGAAGTGTCTGCCTTGTAGTCTGACAGACACCGCTGCATCTTCAAAAAGCTGTCGAGCTTTATGTCCTCAACGCTGAATATTTGAGGAGCCTCAATCCAAACTAGTGAGTCTGTTTGTTGTCATAATGTAAGGTGTTATGAGTAATGACAAGCTTTAACCTAACATGCTCTCTCCTCTGCACATTTTGCAACAATTTTAAGGTCTGGCTGTGTCACCTTTTCGTTGTATTTTGGGGAATAAATCACTGCGACTGGCGATTAGCCTGAAAATAATTAGCTTGAACGTTGTTCTCCTCCCAGGTCTGGAGGACAAGCTGTGTCAGGTAATTTCGGTCTTGTTCACCTTCCCCTGCATATCAAATGCCACCTTTAGGCCCTTTCCCCATTATGGAGATAGTGTAACAGTCCTCAATATGGAAGGCAACACACTTCAGCAACATTAAAATCACCCACTTCAGGCTCACTGATGCTTGGCAGTGTTGCAAGAATTATATTTTTCATTTGCCCGGTGAAGTTTGATTCAGTGTTTGTATGTCGGCCTGCTACAGTCTGTCCTTTTCAGTACAAGTCAAAGGGCCTGCATGTCTTGTTGGATATGACAGGTTGAATCTGATTGTTTCTGACATTTAAGGGCCAGATGGTTGTTTTGAGGCAGCACAGTTTGTTCTTCATTTTCTTTATTTAGTTTGTCAGTGGAAAAATAGCACAACATTTGAACTGGCATTTATGTATTATATAAAAGCCATGGCTGTCCTCACTTTCAATATTGTGTTATTTTAAAGTAGGCTTGATGCAATCTCTTCTGCTTTGGGGAATGACAATGCTGCTGTAAGAGATTATATTTCCACAACTTTTTTTTGTTCCAGTTTTACGTTGCAGTGAGCTTATTGAAATTGGACATTTCCCTCGTAAGAACTGTCTCTAAACTAGGAGAAGATATTAATAAAAATCCGCTATGTGCTCACAGAAATAATCATGAAGTGTTAAATAAGATATATATCAGGCTGAGAACAAAGGCGGCAAAGAATGAGCAAAGAGACAGTTTTATTCTCTAGAGGGAGCCACCGCTAACTGTGATATGGATTAGAGAAATATTCCCACAATACAGATGGTTATCGTGGCATTATTAACTAGCTAATGACTTTTTGTCTTTCTGGCTGTTTGCTTTCTACAGCCCTGTTTCATGGTGGCACTTCATTGAACAAATAAATGTAACTGCATATGCCTTCTGCTTTATCCATTGGGCTTTGGCTAAGGGAATTATCTGAGCATATTGAATTCATAGATCATTGTTGCTAGCTGGGGCTTCAAAGTATCATTAATATTCCGATTCTGAAGATGTGTGAACTACTTCTCTCATCCCTCCTCTGTTATTACAGTGTTGTTCCCAGGTTGCAAAGCGACTCTGCTGGAGATTTTAAATAACTTTTTTTGTGCGCTGACTTTGAAACATGCCACGGACTAAAAAAACAAGCAAACAATGATGTCTTTTGTCTGGTAACTATGTAACTCATTGAAATGCAGTTATTTCCAAAGCTGATGCTTTGTGTTGACTGTTATGTAATCAGTGCAGTGATCAAGGTTGTCCAATGGCTGTTTTGTCTTGATGCAGAAGTCAGGTCGACTCAGTAGGAAAGATATACTGAAGGATCAGTCGCTGTGATAGTGGGGTTTGTCAGGTTTCCGCAGACAGGATTTGCCTGTGCTTTTGTGGGGATTTGAATTCATTAACACTTCAGTTTTTGTTTTTGTGAATATTATTTTCTTCTCTGAACAAGGTTGTGTTTTTAATGCTAGTTTTGTAAATATGTGCAGTTGCAGCGTTGATAATACAAATATACTGCTGTGCCGCCATGCAAGAACTCATCTGACTGCTTGTTAGACATTAGAGGACTAACAATTGGCTTAATTAATACCAATATATTTCAGGAACATTAGAGGCTGTATTTGCTTTATAGACTTCATCCTCATTTAAGAGAATTACAGGAGTTATATAAGATTTGAAGTTAGGTTGGATGAAATGGTTGTTAAAAAAGGGTGTAAAAATAATCCCTTCAAAGAGATATGACAGACATGAATGAAAAGAAAGTATTGTTAGAATTTTTCCTTTTAAAATGAATAGCTGGGATGAAAAAAGAAGAAGAGCCTGTTGGAAATTTTATATTCCTTTTTATTCTTCTTTGTGGAATTCAAGTCTTGCTTCATAATGACAGCCTCGAACTGTCATTAAGAGACAAGACCGAGACTAGTCGAGTCCAAAACCAGTATCCCGCCGTGCACTAGTACGTAGATGCATGTCTAGAATCAACATGATGAAAACCAACTAGCAACCTGTCTCTATAGTGCTGTGCGATAGCGTTTGCGTTTTATTTGTTTTATTAGTGGGCTGTTGCAACTCACTGTAATCGCTTTGAGAATAATAACTGACACATTTGTAAATCACAAACGAATCTTTCGTGCATTCTAAGTTAGCTCCAGTCTCTTGCATGGGAAGACTTATGAATATGAAGGCTGAGGCCGGCAGACAGAAAGATGAGATCGATATTTAATTGTTTAATTCTGGCTTTGGATCTAGATCACCCTGACATGTCCGCATCGTGCATTATTTTGAATAACTGCATCATTTCCCATACCCAGCTGTGCAGTTATTAGAAAATAATGCACACCTTCTTTGAATCTAATGTAGCTGCAAGGTATAATCAATGCTTATTATCGACCATTTAATCTCATCATTTATCAAAAACTGTACAAAACATACAGACTAGACATCAACAAAAAAAAAACAACAACTAAAAACTAGTGTTCAACTATTGAATATGGACACTGAACCAATGTACAGTTTAATAAGTCGGACCACAACTCTGCAAAATAAATTCTAACATATCCCTAATCCACAAAAAAAAAAAAAGTGCTTAGAAGTGGAAATGTGACATGATAGGTGTGGATCCAATTGAAATGTCAGTTTTCATCCCATAAAGTGCATCTTCACCTATTTTGCTGAGGATCACGCCTAACTTTGATTCAGTCCATGTCAAGGATGGCTTTTCCTTTTTCTTAATCTTCAGACGCTTCATGACACTTCTGATTCACTTTGAAATTCCATTAACATAGATGTGAGCTCAACCCTTGGCTGTGAATGCTAAGGCTCTTAAATTTGGGAAGGGAGGGGCGGAGCTGAGAAGGATCGGTGGTGGTGGTGGTGGTGGTGGTGGTCCAGGTTCGCTTTCATCACACTTTCTGGCTTTGCTTTTTTTCCCCTAATAATCTGTCTAAGGGAGAGAGAAAGACATTTCTACAAACAACAAGCTTCCATCTTTCAGTATGCTCATGATTCTCATCATCAAGACATTGATTAAGTCAAGTCATAGCTCAGTTTGTTTTAACATGGTCATTTCAGATCCCATTCAATCAGCTCATTTTCACACTGATTGTACACACTAGACACTTATTTTATGACATTTCATAATGCACATACTGTGCATCCACTGACCGCTGTAGAAGCATGCGAAGTAATGATGAACAACTTCCACAAAGAACCTATTCACATGCTGGAATGCTACAAAGAAGCAGCTCATAGAAGGTAAATATAGACTGATAAATTCATTTAAACTGCAGTTCTGCTCCCCATCTGCGTATGTGAAGAGTCCCATTTATGTCTTTGAAGCCATATAAACCTAACCAAGTCTAAATGCAAACTCTCGGTCTTCATAATGGTTACGAAAGATCCCTTAAATTTCTAAACAAGTGAATGGGCGTTTGCTTGCTGGCTAGTGTTTGGCAAGTCTCACAAGGACATGCACTGTTAATGCCTGGTATTGTGCTGGATGACTGAAATGAAGGTATCCAGCTGTGTGAAGTGCACATGGGTTTTTGAGAGGTTTGAGTGTTTGAGTTTGTCTGAGCAGGAACAAACAAATGAACATAATCCATCAAGAAACACAGGGGGTGTTTCTACCTCTGCAGCCTGCATGTATCAGTGCATTTTCATTTATTTTCATAATTTATTCATTCCCCCTGCCAGTTGCGCACCCCCCAACGATATACCACTGCCCCGAGCGTGCGCCTTCTCTGCTCTGCAGCAGCTCCGAGCCTGCATCTGATTACAGGTCAGGTCTTATTTTACCAGGTCGAGTCACGTCTTGAGCTGATTTAGAGATAATTGCAGGTAACAGGACTGACCTTTGCATGTATTCCAATAAATATCATTACGGGTTTAAACTTCTTTTAAACGTTTTTGCCAACAAGTTTTAAAAGCTTGTTCAAACATATTCAACCCAAATTAAATTCTTGGCTGGGCTTACTACAAACCTACGACAGACATGGATACCAAATATTATATATATTTCTTTCTCTTTCATAGATTTATTGATTGCTGTCAGGATATTCAACAAATATAACATGAAATGCTTCTGAAATACTTTACCAACCCTAGCTTTAAAGGTGGAATATTCAATTAACAGATGCAATGTTTAAAAAAAAAGTGCAAATGAAGCTAGAACAGAAATCTACATTCTGTCCTTTGCCCTTGTCCATTTCTTTCCCTTTTCCAGTCCTGATTCAGAAAATCTTCAAGACAGAAAAGTTTAGTTGAGGATAAACTCTGCCTCTGAAAGAGTCATAAATAAAGACAATAAAAGTTTTTTGCCATGGTGACTGAAACCCAACATCTGGTTCCGGAAAACTCTCAGTCTGTTCATGTTAAGTCACCCCAAACACATCAATATTCTAATTGCCATGAAGTAGTTCAGTTCATCGCAGTTTCACAGAGACCTAGAAGAACTGCATGCTCTAGTTCAACATCTTACTGTGAACAACATGATTTATAAGGAATTAGGACATCCACATAATCAATCATTCACATGTTGACTCCCACCCTTTACTGATTCCTATTTTAAATTATTATAATAATCAATAATTAAAAAGACATCAAAACCTAAAGATATAGGTCAAGTCCTGTCACGCTGAAGCTTTACACAGAACACAGGGCTATCTCTAGCTCTGCGTCCTCAGTGTCAGGACAGAAATATCAGATTACTACGACTGGATCGAAGCCTAGGAGAATATCCAAGTGGGTATTAGAATAAACTTCTCTGATCTTTGATTACATGGTAGTGACCTGGGGTGTAACGAAAGTTACAGGGAAAATGTCTTATTGAAAGGCGCTGTAGCACTGGGAAATGTTTTGTGAGAAAGATTTGAAAGTGGTACAAATATTAAATATGAACAATTACATCAAATGACAAGACTGTCACTTCCTCACTCTTTCATGACTTTCTACTTTGAGTAAGTCTTTGTACCAGAACTTCATATTAAACAAGCTGAGCCCTGCATTTTAATTTAACTGCAAGATAGATCATTTTGTCAGACACATTTGCTCTTCCAAAAACACTTAATGGCAACAGCTATTGATAACACATTTGCATGGATGGCAGCGCCAAACACATCAACTTTGAATCTGAAGGGTTGTCATTAGAGGATGATAAGAGTTTTTACTCTCACTTCAGCTTTCCATTCCATTCACACGAAACACTGACAAATCAGTCATTATATTGCATTTTTTCCCTTCCCTGTAGTGACATGCTGTAAATCACACGTCAACAGATTTCACACTTCAAAGTCAGCTTAGTTGAAAGCCTTCCGCCGCTATTTGCCTCCACTGTTCTCTAGTCGTTAATTAATGAAATTCATGGAAGGAACTTGTGGTTGTTTCAATGTTTTTTTGTTTTTTTGGTCAATAACATAATATGAGCTGGTTTGGATGTAACAGTCATGCATGCTGAACTCCACAAAGTTTCTTAATAATAATGGGAACTTCTGGAACAGCACAGTTGAGGCCATTGAGGAGAGAGAAGTGCTTTTAAGTATCCGCAGTTACAATAATGAAAGGAATTATAAGCTTTAGAGAACAAAACTTGCTGCAGGGGGCCAATTTTTTACACTGTGCCCTTACTGTAACTTCCACAGCCTAACTTGAATTTGAAATGCTATTACAGCAATTATGAGCAAACTAGTGTTGAGCGTAGAATAGAGCCGGCAGGAACAGCCGCAAAGACAGACACATGCATATTTCTACCAACACAGACAAAGATTTAGCGATGATTATTCTGTTTGTTGTTCTTATCTATGAAATTAAAGCTCAGGTACACACCCACACCTTTGTGTATAGCTATTTGTAAATCCCCTCTGATGCACATCATTCAGCAGTGTTCAGTAGAGTTTTCTTCCCCCGCAGGATGGCAAAGGCATGAAATAGTTGTCCAATTTTCACAAGTGGATGGAGTAAGGAATATTTCACTTGAAAATGCATAATTATGTCGTTGTCCCATCTGTATGTGGGTCAGTATTTATGGCAAAATCTGCTCCTCTTCTGTTGCTAATGTTGATTTCATAACGACCCTCACTCCCCGAAGTCAAGCAGCAGAAGTTAATTGACAAAGTGCAAATACTACTGGCCCATTTTTCGAGTGAGCTAAATATGCAAGAGCAGTCTTCCATGTCACTATAAGACAGGCCTTTTATACTTCCTTCATGCACTTCAAAAAAAGAAAGAACAGGAACATACCCAGCGTCTCCAGGCAGCCACTTCACTGCTGCTTACATGCTTGTTTCACCACCCTTCACAAACTTCACTTCAGTTCCTGTTGGTTAATTAGCTGTCGTGTACTGCATGATGATTACAAGCTCACTTCATATCACAAGCATAAAAATGACCCCGTCATTTTTGAAAAGTCTTAGATGTTTTAGGAAATTCTAGGATTTCATTAGCTGGTATCATGTGTCCACTGTGGATGTGTGGACGTGGCATTTCAGTGCTGTGATTTCATGAGGTTTTCTTTTGTTGTGTTTATTCATCATGCCCTCATTTGCTCTAACAAGAAATTTTAAGCTTAACCAATTAATTAGTCAACCTACTGCACTAACTCTCCGCCGCCGCATGTATCTCTTCATTTTGACCTTGCTGCTTGTCACTTACTGTGCCGAGGTCGCTCTGCGCGCAGCATATGGATACGTGTTGACACAGGCCACCGATCCAGATGTGCATGAATTTCAAATTTGTCCCAGAAGTAAATATTAGTAATTAGTGCCTCACTCCCATTGTGTTATTGGAGGGCTGTCAGTTGAGAGATGTCAGCCATTCTTCACCGTCAAACTCTGTTTTTGCTCCCCTGTCACATATGAGATTTGAACCATTTGACCTGGAACATATGCTTTGAGAAAAAAAGCACATTGCACCAGATAAAGTTCACAATTATAATCCAGCAGACTCTGCATAATTAGTGCAAAAAAAACAAATGGTAGAACATGATATGGGTTGAGGTAAAGTAAGAAGAAGAAAGGTCTCTTGTAATACGGTACTTTTGAGGCCGCATCATACCCGCCAGCACCCCTATCATCACTCCCGACTGCAGTCATCAAAGTCACCAGTTCTTGCCTCAACTTGTCTTCTGTCTGTTTCACCCCCTTCATCTTCAAGATAAAAAAAAACTAAACAAATCAACAGTGAAACAAACATATCTGCCTGTCAGTGGCATTATGTGTGCATTGTAAACACACAGCTACATCAGAACATTACAAAATCAGAACTTGGGATTTTCTCCCATTGCAACTGCCCAGGTGAAGCATAATTCAGCTTTGGGTGCATCCAGCTGTACAGAACTGCAACCTGCTGTTTCCCTCTGTGGCACAAGACTTTGATGTCACACTGCCGCGGTCCAGCTCCATAACCTCTGGGGGCGACCATCTTCAATCCCATGAGCCTCTGGTTCTGTCAGATGACCTGCCCCTGCCAAGGCCTGCTCCACTTTGCAAACACAGAGGAGTGATGAGTCTCAGTGAAGAGCAAACACCAGCAGGGTAAACATTCCCACTCCCCACTGCACCAAGCTAACCGCTTCACTGCTTCAGAAGAATTGGGCAAATCAGCCTCTCAGGTTCAGCTTGACCAACTTCAGTGCAACCAGGAAAGGTATAGTGCTGTGCCCACTCATTGCTTGTCCCTACCGGCTCCGATCGGCAGGTGTCCTGGCGTTGGGAGTGCCGGGTGGCCCAGCAATCACTCTCCCTGGATGGTTGCTCTCTTCCACGCGTGCGGTGATGAGCACCGCCGCACCGCGGGCCTGGCAGCTGAGGAGACTTCCCTGGGCCATGATTCCATCATCAGGGATGTCAGGCAAAATTAACAAAAACGCTTTTGCTTTCCTGGGGCTACTGTGAGCGATTTGGCTGAAAAAAATCCCCCCAACCTTTCGGACGATCATCCCATAGCAACAAAGCTTGCGATACATGAAAAATTCTGGAACCACTAAATTAAAAAGGGGCTGACAGATGGGGCAAAACTGAAGTACAGGTGCAGAGATTTTAATCAGAAGCATGCAAAGTTATAATTAATATAAATACTTTTCTTACCTGGTAAACTCTTAACATAACCAACCCCAGAGTGTTTTTTAACACCACCTCATTAAGTCTGTTACAGACCATAGCAACCAAACATCCAGCATACGGAGTGAAGCCCTCCTGGGCAGTTTCAGCTTGGTTGACGCTGAAATGGTCAGGGAAGTGGTAACAACACGAGTCCTCCACATGGACCCTTAACCAGAGGTCGACCGATTTTTCCTTTTTTAAAGGACAATACAATAACAATAGTTTGGAGCAGAAAAAAGCAGATATAAGCAATATTGTTTCCACTACAGTCAAACTTTGTTTCAGTCTCTGTCCCTAGACACTCCTAGACAGTGTTTTAGTTATGTACCAGTCAGTCTGTTAGTACATGATCCCTTTAAAAATCACTAACAACTAGGTATTTCAAAAGTCAGGAGCTGACAACATGAAACAAAGAATTTGAACTCCATAGTGTATTATCCAGTCAGTGCACAATACAAAACTCACAGTTCAACTAACAATGAATGAGTCCTTATCTCAATAAAAGAGTCCTTTGGGATCTCAGGAAGTAAACAAAATGACTCAGTTTAAGACTTGCCAATAAAAAACCAGAAACAAATGATGCCTCTTGTGTCCAATAGACAAGCTTAGTGATTCAACAGTGTTACCTCCCGTTGTCCGTCAGGACTACTGGAAAGCTATCCGATCTGGTTTCTCCCCCAAACAAGTTATAAATCGGTTACAGCTGAATCAGAACTCTGCGCCCGAGTGCTGACCAGGACCAGAAAGAGAGAACATACTCAATACTCCTGTTTCCTGTTCCTGTCAGTGTGTGCATCGACTTTAAAACTCTTTTTAAGCACTTCGCGGCCTTAAACCGGCATATACTGCACGTCTCACATGCTTACTCACAATCAGTACCACTGAATACAATATGAATATAATAATGAATTAATGCATTGATGACTTTTTTGTAAAATTGTATTATTATATATTAACATATTATTACATTGGAGTTTTTATGTTTTCTTCTTCTTTCTTATCATTGCTGCACTCGTCTGCATGAAAGGTGCTATACAAAAACATTTTGATTACAGTACAATATGTGCAATAATGATAATTTGAACTGGACCGTTTTTGCGACACATGAGGAAGTGAGTCATATAAAACTTGGTGTCGAGATAAAGATTCTGTTTTGTGTCCCACTTAAATAGCAAAGAGACTTAACAGCTCGGTGTTAAAAACAACATTGACCATGCATGGCCAAGACAGTGTGATGACTAATGGAAGATAACTATTTATCATAATGTGCAAAATGCATTATACTGTGCCAGGGCTGTATGAGGTAGCGTTTTAATTCACTTGAACACCCTGCTCATTTTGCCACATTATCACCTGAGTGTTATGTATGTGCATCGTGCATTAACGGTAGGCATTATTAGTATTTCAGAACAGGTCTGAGGCTTCAAACTTTTTCTGGAGGTCACTTCCAAACTAAGATGAGAAGAAACGGAAACAGGAGGACAAATAATGTCATTAGCTTTAAAACACCTCGGCAGTAAACGTGTCCACTGAACACACACAGGAGTGCCCGGGTCATAGCCTATACACCATCTCTCAGCAAATTACTCCTGTAGTCTGAGTTGCTTAATTGTATTGACCCAGCTGTCTTTTTCTACTTGGGTGTCGATTATTTTTGGCCCAACTCAAGACCAAAACAAGTCAAGAGAATTTACAGCGCGCTCAAAAACCATCAAGGGACTTTTTTCAGAAGGCTGTCTGAAAACAAGCAAAGTTAGCTGAACTGGCACCCACATTCAGATGATTGATCAAATGTCTTGTTAACAGCCAGCAGCCACAGACCACTGTATTACTGTGTTTTTGTACCAATTCCTGTAGTTGTAACCTGTTTGTTAGATTCTGCAGTAAGGCCTAAAGATAGACATCTGGATACAATGTAAATGGCAAAGAGACAGTGAAATTCATCTTGTTACAGCCGTGAAGGATAGAATATATCAATGTATGAAGGCTCAGGTGGTTTCTGTACAAGGTTATGAACGAGGGTAACGTTTTTAAGAGTTAGATAAAAAAAACAAACATCAAATATCAAGACTCTCTGCAAGCTGTGCAAAGTTGGTTAAGATGAAGTAATGTTAGTGCCCACACTTCAACAATCCAATAGCATTTGCAGCAGTGCACTCTGTGGTAAGTGGCAAGCTGTGGCTATGGTAGAAAGTATTGGTTTTCCAGGATTGGTACAGTTGATTAAGTGTTCAGTATCAAAGACCCTGATGGCAAAGGGATAGAGACTTACAGTGTGCTGTGCTGCTATGCTCTAGTACTTTTTGCCAGAGTAAAGAGTAAATTGTGCATGGCATGGGAGGGGGGCGGCATTCTCAATGATGCCCTGGGCTCTTTATGCTGATCCTCTGGGCATAGAGGTTGGACCAGTCCTGGTGATGTCCTACACTGCTTGGTTTCTTGTTTATGATAGCTGGAGTTATCATGGAGTCCATTCACGAACACCCTCTACCTGTAGGGAAGCAAGAGCTGGTGTGTCGTTTTCCTGACCACAATGCCAATATGGTGAGACGAGCTCGGGGCTTCACTGATGTAGAACAAAAGGAATCAGAGACACAACATGTCTGAGTAAAACACAAACTTTGAGTCAAGGTCAGAACAGGATAGCTGTGCTGTAGTCTCACTATGTTGAATGAATTTTTGTCATATATTTTGGCAGATACATACAGTACTGTAGTCATGGTCCCAAGAGGATGAGACCTTGACTATTTTTTTATTTGTCAGGGCTTAAGAATCGTATAACTGGCAGTATATTATCCTTCAGGGCAGCTTTGTATAGTGAGATGTAATGAACGTTGAAGCCTCCACTATTAAATCTCCAGACTCCAGCCAGACTCCAGCCACAAACTTTTATTCATGAAGTCATGAATCTCGGTCCTATTTACACATTCTGAAGTTGTTATACAATATCGGATTATGCTAGATTCCCGTGTGTGCATAGCAACAACTTGGCAACTAAAGAGTGAGTATTGTGAGATTCAAACTTTAGGATAGTTCCTCTTTTGTAGTGTAAAGCAGTCCAGCAGACAAAAATATTACATTAGATAAAAATGACGAAGATACTGATAGAAGCTGCTCATGTTCTTGCTAATGATTCGTTCATATGTTACTGGAATAAGGAATGAGAGGACTTTCTGTACGTCCTCATCTTAAGCAGGTTTAAACAAAGGTATCTTATTATAATTGGGTTTTGCAATTTGCTTAAAATAAATCATACATATCTGGTTGGTCTTGACTTTTGCGATTTTGAAGATTGTTCAAATTATGCAACCGCTCAGCTGTGATGTTGATTATTCTGCAGTATCTTCCACTGATCAGCTTTCTTCTATGTAATACACCTACTCACAGGGTTTGCATGCACCGCTGATAATTCTCCTAACATGCATTACTCATAGCAAGCGCCCAAAGAAAATTATTCAGATAAATTAGCAGCAGGGATGGAGTGTTGCGTGGAGGTACATTTACATGTTGGGGGGCATCTAAAGGAAATGGGCTTCAGAAAAAAAAAAAAAAAGCTCTATCTTACTCATTCAAAATTCATGCTGGGAGTCAATCATCACTTCCCTGGAAATATTTTGCTTTGTAATAAGTTGGCAGGATGGAGGTACAGTACTGCATGTTGGCATGTCGCATCGACTCTATAGAGGAAACATATTTTCACTTATATCTCAGATTTTTAGTCGAGAATCACTGAGCAGCAGCCAAAAACCGAACCGTAAAGAATGTGAATTAAATACAGCAGCATATGGGATAAAAGGTTGTATTTATGGGAAGATAGAAGGAGTAGGAGGTTTGAAGTGTGGCAGCAACATCGGGCCGCAGATGTACTCTGATTTCAAAGCAAGTGTCCTCCCGCTGTGAGTGCATAGCCACCCCTATTAAGTATGGTATATATGGCTGTATGGTCACACAGTCTGTTATTAGTTGACATGGCTTCCTTGCTATAATTTAAATTAGCATAAATCTCAGGCTGCAGCTCAAGGCTTGTGATTTCTGACTTGAATTTAGGCTGTCAAATTGAACTTTGAGACTTTCTTTTGAATTTTTTGAACTAAAGTTTGTGACAGATGATTTGAAAGTTGTACATGTCACGCCTTATGTTCAAAGTCACTTTTTTTGGGACATCTTACCAAAGTAACAGAAAAAAAACAGTTCTGGGGAATTCCGAAACGTCAAAATATTTTCAAATAGGATTTAGAAGTATGTTTTTCACTTTTCCTCTCCCTTCCTGGTTACCATTTGGAAAAACTGTGATGTAATATTTTTTTTCCTGAATATAGTAACTCCTGTAGCTCTTGAGCTTAATTAGGACCCAAAAATAGAAGAGGGTAAAAGACAGCACAAAGCAAAACAGATGAGATCCTGAATTCAAAGAGTGATTCACTTCTATAGCTGCAGGCTTTCTTTTTTTTTTTTTTTGCATTTGGGGTAACAGCAGGGTTCATTTGGAACACCCAAGGGACGTTTCAGTAGATTGCCAAGTCTCAGGAGAGGAGATGGGAGGCTCTTAGAAGGGGATGGCAGCATGAGTGGCAGATCTGTAGCTTTGCCCTCAAAAACCAATGATTAGAGGAAATTGTAGATGCAAATATTGTGCTTCCGACCCTGCCACAAGGGCTCAGTGATTCAGTGTCAACAGTAAGTATAGATCAGTGCACAGCAGAAAATAGGGCTTTGGTGTGATCGTGAAGCATTATTTCTGCGATGACTGCATTTTCTGTGACACACAAACACTGAACTGTTACCGAGGTGCACGCTGCAGCCGCACAGCAGCACTAATTAGATAAAGCTACAGTAATAATCAATGCTCTCTGTTAATAACATTATTTGTTCTACTTGTTTACTTCATGTTATGAAATTCACAAAAAGTGAGACGACCTTTGAGCAGCTGTTGTCATCACTTATTATTCCCATCCTTTTCTGCTGTTCTCAGTTTGTACATTCATTTTTATTCATTTATCAAGATCGCGCGTGGAAGCAATGTAATGTTTCATCTGAAAATATTTAATCAATGAAAAAAAATCAAGTGCTGTTGGTGTTTTGAGAGGTTGCTGACTGTTTTTTTTTTTTTGCATTGTACAGTCCCTTCATTCAAATATACGTGAAGAAGCAACCACACACACAGATTGGAAAGTCTTTTACCGCCACTTAATACACATCATCTGACCTGCTTTTAATACAGTTCTTCAGTGCAATAATAACATATGCTCGATGACTCTTGACATTGCACACTGAGTGACCACACACGGACACAAATAAAACAGAAAAAAATACCGCTGGTGGTCTTTCTTTGCCGCAGCCATCTCTACCCCTGAGCTCTCAGATACTTCTTGTTAAATCTCGTGACCCTTTGACCCACCTCACCGCCTCCACATCCAGCACTCTTACCTAGCAGCTTTGCGGAGGCACTAAGCCGGACCAACAGGGATCCGTGATGGATGTGGCTCGACAGGAGTCAGGCGTTTTGATGAGTTTCCAACATCTTGTCAAAGGAGGGTTGGAGTAAAAAAAAAAAAAGAAAGAAAGAAATGTGAGAAAAAGAATGAAAAATGAGTCTGAGAGAACTACAAACAAGATAAATGAAGGAAGGAATGTCAGAAACCGTATGTACTCGTAGACAGCTCATGTGGTCATGAAAGCCTTATTTCCAGATGCTGTACTGCAGTGTCTTATCTTTATGCATTCATACGGTTATATTATCTCAGTGTCTGCTGGTGGATGAAGAGCCGAACACTGCTTCATGGGGGATTATCTCTTCTCAATGAACTGAGATGATCACATCTGAAACACACCTGGTTGAGTCATGACTGCAAATCAGCAACATTTATGCCCATCTCTGTATCTGAGACGAACTGCTGTGAGTGTATTCAGCATAGTACTCGTTTAAGCATTTGTTAGGGAATATTTGGTGGACAGGTCTGTGAGTGCCTCACGATGTCTTGATGATGATGACTTGGCTTCTAGGGACTACAGCCAATGTTTGACGACTTCCAGCAGTTATCCATTAACGGATATCGGGCCAAGACTTCCCCCTCTGTGCACCTATTATTGATTAAAATCCGATTAGCGACAACAGAGTTGGAGTTGAGAGTCGACATCTACAACCAGATTGTTTCATGAGATACATTTTGAAAAAAGCTAAATCATCATGGCGCGGAAGCCGCTGGGTTTTTGTTCCATATCTTTTGCTCTCTGCGCCATCTACCTGCATGCAGCCGATGCCTGCTAAATGTGAAACAAACAGAAACCAGAGTGCTTCTGATACCACAATTATGTCCCCTGCCTACAGATTCTGTATTCATATGCAGATATTTGTTTATAGAGATTATCCTAATGCTTACTTTAGAAACTGAAGTGGTGTAGGCCCAACATTTGCATTTGCTGAAGTGTTCCTCCTTTACTTCAGGGAAACTGATTGGAAATATAAGGTGCCTGCAAGGAAGGCAAACTAATCAGTTTTTATTAAATTGAAACATCAGTACCCTATCTCTATGCAAATTCTGCTTTTAATATGCGTTCAGAAATAAATTCTATGGACAGAGAAATAACGGTATTACCAGTGCATTTGGTTGTTAAAGGAGAACAAATGGAACAGAAGAGAAACAAACAGAGAAATGTCCTGATAGTTTGAAGATTTTACTTCCCCTTCTATGAAATGAAATGTCAAATCTTAAATAAACAATGTCTTGGTCTTCACAGTGTCATTTGACTATCAATGAGTCAACTCAAAGATCAGAGGCTTACATGTCTCATTCAGATCTCTGTTTGAAGGTAGACTAAGTTCACAAATGACAAATGATTCATCCCAAAGACATACAGATAATAATTTTGGAAAATATCCATTCATTGAGTTCTGTTTTATTTCACACTGTGCGGTGCTTATTCAAACAGGCATATAATTTGGGCTTTAGATGGATATTTGATATTATAATGTGCTACTAAGAAATGCCAAAAGCCCATAATTATTCCATCATGTGTGCAGCTGTCCTTATTACTATTAAACATATGGTGCTGTAGGTGGGTGATCATTGAATGTCACTGCGAGGCATAAATCAGTATGACTCTACTAGGAAAGTGCCATTTTTCTCTGAACGGATCCCATGTTCATTGACTGTTATGTAGCACATTTAACAGTATTGTATGACATCCATTCATGTTTTATGGCCAATATATCAAAGACATGTTTCCACTTATTTGCCACTATCAGGCCAGAATCCATTCATGCCTCTATTATTGTGGAATCTAAGCTCAAACGAATGGATTAGTCTTTCCATTTAATTACTTCACCAGATGGAAGACTTACGGGATTTTAAGATGAGAGACTCAATGAAATCCTTCCAACAAACATTTTTATACTTTTACATTTTTAATTCCAACTTCTGGTGCAAAAATGGCTGCAACATTCATACTTCATACTGGTATTCCAAATACATATATAAATATGTACCACTGAACTCACCCAGACATATGGAAATGAAGGGGAAAATTGAGTCTTTCAAATGCATGATTGAGTTTTTTGCATGCTAATTTTACTTGAGTTTGTGTATGGCACATGTCTTGTAAGAAAAGGGTCTTCATTATCCATTATGATGTTTATTTTCACAATGTGTGTGAGAATCCATGTTTCTCTGCTTTCGCAGTAATTAGAGTATAATTATGTGATTGTATATTGCACGTTTTGAATGTGAACATCATGTGTGCTGCCCACTTTGTGGGCTGCGAAAGTGACAATTCAAGACAACAATAAAGGCCACACGGGGTCTCTTTTCATTATCTACCAAGAAGGTTATAGTTTTACTCCTGTTTGTTGGTAGGTTTTGTAGTTAGCAGAACATCTCTCTCTAAAAACGTTGTCAAGGATTTGTTTTGTACAGAGCTTTTTGCAATTTCTTCATGAACTGCGACACTTCATCTAGAGATGTAGTTGCAAATTGCAAACCCTTTCACTCCCCCACTGGCCATGAAATGTACAAACAAACACAAAACACCCTGGGTTTGTCCCTTCTGGGCTACTGGAGAAACATAGCGGTACAATTTGTTAACAATAAACAATAAAGCTTCTTAAAAAGTTAAATCAAACCATTTTCCACTACATATCTCAGAACCTTTCATTAATTATTTATGAATCATATTATTGATGGAACATGAAGTCTGTCATTTGTTGTTATGGGATAATTTAAAGTTTAAAGAAGCTTTCAGACGTCTGAAATTAGGTAAATACTAACTCTTCATTACAGTGTCTTTTTCTTGAACATACTCTCTTAGCATACTTTCATGGTCATACTGTACACAGCTAACTGTAAGTGGATTTGATCTTTCTCACACATTTTTCACCGTCTTGTCTGAGTTTTCTGGGAATCTTTTCCACCGCCTGATGCTGTGTCTTCATTTTGGATGAATGCCCTTTTAGGGGAGCACAGTCATAGAAGGAGGTGAAGTTGTTTCCTCCTCCTGACATTTACAGTTCTACCTTACATAAAGTCACACTTTGTGCACTGGATTCTCACTGACAATCCATCAAAGTTTTGTCAAAACCACTTTAGCTGATAAATCATTCAAGTCCAACAGGGGCTGAGAGCAGCGGAGTTTGATGGCAGACAAAAACTTAGTCCAATTCCAATACCAAAACAAGATCAATGTGTTATAAAAAAATAGGTTTATACTGTGTTTCAGATGTCTTAAATCATATGATGTGTACGTGAGTTCCTACTCCTCACATGTTCTGTTTTCACTTCTCTAATATGACTTTGTTGCTAAGGCTGGCAGGGTAAGGTAAAGTTCAGGTTAATGTATAAATACAAGAAGTCCAGAACAGAACGAGGGTCAGGGACAGGTCAGAGAGGCTACATTTAAATTGGGGAAATTCTGACTGCTGATTAAGGAAACTAAGAAGATGTTGTGATGCTATCTGTATCTATGGGGAGGTGTCCGAGACAGCCCATTAGAGAGTGTATAAGAACCAAACACAGCGAGCCTTTTTCTCTGTAACCCCTTTTGTGTTGTGTGTGTTGCATCGTTAAACGCTCCTTCTTGTACAAGAATAAATTCAACTTAACTTTGATACTTTGAATCCAGTCCTCTTTATTGAAGGGTCATTTGAAAATTCTTATAACACAATGCATGCCTTTCCAAATGTAAAAGAAAATATACTTGATGACTTAAAGATTTGGATCTATGTGAGAGAGCTCCACACTAAACCCTTTGAGGGCCATTGCAATCTATGCACAGGATCAGGGCTTTTGCAGCAAAAAAAAAAACTGTGCTCAGGTTGGACTCACCTGTGTGCCAACAGCTCCCAAAGAAGTATAAAACTCTAATCTCTGCTCTCTTCTAAGCTGCCTTCTTCCTACTTCTACTAATGGCCCGTGTACCACATTCTCAACTACAGCCTCATATTTCCCCTCCTCCCACAGATTTTTGTGCAGTGGCACTGATTAAAATCTTTCCAAACTCATAATGGAGATAAATGCATATAGCTGAGCTCAGATTACGAGCATTAAATGAGTGGCAAGGACTTAGGCAACAGCCGGCTTACAGAATGTGAAATGCAGCATTTCTTCATAAGCCAGCAGCATTTCCTTATCCAGGGTTTGTGGAGGTGAAGCTTATTCTGCATGAGAACCGCTATGTGCTTTTGAAAAGTTAGTGTTTGCAGGAGCGGCTTTGCAGCACAGAGACTGCTGCTCCCCGTTGTAGCGCCGCACACAATTTGACTCGAGGGGAAAAAGTACGGAAATACAAAGAAGTTGTATGGTAAAAGTGAAACTGTTAAAATCTTCTGTTACTTGTGCCAATTTTATGATAACAATAAGGCAAAACTAAGCAAGATTACATGAAATTTTAATGACCGTGAGAGGAAGCAGGATGGGCATTACGGGGGATGTTTGGATCCATCGACCCAAGGATTGTGGGACCAGCATGCACCTCTGTGCCACTGTGCCGCACGTGCTCCTAATTCAATATCCAGGACCAGCATTAACAAAACGTAGCTCAAGGTCTCTACAAGGGAATTGCTTATTTATAATGACCATTTTCTTTCACATAATGGAATATGTTAGTGTGTTTGTATTTACACATTACCTGCTCGCGTCAACCTTTTACAATCATGTATGTGACGCCTGCAGAATGTTTTAGTGCTATTCATGAAAACCAGTTCAGGTCCCTCTGCTTATGAAATCCTGGTTTTATGAATTCATGGGCTCTAGATTTTATCTCATTTCTGTGCTGACGTTATTCTAATATAATGCCTACACCTGAGAGAAGTGCCTTCGAATACGAGTTGTATTGCAGGTTTTAAAATGTCAGGGCTGGCTCTTTTCCTCACAGGGAACCTCTCCTCGTTTGATGATTGGCCAAGCTGCGAGATTGCAGAATTACACTTCACACAAAAAAAGGGGCAATGTCAGCCCGACTCTGCCCGGTGATTCAGGACATGTTGCAGGGTTGCCTCTTTAGGCAGTCATTTTACTGTAATGTCTCCTAGTTCGCCTCAGGGGAATTCACTGACAACCCCTTCTCCAGGAAAAAATAAAAATAAGAGGACCCTGTGTTCTTTGGCAAAACAATGAGAATTGTTCTGCTGGACTCATAATGAGCCGTTTGCATCAAGTCACTGGAGTATCCTGACACCTACGATCTGGGGAAATCTCCGCAAAACATGGTTGGTAATGATGAATTTAAATGCAAATGGCAACTTGACGGGGGAAACAAATTACACCCATCACTTGGCTAAATAGCTCTAAATTGAAGACGAGTCCCCAAACCTGAGCATATTGGCCCACCAGTTTATGAAAAAGCAGAATATGGGAAACAAGGTAATAGCTAATTTTTTGCCTCCTCCAGTTATCATGGCCTGGGGAAATAAACGAAAGGCGCTGCTTCTGATGTATGATTACAGATCATACATACAAATTTGAATTGTTTCTCTGGTTGTTGTAATGGGAGAAGCAATGTCCATTTGCAGTTTGCCAACACAGGGGCTGGTGTTGACTTTTGTCTGAGTGAATAACAACAGAAAAAGCGTTTACGGGATCTCGTCAATGTCGTTTCCTCTCCTGTGGAAAACAGTGCCCTATCAAACTGCCTCAACGGAGTAATGGGGAATCATGGCCAATGTTTAAAGTCACATTCCTTCTGTCTCTTCACAAATTCAGCGGTTGTTGCAATGTGGGATTGAACAAGTAGCTCGGCTTTGCCTGATAGATTGACTGCACGACACGTTGTTGACCTTTCTCCATCCCATTCCAGCTGCCAGACATTTATTTCCCGTGAACCTCCAACACTGACTTAATGTGCGCTTCATTGAGAAGAGCTAACATGGGAGGGGAATATTGTCTCTTTTTCCCCATTAAGCCACAGAGGATAAAAGAACACTCTCCTCCTTTCCACCCCTCTACCTCCCCCACTCACTCCATGTTATCCTCAGAGCGGGGAATGCAGGGAGACTTCAAGATCAGCGGAGGAGCCGGGCGCAGAATACAGATCAGCGGCAGGAAGAACTGATGCCCGGACTATTTAGCATACCTAATTGACCTCTAGCTCAAAAACCCCAGCACCGTGACTAACCCCACCACCCCCGACCTACATCTGCCATAATATTATTTTCTGACTCAGTTCTTACCGCCATATTTAGCAATGAGTGAGCTTAATGATGATTAAAGCCATCAGTGTGTTTGTCTGCTGTGCGCTTTGCAACAAAATGAAACCCCTGTGAGCCTCTGGTCTGTTTTGTTCTTTGTCGCTGCCCCCTCCTCGCACCCTCCCTGCTGTCAAGCAGAGAAGACTCGAGTTCACCGAGCCTTAACTTAGAGAGGCAGTTCACTTTTAAATGTTTCAAAGCATTCGATTTATCAAAAATTATCCAAAGTAAGAACTAAATCACATCAGTGTATCCGAGTTCAAGCTTTTATTAATCATCTCAAAGCAGAACTTGCTTAATATTCCAGCCTGTATTGAAGGCTGCAGTGAGAGTAGTTAGTTTTATACTTAATGAGGAGATTAAAGACTGAACAGTTTTTCAACAGACTGTCTCAAGTAGCCCCTGCCACCGCAGTGGGATATCCCAGGAGGCCTCTAAAAATATGCAGTAATTAAGCGCTCACCTCATTCTAATGGGATTATCACCGTAAAAATATCCTAAGACGCTTTTTTTTTTTAAACCTAAGGAAGCAAAAGCAGGAGGAGAAAGGAGCTGCACCGAATACTTCAGCATAGATGAGACAGAAGTGTCTCTCACACCAGCACTGTTTGTCACGTGGACTAATTGTATGATGAGATGACGAGGCTGAATTACTTTCAAATCTTTCCCCACCTCTTACATTAAACTTACATTAGCTGTTGAAATATTAAGCTCAGAGAACATATAGTGTGAATCATAATGTTCTGTGGTGAGAAGGAACACTATGTTTCTCAGAACAGTGATCAGAAGATCAGCTGTGTACACAGTGTCCTTAAAAGGGCCTGGAAGATTCGATCAGAGATGTTTAATGATGAGAAACATTAGAATATTTTTGAAGGGTGGAAGGAAATTGTGAACCTGAGTCTTATTTTTGGAGATTTGCTATCATAATTTATAGTAAGTTATTCAACTGTCGAGTTAATTCCTGAGATCACGCAGTCATTCAGGTAATGAACTAAACCCCGGGTTCATCAAAACTATTAAAAAAATGTCTGTTTTTAACAGCCATCACACGCCAACCTCCTGATTCAACTCTGACCTATACTGTACTCGCCATAGTTGCAGTGTTTTCCCGTTCAGTTGGGGACTGAACGAGAGGTGAGCTCGCTTTCAGTTTGACCTCCATATAAACTGGTGGTTTAGATCTCAAACTGTGGGTTGTGAGAATATTTCTGGAGGTTGCCAAATGGTCGTGGTTTAGATTATCTCGGACCACTCAGGATAAACTTTTGGTCTGTTTGCAACCTGTGAGATTTAAGTACAAAAATAATACCAGAAATGTAATAAACAGGAATTACACTTTAAAATTATGATCTAAAAGGTCAGTTCTTTCTACTGAAGACTAACTATAAACTATAGCAATACAATAAAAACTATTGGTGGTATTAAAACCTATGCCATAGTGCAGGGGTCTTTACCTTTTTCAGAACAAGGACCCCTTGGACGAGAGACATACAGAACAGGGTCCCCTGATTAAAAAAAGTTCATGCATAATTACTATTAGTTATTAAATGCCAAGAGCTTTGCGTCTTTGGACATGCCCGCTGATTCATCTGATTGGAGTGCAAATGCCTCCGCTGTTTGTAGTTTCTCATTATCTGCACCTTCACTGTCACCATTATTTTTTGTGAAAATTGTCAATTATTATGACAAAAATTCACGGACCCCCTGCAGTACCTATGCGGACCCCCTAGGGGTAGTGGACCCCTGGTTGGAGACAGTAATTTGCACCACAAGGATTCCCTGCCCATTTGGGATTCATGCAAGCAGTTCAATATCTAGCACTACGAAGCAGGACGTTAAGACGACTTGTTGAAAGTGCTAGTTGAAACCGAGCCACATTTCCTGTCCTCCCTCCACAAAAAGTCATGAATCTGTCCAGAAGTGTGCAGTCATGACAACCAACTGCCAGTGAGATGGACAGCGAAGCCTCCGTTTCATGAACCCTGGGCTGTAAATCTTTCACCATGAACCTTCCCTGCAGGCACTCACACCTAAGAAGATGTTCCTACAAGGTTTCTGGGGCAAATACTGTACTGTGAACGGCTTCAGCACTGCGATGCATGACACCGACAGCTGAATCATCATGTATCACTGCAAGTGCTCCATAACCATTACATTATGGACTAATTTAAACCTCTCAAGGATTATTGTCATAATGGAGCTCTCTCTCTAAATTGTGTTTCTATGACATCATCAACGTCTTGACTCACCAGTTATTCTCGGTTACGCTCACACACGGGACCACAGGAGAAGGATTATGTTAAAAATTTGAAGGGAGTAATCCGACGGGTGGTTTCGTGCAGGGAAAAGAGTCACAAACATTTTACGAGTAGAAATAAAAAAACAAGAGACAAGGCAGGAACGACTGCTGATGCTATTGATTGGAAGGTGGAAGTTTACATGCCATGCCCTGCTCTTTGACATGCATGTTCATTAATCACAGTCACACCCACATAGCTGTACCTATTTGCATAACATATCTATTATACTACCCAAGGTCATGTCATATCCCTACTAGTATTTGAGCAAACTTGTTTGCATTATCCGCCTGCTGATTTTGACTCAGGGTGATTTAGAAATTTAAAATAATATATATTCTGCGCTCTGCTAGAGCTGCTAGAACAGTGTGAGCTCATCACTTGCTTTCTTCATTGTGTGTTGTTGTCTTGATGTATGAGGCTGCCTTCACCGAGCAAATATTGTTAATATTTAAGCAGCCAGACTAAAAACTGTTGACAGAAGAGAGGAAACGCTCCAGAGGAAACATATTTAAAGTTTTACCTCTTAAACTTCTGAAATATTTTAGTTTGACAGCTCTGATGGAGCTCAATATGACATTTCACTGTATTAACTTGGACAGTATGTGTGACCTTTTGGGATGTAGAACACAGAGAATTAATTAACACCCTTAGTTCTACTGCATACGAAATCTTTGTGTAATACATTTTTAACAAGTCGAATAACACAGCAGCGTCATAGCTCTGAATTTTTGCTATTTGCTAGTCCTTCAAAGGAAAGAAAAAGTGTAAAACTATCGGCTGTACATTGATATTGATGCGTGGTTGGGTGGAGGGGCTTCTGCTCTTTGTTGGTGGATGATGCTGACAGAAACAAGAGGTTCTGTATCGTTTCTACCATAAAATAGCAGACGTAAATCATTTTGATGCTACACTGACTTGTAATCAGGTGAATGGAGTCTCTGTCTCTGTCTCCGAACCTGGATCATATTTTATGGAGAAAATGTTTTCTGGTTTTTCCCTCTAATGTCCCCTGGCAGCTCCGCCTCTCTGATTTACCGAGTATTCTGATAGACAGTGAAGTAAACTGCTGTGAACTATAGCTGCTGTTAGCCCCGTTTGTTAGCTGGGCTCCTCTGTGAGGTAAGAGGTTTTTTAGGCCCAGGGTGGAGAGGTGCAGACCCAGAGTGACACCAAAATGGGCTCCAGAGTCGAAGAGGGTAACGTAACTGCAGAGGCAGATGGTGGACCTCCAGAAAATATGGTCACCTTATCCTGCCTCCTACCTGTGAGCTGTGAAGACGAGGCATGGCCACATCTCTCACACTATTTCTTGTATTAACTTTATTTGTGGAAATGTATCAATTACCAAATTAATCTAGCCCTGTGAGAAAGCAGCAGCTTTGTTTCAACTCAGTAATCGCTCCGTGCCCTGAGCTGAAGGTCTCAGGTTGGACAAATTACTCACTCACTCACTCGCAGTTTACTGCTACTCGATTCTGATTGATCAATCATGAACTCCAGCAGTCTGTAATTTCTGATTAGCAGTCTGCGTTGCTATGGATGGGCGTTCTGATCGAGGCATTTGGTGCGCTTGCGCTATGAGTGAAACTCTTCATTGAGTGACTCATACAAACTCAAGTCAGTAAAAGAAGATGAACCTCCCATCTCAAGTAAGGCTTCGTATTTGCTGTGAACTGTGCACTGTTAGGCTATCGACTGATAATCTTCAGGTCTGTGAAGACAGATTTACTCTTTCAATAAGAATGAAAAGTGGAAAATGGCTTCTTCTGAAAAAATGAATCTCTCTCAGCTAGACTGGCTGTTAAGAACACTCTAAATGAGAGTGGCAATTTATGGCATCCATTTACTGACGCTGGTATTATATTAATCTGGTTAAGCTAAATTAAGGCCTCTAAAAAAAATACCTTTTTATAAATCGACCTTGTCGTATGAAAGACTGCTGCAATTAAGCATGTGAGCATTATGAGCTGAATTACTATTTGCTTTGATTAGAAGGCTCATTAGTAAAGGTTTGTGTCTGTTTATGTCTGTCCTATTTAGATGTGCTTCACCCAGACGCTCACTGAAAACCGATGTAGCAGTTCAAAAATGCCTCTGCTCCATCCGTGTTCCTCGAGGAGTATTAGATTTTGGACATTGGAATTCAAGTTGTCTCAGCTATTTCTCTGCATCAATAGGCTGATGTTCCCCTCGCCTGTGCTTTTTCATACTGGACAGGGATTTTTCACAATACACTGCTTGTGAGTGTATCCACACTATGATTGTAAATTAGGCTTTTTTGAGAGTATGCTTGATGTTTTAAGCCCAGTGGTGAGGAACCATCGTGTATTTTGAAGCCCTCGAAATATAATTACTACACTCTCGTCAGTGGGTTTAGTTTGATATTTGGATTGATTGTGTATGACTCCAATATTTAACACAAATTTCAAACAGTCATTAAATCACCTCTGATATGGACTTTCATACTAGTACTACTAAATTACTGCAGTGGTTTTAAATAGGAGGGCAGTAACCTGAATTCTGAATGTTTATCTGTCATATACATGTCCATATTCAAGTTAGTATATTAGTAAGTCTGGCTATGCCACATTCAAAGAGTTGATATAATTGATATAATCGAATTTTCATTTGATTATATCAATGAGTTTTGGTACTGAACCAAAGGATCTTTTTTTTTTTTAAATCCATTTTTTTGTTCACGCATAAAAAGGAAAAACAAAAACAAAAACATGAATGCTCCTTTGCATTATAATCAAAAGGTGTTTCTTTCTTTTTAATAACACACAATGAGCAAAGCGCCAAGACAATTACAAACCACAAAAAATCCCAAGGACATGATAAGGCTGACTTATGTGTATAATAAAAGCTTTTAATATTGCATCACCTTTTGGCTGAAAGGCTTCGTTGGGTTGTTGACCCAACTACCTGCCATGCACCGTTAAACTTTCCCAAAATAATATATTGACAAGAACTAGATCCAAAACATCGAGTATTGGCAGTCTTTGATACTTGGTGCTATGTTAGTGTGACCCTGAAACATATCAAGGTTTCATAGTTAAAATATGATCAACATCAGCAAAATAAGCCCAATGATGATGATGACTACTACTGTATATCATAATTAGCCCAAGTAGACACCTTTTATTCTGAAAGCAGAATGTGTTGCCTTTGTGTGGAAACAAAGGCAAACCGCTGCTAATGCTCTTGTTGGTGCCTTGAAACATTAGATACGAGACGCCCTGAAACACATAATCAGTCATGTAACTTGGAGTTACTGATCTTTTAACATCAGACACTTTTATCCAAGAGACCCAGCCTGGTCTGTTTGACCAGACCCCAACTCGTGTCCCATGCAGCATTGCCCCCACGGCTCACTTGTTCTGATCCATAGCTATTTGGAGGCTCTTTCAGTAGCCCCTTTGATGCCCAGCCTTGTGAATGCTCTGCAGAGTGAGCAGCCAGCAAAGCCTCCTACATTTACGTCTGCCTCTTATGGGCCTTCTTGATCTGATCCACTCAGGTCACAGCCAGCTCAACCATGATCACCTACTTTTAGTCTTCTGACAATAGGCCTCAGTAATATTGGCGTAATGGTGTCGGGGACTTGAGCTGCCTGCCCACGTCTTCAAGTAGCTGTCAGTCAAGTCTCTGCAGTGAGGAGGCCTGCTGACACCCTGTTGTTTGGGCTGCTCTTATGACAGCAGTATGCTTCCTAGTTGGGCTGGGAAGAGGTGCCTGCTGGTGGGGATGGTTGATATGATCAACTGGTCATGTCACCAGTGTTAGCAGCTTACTTTCAAGACCTTTAGGCAGCTGCTCAGCCTGGATCACAAACTCAATATTCTGGGTTTCTGACTGGCAGATGCAAGTCCACGAGAGCACATGTCCATTTTCCCTGCTGCCACACACTTACCATCCTGGTGGTGTGTGCCATTTCCTATCAGTTACACTGTATCTTGGAATACATCATTTCATCTGTCACAGTTGCTAGGAGATGAACGAGAACATCCTGCCAGCTGCCTACATATGGAAGTGGCAAAGAGGTTTCAAGTTGATAAATAAAAATGTCACGTTTGTTGAGATCACCAACTCAAACACTATCTTTTGATTTGTGTAGTTCTTTTGTCTGGTGTAATATTTGCAGATGTTTCCCCAAGCGCAATGAGAGATCATGAATCAGAACAGGAAAAAGTGGGAGACCACAGCATCACCAACACTCCCTTTATCACCGGTGTAGCTCCAGAAAAGATAATAAATGGGGTACAGTCAATGCGCAGTATATTGTTCCAGCCACAGTTTGCTTTTGAATTCCATCATAGATTTTTTTTTTTTTTTTTGTATCATGATTGACAAAGTGTCAAAAAGCTGAATCACACACACACACACACACCGGCAGGCTCACACACATGGCTGCAGACAGCTAGCAGATCAGTCAACTGCAGTTCAAGTGGTGAGGAGTAGAGCAGGAATGATAAGTTGTGAAGGCTGGCATTGCGTCTGGCGATTAGCCTGGCATCGGTTAGCACCGTGCCGTCAGAGGCTTTTCTCCCGTGCCAAAGCTAGCATCACACAAATGAGAGAGCAAGGGGAGCTCGAGATAGCAGCGACTGGGAGATGAGAATCTGCCGAGTGATGCAGACACAACAGCAAAACAAACAGAGGGCGAGGAGGCTACCTATCAATCAATGCTGTGTCATGGACAAGATAGGCTTAAGTGTCACATGGCTTGATATAAACTGACAGCCGAGTATATGTGTGTGTGTGTATGTGCATGTGCGGGGAGGGCACACTGCCACACTGTATTCTGCAAAGGTGTGCCCTGCCTGTCACTGTCAAGATTGATTGCAATATAATCGACATGTGAAAGATGAAAAATTACCCCACACAGAGGAGGGCAGGCATGAAATAACAATGGCAATAATCAAATAGCTCTCAGCACATCTCCCCTTGAACACACACATACACTTTCCTTTATCATACCTATATTTGCTGATAACATTTTATCCAAGTTTCATAATCCAAAGCCCAAAACTTTTTGCTGTCAATACACCTTCCCCTCGATTTCCCTTCCCTGTTTTGTCCTCCGGGGATATAATCTCAAGGTTTGATCCTCAAACAGAAGTCAGCACTGATCGTGCAGACACCTTTGGGCTGCCCGTATTTCCCAGCATGTTGCCCACGGAATATAAAACAAAAAGTTGGAGGGAGGCTGAACGGGATGAGAGATGAGCGGACACAGCGGTGGTCAGCGCTTGTGCGTCACCTCGAGACTGCAGGTAGTCTGTCTGTATCTAATGAGGACACCAATCATCCAGGTATGCTGAACAAAAGCTCGGGGAGAGTATACTCTGCACTGGTTTCAAAATCCCATTCCTAGTTAGCTTGTTTATCCTGAATTCAAATATCTTTTAATTTTCTGCTGTTGGTTTTTAAATCACTTATTGGGCGAGTGCTTAAATACCCGTAGAGTGATTGTGAGGCAGTGTCCGGGAAGTTACTCAGAAAATGTAATCCTTCACAAATGACTTCTTGCTCTCTTATTATTAAGATCTCTCACTACTATTATTTTGCAATGGGATTCCTTATGGAGAAACTAATCACATTATGACCTTCCAAAAATTTGACCGATCATTGGTTTCTTCTTTAGACTTTGTATAGGAAAAGCAGTATTCCATAAAATGAACCGCAGCGATAACGCACGATACCTGCAGGTTGTGCTGCTGGTGTTTGATTTGCAACAACTCTAACATTCAGGTTTGTTGTATCCCGTGTAATTGTGACCTTGCATAAAGTGTTGTTTAAGTGTAGCTAATAGCGATATTATAATTACACTCCTCTCTTTTTCCCGTGCACATTGCTATAGATCTTCCCACACACCACTGTGTATATGTAACCATTTGTTTAGTTCTTCCTGTAAGCCTTGGCACTCTGACAACCCAACTGTCATTTTTTGTTTTTATTATTTCATTGCATTGTCTTTTTCTCATCCTTCTTGAATGTTTTCTCTCTCATACTTCCCTTCTGCTGCTTTTCATTTGTAATAACCCAATGTGTCTATGAGAGAGTAGGGACTGCTGCAGGCCTCCTACTGATAACCCTGTCAAACAACCTAGCAACCCCCAGCTGTCAGCTCTCCCAGGGGCTCTGCTCCTCTGCTAATGGAGACCAACTCCAGCTTTGCCAGAGGAAGAGGTGTGTCAAAACACCCATTATCTTCTTACGAGAAAACACTGACAGGACTACAGAAACCCTTCGAAAACACAGTTTGAATGGGTTCAAAAAGCAATAATTTATGTATGTGAAAGTCCCTCACAATGTATGACCTGTTCATGCAATTGCAATTTGTATTTCTCCTGACAGGAGTTTGAGAATATTTTCTGTATTCTGACTCACAAGGACTGAATTATGCACACAAAAAAGTTGTACTTGAAAGCACGGTAAAAATGTCCTTTCAAATAAAGGAAATGTTTCATGTGTATAATTTCCTATCATGTCTGTTATGTTTCATTATAAAATCAACCACAACCAAGGATTTGTCTGAGTATTTGTGGGATAAGTTCTACAGTTGATCTGATAACTTTTTTAACAAGTGAAAACGGTAATGGGAATGAACTTGCAACGCCAGGCTCCTTTGGCTACTTCAGTACTTAGTGATGAAAAGAAAATTAGATGAAAGAATAGAGTAGGCAGGAGTTGAGACTGAAGAAGAAATATGCTATATCTTTTTTTTTTTGCTGTAATTGCCAGCTTTCCATCAGGTTTTAGACTCGTGATATGATGAGAAACTGTACAATGATGTTAGAGTGAAAATGATGTGCTAGTGCCAGTGCTAGTTCACAAGAAGATCGGAAATATGTCATTGATAGTATATAGACGACACAACAAAAGCTGATTTGAAAGTGCTCCTGGTGTCAAGGCACCATCAACCCGGTTCTGTCCTTGCGACCAAGTGCTGCACACGTCAGTTCAGCTCCATTGAGGTACGTGAATTAAAGCGTGGCCTTATGATACATTACATGATCTGCTTTAGATACTTTGCAGGCATTGCTCTAACCTTGTAAATTGGTCAGATCCTTTCTGAAAACACAGTCTGGAACAAAGCAACAAAGCAATTCTTTATCCTCCAAAGAAATCTGTCCCTGGACCTCCATTAAGAATCCTGTACCCTGTACCCTCCACCCACATGCTTTTCATGTGCCCACCATGTTCAAGCAGGCTAGATCCAGCCCGCAGTATGTCCTTGAAAATGACAATCATAGGACTAATTATGGTTACAATTCAGTGCAGATTGACTATACTAAAGCAACCTTTCATATCTGTTAACAGTGGACCAAAATGCAAGGCTGCTTTAAATGATTCAAAGCAGCCTAAATTGTGATTAATAACTACCTGGGGGTATTACGGCATATAAATTCAGACTTCGGGCTAAGATTTCAAAACCTCCTGAACAAGGAATTTTAGGAAGTTTATTGATCTGAAACTCCTTTACTGTACTCATTAGTTCAGATTGTGATGCTGTGTTCTTGGAGACTCCTACTTCTACGTCTCTTCACTGATTTCTGAGATGTCATGGCGGCTCAGCAGGCTAACAGCGTTGTCTGCTGTACCGCGAGTGAAGCTTGGCACTTTGTCGCAGAGACTGCATGTCATGCATCCCATGTTTTCTCTCTCAACTTTCCCATTCTTCTTCTCTTGTTTACTCTGCTCATAGTGAGGTCCTAAATCATTCACCTCTTAGGGTTTCTCTCTCCAGTTACGCTCCCTTCATCTGGTCACACCTTCTGCATTAAAAGCCACCACTGAGTAGTCCTTTAAAGAAAAACACGTTGGAAGCGGTTTTAACGTTGCTCTTTCTCTTGTTCCACCATTTACCTTTGAAGTGTATGCTAAAAACTAAAGCTATCAATCTGATTCTCAAACTAGACCCCGTGGTGCATAATTGACTAAGCTGTGTAGAGGCTTGTAGAGCTGTGAGTCCTAATGGTCTCAGTTTTACATAGTAATGAAGTCTCAGAATTAATAACATAATGATTTTTTGATGTTGAAATGCTAAATAAAACATTTATATGTAGCACCCTTCATGTTTCCACCGAGTCTCTCTCTCTCTCTAGCTGGACCTCTCCATCACCTTCCAACCAGCTGTGAATGCTGTCACCTTTGTAGCTCCACTAGGGTCACGTTAGAAACATTTTGACCAGAGAGAAAATGGGAAACTCATGATTACCCCCAAAACACTTTGTCATGTGATCACGGAGAGAAATTGAAATGGCATCCATGTGGGTGCCAATATTGCACCAGGTAATGTGTCATTATGAGGAACAGCCCTCCAGGTATTCGCAACATTTATTGGACTAGGGGAAGTGGGAAGGAAAAACAGTTACCTTCTCAAGCCAATGCCATCAGTCTTCTTTAACAAAGTATATTACACAGATTGAACAATCCATCATCACATCCCTACTCTTCTCATAAAGTAAATGAATAAGTGCTTTTCCTCCTTCTAAAGGTGATTTTTTTTATTATTTTTTTAATGTTTTCTGCTGCCCTTCTTGTTGGTTTGGTTCAGGTACAATGGCATCATTGTATTTCAGATATTTTCTGTTGTTTTGATGGGTGTGTTCGGGCGGGGAATACAGATTAGTGTTCATCTACGGGCTAGTTACACAGGTTTCTGAAAGTATTGATCCAACTTTGACAAAACCTGGATAAATGATGTGTCTTATCAGTGGAGGCTTTTGAGACCTCATGCGTAAATTCAATCTATAATAAATGGACAATAATGTCAATGCCCGTGACCGGACTCGTGGCCATAGCCTGAGCTTACTAGCAACTATTCATGCAGGTAGTTTTGGTTTTCTGTGCTCAGACATTTATCTCTGAAATTTGTGCCACCCTGCTGTAAAGGGGAAGAGACAAACAATATCTCAGTTGACTTGAGTACAACAGATGTGATTTCAGTCACAATGAGTGTATTGAGGAGGAGGCAGAAATCTGACAGATGGATATACTATCAAAATCTGGGAAAATAAAACCAAACTATATGTATGGATAGATATAAGTTGTTTGGGTTAACTGAGCCTTTAAAAGCTATCGTCAGTGGCTCATTGTTGGGTATAAACGAGCACACAGCTTTCATACACTGAGACCTTGAATTTCCTGATTGGAAATGAGCTTTGATTACGTTGTTTTTTTCATCTCTCCCCCTCAAACAGGCTGAATGGGCTGCTTGTAGAGACTATTCACTGCTCCTAACATTGTTTTCTGCCAGGGAAACTGTGTATTTTCTTTCTTTCGTGTTATTTTTCTTAGACTTGCATTGAACATTCATGAGCCAAAAAAAATTTCAACAAGCGCATTCTGCCTTGGTTTTGCATAGTGACAACACCCTTGTTTCTGTACTGTGACTATGAAATGCAGAACAGAGTTGACATTTTGTGTCAATACTGTGGCTGTAAATTCTCTTCACCTGTCAGTGTAGTGGCCTCAGCCACGGCTTGAATGAACTGAATGGAAATCTACTTGGCAAGTCAATCTTTCATCGTCATCTGCAAGACGATGTAATGACTATTTTGATTCTGCGCTTCAAGTGGGTTTGCACCTCACGGTGTACATCCTGGTTTTCATTTTTTCTTTAAATAAGTGATCTTTGTGGCCGCCCGCTTCATCGTCAAAGCCTAAAAGAGGTATGTGGAAAAACCACGACACTAGTTTGAGGGTGAACGGGTTTGCAAATAGAGCCGGAGTTTCAGGACGCAATGTGTATGTGAACTTATTTATGCCTTTTACATTTATTTATTCAATATTTCAACAATCTTTGGAGTTTTTTCATTGATAAAATGATTAAAACCAATCACCCTCAATGCAAAATGACAGGACTTTGACTGAGACACAAATAATAAATAAAAGATGAAATTCAATCAAGTTAACCACAGGAGATGCCGCTTGTGGTCTTGTGTGCGCTTGTGTTTGTGTGTGACTGTGACGGCCATGTTTTATTTAGTTATATTTTTCCTCTCATGCGCTCAAACTTTGGGCTGAGACATACTGTAAATGATGATCAGGTTTGGAGCTAAATCTCAGTAGGACCACTTCCTGCAAGAAAACGAAAAAATAAACGGAATAATAAAATGACATTTATTTTTTTTAAATTATTATTTTCTTGATGCCCTCATATTTTTATATATTATTCTGGTGATTCAACTCGCACAGCCTTCTGTGTGAAGCCTGTTATCTCTTCTTGTACATTGTTTAAGAGCTCAGTGGAATTGCTTGGCCATTCGCTCCATATTCTATTACCTCTTCAAAGGTCCTTCTTCTATTGAGACACTTGCAAGGCTGGTCATTATCTAAACAATGTCTGGAGCCCAGACCCTCTAGGGAGGCATGTGTCTGATTTTCTGCCTCAAATGAAACATGGTTATATAATTTCATGAGCATGGACAAGATTGCTTGAACTTTTAGCACCAGATTAGGACATTTTCATAGTGTCAGAGCAGCCCCCAAAACACAGCTTGATGTGGTGTGAAAGCCCAAAGGGGAACATAAATTGACTCCAGACAGAAACTTAGGAGGAACATTGGTGTAACATTTCATTTGGAGAGACGATGTATTCGGCCCATTTTGACTGGCTGTGAGGCAACTAAGGAGTGCACCAATAATATCTGTTGAATCTGGATTGGACATTCAGTACTCGTTTTAGGGTGGAATATGAAGCTGCCCCATATTGATGCTTTAACGACATACATCTTGGCACAACATGAAACTGTGCTGGCAGAAAGACAGAAGTGTCCTGATGTGAAATGTTGCTATTAGCTAAGTTTTATAGACAGAACAGCTTTGGTTTAAAAGAGGAGACTTGGCTCTGCACACTAATTGCCATTCTGTTTTATTAAGCCCAAGCTGCTGCACTGTTCTTTATCTGTTCACCTTTTCTCAATCAGCTGATTTTATCTTTTAACCTATTATAAATCAGCTCCCTTTATCTGTTGACCTATTCTGAATGAGGTGTTTTTATCTCTTAACCTACTTTATGCCTTGAAAGACATAGGGACACATCGGTCTGATACATATATCACAGAGGAATGTTCCCATTTATTGCTCCATTTGTGGAGGATTTTTCTGCTGTATTTAGATAGTGATTTACAAGAAAGTATAATACAAAACCCCAAAGAGGAGCACATTCAACAAGCTGTTGACCGGTGCATGCCACACACTAATTAAAAAATCAAGCATGATACGGTTTATTAGTGAATTGATTGATTGAAATCAATGAGTACGTGACAAAAAGTACTAGTGTTATACGCCAATAAGCTAATATGAGCTAGTATTTTTTGCTCTCTCTGTTTAAGCTTTTATGTATCTATAGAGAAATAACAAGACACAAGACTATCGCTTCCCTGTTGTTTCAGATCAACTCAAGCTGGCTGTATTTTTCATAGTTCAGCTGATGGTCATATTAATGTATCGCCTGTGCCTTACTCAGCTTGTTTGGTTATCTAAAAAATGCACTTTAGGAATAAGTCTGAATATCCAAACATGGTTTTGTAAGAAAAAAATCAAAACATAGTTGGACTCCAGCCAAGGCCAATGGCGGACCCCAACAGCAGCAATCATATTGCCAAGATTGAACTAGCCTGCACTGAGCAGCTCTACCAGCCATTATTTCAATACTGACCCCTTCCACAACAAGCTGCTACCTCCAGCTCTGATCAATGGCAGATGATCATGGGACAAGAGGAGCCAGCCCAGGTCAACAGACAATTGCACCCTAATTGAATAGTTAATGGCCAAAAATGCTTGTTTAGCAGGAGTTGGTTTAATGGAAGGGAGTGGCTAGAATATTGAGGAGTAGCTGATGCTGCCCTGTCAGGAGTTTAGTATTGGGTGTAGTGCTAATACTGACAAGCCTTCACACAAGCTGGCTTATCTAATTGGAATTGTGCAATGGATAAGGTGTTGCAAGAAATTTGAAATGTTATGCTCTCTGGTTGGAATTCTGATGTGGTAGTGCTACAGGAACTGAGGTCTCCACACTTAATGAGAGGCAACTGGCAACGAATTGCTTATCTGAGCATAATCATGGATTTCATTTGGGTATCTTGTGCAACAGCCGCAACTGCTGAGGGGAAAGAGAGGGTACTTTTGAGTTGAGAGGAGGGGCGGGGGTAGTGGACTGTTTACACTTATGACAAGGTACCAACTGGGGAGATGCCCTAGCCAAGGTTTTGAGCATCCTATTAATGCCACATACGCATCACACAAGAAAGAATGATGAGTGGAATAGTGACCAGTAAAATAGTTAAAGAAATGATGGTGTTGGAGGCAGATTAGGTTGCAAGAATGCTTTTTGTATCTATAGAAAAATAGCAAGACACATGACTATCGCTGCGAGGAGGTGTTGCAGGTGCAACAGGAGGTGCTACAGGTGTTAGAGGAAAAAATAGACCTCTACACTGGGGTTAAGGTTGCGACAAGTGCATTACATTACATGGAGAAGCTCAAGAGTGACTTGGAGTTCCAAGCCATTTAGGCACAGTTTGCCACTGGCGACCCACATGATGAATCAGAAACAGCAACTCTTAAACCAAATAACAGAATGTGCCAAGTTCCTACACCTGAGGCGGTACGTGATGGAGAGCACTGTAAGTCAACAGGACAGAGGAAGTGAGACAGCAAGCAGCCCTGCTTAAGCCCACTGGACAGTGTCACTGGGGAGATGAGCAAGAGATTTAGTGAATGGAACAGCCAGCTAGTTGAGGTGTTGTGTGTCATTGACCGAGACAGTCCTGACTTTTTGGATGTGCAGAAGGTGAAACGGCTGCTGGGGCTCACCACTACAGCTTTTGGTGCAGTTTTCTGTAGGTCAATACTTTTTTACATTCTGAAAACAGCCCTCTCTCTACCAAGGATAAGTGGACCTCCATCCTGCATTGCTACTCTGAGCCTCTTACCAACCTGCCAACTGTGCTTAGTGCACTTAAGCATGGAGTGACTTTTGGGGCATCTTCAGCAACAGAACACCGAGAACACGTCTTCAGTCAGCACAGATGAAGCATGCTGCATCCGAGAGAAGCTTGCTTGCTCCAGCTGGTGTTTGAAGGAGATCTTACAAAACAATGTCGGGAAAAAGAGTTGAAGGATGGCTCACTCATGAAGTTCAACAAGCGATCAAGGAGGATGCGACTCGACTGAGGAAAGAACAACAAAGAATTTTGGTGCTTTTGTTTCTTAATAATTGCTCGGTGCGTCAGATATTACTTTGCCAGTATAATTTACCTCGATCTGCATTGATGCAGGAAAGCTGTGCTTTGCATTGTACTCAAACTGAGAGAGAGAGACAGCCAGACAGAGAAAACATGTCACTTAGATCAGCTTCTCAGTCTGCTTGTTTTTTTGTGTCGTGAACTTTTGGCCCAAATTACATTTTTCACAACGAGAGAGAGAGAAAGAGATATTGATCCCAGAAAGGACACTCATCATCTACTGTCTCTCTAAATTCTAGGTCATCACTGAGCATGCGTATGGGACACTTGGACATTTACTTCATTGTAATGTAAGCCTGCATGTAGTTTCTCTGTTTCTTGCTCGTAGTGGCGCTTAAGTCCGTTACATGCTGTCTGACCACCTGCTTTGTCCATGCTGAGGTTGTAATGTGCCAATTCCAAGAAAACAGCCATGACTATTTATATCAAATTGAGATTTGAGGATGGGGGGGTTGTTGTAACATTTGGTCAGCAAATGCCTTTGAAAGGAATTGTGTGACCAAATCAATATACGGTTTGAACCAGTTCAAGCCAGCCAGCCCAGCGGGGAAGATTGCAGGTGTTTGGGGGCGGCTGGTTAGTTGCTGTAGGGGTTTGCTAGATCAAAGCGAGCAGTCTAACTGGTTGATCAAGCAGAAGGGGGAGAAAAATTCAAGTGCCATACTCGTAACCTGAAGCAACTATCACTGGGTCTCACCAGGAGGTGAGGCTGTGCAACACTTTCTTGTTGCCGGGCTCCTGGGAGGTCAGTGCTGCAGGTTCTCTCTACTAAGTGAGGGGTCACGTGGGAAAGGTTTGCAATTTTCAGTGTCAGGAACCTTACTGTGCAGTGATCTATGGCTGATTTCACTGAAGGATATTTACTATTTTGTGTGAAAAATAAGTGAAATCTTTTACAGATTATCAACATGCTTGCCAATCCATATTTTGTTAATTGATAAATCAGCTAGCAAAGAATGATAACATCTTATTTAAAGATTCATTTGACTGTTTTGGTCTCTCAGTATTCTAATAGTATATCAATCACATTGGGATTTCAACACAAAATCCGTAGTGCGCAATTATATGGAGGTTGCTTACTACAGAAAATGTGCCATCGGAGCACCTCTACTAATACTCTACCAAAATAAAGGAAAGAGCATTGAGAACACTCTAAGGACATCTGCTTTCAATCTTTTGCTCAGATTAAATTGCCAGATTAAAATGCAAACCTTGTGCATGTCCCCGCCCATGTCAGGCTCGTCCTCTGTGTAGCTATCATTGGCCCGTTGGTCAGAGCATCGCTTGTAGATGTAACTCACCCCGCCCCCTCTCTGCCTCTCTCTCTCTTCTCTTCCCTTTCATTCCATTCACTTGGCTTGGGGACAAAAGGGACAATGTCACAGGCTTCCCCCCCCCCGGATAGCACTGTCACCTGTCATTTGAGAGAAAGGCCCCAGAACACCTTTATTTGCTCAGCAAGCGATGTAGCCTGTGTGTGTGTGTGGGTGTGCACCCTCTCCTGGGCCTGCAATGTTCCCAGGAGTCTTGCCGGTGCATCAGCATTAAGTATTAAGAGGCCTGCTGGGCAAAATAACAGTAGAGGTGGAAGGGTTACACAGGGCTGGGGGATGAGAGGGGACATGGGGGTGTGGGAAACCCAAAGGCAGAGAGAGGGCATCGGACTGTGGCCTTCCGTCTCTTGCTTTCCGCATCAGACTGTGGCTTTGCTTTGCTGCTTTCCCCTTGTGGTGTTTTCAGGACTTCTACAGTGCAGCCACAACTTTCTAAATGTGTCCTGCCACACAGCCTCCACCAGGGACTGAAATCAACACTCGCCAAATGTCGACAAAATTTGTCTTTGGCAGATAAATCAATAGTGTCACCTGCCACACTGGGTGGTTTTTTCACTGGTTTTTCAAAGTTTTAGATTTCTTTGCAAGGCCTCTGTGATTTGGAGTTTTTGACCTTAAGGCTCCTGGTCTTATTCTTAAACATTTTGTTTCTGACCACTGCTACAACCTCTGATTGTAAGCCATTCAAAACGAAGCAGGATTATGACTCTGTTTAAAAAAGTCTCTTAATTGGCTCCCAACCGTGTGATATTGTATGTGCGCCACCTAGATGGTTAACTGACCTAACATTACTTAATAATTAAGATCAAAATGTGAACATATTACCTTGAAAGTGTGTGTGGTTGTGCCTTAAAATCCTCTGATGTGAAGTGACTTCATAACAAATTACTGAATCCAGTGGCAAATTGATTGAAGAAGTTCAAAATGAAAACCTAATCTCCTCCCGTCTCCTGTCATTAAATGTTTCAGCCATAAATCTATTTCTTAGCCGGGTTATTTTTAGTCATGAGCCCTTGGAAGGTGAGCCAAAAAGCCATCACCCACCAACACCAATGCACTCTAACCCCCCCCACCCTCCGCCAACCTACAAAAGCCATCGCCATATGCTGACTCATCTGTTACGTCGTCTGTCCGCACATTACAAAACAAAGACCTTCATCTTTCTGGATTACGATGTCCTTTTAAGGAGGAGTGATAAGTTGCAGACAGGTTGCATTCATTTCATCTGTTGGATGTTGGATGTTGGTGTGGGTACGATGCATCGGGTACCAGAGGGCAAAGATACATCAGGGCTGCAGTCACAGCCGCATTGATGGAAATTCTAACAGCGCTCATAGGCTGTCATCAATCAGCCGGTTTCTCCCAATTTCTTTCTTTCTTTCTTTCTTTCTTTCTTTCTTTCTTTCTTTCTTTCTTTCGCTGCTTCGTGCTTAGCTTTGTCTCCATCACTTTTGCGTCCTCTCCTCCTCAGCCGTCACTTGTTCTAACCAAAAGCACATTGGTTATATTTGTCTGCATTCACTTGCAATAGCTCAGCTTTAAAATTGGTCTAAGTGCCTGTGTAATGCACCATTTGCGACCCCGCCTGTTAGAACTGACTCAGACATCAACAGTCCTGCATTTATTCTTTATTTTTTTGTTGTTTTCTTCTTTTGACAGAAATACAGTGCGGCATCAGGTATTTATTGTCTGCTGAATTGGGATGCACATTAGAGGTTGTAGTCAAGTGCAGTGATACAAAGTATATCCATATAACAGATATTCAGAGTCATGGCTGTCTTGGCAGTCTCTCTTTACTACTCCTTTTGTAACTTTTTTCTTATAATGCTTGATTGAAGTCAGCGATTCTACACTTATGTCATGATTTTGATGTAGAGAACATATGAAAAGATAAACCAGCACTTTTATTTGTTGAAGTTTTACGACTGTTACCTTTTTGCAGCTTTTTGTCCTTGCCAGATCACAACATACAAACTAGACAATTCAGTCTTTGTGAAACGTTGGCATGTGGAGACAGTCTACCTCATTCAGAGGCCACAAAACTGCACAAAAATACGTCCATCTGATTATTACCAAAAACAGAATTCAGCTTGTCCTTGTGTCCTTGGGAAATTTTTTTTTTTCCTGTTTTTGTCTATTTTTTTTTCATGCTAGGGTCAGTCAACACAACACAGTCGTTCCTCTTCTGTATGAAAACTTTGTAATGGAAAAGCAGAAGTGCGTATTGTCTATTATCTAGTTGCCTCACCTTGCTGTGAGTTGTGCCGCAGTTTGAGAGTGGTGTGCTGAATAGTCACAAATGCCTAGCTAAGGGTGCTCCCCGAAGGCACCGCACCAAATCAATGTCAACACATCCACTGGGGGGTTTCAGCCACCACCAGAGTACTCGTTTAACACAATACACTGTTATTTGCTCAGCTGGGACTCTCTCAAACACATATTATATTTTCCTGCTGCTTTTCACAAATACCACTGCCTTGATGCATTGCAAGACATGGTGAGGTTATTTCCTTTCTCAGGCCAGAATGGATGATCATTGCGTTTTTCCCAGCATGCCACTGAAGGAACTTGTTTGACTGTCGGCTGTAATGTCAGACATACCTCTACGGAGGTCCTGGTGATATTGCTCTTGCATTCGCAACCACTGCTGTGTGACAAATACACACTTAAGCATGGGAAGTGATTTTTACTTTGAGACTGAGCTCTAAGCATGTGAAGGCATACACAGTTGGTAATTAGAATTGAACTGGGGGGGAAAAAAAAGTTGCTGCTTTTTCAAACAGAAAAAAAATGACATCACAATTCACATTATCAATAATTCATGAAACGTTTTAGATCTAGCTTAGTGTCTCACAATGTAATTATGTAAATATTACATCCAAATGCAAACTGCTTTGGGATTTTTCAGTGAGCAGAGCTCAGGAGGTGTCTCTCCAAAGAAAGTGCTCAAGGTTTGTTGTGGCAGGTTGTACTATATAAAGCTGATACTCCAACTCATCACAAGACGGAGAACGTGAGAGAAGAATGAGGAAATGTTTGAGAGGAGTCATACGGTAAGATTTCCAGACGAGGTGTTGACTTGGAGCATTTTCAAAGTTTATACCCTAAAAAACAAAATCAATATTTTTTCCATACAAATCTACTTTTCTAAGACATCTGCTGCTTCACCATCAGAGAATTTCCATCATCCTCTGAGAAACTCTGAGAAAATGTTTTTAAAAAAGGGAACCATACTCAGAATTTCAACATTTTAAATCAAAATACACCAAGGACTGTCCAAATAGATTTCTCTCGCTTGTTTATACATACAATAATGGCTGCGCTGATTAATCAGTGCTCTATTTTATTTCTTTTTTACGACACGATTTATTCTAACAGTATAAACACAAAGTGTGACCGGCTGTTTGTTCTAAGGTCGGGGTCTGCCAAGTTTTGAACTCCATCAAATACTGTATTTCATGTACAATGTGGAATGACTCATTCAGTCTGATAGAGATATTCTATGGTGCTTCATACTGTATGTTAAAGGTCATTACCACTTGCAGAGTATATGCAACCACATAAAATCTGATGCGTTTGTATATTTTCTTCATGTTACAACTGCGCATACTGACAATACAGAATAATTTTACTTTATAATTCAGTCTGATAGCAGCCCTGCTTCAGTTAAATGATATAAGAAAAATCACATTTCCTATATTATGTAGTGATGTTGTAGAGGAGAGGCAGTGTGTGATCTGCTGTGGCAGGAAACTTTGGAGAGGAGTCAGGCAGCCATTCTTCATCTCAAGTGCGAATTAAATGCGTTCAGCTGCTGTCTTTCCGGTTCATCTGCAAAATTACACAGTGAACTGTAGCAGCTGTCATGGCACATGGTCCAGGCCATAACCTGTAAGTGTTTGGCCAGTGGAGTAACAATCCTTGACATTGACTTGGAGTCACTGGGTTTGGACGCTATGCTGAAAAAAACTACAAATCAGGAATTTTTCAAAATCTAAAAATGAAAGATTTACATATATGCTAAATCAGACCAGTTTTGTTTAACGTTTTTCTAATTTTCAATAATTTGGAGAATTTAGCGTGAAGGTAAAATGAAACAAAGAAAAAATGATGTGTCATTTTTTCGTGGTTAAGCATGCGAGGGTAAAGTGGAGTTAGATGAGCTTAAGCTACTCCCACTGCCCAGTACAGTTAGACATTCACTGATCCGGAGTGAATTTCTATTAAATATCTGATGAACTAACTTCACTTTGCTCGTGAATCTGAGCGTTTGTAATACCTGACCATTAGCATAAAACCCTGAATATTAGCATAGTGATGAGTTCCATTTCACCGTTTCCATTTTTTTAATTAAATTCCTTCAAAGTCTTCACTACATACGATATATGAGTCAAGACAGACATGGATGTAAATTACATTCAACCGTGAAGCGGTAATTGTAATTCATCACCCTCTGACGTATCCCATGATTCCCTGGAAGTTTCTAGCAACTACAGGTGGTAAAGGTGACGTGACGCCATTGACGGGTGAACAAATGAAATGTATGTTACCTATAAAATGAAGATCTCTGCGTGTTTACATTGTTGTAAACATTTGTAAGTGCACAACTCAACAAAACACTGTAGCTCTAGTCGCATGTTAGATGATATACCTCTAAGCCATTGAAGGTCCGCTTGCAGTACTCTTGGAAATTACTCACACAACACTAGTCTCCATGAAACAATATTTGTATTTTATGACCCATCCCTATCCCCCTGGTGTGTGTGCGTCCTGATAATTCTGCTGTTTTACGGTACATCTGCGAAATTTGGAGTGGAGACAGTGGCTGCAATAAAGATTACTCTGCAGCCCCCAGGAATGAATGTGAATTATTAATACACAAACACATTAGCGGAGGATTATTAGCTGTGCATTGTGCTGTCAACCGGCTGCAGCTGTGATTGGCAGATTAGTGCCCATTTGCCTGTGTAGGGATTATGATATTAGCTGGGCTGCCAGGCAGTGAGTTACTTTGCACTTGGCAGACGTGCAGATATGCTATGCTATGTTTACATTTGTTTTTGTTTTTTTATGCTCATCTGCGTGTGAATTTCACTTTCAATTTATGTAATCCGTCTCGAGTTTGCTCACTCTTTGTGCGCCAGGAGAGTCGGATACGTGAAGATTACACATGTTGCTCGCAGGTCTTTTCAGCTATGTCTCTGAGGACAATGCTTATTCTCTCGCTGATTGTTAGATAACTTCTCTGCTATATGGCTGTGACAGCAACATGCTCCGAATTATCTGTGGGCTCCAGGGCACACAGTCTTGCCAGCAGTCTCCTCTGAGTGATGCAGTTTCTGCTTGCTATAAAGGTGTACTCATCTCACACAGCTCTAGAGTTTTACCTGCTGTAGGGCTGGTAAAACTCTGGAGCAGTCAAAATAAATACACCGGATCTATTACAATCTGATACCACTTTCATCCTGGATTCATATCTATCCATAGGTGCATGTATCTGTGATGTCTCTACTTGAGCAAATATCACAGGATATCTATTGCTGATAGAATCCCAGCACCGGTCCAGAAAAAATCCTCGCTCCTTCACAAAGGGGGTGAAGCAGAGGATCAGATACAGTCTGCCTGTGTGTCGTTCTAGTCAGCATGTCTTGTTATCACTCTCTGCAACAGAACGCTTCACAAGCTGAGAGGCACCCTCGGCGTTCATCCCTACCCAGCATGCAAGAGTGTCAACAGCGTTTCTTTTCTGTTCACGGGCCATTTTTCATGGTTTCTCGAGTCTTTAACCTTCTCTTGCCTTCCCTTCCTGCGAGGTCACTGACATCCACTTTATGAAAGCAGTGTAAACTCTAACTCGTGGACCTTATGTATCTTTCTCTATCCACCCTTCCCGTTTCCCCTCTCCTTCATCACGTTTGTTCTGCTACAGTATGGTGGTGCAGTATTTTCAGAAATGGATCGTAGTGGGGTGGATGTGGGGGGGCTGACGGGGTGGAGCGTGAAGGGAGGGGCAGGTTGCCGGAAGGCTCTGCTCTGTGGCTGGCCTTGTCAAATTGATTGATGAGAAAGGCAAGCTTGTGTTCTTGGCAGGCTGGGAATTCATCCTCCTGGCTGCGCTGATACACTTATCTAGGTTTAAAGTGTCTGCGACACTGGCGGCGGGAGGGGTTGCCATCACACTGCAAGGGTGTTAAGAAGGAGATTAGGCTGCTGCACATCATGCCAAATGAGATCGGGCACTGGCTGATGCACATGCTGCAATGTCATACGAACGCACGCACATGCTCCGCGCTTTTGTTGAACTCGCACCCCGATCGAATGGCATGGGCGAGTATAGAGAGCCTGAAGGAGGGATGAGGGAGCATATGTCGGAAGTCCATGTTTTCTCTCTCTCTCTCTCTGACACTGAAGTTTGAAAAGTACCCGGCTAAATGGAAGACAACAGAAATGAGGAGCAGGAAGGTTCCTGTTCTGACAAATGATGTTCCACCTTAGAGGCTTTCTAGTACTTCAGGTCCCCTTCAGGTTCATTTCTTTTGCTCGTTTTTGCGGAATGACCCAGAGGTCTCTCAGCATCACAGAATGAATCACAAAAAAACATTTCTGTGTCGTCCGTGCTGTTGACAAACGCAGCGTGAGATCTGTGGGACACGTTGGAAATTCAATGCAGCTAAATTTATGGTGTCAGTCTGTGCTGGAAATAAACCAGGATTATTCAATTTACCCTGAGCTTAACCTTTCAAAGTCAAGAGCAAAAAAAAGAGAACAGATATATGTTTTTAATGTCTTACAAGAAAATGAGATTTTGTCTTTTTGTCTGCTTATTTTCATGCTTTACAATGAATCTCTGTTACTAAGTTATTTCTGTACTCCACAGTGACTGCTCTTAAAAAAAGTGCTTTGTATCGCACTAAGAAAGCTTTGATATCCTTCCTGCAAACAATGGAAATTTGGAAGTTCTTAGTATGCATGATCAAAGAGAATATGCTTAGTGCAACGATGATAACACACTCGCAGGCACACAAATATGTACTCAGACAAATAAGCACACACACAAAGAATGCATCAAATTTTATGTCTTCAAGACGTTTTATCAAACACCTGGTTATTGAACACTAATTAAAGGTGATTATATAAAAGGTAATATTTTGGGCGCAGATAGCTGTAAATATATATATTTTTTAATGTTTTTTGAAAAGTAGAATTTGTAGCATTTGGAAAGGGAAACCTTCAACTTTCATCTGTGCATTGACAGCTGCTCCCTTCCCAGAACAGTGCTGGAGGGAGAGGAAAATGTTCTTTCAATTCTTCCACCATGAAGGAAAGTTCAAATTGCATTGCCACGCCATAGCACTGAGGGGCAAGGGATTTGTCTCATAGATGTGACATTATCTTAATCCACTGTCCAGATCCCAGCGTAGAGAAAAAAGATGTCATTTATATATATATTTTTATTCTTGCCACATTCTTATGCCATCCCACAACACGCAGCCCTATTAAAGCGCCGTCTGCTAGAGTTTGAGGAGTAGCGGCAGTAGCTGACTTCAATAAGCAGTGCGAGTTGCATCATGCTGAACAAACAAGCTCGAACTACCTTGAACAAAACTTCTCTGTCTAAACAATAATTCTCTTTTGGTAGAGATTTGAAATCTTGTATTTCACAGGTGTTTTTTTTTTTTTTTATAAAAGTGCAGAAATCAGAAGAGCTCTTGGAATGGACTTGGAATTTGTGTGAGTTTTGGCTGAAGGCAAAAGCAGAAAAACCGCTAAGTGAAATCTACATCAGTGCTTCCATTCGACTAGGTCCACACCCCCGAGCCCTCAGAGCAAAGCAACGAGGTCAATCTTCCCACCAGTGATAAATGAATGAATGAGATCTTTATTGCTTCCCATTACATCCGACCCAAGAGAGCAGCAAATAAATGCATACGGCAATTTCTTTTTCAGTCTTTATTTATCCAGGGAACACTGTGTGGAGATTTTAGACTAGGCTAGTCTTTGCTTTGCTTCAGACTGCTATGCAGAGCTGTAGCAAGAAATTAAAGACCTTTTACCCAGGAGGACAGGCCAGACCCTCCACCATCAAACTCCCCTCTCTGCTACCATTTCCCCAGCTATGAAAAAGTGTCAACACAGATGCACATTAAATGCACTTCAAGATATTTGTCTACTAATGAGCTACCACAATGCTAACCAGATGTTACGATCACTCCTTCACATCCCTCGTTCACTGTTTCTTTTCATTTACACAGAAGTAAATGAAACCAATAAATTTCATTTTAATGCGTTCTCATTTCCCAGACATCACAACAGCTGCTGCATTATTTGAAAAGAAAAGCATTGTTTGCATGTTTATATATTTCTACCAAACCCTGCACAAAAAACGGAGCACTGCAAAATAAGAAATATGTTTTTTTAATATCACATATTTGAGGAAAGTTGTCCAGAGGGATGGGTAGTCATTACCACCATGCGTTCCCCCAGTTAAACTCACGTACTTCTGGGAGTTGCCCAGTACTATAGGCTTCTTCTCTCGGCACAGAGGAGCTCAGCAGAGGCAGTTTTATTCGTCATACAACATTCATACCACATTAATAATTGAAGCTTTACATTATGACGTAACTTTTGCCCACCGCAACAGTCAGGAAAATGTAGGTGAGTTAAATGCCTTTAAGCGTTTAACCCTCCAATTCTCTAGTGGAGCTGAGCAGTGACTAAAAGGATGTGGATATAGTGGGCAGCTCCCAGCGGCCAGCAGCAATGCGAGTCTGTTTATTTGTGGATTTTTTTTTTTGTAAGGTCAAGATTCAAGTTTAGATTTCATATCATGAAAACTTAAATACTGAAATCAATTTTCTTTTCTTCTCAGAAGCTTCCAGTGAATATATGTATGCGCGTATAAATGTGATTTACTTGAAATAAAGAGTTTTCAAGAGAACAGAATACACAGACTGCTCAACAGATTGCTGCGTGGCTGTAAGTGGCCTGCGAATTTGTGAAAATCAGCATAAAAGTGTTTTAAAGGTATAGTTTTGAGGCACTTGTACTTTAATTAGGCATTTCCATATTTTGAAATTATAGATTTTTTGACAGCCATAGTTACTAGTTTGCAAATGAAAGGCTCTGCACACTAATGATGTGCCGGTCGTGAACGATTCGTTCAATTTGAACTAATCTTTTATATGACTCGGGAGTAATGAGTCGTCTCAGTGAGTGATTCATTTTCATGCAGTACCTTCCCTCGCCACATGGCAGCTGCATAAACTCGGTCAGGAGGACAGGAAACAGAAATGATTAGTTAATATATAGTATAGGTATAACATATGCATATAAATACTTGACTATACAAGATATACATACAATAGATAATATACTATGAGTATACGAATATGTAAATAGAATGTGCAAGGAACACAAAGCTCGTTATAATATTCCAAAATCTTTGAATTTTCTCCCCCAAATTAGCTAAAAATAATGAGTGACCTCATCACCACTGTCAATCTTCCATTTGTCTGCATGACGACTGGATATTAGTTAAAGCATGAATTCGTTTAGCAGCTCAACTTTAATGAGTTCACAACATTTTGGCAACACATATAATACAGGAAGTAACTTTGTGCTGTTTTAAAAAAGGAACTGACGTACTGTGAACTCCCGTCAGAGATCGGCTAAAAGGTGTAACTCTCAATAAATGCTCTCTATTTTCTCAGGCTATTGGGCTTGCAGTTTGTAAGGCTAGTTGGTGTTATTGGTAGGAGCAGTAGTACGTTAAATGATCACATCAGTGATATCTAAAATAAGATAAAACCTTGAAGCAGAGTGTAGGACTTTCCTAGGAAAACATGACTTATGACCGACTAGGAATGTGTCTGTGTCTGCACAGATCCTGTCCTCTGCCTGTATTTTCTTATTTTGCTGTGTTCAGGATGTTTCTTTGGCATCAACCTTTGGGCAGTGGCTATGTAGCCCCCAGCCAATAACAGTGTGCAGGTTGTGAGGCCAGGACTAAAAATACAGTTATTACTCTTTATATATGATATACAGCATTGGTCCTCGTCTCTTGGAAGCAATAGTCTACCCAAAGAGTGTATTGCCTTGGATTTTTTACAGCTTTTCACTGTGATCAAGTGAAGGGAATATCCATTCCCTAACAGCTGGTAGATTAGTGTCCATGATTAGGTTGGAATGTCCTGTCTTCACCTGATTATGACTTCACTTCTCATTCATCTTACTTACTCTAACTAGAAATGGTTTAGAGAAATATCAAACTGCCTTTTAGGCTATGTATTTATCCCAGCATAACATAACCTCTGATTCATGACCAGAGTGGTGAATCACATAATTGCTTATAACTTTAGGCAAATTTGCTGAACATTATCAAACCAAATTTAATGCAAATCCAATCAAGGGAGTCCAAAGTTAGGCAAAGATTTGATTGGAGACTTGGTGTTTCACTCATAAAATGATTTATCCTGGGCGAAGCTTCCCTTGTGGCATGAATAATTGTATTGGTCGAGTTAGACATTAATTGGCAGAGCCAGAGAAATACAGGCCACATATAAGATGATTGCCTTTTTAAGAGGAGCTGTGTGCTCGCAGCAACATGTGATCAATTAAGACTCGCAGCTGGTTGTATTCCCATCTGTTCTGGATAGCTCCGTGCTCAGCTATAACCCTATTTGGCTGTAATGTAGTTTTCCTGAAATGAATGCCAGGGCTTCCCATGAGCATTCCTATGTATTCACGCTGGCTGATGAACGTTTGATGTATCTGCAGGAATTCCTTCCGGTAAACATCCGACATTTTCATCGATTCTCTGTCTTTGCATGTGTTTGTCTTGGATTGTGTGTTAGCAATGAGATGGAGGACACAGAATGAGGGAGGCACAAGTTAACGGACAAAGCTTGAGTGGTAAAAAGCTTACCATACCGTGAAAAGTTTCAACTTGGACGATCGGCTAAGTAACAAGTCAAACTAGATGACTTCAGCTGTGTGTAGCCCGAAAGTTTCACACACCCACCAATAAACAAAATAAAGATGTTGAGTCAATCAATTGATCCTTGAAGGTTTTGTCATTTTAACCTTGCAAGAGGAACAGCTCAAAATGCACAAGACAGTCTATAAAAAAGTGTTCAGAGTGGGGCAATCCCACGCTGGTTCTTATAGGAGTATTCCTCATTATCATGATTTACTTGTCTAACTGTCACAGGTGGCTACAGACGAAGCTATTCATCGCTATCAAACCTCGCTAACAAGCTCTGCTCGACCGCGTGAACCAAGGTCAAGTTTATACATCATACACCCCCCTGCTACAAACAACTTTATTACTTGCTAGGTGAGAGACAGATCTAAGTGAAAGTTACTGAGTGAAACCAAATAATTACTGAGACCAGACATGGATATATATGGTTATGAAAAAGAAGACACAAGCATGTGATATACATTTTCCATTACACCAGATATAATGTGCTTCTGTAAAATCTTTGTTGAGTAAACTAAGAAACTAACACACTCGTTTAAGGGTTAAAGAAAGATTGTAGTTGTAGTTAAGTTCATAAAATTGTTGGTATATAATTGGCACATTACAGAACACACAAATATGAGCATAGTTCTTTGAATGCTGCGCTGCTCGGTAAGGCTATATTCAGTCGGTAGCAAGTGAATTCATCTTGACACTATTACAGTAAGTGATCTGCACGCAGCAGCAATGTATCTGTGATCTCTACAGCAGAATCTGATCTGATATGAACTGTTTGTGTGCATGCACGATGAGGCATTCATAGCTATATTATCTCATTAAACCCCTGGGTTGGCATGTTACAGTTACTGTCTCATGATTATGTCTGCATTGTGCATATGGTGCACTATGTGCATCGAATGACAAAAGACTCGGCTGGTAGTAGCACATGGAACGTCCTCTATTAGGTATCCAATCATGTAGAGAACTCCTCATACTTAACACACACTTAAGAAGACACTGAGGAACTCATGTGTATCCCTTAACTGAGTCTATATTCTGAAAACCTGTTTCATCACTGGATAAACAGTGTGATTTTAATTGTCCTTCATTATTCTCATTGTGATGATGCTCGTAAAGCGGCTGACATGATTGGACCTCTGACTGTTTTCTGGTTTTTACTTATTATCTTAAATAAGAGAGCACTCTTAGCAATAGAAGGAGTTTTTCTCGCTCGGGTAGATCTTTAATCTTTCACATTGCAGGGGCCAATGACAATCAAATTAACATAATTATTCATTAATATGCAAATGACCCCAGATGTTCAATGAGCAACAGATGCGCACTTCTTGTACACAACAGCTCAATATGTAAAGCCGCACACAGATGACGACACAGGATGGGATAGAGAGCATGAGGTTATTCATGACAATGCATTTAATCCCCGTTTGTTATTTTTTTTCAAAAGAGCGTCGATGTTGGGATTCCATACAAAACCAAATTCTCTTTCAGCAGCCAGCCAAAAACCTCATTGTCATAAACAGCCAAAACATCTGGAAGAGAAACAATGAGGACGATAAACAGATCAAATGAAAACAAACACAACACATGGATGATTTACATTTACTGATCTCAAATTGATATTTTAACAGGTGCTCGATAACACAGGAAGTCGATTTTGCCCGGCATAATCTATCGCGGCTAAATGAAGTGATTTGCAGTCATGTGAGAAGTTAATTTCAAAGGTCTGTAATTAAGCAACACAATAAAAAACAAACAAACAAAAAAAACACATTACATTAAAATCTAAATGCATTTTTCCAAGAGAGCCATAAAGAAGAAAAACATGTCTATTTTTGAAATATACGCCACAGTACCACATGTATGCAGCAGTTCCATGCTGGACAGCAACTGCATGCCCAGCCCAGTCTGATGGAGTATTATCTGGTTCAGTGCTGTGGAATGAAGCCCATCGGATGTAGGATGAATAAACAGATACTAAAATTTCTCTTTCTATTCATTTCCTATAGAGCTGCTCCAAGTTTGCAATCAATTGGATGTAATAATGAAAGCAAACGTCGGGTGCCAATTAGTGTAATCACCTGTGAAAGCAGTTCCAAGTTTTGTCTTTGATGCGATCTTCTGGGAGAAGAGAAGAAAAATAAAATCAGACGAATATTTCTTATCGGTTTAAATAATACATTTGTAAATATGCATTGTTGTACTAACATTGTACTGCATGTATAAGACATAGACAGGCATAGACACACTAAGACAAGACAGTTAAAAAGATGGATTATCATCTGAGCAAAGCAGCCGACTGCCCCAGGGCGCCAAGACATTCACGCAATTAATTTACAGTAATTTGAAGAATCGCAGATTTGTTTGGTAATATGCACCACTGCATCCAAAGATGAGCTGACAGCGACATAGAAAAGGCCTTGAGGTGCTTCCTTTATTTTCTTTTGAGCTTGTAGACAAGCCAAATACGTAGTGTTTCAGTTGATGCAGTTATCATACCTTGGATACATAATCTGTTTTTTTTTTTTTATCAAATCACCACAAACTATTTAATATTGCAAACCTGTGGCATGACAGTAGTCTGGTTGGTTGATTAGGTTCTAGTGCTCTAGGGGCTCATCAGCAAATTAATCCAGCCTTACTCAGAATTTCAATTTTTAATTAATCTTAATTTTTAGGACGCCCTTTTTAAAACTGATATCATGCAGTGTTGCATAATAATATAATACATTTCCAGGAAAATCAGGGGACCCATTATATTCTTCGCTACACCCTCTTTTGCATCCTGACCCATAAATGTAACACCACTGGCCTTGCATGCAGGGATATAGAGCATGCTCCAAATGTAGCTGTGCTAGTTTTACAGCTGAAGCGGTGATAGTGCTGCAGAAGGAGCTCCGACAAGTTCTGTAAGTGGCGGTAAAAGGAATGGGAACTATTTTTTTTCAACCTTGCTGTATATTAAACGTCAAGTGACACAGACTTTTTTTGCATTTAATTAACGTGCTCTTGACTTCTGAGCTCAAAGCTATAAGGCAAAAAAAAAACAAGAACAATCCAACGTAAGCCGGTGCCTCCTTCACCAGGACGGTGGTATAGATAGCGTAGCTCATAGCTTATGTACACAGCCTGCCTCGGCTTCCAACAGATGAAAGACTCCTCCTATTTTCTCGTCTGCCATTCTGTTTGAAAGGGATGTTAATATGCATTGTGTGGGGCCTACTGGGGTACTGCAGAGCATAACAAACAATGTGACTTTCCCTCAGGATTTTTTCATGTGCACGGAATGGATATCATGGGGGGGATTTCGAATAACTACTGTAATACCACTGTTCCTATTACACTCCTTTTCTGTCCTCACTCCCTTCCCTCTTCCTCTCAAGCACCACCAATAATCTGACTGGCGTCGAGCAAGCTGCTTTGTGAACCACCTGCTCGTTATTCATTGTTACACCACTGCATCTCTCGAGTGCCTTGTCCCTTACGAAGAATTTCTGAGACCTCAGTCTCAATCAATGAGCTTTAGTGGCAAGAGGATGCATCGAGACACAATAGAGCATGCGGCGGCACGCTTATTTTACGAGTAAACAGTGCCTGGATGAAAGGATGCCTGCTGCCTGAAATCATTTGCATGCAATAAGAAAACACAAAGTGAGAGTTGAAGTTTCACACGAAGCCCCGTCTTGTATATGGGGATTTTCTGCCGTCGAAAAATATGCAGCCGTTGTTTTCTGAACGGCAGGGGATGAAGCACTTCTCAGAGGAATTATCTCTCCTCCAGACGTAAGCATTTGAGAGATGACACAGTGCTGGCTAATTTGTCTTAATCCACACGGTAGATATCACTCCCTGCATGTGGTACATATGCTCACATATTGACAGAGGTGATACCTGTGGTGTGTGATCACACCCTTTAATGGATGTCAGGTTGGGTTTGGAGTCACTAAGTGGATTAAACCCTGACTGTTTTATTGCAATTTTTTGGGGGGGATGTGCACATGCTGGTATCAAAATATGAACCTATAGCTGTCTTTAGGAAAACAGTGGAAAAAAATCAGTCTGCTGTGGTTACTTTGTGTCAGTAGTGAGTATACACATCAGTAATCTGTTGCTACTCAAATGTTTTTCTTTAAAAAGAGGTAAAATCAGTTTTCTGAACGTATGTACTTAAGACATTTTCCTTCATCATGATTTTTTTGGCACCTCCATCTCCTCCCACACAACACACATAGAGTATATGTGCAGCTAAAAATGACACCCTGAATGTCAGCTAGGAATGTAGGACTGTATTTTGGCAAACCGATGCAAAATATGTGACATAAATTATTTCAATCTGAGCCATGCTGCATATTTAACCAGGCTCTTAATACACTGATTTAGTTGACTATTTTTTTGTTGATTCCAATTGTATATTTTTTGAAAAAAAGTAATATACAAATAGAAATGTGTGAAATAGAAATGAACAACTCTTGCTGCAACACTGTACAAAGAAGTTAAAATTAGCTCCACTTTAAGCTTACATATTAATACATGAGTAGCAATGAATATATTTACATGCATGATAGTATCCTGGTTTTGATCATGCTTGTTCTACACGGAGATGAGGAACTCAGTTTTCACGCAAACTGCTCATTAAATTTGAGGAGGCATCTGCTCAGATGGCACACGGTGATCTGAAACCAGGAAAAGAACATTTTCATTTTTACAAGGTAAAATGATCATCCAAATTTCTGAAACTATGATTACATGCAGAAACAAATCTCTTGGATACTCCAAAATCTGATAACCACGATGCATGTAAACACACTAACCCTAACCCTCATTATTTATGTACTTTCACTCAAGTGAAATCTTGATTGTAGAACTTCATTCAAAATGTTCTTCCACCAGTACCTGTGAACGGAGTACCGTTGTATTTCAGTGTCTAAATAAAACCACTGAAGCAGTGGACATATTAAAGTCTGGTAGTAGTCTGGGAACACGTTACTTCACACGGTGAAGCCTGTGACGCAGAAAAGAAAAGAAAAGAACCGAAAAGCACAATGACCAACAACGCAACGACAATCACAATCCCTCTCATTTTCTATTGTTCGCGGCTCGTGTAGGAAGACAGAGGAAAAGGAATAGTTGAAGCACGACCAACGACGGATCTATCAGGACATTGTTTGTAAAAATTAGCTTGACCTTTTTTACGTGTAAGGACAATGCTCATGTTCATGCAGGCGTGCGCACAAAAACCTTCCTGACGAGCAGCTATTGTGAAGAGTACAAGGAGACTCGCTCTCACATCTTCACTACACGGCATGTGAAGGGCAGATGTTTTCCTTTTTTTTCATAATGATCTACTGCGTTTACAGTCGGACTGGCCTCATTTCTCAATAGGGTTTCCTCTGCATCATTAAATCTTTCTACCAAAGCATTGAGAAACATATTGTTGCATATAGATCACTCTCCGTCTTCATCTCCATGATTGAATTGCCATTAGTGTTGTGCAGATTACTTTGCCTTTCCATCTTAATGATCTCACTGAGAATTGACCTGCTAGAAGGAATTAGGTGAGCACATCGATGAACTACAGTAACACCGCAGCAAAGTGTTTCAGAGAATGAACTCTAAGTTTTCAGGTCCTGCTGATGATGCAAAAAAAAAGACCTGAAGAGGCTCCTTTGTGAGAACTTTACATCTGATGTTTGACAGCCTTTATTGTCACGATAAAGGGTGGTGATGGAGCATGCTTGTGACGGGAAAGGTTGTCAGCTCAGTCCGCCAGGCCGACCCTTGAGCAAGGCCCGTGCGCTTGTACTGGGCAGCTTCTAGGTGTCAATGTGAAACTGTGTGTGTGTGAATGCGATCCGGACTGTAGAAGAGAACACTGCTCTCAGTGAAATTCCCTTCATAAATAAAATGAGAAAATAAACAAATGGCAAAAGTTAGAACAGACTTTTGGCAAGAATATGAGAGTACATCTTTTAAATAAAGAAAGTTCTGACTCCTGTCAGAGATGTACTGTGCCTGAATGTTATAGGCTCAGGTGAAAATCTCTACCGTGGCCAATCAGCAAATAATACGACTTTGTAAAGTATCTCAAAGCATATCACATATTCTCTGTATTAAGTTATCAGAATGAGCAGGTCACTTGGGTAATGCCAAGGATTATCATTTTTAATAAATCCTTCCCGTGTTGCCACAGGGAAACTCACACTGGCAAGATTTCAAGCTTAGAAAGCCAAACTTCAGCAGACTGCTCTGTCTGTGCACAGCTAATGCAAAGAAGTTGAATATATTTCAAGGATCTTAGTGAAATTAAGTTTTTGCTCTTTGAAACTTTCTTTTTTCAGGTACTAGGCAATTATAAGCTAATCGTTAGTCATTTACTAGCTGATAGCAAGGACCTTATTACTTTTGTCAACGCGGCTTCAGGCCTCATTACTATGCTGGACGTCTAACATTCCCTATTTCATGTGGAATGAGTATTTGCCATCTTGAGAACCCTCCAAGTAAATGAGGTCAATGCATGGCCTTCACCTGGAAACGGATTCAATTCTAGCCGTATATTACAAATGACTTGTCAGTTGTCTTGTAACATATGACCCCGTACAACGCGGCTCTGCTCCCCGGTGAAGAACACTTGAAGAAGCGCGTGGATTGTTCTAACCTGCTTAAATGTAGAGGTTGGCTCCCCAAATAACAATGGAATACACTGCCAGCGCTGATTAGATTGGAGAATCTTATCTTGGAAGCAGTTGTGTGAGGTGCAGCGCAGAACTCTCTTATGAGTTTGTCAATGCTGTAGTGGTTGTTCTTTAACCGCAGGCTTGACCCTGAAGGGAGCTTAAGAGAATATTTTATCGAGCTTGACTCACTTTAGTTGGATGTGATGCATTTAGAAAAGCTTTTGTTGATGCTCAATGGGAGCACTGATACAGCAGGTGAAATAAATGTAATGAATAGCTGGAGTGTGCTGATGTGAAGTTATTTTGGTTTTGAAGGCAAACAGAACTGGCTTAGTTTTTGTGACATGTTTTCCGTCTGTAAACATTTTAATAAAGTTCTTGATTACAAGAACAGCAAACATGGTGACCAACTACAAAAGCTGGTGACTAAAGGCTGGCAAACACATGCACACAGAAAACGATGCCACATTTACAACTTCCAAGTTTTTCAAAAGAAATAATATGAATGATAATTGTAGTAAACACACATACACAGCAAGCATTAACATTCCATCCTCGGAAGAAGGACTAAGGCCAGGTACGATGAACTGGTCCGAGTGAAATAAAACATGCAAAGAGACGAAACCTGCTTCATCAGCAAACAGGGAGATTTCTGTTAAGCAAACATTTCCACAGCAGTGTGGACTGTGCACAAATGTGAAATGGAAAGAAAAATCAATCTTCCAGTGGGATGGCACTGATAGCTGCTGCAGGAACAGTAACTTATGGACCATCAGCTGGAATATATAAAAGACCACCACAGGCCTCACGGACACCTCAGCTAACACGCGATGGTTAATGGTGTCATTAAATGACACGGCTGTCATTTTCCTGATTTATCAGCTGTAAATGTTCAACATCCCAACGTTAATATTGATATAAAATTACAAATCAGGCTGGGTGCTAAGGGTTACTGTGAACGCTACGGAAACTTTTGCTATATTCAAATTGACTGCTAACCACTTCAGACACTTCAAACTCATTGTAATTGATGATGACGGCTGCATTTGATGACTAATTTGTTGTGCGTTAACATGAAACCGTAGTTATTTTCCAAAATGTTAAACACCATCTTAATTGAATAATTCACTTGTGTTTGTGAGAGAGAGATGGGGAACAACATGCAGCAAAGGGCCGCAGGTCGGATTCAAACCCTGGGCCGCTGCTGAGCCTTCGTACCTGAGGCGGATGCTCTACCAACTGAGCTAATCGGCACTCCCATTTTATATTTTAGACCGATTTTAGAATAAATCTTCCACCTTCCAGCCATCTGTCTATCTCTGGGTGATTGGCTCAGCTTCTGACTGTTTGTGGAGGCGGTTTGAGGCCAGCTGTTGACTTGTTCTTATGGAATTATGATAAATATGTCTCTTTGGTTTCAGACTGTAGTCGGTATTGTCCGTAGTGTGCAGACACAAGTTGAACATGAGAGCTTAATTTGACAAAAAACTGACAAAATATAGTTCTGCCAAGTAAGTAGTAGTCATTAGTTGCGTTTGTCATGTACGGATCAAAGTCTCCAGTCAGAGACAGTATCAAGTCTAGACTGAACTCTGTCGTGGATGTTTGGAGTCCTGCGTGGTTCCAGTTTTGTAAGCCTGTTCCTGTTGGCATTGGCAAAGCTCAGCACTGGAATGGACGTGGTACCTGTGACAATCTCTAAATCTGATTCAATTCAGTTGTGAACCTGGAATCTGAAAAAAGTTGTGATCCAATCTGTTAAGGCTCACAATGTAATCTGACTCATACAGTAATTAAACATGCTGTGAGCTGGCTGCTGGGCAGTGCAGGCTATAGCAGTGAACCTAAAAAAATAATGAATTAATTGAAATAGCATGTTGTGCAGGCAGATTCATCCTGATTTGGTAGTCTTGCATTTTAATTTAAGATCCAATCTCTGGCAGAGGATCACACACACACACCTGTCCAAAATCCTGTGCACTTTACCCTTTACCTACCTGTGTGTGCTCTTCACACCAGAGCTGTTCCATTTCCAAACATCTGCTTTTTTTGTGGTCTTTTTGAGCTTTATTTGACAGAGACAGGAAATGTGGGGGGAGAGAGGCGGGAATGACATGCAGGAAAGAGCCACAGGTCGGATTCAAACCCTGGGCCGCCGCGGCAAGCACTGAGCCTTTGTACACGGGGCGGATGCTCTACCAACTGAGCTGAACGACACGCCCAAACATCTGCTTTTTACTCGCTTCTTTACTTACTTCTTACTCAAAATCAGCATTTTGTATGAGGACTGAGTTATGTTTTTTTTGTCCTTTAAAGACATAAACCTGATTCTCAACAACGAAAAGTAAATAAATAAAAATTCAAGCTTATAATTTCACCTCTTTCCTCAGCCTATTTTATGGTACACAAATTTCTACTGCTAATCGGCCTGTTCTAATGGTTGTTTTATTAGTTTATTACTCTCCCTGCCTGGGCGTGATTTTATTGTCTGCTCTGTTGACTTGCTTTCTCCTGCCTGTGCCTGTAAAGCACTTTGGTCAGCTCATATTGGTTTAAATGTGCTATAGAAATAAATTTGACTTGACGATATTTACTGTATAGTTTGCAGCCTGCAGCACTGGCATGCCAGCAGCTGTTGCAACAATAAACAACAGTTGCCTGAACACTGTCAGCTGTGCTGCTCTTGAACTTTCAGTATTCCAACATACGAGTTAACTTAACCAATTAAAAAAAAATACAAAGTAATTAGCTTAATTTTAGATGTTTACAGTAGGCTATAGGTGTTAATTGGAGGGTCCTCTGAGGCCACATGTGTTTCAAATACTGCACTATATTGGATAACTGAAGAATATTTGCAGTACATGTTTCCAGAGCCTTTCTGTGACATCCACACTAAAACGTTCTCACCTCAGGTAAAACATGACAATTGCCAAAATTGTGGTTGAGACAATAAAACTTTGGTCACATGATCACATTGTTGCCTCACTGTGGAAATATAATTTAATTGGTTATCAGGGATGGCAAGTCAACAAGGATCTAATAAAAAACTTTACAGTCCTACTGTGGCATTAATACATGCAGATTATTACCCATATGGCGAACATAAACACACACACACCGCCAGGCATGTTGGCTGTTTATTTGTTCAATTTATAACCTAATTAGTCTGTGACTTTCCAACGTAACCCGTTCGGAGGTGTAGGTCACTGGATGACGGCAAATGCGGCACGTTTCTTTAACACGGCAACGTGATGTTACACGTGTGCTGATCAAACGCGGTACAGGAGGCAGCGAAGTGTCTCATTATGGGACTGAGCAGCCTCCAACCTGTCTCAAATCTGTTTTTAATTCTTTCAAATGAACCCATCTCTGTCTCGGGGGGTCTCAGATTCATATTTATTTTTAGTCTGAGATTGTCAGAGGGAATCTGTTAGCGCATAGCTGTCAAAATTTTCCCAATGACGAATTAACTCATCTGAACCGGGGCGAGCTCGCTTGCCTCAGTGACGTTGGATATTAGATTTAGGCAGAATTTCATAAGCCGGCGTTTGTGATGTTTACTCTTTCTCCTGTTTTTTGTTTGCTTTGCTGGGAGCCTGAAAACAAAACCCACCTGGTCAAATTATTATCTTTAGTGTCTATTGATTGACAGGCGAGAGTGTACATCCTCGACGTCTCAGGGGAAAATACATCTTCTCGGGCTTTAAAATGCTATACATAGCCCTGTGTGTGAAGGTGGAGATCTCCTGTGATCTCCAACTTGAGTTTTCTGTCAATCCCTCTGTAAGTTTTGTTACAGCGAGGTGAATTTGGGCTGATTCGGAGTGTTTCAAGTGATGCTCCGAGGGTAAAACACACTTTCCTACACCTCTTCATCTGGATTCTCCACACAATTTATTCACAACCCTGCCGCCAAACCACCTTCTGCAGTGCTGATAAGTCATCTTTGCTTCCTCCCCTCTGTCCCTTGCCACCTCCAAGCTTGAACATATTTAGTCTCACTTTGCCATGTGAGTAGTCAGATGTACAGCTCCACACACACACGCACACCTTCATTTCCCATTGGGCCTTGATTCAGGGACGGTTATAGGTGAAGCACTTGTTCCATGAGAGCATGCCTTCTTCATCACAAGCTTTTAATGCGCAGGTGTTTGAGGATTCACACATCGCATCTTTTTAGTGCAGCCACTGGAGCAAAAACATGTGTTACATAAAAGTTAGCAGCTTTTTTTTTTTTTTTTTACTTTTAAGCATCTCTTTCAGTCTGCTTTCAGTTTGACTCTCTCTTGGTCTCATAGCTGCTCTTTTCTACCGTTGGTTTTCTCACAATTTAAGCTCACATTCTGCATGTCGGTTTATTCTCACACATTTTTCCTTTTGCTCCTGAAAAAAATGCCTCCCACACAGACCTCCCAAACCACCGGACAGCTTCTCCATCAACCGACTACTTCGTGTCTTGTGTCTCGTGTCTTCGTGTCTCAATTAAATCAGCATATATAATCTTGAAACTGAATATTTGGCCTATATTTCAAACATTTCCACTCAAACGTTTGGAAATCTGGGATGGATTATTAGCTAAGAGAAGGATCTGAATGTTTCTCCATTAAAAACTGGTTGAACAACTTTTCAATAGTCCAGCTTCCAAAATATTGTTTCAAGGTGAGGGCAAATGCAAAGCCACTTTTTCTTTTTGTGTTTGTCCTTGCTTTGTCTCGTGTTCCTCTTGAAGTCCACATTTTGCCAAACCTTAAAAAAAAAAAGTCATACTGTAGCTTTTGTTTAGCTCAAGGCCTGTCCTTTCTTGATTTTTATTTGCATGTGATTGAGTTTAAAACACATTTCAGCCCCACAATAATAATTTGCGGTCATTGTGGAGTTTAGTATTTCATTATATTGATTTTAAAAAAGCCTGAGAGGATCTGAGCCGCTTTGGATTCCAGCACAGAGTTTTCTATTTGTGTTATTTTTCTAATTGCCTTAAGGAAGCACACCATCTTCAGCTTTAGGCTCGACTTGCTTGTTCCTTGATTTCTATCAGAGTGTGGTAGCTGCAAAATCTATAAAGTTCACACATCCTGCTCTGCTCTGTCTCTATGTGCTGTATGGATATATTTTTTTTTCCATTGAGTTGTTATTTATGTATTCATTTCTTTATTGCTATTTCTCAGGCAGTCACAACAAATAACAACATCTGCGCTGGTATTGATCCCAGCTCCCACACACACACTGTTGATCACTGTCTTTTTATTTATTTTTGCGTCTAACAAACCAGTAAGTAAAAATCATCAACATCATGGGATGGCACGGTGGTGCAGTGGTTAACACAGTTGCCTGACATTTAGCTCGTTCTGCATTCAAACCGTCTGCAGTGTGCATCTCCCCGTATCTGCGTGGGTTCCTCCCACACAAGACTCTAAATTGCCCCCTGCAACCCTGATAAGGATAAGCAGTTATGGGAAATTAAAGAACATCACCATCATAATTACAATAAAACTGAGCTTGACTTTGTGTGTTTCATGCACCGTATTATTAATTAAGACAACATTTGTAAACACTGCCAACATTGTATCATCTGGAGGAAGAAAATAACATCTCAAGCTTATTACATCTCCGTAAATATCCATGATTAAGACACACATTAATACTTCATTTACCGTCTTCACAGTTCACAGCCCCGTGAGTTATTTCTTGAATGAATCTTTATAACGTTGTTGTATAAAGTCTGTTAAATAATGTACAGCAAAAAATGAGTTGTATGTGAGCCCATATCTGATGAGACATTTGATGAAGCGAGACGGATCTGGACTTATATTTGGTTGTATGCATGTCACAGAATGTATATCAGTATGTGGAATTAGAGAAAATTTCCTTTATTCCTATAATTCATTTTAATCCAGCACTTTCTCAACCTTAAACCTTAAAACTTGAACCTGATACCGAGTCTGATTCTTTTGGATCCACTTGAGCACATCCAATGCTTATCCTGTCAAACGAATTCCATAGGGTGGTTTCCAAAGTTTTCAAAGTTGAAATTAGGTTTGAATCCGCAGGTTAAACAGTGGGAATAAAGCTACGGTGAAAGTTTAACAAAAGGAAGAAAAAATAAATAATGAAGTCACAAGTTTACAGGCGCAGGATTCTTTCATCCGCGGCATGGATTTCAGCTGAGCAGAGAACAGATGGTGTGACACATTACTGTGCCCCATGTGTAGCTGGGCATAGCTTGAGCAAACGCACTTCTCACAACTTGTTAAAATTAAAATGGAAATATTCGCCGACACAGGCTGCGCGTTGTCAGTTTTTTTTTTTTTTTACATATTGCAAACAAACAAGTAGTGTCCTCCTACAAGCTGGAGGAGACACAAGGTGGTGGAGCAATTGATTTACTAGAAAAAAAAACCCAGCAAAGGGAGCACCTCTCTAAACTCGTCTCCTGTGGGGGATGCTTTGTGTTTGTTTTAGGCCAGTTACAGTTATTTTCTGTTCAGTGCTTATACTGTATGCGTGCATGATGCTGATGCAATATGGCCATCATCAGATCTCACAATGGAGCTCAAACAGTAGTGTCTGTAGCTTTTATGTAGAGTAAAATGAACTGTACTTCACCTCCTGTCTTTCTGTTTATCACGTTCACCAAGGAAGGTAATTATATAGCCCACAATATATTTTAATGTTTAATGTTTCATGTCATAAAGTTGTCTGCTGCTTCTTTTTCAACAGGAAAAAACTTGCATTTACTGTATACTGTATGTCATCACCTTGTGGACGGTCTCCCAGTAATCTTTTTTGGGGGGCGTTATCTGCAGGTCAGCATGTGCAGACCATCCACAAGACAAGAACATTGATACTGGTTCATTCATTGTGCTGAGCCTTGAACTATGTTGAGTGAAAATGCTTTTAAAATAATAACTAATGCATGGTTAGGGTAGGGAAATACCATAGTTACGTATGGCAAAATCCAATTACAAGTCTGTGACGGAACATTTCCTCCAATCAACAAAATATGTTGTTTGTCCTCTAGAATGACACGCAGTGACTGAGATTGCTGTTTCCACAACGTTTCGAGGTCTGAATTTCAATGTGTAGTCCGGACCTGCTGCGTGCTAAAATATGCATATGTAAATGAGGTTGAAACAATGGTTACATGTGATCTAGACATCCTTCCAGTGATTCTTTTGACCCACAAATCACCAAATCGGTGCTTACTTAGCTGTTCCGGGGGTCACTGTGCATCTTTTGGTTTATCCGATTGTTTTATGGCTTAGAGGGAGGGTGTTTTGAACAGTCAGTGACACTGCAGATGTAAAGTTTGACTTGAAACAGCTTTGCTACTAAATCAGTAATCAATGAGAGGTTGGTGTAGATGCTGCAGTCATCAGTTACTTCAGAACTGGAGAGTATTTCCCTGAAAGAAGAGCAAAGAACAAGCAAAGACTGAACATTTTTCTGGATGGTTCTTCTCCCAGCTGATTTCAGTAAGAGTATAACTATGTTTGCCCTTGACACATGGTGATAGACAGATGATTCATCCAATCACCTGTCAAGTTTTTTTTTTGTGTGTGTGTCTGCCCTTTTTCAAAGAGTTTCCAATGACAGCTTTGTATATATAACAAACTATTTGACAAAGTCAGATTGGGGTTCTGGGGGACCCCAGACAAAAGCAACCAAACACCTGGATGGAACTATTTATTGAATTCAGGTTTGCCATGGGCCCCGATTTAAAAATGAAAAACTCTCAGAGGGCGGTAGGGACACTTTTCTAAAATAATAATAATCCATGTGTTTTCAGATGGCACTAATTACATGACTAATAATGTTTTGAGAAGAAATAAGTTTGCATTCAGCCATGATGTTTCTTTACTCTTTCGCTAGTCCTTGTATGTTAAATCTGTTGGTAGGATGAGAGTTAAAAAGTATTAAAATACGCAGATATATTAGGAATTTTCACATCCTCTGACACCATGGTCCAACTAAACGAAAATACAAGTGAAAGGCATGTTGTGTTTACTTCAAGTTGGAGATGAGTTGGAGTCCTGCCTAGACTAATATCATCTCATGTCATGATTACATTCTGTGAAGATGCATTGCTTGTGTACTGGATAGATTAAATTAATTCAACATTGACTACACTGTATTGTATCGCTCTGTGTCTAAGAGGATAAACAAAACTGATGTAGTAAATGACGTAATGTTTGGTGTGTCTTAGCATGTGTTGCAAAATGTTTAAATATGACGAAAGTCAAAACTCACCTTGCGTGTCCAGGGTCAAGTGAAATGCATTCCCAAGCTCAATGCTGGTTGCAGTTTAGTAAAGGTTTGCTGGTCCTGCCAAGAGGCATCGCTGTCCAAATCTCTACTGAAAGATGGCTTTAAGTGATGACCAAGAAGCGGAAGGCCCTCTCACAGAAAAGCCGGATTTAAAAAGCTTTGCAGCCCTCCGGAAATAGGTTCTTTCAACCCCCTTCTTCCTTATCCAGTCCGTATATCCATCTATCTATCCGTCCATCCAGCTATAATATCTTCCCCTGTCTCTGTTTGTGTCTCTCAACTCCCACTATCAAAGCTCTTCAGCTCTATAGATTTATATTTGGTGCTGTCTGTGGATTGTTTTGCATGCAAATTACCTAAGTGGCTTGCCAGTTACTTTCTCTGGATCTCCTTAAGTGCAGCCCTGAACAGCATTGAGGGCCCCTGCATTTTTTAGCCTCCGTCTGTCACTTTCCGATCTTGCTAACAAAGCGTTTGAGTTGGAGTAGGTTCGGTGTAGTGGCCAAGTTTTCAGTAGCAAATCCTTCCAATCAGCTGTACTCAGAGCAAGTGGCATAGAGTGGTACTTCGTATGGGCTGTGCTCCAGTATCCCTGGCTTAAGTTATTTCAGATGTACAGACTGAATTCATAGCAAGAGGGATCATTACACACTAGACGGATATAGACAAGCCTGAATGACTATAATGTTCACCGCTGACTAAATGTGGGCTTTTGTTTTGATAAGTTATGTCACTGCATATTGATCAGTCAGTTCTAAGCTCCGTCTTAAAAAAGTGTAATTTGCCTCAGACAGACGGCAGTCATGTGACATTGTTCCCATAGAAGCAGCTGTGTGCTTCTCTTCATCGGAGGTGGGGGTTCTTTTCTCTTACAGAAATGCAAAATACTGTTTGAAATCACTTCAGGTAAAGCCCAGATCTCACATTTGTGTCGCTTGTGTCCAAGTAAGTTTTCCAAGTGCTGCCTCATTGTGTTGCACTAAGCCGCAGTGGGGCTCGTGACTGCTTTCTGAGGCTGGAGGGCAACACTGAGCCTGTTCCGCACTTAAACACACAAAGGTGAGATTTGTGCTTTGTACAAACGGTATTTTTCCAGTTTTTACAGGAGAAAAGACTTAAAGGATGAAGACTAACTAGTTGATTTGGCAAATGTACGCCTGATTAACTGCCACCAACTCAGATAAAGCAACACAGAGCTGCCACGTTTCTATGGAAGCGTCCAAAACTAGACTCCTGGGTGCTGCATTCAGCAGGCTATTAATTCATCATTTGGTGGTTATGTTTTCATGCTATATATCCATGACAAGACTATGACAAGAATATGAACAGCTTCATTTTAACAGTTAGTAGTCAGGGGTGTGAAATTGCACATTAGCTTTCCATGACAAACTCTATAACTACTCTATCTAACTTGTTTAAAAATTCTCATGTGATCAACTAGCTCATGCAGAGAGTGCTGAAGCCAAGTGCTGAGTTGGAAAGCTTGGAAATGAGAGTACGACCTGTCAAAAGTCCTTGACGATCAGTGTGTTTATTGGGTCTAGCAGACTGACTACACACACAGTTGTTTTGTTTCATATAACCTTTCACTTATACCGCTTTGATATTAGCCAAACAACATTCGGGTTAAGGCTATCGGTCTGCACTTTACCTCCACAGTCAGTCTGGTTTTGCATCCAAATTAGTTGACAATGAAGCCAAAACAAGGCAGCTGTATTCCTCGTGCATCTAAAAGCATCCTAGCAAGTGATTCATGCAGCATCGTGCGATTAGACAGACATTTCTCCTCAACTCATAACCTTTAAGAGGCATGCATTTTGTAAAACGTCTGCATCAACTGTTTTCAATTATAGCTGTATGATCGTATGTGACAGTCGAGCTGAACTGTGTTTGAACTTGCCAGACAAGCCGCCGTCACAGTCTCAGAGCATAAGGCATCAGAGACGCACTCTATGACTTATTTATTTTTATTCTTTTCATTTTGTAGTCAAGTCAGTTTTATTTGTATAATATCAGAAATTACACATTTGCCTTAAGAGGCTTTACAGTGTGTACAGGAAGGACGTCCTCCATCCTTAGAGCCCCATTCGGATAACAAAGACTCCCCAGAAATCCCTTTAACAGGAAAAAAAAGGGGAAGAATTACTTTCATTTCCTCCACCATAAACCACTTTGTGTTTAAAATACAGTCAAGTGCACACACTGATTCACCACAGGAGTTAAATGGTAAATGGACTGTACTGATATAGCGCCTTTCTAGTCTTCCGACCACTCAAAACGCTTTACAGTACGTATCTTATTCACCCATTCACTCACATTCATACACTGATGGCACTGGCTGCCATGCAAGGTGCCAAATGCTATTAGTTTTAGCTAACCATTCATACACATTCACACACACCAATGGTGCAGCCTTCGGGAGCAATTTGGGATTCAGTCTCTTGCCCAAGGACACTTCGACATGCAGATCGGAGGGGATTGAACCGGGGATCGAACCGCCAAGCTTCTGATTAGTGGACGACCCGCTCTGCCTCCGAGCCACAGCCGTCCCGACTTCCCCATATTGACATATTCTTCATAAATGTATTCTAGTATTTACTATTCCAGTATTTCTAGTATTTAAATCCTCCATTCGCTGTCTTTTTTGAGTCAAAGCGAGCAGCCACGCGTCCTGCTGTAGTCAGTGCACGACCACAGATAGGTGATATACTGAAGGAAATGCAAAGGTGCTTATCAACAGTAAGCTCTCTGCCAGTACACCACTCCGTGAAGCCCGAGGCACCGAACACAAATAAACTGTAACAATGCATTTCTTCACACTCTCATAGTAACCAACTCTCTGAGTGAAAGATGTTGGAATAAAATATATATATATGTACAAGCCTTGCACTGTAGATAACAAACATTAAATATTCATGCTCTTTAAAATACTCAAAATTCAGCTCAGCATGTGTTCCAGTTTGAAGGTAGCTTAATTATCATTCTCAATTTGTTGCACGCCTGTTGCAGACTACACGTGACCTAATCGCTGATGTGTTTTAATGTGTCAAAAATCTTTGTTGTTCACAAACACAAAAATCACAAGCCTCATTATTTCATCCATCAAATCCCAAAACTGCAAGTGCAAAAGGTTGTCTTTATCTGTGATGCTGTATGGGTTTACTGACTTCATTACCAATGTTCTGCTTTTTATTTGGAGAAAAACGATATTCAAAGTGTTGATTTCTGACACTTTTGATTCAGTTTTGTACTCAACTCTGTGATTTAATAGGCCCTCAGGCATCAACAATCTGCATTTAAGCACTTCAATTTATTCATCTCATCTTATGCCAATCTTTTAGTGGCAACTATTACAGAGGGTTTTTCAGAGGCTTTAGTCAGAAGTTTCCTAACACGTCGAATTGCGTAAACTTATTGAAGTGCTTTGGATAGCAGCTGAAGTCCAAGCGTGCCAAGGTTCCCTGGCAAAGTGCATGTGTCGTACACTGGTACACCGCTGTCAGCTCCACATGTAGAATTGACAGCACATTGAAAAGCATTCTGTGATGAACAATGCATCTGTCTCATCCGTTTCCTCTGGGGTACACTGGCCTCCACATTTGGGCCAAAGCAGTTCTTAAAGGGATCTCTGTCAAAAGGGTTCAGTAGCTGCAGGCTGGTTTTCAAATGTAACCAACCATGCTACCCTGAGTGTATATGATAGAAATTGCATTTGAGGAAAAATTCATGGGAGACAGAGCTCATGCTGTGAAGGCTTCTTCAGAAATTGTCAGGAAACTGGGTCAGGGGGAATGTACAATCGCGTGGGTTCTATTGAAGGGAAAGAGATTACAGGGTACTGGTTCAGAGTGGAATAAAAAAAGATGAGCAGGAGAAGTATGAAAGGAATTTTGTTAAAGTTCAGCAAGTTAAAAGCAACAAGTATGTTTGTGTTTCTTAACTCAGGTTTACATTTTTACATCCTTATGTCCTCCAACCTTAGCCCTTAAAGTTTAAAACACTTCGGGGTTGTAACACGTCTGACTGTCACACAAGAGTCTGAGGTTCACACCATGTCACAGACATAAATTCCACACTTACCTTTTCATTAAACTAAAGCACAACCTTTACCTGACTTTTTAAGTCACTTTTTTTTTTAAGTGAAGGCAGTCTCAAGGTTGGCTCCTTAATTCTTATGTTTAATGTGTGCGATCCCTTTGGGATCTTGCATGCAATGTGGGATTTTACAGCAGTTTTTTGGATTGTGAAGTAGAAAGATGTGGACATAACGCACAGGGCAATTTATGCACACATATATGAATATATGAAAGAATGTTCAGTTTACTAGACATCTAGGTTACTTGTTTCCATAAGGACTTGACATTGTTAGACCACTTTAGCCCTGTTTCTAAGCAGTATTGTTGTACTGAGGCGGAAAGCCTGTTATTATGTCAGTGTTTGATTTTGATTTAACCTCGTAAAAGTATATGGAAATATTTTTCAGACTACTGTAAATCGGCTGCATTTCAGAATCCAAGAGACTAACAGTTAAATGAGAGGTTAGAAAATGATGTTATGCTCTGCTTTTACAGTATCTTCTCTTTACTATGACTCTCATGTGTATAATATGGTCTCTGACTATAATTATGCAGACATCTTTGGGGCTGTGACATGCTTTTCAGATAAGTATGTCACATCATTTAACCCCAAAAAAAAAAAATCCAATGAATACATTAGTTATTAAAGTGACAATGTCATTTTTTTTGTCAATGAAAGTCAAATCACGGTGAAGTTATAATTTTATGGAAATAATCCAATGATATATACTCAATATATTGTCACTGTCCAATGAAAACCACGTATGTCCACTTTTGATTCTGATGGCTTTTGCGTATTCATGGAATATTATTGTCAACCTATGAAAAGATGTTTTCTGAATCGAGTCAGGCTGACACGTCAGATTATGATGATTTCAATCTAAAATTGTTAAACAGCTTTGATTAGTCCAATGTGCTCTGAAGCAACATGTAGGACAGTTTTGCTATTGAAGGGAGGTGGACATAAACAGGAGAATCAAAATCCAATCCACGTAAATCCATTTAAAATCTTTTAGATTAGTGAGATATAGTGTTAGAGATGTCTCATGACAGCGTTTCAGGTTTATTTTCTAACTAGTTTCTGCAAAAGAGTTTTTTTTCCCCATCCTCTTGCTTTTTGGACATGCATGAAAGACAACGATATATTACAATATTCAAAGTAAGTTTATCAGGGAATAGACGGGGCGTTGCTGATTGGGAAGAAGAGCTAGCTGATTGCTGCCACTTGTTGACACTTTGGGCAGTCTACCGGCACTTGCGCCATGCTTCAGTAGACGGAGATGTATTATTATCTATTTTATGGTGGCAGAGCAGATCCACGCATTAGCAGTGGGCAATGCTGGTGGTAGTCACCGACTCTCAAAACAAGTCAAAAACAAGGAGGAGGGCCTCTTTACAGCTGAATGCTAATGTTGCCTTGTAAGCAACAGCTCTGACTGTAATGTCCCACAGTTGGCTGAGATGTTTAGAAGGAGAATTACAGAAAAAGGCATGTTAGATGGATATTTAGATCCATATCTCTGTAACACCATGCACCAGACCAGACTGACTTCCACGCTTCAAGATGAAATAATACACCCGTTCCTCTTGCGCCCCACATATAAATATTAAATATATGAACAAAGAAAAGCAGCACTCGTGCACAGCTCTTCCAAAGTGCAAAGTGCTCTTGGGAATCCCTTACCTTTTCTGTATTGTTCTTTCCTTTGTAAACCTTTGGTTTGAAGGCCACCATGGGCTCCCCAGTGCCAGCTGAATAAAGGGAAATCACTTGTCCTGTCATATAGATTCACCTTGCAGCCCAGCAGCAGGAAGACAGGGGAATTAAGCTCTACAGCCTGTGTGTGTGTGCTGCTGTGTTTGTGTTTCTCTTCCACTGCAGTGGCAAAAGCCAGAGAGAAAATCCACTAACTTGAACTTCTACACTTATCAGAAAGACGAAAGCCACATTTTGTAACTTCTTGAGACAGCAAGTCCGTAGTTTGTCAGTTCAGTTTAATGTTTATTTATACATCCCTTTATCACAACCTTGCAAATCAAATGCATCCCCTGACTTTCTACGTCCATTGTGCTTGTTCCATTCCTTCATTTTCAGGCTGCTTAGCCTGTTCAATGTTGCAGTGACGAAAGGGCAAGCAGAGTAGCCCAAGTGCTCTTTTCCCTGGCATCTTCCTCCTGCGCTCCGTCCAGCATCGAAGGAGAAGACAACAGGGACAGAGAAATGTCAAATTATGAGGCTTCCTGCTGTTGTTGGTGTGACTTTCTGTGCTTGTTAGCCTAAAACCGAGCTCACAGATGGTCACCTCCAATGAAAGTGGTATCCTCAGAATCAATGAAAAGCCAATTTCAGGCAAACAGAGGATTTACACATGTGCACCAGGGTCACACAGTGGCTAAGGCTAATAATAAACTATATATCCAATTATTATCATTATTTCACACATGTATCACTGTGGCGGCCATGTCTGTGTAATATTTGTGAGTTTGTTTGGCTTTTCTGGAAATTCCTTCCGCAGTGACATTTAAGTGAGGTGGACTGCAGACTTTAAAATGCTCATAGATGTGAAGTCTGTCTGTCTGTCTGTCTGTCTGTCTGTGTTAGCACTTTGATGGACAAGTCATGGTAGCATGGGCTCTGGTCCCTGATGACCACGAGGAGGAATAAATAGATAATAAAATTAATCGATGTTTCCTTGAATCTTGAATATCTGCAGCTTGTTTTTTTAACTTATATCCTCTTTGGACTCTTTCATCTGAAAATAGAGTCCAAGAATACTTCATAAATATCAGTATGAGGCAGTTTCTGATGACCTTAACACAACACAGAGCTTCCTTCACCTATTATAATGATGTGTGAATACTGTTAACCCATTAACCCTGGCGAAGGTGACACCTACAGAAGTAACACTGCATAGATAAAGATTTAGTCCAGGGATGGCAGTTTGTCAACCCACCCTTTTGTTCAGGCTCAAATGTGTCGACAAATATTTGATGCCATTCACTGAGTTCTGTCGTGACATTCGCCGAGGGGCTCTTGAGAGGAGGCATTGGGGGCAGCTGCCACCCCTGCTGTGAGGCTTGCACCCACAGCTGTCTCTGTTGCTACAGATCTAAGGCAATCATTTCTTATCACTCGTTTTAAAGTAACTTGAGATCTTGAGATGTAATGATGAAGATGTGGTTCGGGGTTATACAGTTTACTGATTCTTCATGTTAATATCAAAGAGCTGCAGGTTTGCCACAAAAGGTGGAATCACATTTCAACCTGTGGCGTTAAAAAGAACGAGTTTCACTAAAGTGTAGACGATTTTTACAGTGTTTGTTTAGTGAAAAGATACATTTAAAAGTGGCCACTCCGTTACAATAATCTGTTAATCTTATCTGCACAAAGAGGTTGCAGCCATCACTGTCCGACAGAGAATAATTTAGCCATGAATAGATTAGGTTCGTCCACATACAACTGATTGTTAAGTGTTTATGGATTTGATTGATCAAGAAATCCTTTCGCTTGACTACTGTAGGTCCGACTGTCTCACTTGGCAAGCTGATAAAAGGACAGGCAACAATGTAGAAAGTGCTAAACACATTTTACAGGAAGACATTTTAAAAGAGAACAGAGTGAGAGACGGAGGTCGACCAACTCACACGAGGAAACGGATGAGGAAATTTGTGAAAGAATAAATTATTGCACCGTGCTTTTCACACAGTGAAATGACATGCTGAATTACTTGCGGTGAGAGAAAATGTGTTATTTCCATTGTTAATTCGTTCGTGCCATGAAGGTGAATTGTAAGCTAAAGCATGTGGCCACAAAGCACAGCGACAGAATTCAATCTGTCGTTTTGATGTCAAAACTTCTGAAGTCCCAAATTTCCAACATTTTATAGTGACAGAAAGTAACTCCAGCGAAGATGCGGGTCGCTCCTCAGTCATACTTAAAAAAGTAATCAAAAGTGACTCTGGTGGTGGGTTCAGGATGAAAATGATGGTATTTATTGGCCCTCATTGGAGGCAAAGTGGGAAAAAAAAGAGCTTTTTATTGGCTTAAGCAACCCGACATTACAGTGACTACTACTACTACTATTATTAGAGTACTGAGTGAACGAGGGCTACAACATCAGCCTGGTGCTTTGATCAAGGAGCTGAGCAAACATTATGTTGTTTATTTCTTTATTCATGGCACATTTGTGTATTTTCAGGCTTTCAGCGAGCGTCGATATAGATGTCAGAGGACGTCTTTGTTTGCAGGAACACAGCCACTATGTTCCCCTACATCTGTTCATTGTCAGCTTTTAGAAGTGATGGCTGCCTGTTCAGAGACTTTATCATGTTTGGGTTAATGTTTTTTTCTTGAAGAGGATTAACAAAGTTGACATTCCTGTCTGTTTAATCTCATAGGAAGGGTTTTACTGAGCTGACACCATGAGTGACACTGAGACATCATGTAAATGCTGCAGTAATCCTGCTCCTACTACTCGTGTGGGGTTTATGAATAAAGTTAAAGTGATGACGCCAAAGCTGTAATATATTTCTCTGAATCAGAATCAAAGGGAGAGTCACAAATTCTGTCCAGTCCCATTGTAACAAGTCACAGTCCTCCAGTGCTCCATAACAATGTGATTTCCTCCATAATGATCTCTGAGAGCACACAGGTTTATGAGAATATTAAGAATTTGATTAACCAACCTGACTTTGCCTTTCAATCACCGCAGACAGATGTTTCTTTTCTCTTCTTAAATTCTGACACTGTAGGGTGGACAGGACAAATCCATTAGCTGTCATTATGATTCCAAACAAATGGAAAATAATGACACAGAAAACTGCAGTCGCTTAGCTCTTTAATCCATCTCTGTCTGCTGTGTTTAACAAGTCTCCTCTGTATAAAACTGAAGCCCCCATTCACTGTGATTCGAACACATATTAATGAGTGATTCGTGCAGCATGGAACGGGCACACGACGCATGCTGATCAGTTTCATGTTGGCTACGTGCACGTATGTGGGTAAAGAGCATCTACAGTACTTGGCAAACGCTTTAATTTGCTTTGAAATATATTTAGTCATATGGGATTTGTTTGTGTAGCTTAATACTCTGAGCCTGTTTATGACAGCGGCTTGTCTAGCAAACAGTCGATGCAGACTTTCAACAGAAAGAAACTGCTACAAGATTATTTCAGGATACCTTTCATTGTCAAAATCAGGAGATGAAAAGGAACCTTTGCATTTGCAAATGTGGCTTTTTTTCCAAACAGACTGAGAAGCTGTGTATTAACACGATGCACTTTAATTACCAATATGTATTTTTATGGACGCTTTTAGTCCTTTCCAACAAAAAAAAAAATGGCTGTTACAAGAAATTTGTAGGCATAATCAGGAAAGGAAGGACTTGATTATGTAGATTAGTGACATTTAACATCTCTACTTACATGAAGTTTTCATTAATGCAGACCACAGGGACAGATTTCAAACTCACTTCTCTCTCTAGTTCACCTCACCCTGCAGGAAAATGCCTGTGTGCATGCCCTGCAAGTGTCTGTCGTCACTTCTTTGTGATGCTCCACTCGCTCGCCAATGGGAGCACCAATCACTCTGCATGTCAATACCGCTGGATGTGTATTTCCACTCTCATTAAAGACATTAACGAACTTTTTGCATGCTGTAACTTGGCCGACTGCACAGAGCTTAATGAAGTCAGTCTATACATCACTTGCCATCCATAGCGGAGCCCGGTCCTTTCAGCGGCTTCCACCCCCCGAAGCAACTTGCTCATTAAAACATCCACTGCCACAGCTGAACTGTTATTGCTGCGGTAAATACATTTCCAAGCAAAGGCAGGCTATGTAAAACATAAAGCAAAAAAAAAAACAACAAAACAGTGTTTGTGTGGAGTGCTGAGAGACTAATAGTAACAGTTCTACCACATTAAGTTTGGTATGAAAAGGGCATTTCTGATTTTATTGATTCAATATCAGTCCTGATGTCCTTTAGCTGTCTATCTATCTAGCTATTTATCCAGCTACTTAGCTAGCTTTCAAGTCATGCAAAATACCAACACATATCAATGAAGTATTCAATCCAAAGATAACTACATACTCAGCCCATTAAGACACAACTCATAGCTTCTTTCTATGAAAACACGGAGAAGGATTAGCAGAAGAGGCCAGATGGTGGAGGGAGGGAGTTCAGATGGAGTCCTGTGCAGCCAGAGCTCAGGAGGAGAACAGAGCAGATGGGAGGATGAGAGGCCTCATAAAACCATATTACCACCGATATTACCATTGTCATGATCACAGGAACCACAGCAGCGATGAAGCTTATTATGTCAAACGTTAGATGCCGAAGGACCCCGGGCCTGACTGATGGAGAGGGAAGGCCAGGATGAAAATATTCACACGTTTGATCTAGTTGATGGGGAGTGCTGAGACAAGGATCTCCTCAGTTTAGTCAATCAGTGGCTTGGGCAAATGTAGACTGCTTCCAAACAGCCCCAGAAAGAAAAGAGAGAGGGCATTGTTCTGCTCTGAGGAACTTGTGGACTGAAATTAATGTGTCTAAGCGAGGAAGCCAGGGTGTCTGCTGTGTGAGAGTCGGGTGTGAGGAGCAGATGTGAATCATAAGTCTTACCCCTGATAGGTTTTCTACACGTGCAAGGCTGCCTTCTCTGCTGAAAGCAAAAGCAGAAGAACTTAGTGTAAATAATGCCTCAGTTCCATGTATCGATGTAGTGTTTACACTGAAATAGTTCTTGCCATATAAATGTTGTTTTGTTAGCCTTGATTCAGTGGATGTAACAAAATACTTATTCCTGTTGGATAGCCAGGTCACTCAAGCTATGAAATCCTTCATAAAACTCTTCAGGACAACCTCTATTACTGTGAAATAGTCCTAGAGCACGAGGGTATTGACAGACACATCTTATACATCATTCAAGCAGTTGCGGGTGACATTATCTGTAAGAATCACCCATTTCGGTTTTTCTCAGTTGCTTCTGCACAATAGTTGAAATGATTGATTCCCAAAACATTGTGTGATGCTCTGCAATCCATAGATCAGATTCTATAAACAGTGCATACATTTGCTGTTGCTTTCACACTCAGCCAGCGACATCCTTTCATAGTACAAATGAAATAATGCGCTGCTCATAAAAAAACAGAGCTCATTGCTCAGAAAATCTTCTCAAAGTGTAACTGAACATACCCTCAAAATCTTGCTACAGTGATGTACTAGTGTGCTGCCGGACCCCATGACATCACTGATGGGTGTGGTTACAGGTTGTTGTTACACTGTAAAAACATAACAGTGAAAACCTGGCAGTCGTGGCTGTCAGCATTTTATGACAATAAGTACAGTATACATACTGTGATATTATGGTAAAAGGATATTAGTACTGTTGATTTCACAGTTAATTTAAAAATAATACATTATTCTGTATAAATAAAGGTTTTGCCGTGAAATACGACTGTTTTTCTCGGTGTTGTCAGAGGCAAAACCGGCAAAGGGCAGCAAAACGCTGCTTTTCAACCTGTGTTTAGTTGCTCTTTAAGCAGTTGAAGGAAACTGTACAGGCAAAAGCACAATAACTTAGACCGATTTAATGGCACTTTAACATATACATAGTTTTTTTTTTTTTTAATATAAAATCTGTTTTTCCAGCTCACTGAGAGCAAAGCCAGGTCACCAACGCTGGAAAATATTCTCCTCAGAACACTTTGGCTTCTGAGTTGGTGCCAAGAGTGAGCTTGACTAAGTTTTAAATTTTGGTAATCAGAACACAATCCAAATGCAGCACAGAGCATTATACAGTAGTGCCTGAAACAATGAAGCTATTGGATGGTTGGGAATTTATACATCCCTCAAGCATTTGTGGATGACTTTTATGATTATTTGTAAGAGTCACCCATTGATTTAACCGAGAATAACCTCCGCATTTAAAATCGAATGATGCATTTAAATGTTCGTTCTCGATGAAATTCATTTTATCGACGTGAAAGAAGTAACAGCAATGTGATCTTTGTGATCTGGCGGAGGTCAGACAAAAGCAGAACTAAAATAAAAAAAATTAAAAAAAAAAAGATTATTTGCACTTACTTTATGTTTGCAATTAGATGTGGTTAGAGGGGATGAAAACACATGCACAGTTATACGCTAAGCTGAATACTGACATTGCCCTATGCCACATGATCTGCATAAACAAAACATCAGCAGTGCTACTCCACCCACCTCTGTGCAGGCCAGTTTGTCCATATCCATAAATTACAGTAACGATATGCACAGAGCAAAAAAAAAAGGTCTTAACTTGATTCATGTTGCTGATTTGTTATAAACATCAACAGTACAAAAAATATAATGTTACATCAGTGGACACATGGTTGGAATGCTGGGTAAGCTCTTGTGCGATGCAAAAACAGCACAGCAATGGCAGCCTACCATCAAATATGGTGACAGCTTAAAAAAGAGACACGGGATATTGCTTGTCTGTGATGGCTTGCTATCTGCTAGAGAGTGACAATAAATTTCCCCAAAGCTCAAGGTAAGCTTAAAATGAAAAGCAGCAGTGGCACCTGCGTTGTGACAGTTTCGCACTTGTGTATTCAAAAGTATATGCATGTGTTTCTTTGCATAGCCACGCTCTCGCAGTTTCACAAGGGTTGTCAAAGCATAATAGCTCTTTATTTTCCCCCGATGGGTGGCATAAAACACGCGGGTGTGACGTATGTGCATAATATTCAGGCATGCATACGATTATGTGTGTCAGAGAGAGTGCATGTGCACACATCTGAGCATGCAAGTCGGAGCTGTGCCAAGTGCATTTTAAGATATTTGTCATGTAATTGCAACGGGGCTGCGTTCAGCAGCATCAGAATGTGGTTGGGGACATCCTCTGATGAATAATACAACAAGTTCACAAAAGGGGCTGCCAATGAGCTTATAGCTACCTAGCACTACTGGAGCAGAAAGCTGGTGAAGGAAATGTTTGGGAGCAAAGTCTCATGAATAATTGACAAGGCTTTTTTTTAAAAATTCAGCATTATCTCAGAGGCTTGTAGGTCACATCCTGGTCGTGATGTTTGTGCATCTTCAGAGGGGAAATTGAATTATCATTTATTGCTTAGCCAAGATCAGTTATCACTAAGGGCAGTGATTGCTTGCTCGGCAATAACTGGGAAGGTGGACCAGTGCTCAGCGAACTTCAACAGCGCAGAGACCTTGGTGTAAATCTGAATTTTAGTGGAAAGACATGTAGCCATTCAGCCTCAGACATGACCTTTGCAGGCGAAGACACTGTTTAACAGTATGGAGTGAGTCTAGATTTACGATTTGCAATTTTGAGGTTGAAGGAAACAATAATTTCAGATATCTTTGTAAGGCCACCTAGATCCTCAATCTATAGTAAAACGGAGGCTAGAAGCAGAAACCAGCTGTTTTAAACTCAGGTTTTATCGAGTCTGATCCCTCACCTCAAAGGCTTAAACCTCCAGACTGAGGCACAAAATGGACAAACGATGGAACAAAAATTGCTTCTTGCACTTCTCTGACTATCTGCAGTTGGTTGTCTTTGTCATGGAATACACATTTTTTTTTTTTTTTAACAAAGTTATGATGAATCCAAAAGCAGTTCTTTAAGAAGTGTAGTGATTAAGCCCGTGCAATTATTCATTTGTGCTTTTCATTTTCATCAAGATGTCTTCTGGCAAATATCTTACAAGATAATTACTAGGTTTGGAATATGATCAATGAAAAGCAATTAGTAAGGGATTTTAGATCTGTTTAAGTATTGATCTTTTCACAGAGTCTGGATTTGTGCCAAAAGCCAAAAAAAAAGAGGAATTTTGTTCACCAAACATTGTCACTCAGAGCTCGGTCTTAAAAATTCATTTGATTTGGTCAGGCTCATGCTCCTCTCTGAGCCTCTTTTTAATTGAATCATTGGTGTTATATTCAGCCTGCCTTCAACCAAGGCCTTGTAAAGATCAGTAACAGTGAAGTAAGAATAAGGTGTGCTGTCACCACGCAGGAGACGAGAACGGGTCAAAGCTGCAATCATCATGAATAAAAAGAGAAGTCTCACACACTGCTCTAAATTTGTGGAGGGTTTTCATCGTGCTGCTGCTTTTACATTTGTTATAGAGAAATAGGTGTGATATTTTACAGGCAGGCGCGAGGCAAACAGCTTGCAAACTGTCGTTTATATATAGTCTCTTTTGTTATCGTCCGAGCACAGAGCCTGAGGATTGGAAATTAATTGCACTCCCACTCCATGCATTTCTTTAAAGTAAAGTGCAAAATGTGAGCCTTTTTAAAGGTCTTTCTTGCTCCACTAACTTTGATTGCTTTTCATTGGCCAGCTGTTATGGCCACTCACTATCAGTTTTAATGATGTGGAGACAAAGCTGGGACAAGACCAGAGGTAGCCCACACTGCAGAGGCACTCAACCGAAAACATGGTACACCGTTGAGGGGTTTGAATTGAGTCTCAAAGGAGTGTTTTCAAAGCATTTCAGCCCACAATACCATGTTCCTCACTCTGTACAAGACCAATTAGTTCACCGTGTCATGGTAAACAGTGGGCTTGAAAATTACAAGCGTTCTCTCAGTCTAACAATCGGTTTAAAATGAGCTCTGCTTTAATCTTAAAATTGCTGCAGTTAAAGAAATAGTTTTGGGACATTTTGGGAAATAAGATTATCTATGTAACAAGATATTTTTTGTGGTTAGCTAAGCTTAGAACGTGGGGACAGGGGAAAAGTGGAATAACACACCAAACAAACTAAGTAAACCAATAAACCTGACTAATTAACATATTTGTTAAATGGAAGGACCATTTAGGGAGAGTTGCTAGGACTATGTTTTTGGTGTACAACAGTCAGGAAGACCGTGCAAACCATCTGTACAGCCTTGATGGCTAACCTAAGTCCAGACCTATGTACACTGACCCTATGGATCTTTGAACTTTGGACAGAGTCTAGCTAAACTTTTACAGTCTTTATGTTAAGCTAAGATTATTACACTCCGACTCCATACTTAATGTCACGTTCATGTCAGATTGGAGTAATGGTGAATTGACCGTTACACCTTTACCTTTACATTAAAGTTATGGAAAGCTCTGATCTATCTGACTCAGAGCTTAATGCATTAATACGCAAGAGCCTGAAGATCAAACAAATGTGGACGCCTCACGTCAGCCGAATTCCACGCGTATTATGTTGTCAATCTGCAGTGTCCTCTGTGGTCTGATAATGCCGAACTATTTCCATTATATTACCATGTTTATCATGACACACAAGACTTGTTCTAGCGTTCTGCATAAATCTTGAAATGACGGCTCTTCACAGTAAAATACTGTAATTCTTTACAATGCTCTTAACCTGAAAATAAATCCTCATGGCACAGATAATAGCTCTGCAGCACAGCCCTTATTATGACTATTTCCTTCTCTTTGTTTTTCACCGTAATAAGTTTAAATAAGTGTAGACTTGCTAGTTTTATGACACAGAAATGCCACATTTGAGGAAGTTTAGCTGTTTAGAAAACACCTGAATGCTAATGCAGCAGAGCTGAGGAGCTAATTTGGACACATAAATGTCAAGTTGTTTTTCCAACCCATCATGTCGAATAATAGATCGACCTCCCCACCCCCTGTTGATTGCTAAATTATATTTTATATGTGACTTTACAAACAGTAAATGTAGCTGGATGGTTGCAGGGTACAAAAAAAATGTTGAGTTTTCGATGCATTTTACATCCGGCACGTTTCTTACCCCCGCACGGTTGCAGAAAGCTCTTTAACTTCCACAATTCTCTCCTTGCAATAATATCTATGCGCATGAAGGATTCAGAAAATTGGATAGCAGTATTTATGCATCTTAACTGGAAGAGGAAGCTCATTCATTTTGCAGTCACTGTCATTGCTATAAGGTAGAGATATACCTGGGATAAAGCGTAATCTGTGAAGGGGAATATACAGACGAGACAAAGCCCTGGAGAGGCTTCCTGCGTCATACGTGTGGTACAGTATGTGAACTGGGTTACAAGGCGTGACAAAGCCTCAATCAATGGGACAGTGCAAGCATTGCTCGCAGGAAAGAAACACTAAGTGTTGATTGGTCAGTGATATGAGTCTTGTAGGTGTGGAGACATAGCTGTACCAGTTCTCTGTCCCCTGGGGTATGGATTTGCAATGCTGGGAAGACAGATTACCGTGGCCGGTTCTGAAAAAGAGCAGTCATTTTTTTCTGCCTGCGGGCGATGTCACCTTTCTGTTTTGCCATTATGCTCGTGGTGGCTGAACAGCAAGGCTTATTTAGGGAAAGGCAAGAGGTGACTGTCCTCTGGAGTATGTGGTTAAGGTGCTATGAATGAATGTAGTTACCCAGGAGCCAGCTGGGCTACAATTGCCATCGGGCATTAGAGGCACTTCAACTTTTTTTTTTTTTTTTTGAATCCCAGCCACCAGAAAGCATTAATTTAGCACCACCCTGGGACCCAGGCTCATTAAAACCAACTGATACTTTCCTTATGTGTGCTTGAACAGTGAACAGGTCAGAAGCACTATTTTTGGGTGATGACCTATAGCTGAAGAAATGCTGCGGCATTTTCTGTAAAAGTTTGGTCTGAAAGAAAGTAAATGTGAAACACCTATGCTACATCTGTATCATTTGGTGCAAAGGAAGGACAAAATACCAGAAATCCTGCTATTAATTCTACCGTGACAAACTTAATATTCAAATATGCAAACATCCAAATAGTCAAATATTGAGACTGTTGAATTAATATTGTGATAAATGTTGATCACAACAAGCTGGAAGAACGTCTCTGGACTCCGATCATCTGCTTTTGTTGTGGAGTTGAGACGTGAGCAGCTCTTCACAGTTAAGCTGTACTGACTCGGTGGAAGTGTTAATGATGGAGTGTATGAGTTGTGCTTTTTGGCACTATGAACAGTACGGCCTCTCATCTGCAGCTCATCATCTAGCAGCATCTCACCGTGAATGCTTTCTCTTGTGCTGTTCCTGCCTGCAATATCTAAAACTCATGACCAAATCTTATTTTTTTTTATCCTTTATTGGATTGCAACACTAACAAGGTCTTTTAAATCTGTTCTGCTAGTTCTGTGAGCAGCATTACATTTCCTAAACTTGCTTCACAATAAATGCCTTTGCGACTAAAAGGTTTTTGTGAAGGCAGCAGGATGAACACAAGAAGATTTTTCCTGCTCCTGCAAGCCGATGTATGGAACCCTGCACTGGCGTACCTAAGGCTCTGGCCTTGGAAGGCAACGTGCACAGTGCATTCTGATTCTTCTAAATTTTCTACTTTTTGAGTAAAGGGTAATACTACTAATGTTTTCCAGTTTATATACACAGACAGTCGAGTTTTATGAGAATACCGTCGTGTTGTGGTTCAAGTATGAACAATATATATGTATGAAGGATAAGCACATGGTTTTCTACCTAATTATCCAGCCTTCACCTCTGCAAAAAGTTCAGGGGAGCTGCTCAACTGCAAAATAATGCCTGAGAAAATGACTGCTAATAGTCCAAAACCAATAAAAAATATGCTCAATTAAAAGCAAAAAAGGGGGTGGCGTGTTATCTGTACATCCTCAAGGGCATAATATGCATAAGTTAGACAGTTTTTTAATGCTGCTTTCAAGATTTTAGATTGTAATTTCTTATTTCATTGAAGCATGCATGATTACAGCCTTGGTGCCAAGACTGAGTACATCTCGTATGGTCTGCTGCCTACGTGTTCAGAGCAGGTCAGTGCACTTGTGTTCCGTAATACTTTGTTCATTTTGTTTGGTGAAAACACAGACATATGAATTATCTGCAATCACACAAAGCCCTTTATTTGAGTGTTGTTCGTCCAGCTGGCACACGAAGACAAAAGAAAACAAACATTGTAATCTGGTTATGGTATTAATGCCACTGAAGCAGAATAAAGATTAATGGCTGATTCCCACCAGCTCCGTCATCTAAGACAGTTGGTAGCCTATTCCTGATGGCCTTTCCTTTACACTGGTGACTCTTTACAGTCGTCTGAAGGCTGTAGGTATCTGTTCCATCTGGAGGCTCTAACTGGAGCGATGTTGCTGTCATCAGACGGTTTAGGAAAAAAACACAGAAACTTCTGTGCAGATGTGCACATCAAACCTTTGACAGATTAATCTACATTTTGTTTTACGAGTTCCAGGAATCACGTAAAACTCTCTGTTAATACCGCCCGCCAGGACAGATTCTGAAACAGAGGGTAACCAAGCTCTTATGAAGTCTGCTTAAATTGGCATGGAGCTCCACATTTTTACTTATGATATAGGTTAGCAACATGATGTGGTAGATGCAGAAAAGGTTTGAGAGTGTTTGGCACGCTCCTGCTACACTAGGCAGCATCTGAGGAAAAAAACAACAACAAAAAAAAAAAAAACAGCCTTGTGTGTCCTCTTGTGCACACAGAGCAGCAGCTAACCCACTGTCATCTTGTGGACATAAGGCGATAAAAACAAGCGTGCATAAGAGAAAGCACTAACCGGAGCTGTTTGTGAGGACAGACGGGATGGACGTTTACACTTTCTGAAACATGATGCATCATTAAAAACTTGTTGAATGAAACACCACATGGTAATCAGCCCATGCGTGTTAAGTCTGCACTGTCATCGACTGACTGACGTGTTTTTTTTAACTCTTAGAAGTGTCAGTGTGTGCCGTCAAGACAAAAATCACTGTTCGTTGTAGTAACTGAGACTTCCAGGCTGTCAGTGAACACGTCACAAGTTTTAGAGGCTGTGAAGCCTGCCTGTCCCCCGATGACAGTGATTTATTGTGGGAGATAGCGTAGTCTACCTGCGGGTTACTATACATGTATCCAGCTTATTCTAAGTCAATTTGGATACAAGCATCAGCTAAATGAATAAAATATAATCAATATTTATTGATTGCCCACATCAAAATGTGATATCATGTCCTCTTTTGAGCAGAGTGCTGAGGAATTCAGTTGAACAGAGACCTAATGTGATTGTACCTTTAACCCAGTCTGTGGAGAATCTGCATTAGTTACCAATTTTCAGGAAGCATCAGCTTCATCAGAGCTCTCGCAGAAACTAAAAACAAACAAAATTGATTTGGCAAACAGAAGCCAAGAGGAAAGTCACCTGACCAACACTGACTAAAGGAGGAATTCACCATGGAGCTGAATTCACACGTCTTAATCAGTGCTATACATTTCAGGGCTATTACATTGGGGTGCATCATGCAGTAGAGGTGTTGTTATTCTTGTGATATTCTTGGTATTCTCTTTTATTCCGCCCGTACGTGGATGTAAAATGTGTTGCCTGATGCTGATCATCATAAGAATATTTTAATCTTAAAACAGTGGCGCATGTTGCATTAGGTATGTGATAAGAAGTCAGCTATAATGAACCCAGGTCATCATTAAATAACATGTTCATGTTGTCCTTAGGTGGTATTTATCAGCATGTGATGCCTTTATATTGTTTTACTGTAATTAGTATTGGAGCAGCAGAATTATGTGTTTCATAAAACTGGTAATTATTTCTACACATGATTGAACATCATATTGCTGTTAGCAAGCATGTCCCATATATATTTATATGCCATATACTGTTCTCACACACATCTCCAGTGGCGGCAGCTGAGACACAAGGAAGTGATGCAAATGAGGGAAGTGTGGAGCAGCGTTGGACAAACTGCCTTAATCTGATGGCATTAGCTTTGAGCTGGTGTTATGAAACACGTTGAATCCTGGTTTGTTTGTCTCATTCTTGACTTTTTAGGTTCAAGGTTCATTTCTTAATCTACAGCACAGGGATGTAGAAAAGACACCGGTCCTTTATGCTACACACAAAACAAATAAAACAGTTATTTATGGCGGAGTGTGGAGGATGAATCGAGGAGTCTCACAGCCTCTGGAAAACAAACTGCTCTGTAGTCTGGTGGTACGGATGTGGATACTTCTGTATCGCTTGCCAGTTGGCAGCAGGATGAACGGCTGTGGCTGGAGTGGGTATTGTCTTTTAATATCCTTTGGGCCGTGCACAGTAACCTCACCTCACTGATATCGCTGATGCTCAGTAAATAGGCACCAATGATGATCTGGGCGGTTTTAATCACCTGATGCACAGCCAACCATGCCAATTTGTAATGTTTCCAGTCAGGATGCTTTCTATTACTCCTTTGTAAAAGTCGACAATAGCTTGGCATGGGAATTTTGCCTTCTTAAGTTTCCTTAAGAAATACAGTTGTTTCTGAGCTTTCTTTAGCAGGGTGCAGATATAAGATGACAGCTTCTGTGTGATGCTGAATCCCAGCAACAAAAACTGTTCAGCTGCTCCACTTCAGCTCCACTGATGTAGACGGTGGTGTGTGTCTTTGTCTCCTTTTTTTTTTCTCCTAAGTCCTCCTTTTCACCCTTGTGAAACATCCCACAGCTAAAACACTTAAACCTGTGATAACCCTCCAAATACACATCATCAAAACGCAAACAAAGGTAATGTACAGCAACGTCAAAAACTTCCAGTGCAAATGTGAAGTAAATTATGTGGCTGTGCGACTTACTACACGGGCTCAGAGCGGTGCTAATGTGGCCGGTTCCACTCCACCGTTTTCTGCAGGATGATGGCACGCAGGATGATTGTGAAAACATCAAGGGTGTCATTGCCTCACTTCCTCTACACCCATTCTCCGTTCTGCCTCTCCAGCGAAGTGAAAAGAGCTCATACGAGACGCACCGTCCTTGGATATAATGACGGGGTCACCGAGTCTGTCTTTGTCTACGAAATGACATGCAACGCTTCTTGTTTGCTTTAGCGATGCATAAAGGCTCCTATCGGCCTCTGTCAGCAAGCGGTAGGACGTCCAGCAACTCTGATGCGTCTCCTGTGCACAACCCACCATTTCAGAGCAAATGCCAGTCGGTGGGTGAAGTGTATTTTTTTTGTACTTCACATGAACAAAGTGCAGGCTGGAAAGTCAGCGCTCAAAGTCGGAAGTTTGAGAATCTCAGCAGGTGGATACGTGGGAGTTGAACCAGTAGTATTGACAAACAATCCACTCAACCCCTGCAGTCATTTTGTGCCACGGGGCAGCCTTCCACACACACTCACTGATCCTTTTTTTAACTCTTGTTTCGGTGAGTCCAGGGGCTTTGCTTCGCTCATTTTAGCAATTAATTACCTCTGTCCTCTAAATACAAAGGCAATAACAATTTTCTTCGTCAGAAGTTGAAGTCTGAATGGCTAATTACCCTTCTAATGAGTTCCTGTGTGGCAATATTGAATATTATTGTTTCATTAAGAAGATGATGAAGGGGCTATCGTGAATATTTATGTATTAACGGTGGGTTAAATGACTACTTGATGACTACAAAGCCGCAGAGAATAACACTGCCGACTCTGCAGCGGGCGTTTGAACAATAGATCTCTGAGACATCACTGTGCACTGCTTGTCAGGACTCCAAGAGCCGACAGACACAGTAAGCATTTAGCAGCTATGAAGCTAGATATTTAGATAGAGCTGGTGGAGAGCAAAACAGCTGAAACAAGGGTGAATGTTGGACAAACCTCCAAATTAATGAACGCTAATGTATGTTTGCTGACAAGTTGGCTGCAAAAACTTAAGGCAACAGTGTTGCCTATGACAACAACTCGTAAGGTGCAGAATTATCCAATATAAATTTAATTACTGGGATGCTGAGCTGGTTTGGAGGCACATGTTTTTCTGTAGTGTTGTTTCATTGAGAAAACCTGTTGATATTTTACCATGTGTTGACATGTCGCTACATGCCAGCATAGATTGCGTCTCTCTGACAGATGCTTTTTTTTCTAGCATCTACAAAGTAATCTGTTAGCTTGATCACCCCTTGGCAGTAAGTGTAACAATATATTTCTGACTAGAGGGGGATCTGTAATCTAATGCAGAAAATAGAAGATGCTGCAGTCTTAGCCAAAAGATGTAGCCAAAACAAGACAATGAAGTTAGCGAGCTCCACGGGTCTGTTTTACTGCCAGCGTAGTGAAAGTTGGGCTCGAGCGTCAAAAATATGAATGTAGACGTAATCAACCCAGCGGCAGAGCAGGTAAGTGCAACCCTGCCTGTGATTATGAGTTACAGAGTGCAGCTCTCAGTGGCACAAAGTTGACTGGATTCCAATTTATCATGCAGCGAGTGTGTGTTAAGTTGAAACTTTATTAATCATGTTTATACACATGAAATTATTCCTCCGCATTTATCCCATCCAGCTGGCACCTGTCGGCACACGCACAGGAACACACACATAGACAGATGCCATATACACATATATACTGGAGCGGTGGGCATCAATCTACAGTGCCCGGGGAGCAGATGTTGTGGGGGTGCGGTGCCTTGCTCAAGGGCACCTCAGCCGTGCCGTGGCGAGGAGATGGACTGCCACCCCACCAGCTGTCAGTTCACCTTCCAATTTTTTCAAGCAGCGAGAGCGGGGAACCGCCAACCTTCGGGTTGTGGACGACCCACTCTACCACTGAGCCACGGCCCTGTGTGTGTGTGTGTGTGTGTGTGTGAGTGAGAAAACAGGATAAATAGGAGACAGTCCAAGCAGACAAAGAGCAGTGATTTAGCAATATTGTCTCTGTTGACTTATTATGCCAGGCCATCGCATCAAATGATTGAAAATTTGCTTTTCATCCATATTATATGTGAAAAGAGGGGAAAAAAACGATAGAGTGCTGTAATTACAGGGCAAGAATGCAGGTGGCTTTTCCCTTTATCGTGTGTGATTTGGGTTGTCAAAATGTTAGGTTTAGGTTTAGGAAATGCAGCATATTGAGTGCTCACAAAAAGGTTTTGGAGTCACTTTGTTGTCTCGTCAGAGTTTTGATGTGAATAAATGTTTTTTGTAGGAAATATAAGACTTGTATAAGATTTCATACACATGTGTTTATGTGAAAACATTACTCACGATCAAAAACGAGCAAGTTTAAAACTTTCCTCACATCCAAACATCAAATGAGCGCAACAACACAAGACATAGCAGCCCATCTGAGCAAGAAGCCCAGCTTGGTGTCTGTCTTTCGCCATTTATTTTATAAAGCGCATGCCAACAACTTCAAAGTCAGTCCCAGATTTACTCTTGTCCGGCGGCCTCATGCTCGGCCACGCTGCCTTTTTCTCTTCTTAGAGAAAAAGGTCCTCTTGGGTCTCTTAGCCTCTACCATGTCCACAGAGGCTGCTGGACCTGGTTACTGGTGCTTTGTGCTTCCAGCCCATGCAGATCTAACCAGTTCATCGGTTAACACACAACGAGTAAAGTTTTCTTCATATATTAAGAAAGACGAGGTGGGGCAGCTGGGAGACATCACGGAGTTGTTGGTGTGTGACTCGATGCCGTAAAGCGTTACACACTCCCGACCCGGAGACCGCAGTTAAATAGCGCGAGAACGGGCCACAGAGCGGGAATGACAGAGGCACCGTTCACCCTAATGCAAGTCAGTGTAGCATTAAAATGATAGCTGATATTTGAAATATTTGAAGTAGAAAAGTTACATAATGGGGCTTTAAATATTTCATTAGTGCATGCTTCACCTTCAAATCTAAAAGAATAAAGAATACTGATTCATCTATTCTAAAGCATTCATTTAAAAACTGCAGTCACGGAACAAATAATGTTTAACAGGTCCGATTTTAATCCACATACATCGTGCAACATTTAATACGGCTCAATGTGCAATGTTCAAGTAATTTTCTAATTATTAAGTATCATAAGAAAAACATTTGCTCATGCAAACTGTGTAATTACCAATGAAATTAGCACACACATAGTAACCTGACGATGTGCAGAGTGTTCTCCATTTTTCAGAAGTTGACATTATATTGGAGGGAGACAACAAATCCCCTCCTCACACCTTGGCCCGTTCACCATCTGTACCTACTGCTGAATTGTATTAGTACATTCTTAGACTCTGCTTTGCAATCTGTCTGTATTTGTACCCAGTTAAAGTCCGTCCATTCGACCAAATCAACCGAGAAAGGAGAAAAAGAAATCGAGGACTTAATTCTCTCCTCAAATGGACTCTGCAACAATTTATCCTGCTCCAGTCATTCTCTGAGAATTTGGATGAAGAGTTTTTTTTTTTATTGAAAAGTAAGTTGCTTGTGGAGGTCTTAATTTACAAAGATAAACAAAGATCTCAATGCGCTGTGTGACCTTGTTGGAACGGTTAAATTCAAAAGATTGATTTAGCTGCCGGGCTCTGACTTGGAAAAACAAAAAACTGCATTTGCCTGACTGCGATGGGAGAACAGCACTCTGAGCAGTTAGAGCTCGTAATGTATCGAGGCACAGATTGCAGGCATGTTGCTACCCTCTTTGTGAAATTGACTTTTAATTCGTAATGAGCAATCACATATTAAAGTACTAATAACCTCTAATGGAAGTTAATTTTGCGCCCCCTCGGGACGCGATATTAAGAGGAATCAAATGTTATGGCGGAACGGGATTGAAAGGATGATATCGGACATTCTTGAAAGTTGTAATTGTTTGTTATAATCTGCTGCTGTGGTGGAGAGATGGGTCCGACTTAGAGGATTACGGGTGGCTGTGGCTTCACTTTGCGACACCCACAGAGAATAGCTTAAGACAATTAAGACAACAAGCATGAGGTCAAATTTAGACTGTTAGGGTATAGGCTAATTGAATGCACTGAAAATTACAATAGTGGTGTAATTGCTTGATTAAAGTACACTAGATCCAGCATGAATAATATATAGCCAGAGGAAGGCAGAGGGAACTGCATCTCAGCAATAGGAAGATATTCTCCAGCTGTGTGTGTGTGTGTGCAGTGTCTCATTCTCATATTCTATGTACATCACAATACACCCAGACAATGCTGCCGTGTTCTACCTTTGTACATCAGTAGTGTCTTAGCCTAATTTGACTTGTCATTAGTATTTCTCGGTGTTTGTGCGTCTCTTAATGAGGGAAATAACTCAAATGTGAGAGGCTTATTCAGCGTGAACAAAGTCGGTTCCAGTGCTTCATAGTTAATTGTCAAAAATCGCCTCATGCGCTGGAAAATGTATAAAATCAAATGAGTTGACATCTAGGTGGAAGAAGAATAAACAACAAGGTCCTGAGTCAAGAAGAAGAAGAAGAAGAAGAAGAAGAAGAAGAGATTTCTTTCTGAGTTACTGTATACTTCTATATTCCACTCACAACAAGCTATAAAATAACTTTTGGTACATGCGAACATATCACTTAAATACAGAAGACATAAAGAAGGAAATCAAAAACGTTCCCCTCATGAATCTTTCTCAGTCTGTGCTACGGCGGCTCATGCGCTAGTCATTAATATGTAGCATTAGCTGAATGGACTCATCCTTCATGTTAAAGGTTCATATTATTTCTCGACTGGCTAATAAGTTAGCTTGACATTTATTCCATGCATTAATCACCTGCAGCGGATGTTCCATTCAGTTTAACCTTGGCTGCGAGGAGAACGGAGGAAAAACTCTTGTGTGTAGTTCACTTACGTTCCCGAACAAGTGATGGGCCGAAACGCTGCTCGCTGCTTTGGTCGGCTGCAGCTGGATGAATGCATCTGGGATCAGCGGGTTTATTTTCACTGCTTTATTTGCTCGTTTTAGTTTATAATAGCCTCGACAGACACGGCAAGATGCCTTACCCTTTTTTTCAGGTTTTGAAATGATCCAGTTAAAGTTTAATTCACGATAACTGAAGGATTAATTGTGAACATCCCCTTATATAACCCTGTATTATACTTTGTCAAAATACATTGTTTTCATCGTCTTGCCCCCAAAATCTGTCGGGTATACCCGAAACTGATAAGCTCAAAGCAAATTTCCAATCTGAATCCACACAAATACCTTTGTGCTTCTTCTGCCGACTGTAGCTGTAAGGAATCAAGAGGAAACAGATCCCTGTCATCATTTAACCTTTCATCTAGAGATTTGCTTGACTGACTGCAAATGGTGTGTGAAACTCAACCCGAGTCTGTTATGAACTGCTTTGAATTCCCATGAGACTGAGCTATTTTTTAATTTATGGCTCAGATCCCCTAATTCAGGCAATGCTATGTTCTCATTTGAATTTCAATGCGTAAACTCGAAGAATATAGTGACAAAAAAGCTAACAGTGCTCCAGAAATTCAAACATCATCTGACAAGAATATTAGAAGGGTAAAGTGTACGACTATTGCTTAATTTCTCTCGTAAAGCTTAAGACCTCTTTTTTTATGCACAGTTTAAACTGTAAAGGTGCCTTTTTTCCCATTAAAGAGTTTTAATATGCGGACGAGAATTCCCTACACCCTGCAAACATCTGAAGGTGCAAATGAAAAAATGCTACAGAGGAGAGCTAAGAGCGGCTCGTGTTTGCACGACGGCTCTTCCTTGTAAAGATTGGAACCTTCAAACTACCATCAAAACCCTTTTTTTTTTCTCGTCTGCCTGCACACACACACATAAATGTCCCCGATAAAAGAAGCATTAAAGAGCAGCAGAGTATTAAATATCTTTATGCCATTGACCTTTAACAGGGCAAAAAATCCTGCGGAAATTACACAAATAAATGACCAAGTTGTCCGGTGCCCATCGAATGAGATGGATTCCCAACACCTCGCACACCTTCCAAAGACTGATGACACAAACAAGAAGCCCCATGTCCCGGTTTGACAAATTACCATATGAGAAAAGACTCACGAGGCTGAACCCGACACTCGGCTAAGCATCTGACTCTGTGTCACCTTAAGAAAAAATAGTTATTTCCTCTTTCATGTCGTGAGACTCGGAGCAAGATGAAGTGGCTCTGATGTTGATGATATCAGCCATAGGTGCATTCAAGCGCCAACATGCACTAAATCAGGCATAAAATTAATTTCCAGGCTGTGTTTCAACAGGGGCCTGTGTAATAAAGCCAATACCCATTGTAGTCATGATCTGTCATCTGCAGAGGGGGATCTGTCACTCGAGCTGTCTTTCACAATCGGCAGGTGTTTGTTGTACATCTTCATCAGAGAGGTGTTCCTTTTGATGGGCACGTGTAATCGTAATGACGAGGTACGCTCCCGTTTTCCTTCTGTGTGTGTGTGTGTGTGTGTTTTGTGCTGCAGGTTAGCCAGATTGTTGCAGGGCTATGGCTCCGCGTCCATATGCTTCTTCATTTGTTCCTCTGTCTAGTATCACAGATGCTGCTGATTAGACACTGACAGGCATTTCCGTGCAAAATACAACTGCTGCTGTTGGCTTGTTACGCCAGTTCTTTTACATTGACGAGGAAAAAGTCCATTCGATTTTTGGCCTTTGTCTGTAACTAGAAATTATTTTCTGTTAATCATTGTAATTCATTTACTGATCTTTTAGCTGATAAAATGTCAGAAAATGACAGGAAATGTTATGTGGAAAGTCATAATTTTTCAGAGCTGGAAGTATAAAAATCTAGAAAAGCAGCCAACCATTGGAGAGACTGGATCTGGTAAATTATTGAGATTTTTGCATTGTGAATGATTTAAACAAAAAAATGTTGGCGATGAATAATGAATTGATTTATTTCTTTCAAACTCTCACAACAGTGATACCAAATGGTTCAAATATGGCCGTGAGATAATTTGTTTACTCTTATCTTTTATTCTTACAGTGGTATGAACAGATAACACACATTTTCCTGTGTTTGAAAAATATATATATATGAAAATGATGCCAAATAGCTACATTTGATTGAAATTTGTAAAAAAAAAAAAAGCAATTGCTACTTTTGTCAAGTTTGTCCGCCAGACAACAACAAACAGCTTCTGAAATGCTTTTTTTCCTGAATGCAGTGCCCGCAGTGCGACAACAACAACAGTGGAGGATGGCATTCATAGTGAAGATAAATCCACATTTTAATTCCAAAAGTTTAGAAAATAAACTCCAAGCTCTCCTCCCTCCTGCTGGCAAATGGCTCCAAAACAGAGAATCTGGTGTCACTCCAGGTGTTTATGCCTCAAAAAGCTCCGCCTCTGCCCCTGCTGTCTCCTTCCAGAGCTCCCCTGGGCTTGCTTGGCCTAAAATCTGTACTTCTTCATCCTACTGTTGGTCTGAGGACAGACTAGACGCTACAGTGACTCATATGCCTTTTCTTCAGAGTCTTCCGGGTTGATCATACACAGAGACCGTGGCCGTACAGTGCCTGTGATGACTATACATGCTGCTTCCAGGTCATTGTGGGGTCCTTTTGGCCGTTGGCACTTGGGCTGCTCTTCTGGCTGACCGCCTTGTTGGAAATCTAGTGCAGAGTTCCTGTGCATGATTGCCTGATGATGGAGTGATGTTCTACATATGGATAATAACCTTAACAGTGCTTATAGGGACATTTTAAGAGTTGAGAAGCCCGATGTTGTTTGTGAATGTCTTGGGGAAGATATTTGCGTCTACCCATCATGAGATGTTTCTTGGGTGACAGCTTGGATTTGTTTACTTGCCTTCAGCGGTGGGTAACTTTTTTTTACTAACCATCATGCATGATTAGCACAAGTAGAATGACTACTCACTGAATCAGTTGGTTTAGTGCATTTTTCAACAATACCTTTTTCCCCAGTCATTTCACTTTTCCAGACTTAATAGCAATGTCTGGTCTAAATTTCATGTAAAAAGCTGCATTGGAAATACTGTATGATTTATGAAAAAAAAGTTGAATACTTCCTCCACTGTAATTCTGACCCAGTCTTACATATTGCCTCTTTAAGTCAAGCATTAGTCAATCAAGTCTGACCATTTTCATTTTACTTTAAATTCTGCTCTTAAGATCCACTCTGGTTTGTACTGGCTCGTTGACTCATACTGGAATTTGAATTGCCTACATATAGACAGGCTCTCAAAAAGGGAGTGCGTGGCTGGAAATTTGTTTGCGATAGCGGCAGAGAGCCCTCGTAAATGTTCCCACAAAATCAGAAAGTCTTGATTTGAGAGGTCAAGATAAAAACTGGAACCAAAGTATCTACTTTCATCTTTTTTTCTTGTTTTTCCAGCTACAGTTTTCTCTTCAGTTTGTATTTTCACACATCCATTGTTGTCTCATCTTTATCAGCACTGTCACTGAGATGTATTCAGGTCATCAATTTCATCTTATGAAAGAAAAGGTTGATGCATGATGCATGTGCTACAATTGAATACAAAGAAATGAATGCTAGTGTGAGGAGGCCTGTGTAATGTAGACTTGAAACAAGATCTGTTACCCTGTAAGCAATGCATCATTTGTTTTTTAGATGTCTGTTGAATGAAGTTCATTCAATTCCAACCATTTGGTGGCTCACCAGTTATTCCAAAAAAATGTTTTTATGGTTGTTTTTAGCTAGCTGAACATTTAAAATGGTATAGATGTGTGTGCCATGGCTGACATTGATCATGAATGCCAGAGCTCTCTGTCTCTCTCATCACTCATCTTTTTCCTGTCTCCAATGTTTATCTACCCTCCCTCCTCCTCCCTCTTCTATCCCTCCATCTAAACTGTCTCTCAGTCTACAGTACCTGCTTTCTCCCCGATCTCAAAGCCTAATATTTCACAGCTGTCAAGGTGCTGAGCCTGAACAGCATATGCAAATAGCAGACAAGTCCTCATCTCTTCTTCTTACGTCGCGGGGCTTGCTTCTGCCATTTGAGATCTTTAAGTGGAATTTGCCACATAGGAACCATCAACGGGCCTCTTTAATTCAATATAAATCCTTTTATAGAGAAATGTGCTTGCCCATACACGTGTTCATGGTAATGTCTTTTACATGCAGTGTGCGCTCCTTCTGATGTGATTGTCTGCGCCATAAATTGTAAAAATGTGGTGCAAGAGAAGTACTTTAGCTGCTGATGTGATTTTGCATATAGCGCAGTAAGTGGTGTCCCGTCATTTGATGCTATCAAGGATATTCAACTTGCTTTGCCACAGGGCCACTTTCAAAAAAGTTAGGCCAGGGGCCGGTTAGTGATCAAACATTAATAATAAATATTGGATAAAATGAATAAACATTAGCTTTCCTGATGTGGCAGAATAAGAGTGTTTTTGCAGTGCTACCTCCTTTGATGATGTCTGGTATTAGGAACCTTGCCTACAGCAAGCTCCTCCACAACGAATTACCTGTTTTCATTATCAGCCACCATGATATTTGCTGTCATCATTCATCTCTGCCAAGAGGCAAATTCAATCGCATCGGCCCTGTGCAGGTCAGGTTGAGTATGAGAACGTGTCACCACTTTTGTGCACGGCAGAGATCACTAATATTCACCTTTGTAAGTAACAGCCAAGAGGCATTATTGAAGATTTACTCATTGGTATCAATAAACCAAAGAATCCCAGTGTGAATCTGTTTTCATTGTGAATCCTTAGACAGTGGAGGTCCACCTGGCACCCTATCTGGTCCATGACCCTTCGTATCACTATTTATCCTCCCTTGCAGGGCGGCTATCCTTTCATCCAAAGCTTAGCGCTGCAGAATAAAGTGAAAAGTGTTATGTAGCTACAGTATGCTGTGAGTCTAGTATCTTCATCCTGGTAATTATTATTATTATTTTTTTTTGCCTCAATTACTACAAGTGTTCAGGAGGAGATTTATTAACACCTGTTCTTATAGACTGTACATTGTCTACCCAATTACTCATAGCCTGCTGCCTTTATAGAGACATATGGTGGTACGTATTCAGCATACACAATATTTACTCAAGTCAGTTAATGTCAGCGAAGTCCAGATGGAGGAATTTAAAAATTCTACTTCAATGCACCTGATATAACATCCACTCACGCGCTGCCGTATCATATGCGCGTGGAAATGTCACAGGCGAGCTGCTGTTCTCATTATCTTGTGTATTGTTACCGCCCACAACATTTCTGTAAATGAGCACAAACGTTTTTTTTTTTGTCTAACCCTTTCACCCGCGTCACCTTTTTAACTATCGTGCATTCAGTCAGTTAGTGATTATCATTTGTTATGTAATCATTAATTGTGACCTCAGAGATGTGAACAGTGAGTATTCATCCGAGGCCTCTCTTTGTAACAATAGAATCTGCTATGGCAAATTTCATTACACTTGATTCCTGTGTAATCACTCTGTAATTATGGGAGAGAGCTGCGATTGTTAATACTTCCTGCATAATAATGCTTTTACCTTCAACTCACCTCATCATAGGCCGCTCTCCAGTTATTATGAGAAGCAACAGAGGGTGAGAAGAGCACATGTTTGACAAAACTGTCAAGTAGTCAAAGAGTGCTTCTGTATTCTGATTATCTTCAAGGTCCCAGCCAATGCCACGGTTGACACAGCTGAGTCTTTAAATCAAAGTGATGTCCAATTGCCATCATCAGCAACAATGCAAGTGGACTCGGGGGTTGATTCCATCTCAAAAAGCAAGAAAATCTCGCAGGCTAAAAATAACTACAGAGATAAGAGTGCCGTTCTTTCAGCGCCGTCACGAGCAAATCGATGCATCCATGATTGACTGTATGCAATGTGATAATTTCAGAGGCAAATCATTATGTCCGAGCATCCAGCCGGAGATGTGCTGCGTTCGTCATGATCATTTATTTGTCAAAAAACTGTCAGCAGCGTGGCCCCAGGCTTGAAGCAAACTGTAGTTTGAAAGGCTTGTTGGTTTTCGAGTCACCTGTGTCACACAAAGAAATTAAAACACACTGAACCCGCACCGCCACTACAGTTAAAAATAGCAAGAACACACACACCATTACAGTTCCAGGTACTGTGTGTATTTGTGCGTGCATGTGTATAACAGATTTGTTGCCTAGGAAAACTCTAAAAATAAGCTCTCACGTTGAGAACAGACAAAGCCAAGGGAATTATTAATATTTAAATCTACTGTATTGTGAAATCTTTATGGGCTGTTGAGTCTTAGTTTCACAAAACCAAAGACTATCTCACAGGCTGAGAATCGATAAAACACAACCAGATACTGTATATCCTCAATCAATGAACAATGGGGACTGTTTAAATGGAAACTTCCCTCCTCTAAAACTTTGGGCGAGTAATACAAATATAAAGCAAATGTTGTGCCTGTTTCTGGAACATACTGCAGAGTATATCTCTCCATTCGATTTATTTGTGAGTCTAGTTGTCACTGTAAAAACAAAATAAAGAGCTGAAAGACACTAAAACACAGGTGATATATCTTTGTTTCTGCATTCTTAGTCCAGTCCAATTGGTCCAATCAGGTAAAGGAAGAATTCATGTTGATATCTGAGTGAACAACTCAGGTCCTTAATTACCACTCAGCTTTGTTGGAATCTGTTGTGTTTGACATGATTCACATGCAGATATCCAACAGCATATCACAAATACACACTGCACAAAAGTTAGATATACTGTACTGCAAATCAGTCAGGTGTAACACCTGCCTGAGGACCAGAGAAGTTCAGAGTCCATATTGCAGTGGGGGAAACTAATTTTTAAAATTGTTTGTCTTGGTGGGATGTGATTTATAGCGTGGCTGGAGCAGGTGGTGAGCTGATCCGAGGTCACTTTTCATTAATTGAAAGGGAGTTGCCAATTTTAGATGACGCCCGTCTTGATGTTGTTTGTTGGAATCTTTTGTGGGTTTGACGATCTGAGCTGCTGCACCAGAATGATGTGGGAATACTTAAAGCTTTTCAGTGTACCACATGAGAACTGTCAATCATCCAGTGTATGAGTAAAAATGGCAATGGCTGAGGCCCATTATTAATCTTCGGGGACTAAATGTGGAATGCATTCTGACATCTCTGCGCCAACAGACATCCATGTTTCATCCAGCTTTAACCCATTTATCTACGATAATCCTTTTAACCCAACAGTGATATATGTTTCTGTTGCACAAAATTCAGTTATTAAGCATATATATATATATTCAAATGTCTCGTTTAGAGAAGCTGTTTGCCCCCTTGGTGTGGTTTGTCTGGGTATAACACAGCAACTGCACACGGATGCTTGACAAAACAAGCCATCTCAGACTGTCAAGTCAGGGTGCCACAGCTCCCAGTCGAACCCTGTAGTGGATCATTTGTGGTGTGAAAGCAAATGATCTAACCCCAGCACGACCTCAAAAGCTAATAAATAGATCTGCTGATCATAAAATCTGTTTTTCGATTTTATAATTGTGCTATATAAGGCATGTATGCAAAAAAATTTAGTAACCACGTCGACGTGGGCATTTTCTCTGATCAATAGGTCAAAAGCTCCGTGTAATTTGTCAGTTCATTAAAATGTGCGTATCAGCATAACCCCAAATTAAATCAGAACAAGACACTTCTGTGTTATGCTGTCTCTAACTGTTATTATTCATAAGATATACTAATACTAATACTAATCATGCTCACAATAGTAATTTAGAAGATAAATATACACATCAGGTCAGGAGAAGAAGAAGATTAACTTTATTGATCCCTCAATGGGGGAATTCACTAAAGTGCTGCATCTATCAGTCACCAGAATTTGAATTCCTCTTGTGGGTCCTGATAATGCAGGGTTCTTGATAATTGGACCAGAACTAAAATGTGACAATACATATTATTATTATTATTATTATTATTATATATATATATATTTTTTTGCCTTGGTAGAGACCAAATTAACCGAACTCGAGTGTGAAAGTTCACCCACGGTGTCATCGAGAAACTGATTGACTGAAATCTGACCGGAGACCTTGACTGAAATGTTTGAGGACTCATGGGATATTGTTGCCTTCTGCTTGCTGTATTGCATTTTTATTAAAGCTGCGTGTCGCATACTATCACATCCAGAATGATATTTCAATTTAATCAAATTGTGAGTCCCCTTTGGCCAGTCAGCGCCAAAGCAGACCACAATGAACGAATGAATGAATCCACTCCTCTTGCTAATGCAGCATACACATTGAATGCATCATATAATTGTTTGTTTTTTCTCTTTTCTCTCTCTCTCTCTCTGTAGGTAAGTGAAACAAATTGCTCAGGCTGATTGAAAGTGGACTGCCTCGGGGTATCACATTCAACAACACACGCAGCTCTGGTACAGTACCCAGCCTTTATACTGACGGGGCCTTTGCTTCTCAGTTTTAACACACACTGAGTGAAAATCAAATGTCTGAATGTTGCACACTATTTTCCTCCTTTTTTATCTGCCCACATCTTGATTACAATAGCAGGGTGCGTTTGAAAGCACTCTAGTACTTTTGACAGGGTTTTGGGTTGGTGCAATGAAGTGCATTTGTTCTTTGTGGGAGCGCTGAGACGCAAAGTGTTTGCAGATGATGCCGAATTGTGTTTTCTTCCTCTTCGGAGTGCTAGAATTGGAACTGAAATAAGTGTCTGTACTCTGCAGCACAAGCCTGTCTCATCATGTCCTGATAACATGATATAACTACTGCTAGATCCCATGCGACATCTATGTCAATATTTAAGGCGAAAATTAGTGTGTGGCCATAAAGGAAGGGTTGGGCTCTGTGTTAGCACTGTGTGCACCACCTCATAAGGAGGTGTGAGTTGCGCTGAACCTTAGAGACAGCAGCAGCATGCAATGGTGCAAGAGGTGATGATAAAGTCCTGGCACTCTTAATTTAATCAATACTATCCTGGCTATGATCAGTAATATGATCGGGTAATATGAGTTACAGAGAAGTAAGTCAGACAAAATCATAATTAAACAGAAATCATGAATACATTTTCTATGCAATGGCATGAATGCCACCTTAAAACATGCAGACTGCTACTGCAAAACATCAGCACCCTGAAGAGACAGCACGCAGTTTCTCAGTTTTAAATTCACAAAGAGAAACCATGTTTAATGCAAACACCACTCACTGCCTCTCATTCATCCATTCTCTCTCACACACACACACACACACAATCATGGCAACAAGCTGCTATAACATGTGTTGGTCTGACCATCAGGGGTTCAGGAACACTTTGACAGAAGGAGGCAGGAATCAACCCCATAAACAGTGAACAACCCGCACTACCAACTGAGCAACAGCCACCCTATGTTATAACCACCAACACTTAGAACGGCCTCATTTCAAATGCAGATTATAGCAGCGTGAAGGCTCATGGGAGAATCTTTGAGAAAAAGTATCCCAGAAAATGAATTAAAAACCTTTTTTTCGGCTCAACATTTGCAATCAATTCAAAAGATGTAACTTAATATGTAACATAATTAGGTATGTTGGTTTGTGAAATGTTTATCTCAAATCTTGAAAGCCAAATGTGGAATTTTATAGTGATGAGCAGACTGCTAATGAACTTGGCTGAGCCAAAACATTTCGCAGCTCAGGTCGCCTTAATTGTTCAGAAATATTTTGTGATGCACAAATTATGACCATAACTTCCGGCAATGACGCCGTACCTCTTCGTTATGGGCAGGCTCGCCTTCTAACTGCCGCACCTTAATTGGCAACCACTCATGGCCGCGTGTGTCTTCACTGCATCGACTCGGTTGTCTCTTAGTCGACGTCGCAGCCACTGGCTCTGAGGTGAAGTCACTGCATTTGTGTTTGACTCCGTCTGGCTGCGTGTCACATGGCCTAATTGAGTTCAAATTGAATATGAGCTACCAATCAGTGCAATTAATGGAGGATTAGATTGTGTCTTGTGAGGGCACGGTGGTAGATAAATCTCCCCAGTCCTCAGACATTAATACCTAAGCACTGATACACACACACAATGACTCCTCAGATTGGTCATACTCGGGGCTTAAATAGGAATGGCTTGACGTAGGTCGTGCCATTATTTTCCACCAAATTGATACACAGTGAATGCATGTACATCCTACTCTTTCATGTCTTTATTGTGCAGTAGAAAGCGGATATTGTTACTATCGCCATGGTGTGTGTGTGTGTGGGGAGAACTTTTTAGAATCAGTATTTCATCCCAAAACAATGTCACTTAAAATCCAATAATCAGTAATGGTAATCACGTAGTAATTCATGACTTAAAAGTCCCCATTGAGCAATAAATATCATATTAGTTAAATAATGAGCACCCAGAGAACCGTTCTCCATAAATCCATCCAGCACTGGCTGTGCTGCACCTGGCATGGTGCAGTACTTTTTCTGAAATCATGGAGTTTTTAATTACAGACCTTGGCTCCAAGCTGGATGTGATTTGGATATCCTGATGACATTTCATGCACTCCTAGTCTTTCCTTTATGCTTTTATTCTGGTGAGACCCAAATTTAATACCCTGAATCATTTGCTTACCCTCTGTAACATGCTCTTATGTGACATACAAACATTAATGTGTCACACTGACTTGTTTTTGGTGACTTGATCTCATTTACATTATATATATAGATATATATCTATATTTATTTATTTATTTATTTTACAAATGTGCCGTGACATATTTCATGCTCTGTGTTTATAGTCACTCATTGAATGTGGCACCAGCGCTGCAGATTAGGGATTTCATCACAGCGGCCTCTTTTGCTAAAATGGTACGAACTCGCCGCACTGGAGGCCACTTTAACTCCATTTATGATTTCTACTGACTACAAATAGTATTGGTGTCAAGACAGCATCTGCTGCACATGCAGGGAAACAACCTTACTTCCCTTTTCCTACAATGTTACATACTTTAGCTGGTTGAGAAGCTGTTGATCTCACTTGTTCCCAGTGGTGAGTAAAGAAAACCATCTGGGATTCAAAGTGCAACTGTTTAAAAAAAACAAACAGATTTTTACTGTCTGTAAGTAGAAGACAGCACTGACAATTATTTGTCAAATGTCTGTTTTGCGTTGCTGTATTGGTTTAACAGCGTACAGCATACGGTACTTTAAGGACTCATGCTGTTACTGATAATATGTTGAAATTGCATTCTCTACTGTAAACTGATCGGCAGTCTGGAGGATGACATCTCCAGAACGAACCCTGCTCTTTGCTTGTTAGACATTTACTTTTAGTATCTAAAAATGTTCAGCTCCACTCTTCATTCTCCATAAAGCTTTTAGTTGTAATGTTACACTGAAATTATTATAATAATTACACTGATTTGTAGCAATGATGGAAGATTTTAGAAATAGTTTTAAAAGATAGAATTAGTCATTTTCTGATGGTTGCTTATTTGGGCGCTTCCGTTCTCTGGTAAACAGTTGTCAGTATAATATCTCATGCACATGCAGGCCTGATGCAACTCCAAATACATCTCTCAAACTTAAATCCTTTTCCTACAGTATGGCTCTGCCACATCGTACCGTCCAACACACAGGCAGTTAGTCAAGCACTGGCTCATTGGGATGAAAACGAATGACTCGAAATCATTTGAAAACGACTGCAGATCATCACTGTTGTTTTTATGTTTCCTGTATGCTTTTGAATTTTTCACTGTCTTTGCACAAGCCTCTTATATTCTGGGTCTCCCTCACTGTGAGGTGATGCAACAGTTATGTCTGCATGGGAAAACGTCAGCATGTCAGCTTTTCTTTATCATTCTGCTCGGGCTGCTTGTCTTTTACCAGATCCGTATTGTTTATTGCGCTTCTGTTTTCTCTCAAGCATTATAACCTCGTCCATCAAAGAGGCTGCGTTGGCTCTGCTTTTGGACATATAATAAGTGCACTTTGCTTTGCTTTATATCAGCATCAGAATACGTTTGAGCCATGAGTCAGATGCCTCCACAACACAAAGGAGCATTGTAACTCCTGCTCTGTTGTTCTTACCAGTAAATGTCATGTCTAGGGGTGTTTCATGCTAAAATCCTTACAATGTAGATTCAAATGAGAAGAAACGATCAGAAACAACACTGCAAAAGAAATTAAGAGGCAGGTATCTGAGTGCACAGAGAAAATCTTTCCATTCTAATACAGTATGCTCCATTGGCACAGCCATTATGCTAATGCACAAGGCGACGCTGTTGAAATGATTCGTTAGCGTAATGGGAAGAAGCTAATTGAGTGAATTCTTGCCAAATTACCAGACGTGGTTAATCGTCCACCATGAGCCTCAGTCAGATGTGAAGACGCGTACGCAGGTACAAATGTACTCACAAAGCACACAAACACACGAGCGAATGCAAAGGTGTCTACAAGAAGGGTGACTGCACTTCACCTATGACAGGCACTCCATTTAGAGCAGCCGTGCTACACAGGTGCTCACTGCTCTGAGACAGACAAGATCTTAGAGTGGAATTGACTGCGAGATGACAAAAAGAAAGAAGACATGAATACTGAACAGCTCTCTTAGCGGCAAGCGGCGCAGCAGTCACAACCTAGTGTGTCTCTCAGTTGAGTCACTCACACAGAGAAAGTGGTTGATCCTTAAGGAATACTAGCCAAGCCGATGGCATTTGCGAAGCTGCCACGTCGACAGATGATACAGATGATTTTTGCTTTGAGAAGAGGCGCGACGTGTCAAGCAAATGCCTCCGACTTTACCGAAATAACTTGCTCATTTACACAGAAGCCTTTATGTCTGTTGCAAAAGAGCAGTGTTGATTAATCAGTAACAGTTTCTCTACCCTAATCTAGGTGTGTACGAGACTGTGTGTGTGTGTGTAGGTGTGTTGAGAGAGAGAGAGAGTACACCCTGGATAATGTCACATTAGCATACCTCTATCCCCTCGCTGTCACTCAGTGTAAAATAGGAAGGCATACCTGTAGAGTTAGCCCTATTCTGACTCCACAAATATGTCTCTAATGTCATCAGGAGTCAGCCATGTGTTTCACCACAGCGGCTGACATAACAGCCCGGCGTAACTCACCGGGGGCTGAGCCAGGGAATGGATAGATTAGCTTTAATGGAATAGAATAGGTATGGTTCAGCCAAGTAAAGCACAATGCGGCGAAAGTTCACCCTTTCCTGCTGATAGCATGCAAAATGTTGAGGCGTGAGAGGTGTGAATGCAGCAATATCGGAGTCTGACAGCTGGAGGGCTGCCGGCTGCCATCGCGGCTAAAACAAGCGAGTGAAAGCTGCAGATTCCTGCTTAGCCAGTTAATGCAGCAGCCAGACACCACACTGAAGGACTGGAATGCTGAGGCACAACTCATATAATATAGTGAAGGTACATCAAAATTGCATATTAGTATGAAACTATAATTAGAGCTTCATTCGGATTGTAAATACTTAATGTTACTGTTATGATTCATCTCTCTACAGTTGTTAACTTCTTGTTCACTGTGATACTGACTGAATTACGAGTCCCAAGGGTTGTCGTCTGGAACTGAGTGGGAGGCTTAGCAAAACAGAATATTTCTAATAATTATACATGTAACGAGTAAAACAAAGTGGATAGAAAACATGAAACATGACAACAGACGAACCCTGCTGCAGTTCGTCCTTTGAACCTCTGCAGCTGAGGGCGTGTGTTCAGTGGACGGAGCCGCTGCCCTCTTACAAGTAAACTAGCAGGTATTGCAAATGTATGAGCGGTCAAGTATTCTCATTAAAATCCCACTGAGATCTAAAAAAAAAAAAAGAAATCTTCAAGCTGCATGAGGCTGCAAGATTTTTCTCAGCCTAACTTTAATATTGAAGCTGTAAAAAGAACAGAGAAGAAGAGTGTGCCCTCCTTATTAAAAGACATCAAATATGATCAGCCTTTTTGGCCCGGTGAAATTCTCCTGTTTGGCACTTAATTCCTCACAGGAAGTGACACTTGACATTTAAACACTGTATAAACTCTCCTGAACAATGTTCCATGCAGAGAAAAACTCATCTGATCTCTAACCTCTCTTCTTCCTCTGGCATGAAGGCTGGTAAACATTCAGTGTATTCAGTTTACAGACCAAACTTCAAACAGCCGGTAAGCCATCAATGAAGCTGCCAGTCTGTTTCAGTCAGTTTGATCCAAACCACAAATTCTCAGAAACTTTAATTTCATAAGAGTTTTTTAAGCTCGCTCTCGGTGTCCTCCCTCCCTTGAGGTTCTCCGTTCTGTTCGCGCAGTCACGCGACTTCTCCTCACTTGAACTTTTCACCTTATAACGACTGAAGGACTCCCTATGCCAAACAAATGAAGGTTTCTCCGCCTTTTGAAACAAATGCTCAAAAATTAGATGAACAGATCGTTAAGGTAACATTAATCTAACATCTCGCCACAAGACAAGGTCAAGCCACATAATCTGTCTTCTAATGATGCGTGGAGGTTACTTGTTGGCTTTGTGAGGGTTATACAAAGGCTAAGTATATGTGGCCTGACTGAGCAGGATATACATTGAAGTAGCATTGTGTCCCTTACTGAACATGTCTGGGAGAGAGGGTCACTGAATATTTCATTGTTGTGCTGGGAGTCTTGAGGTGTGGTGACCATCTGCCTGTTGACATGAAGGTTAAACAGGAAGAGCACTGCCCCACGCCTTCTGCTTTGCTTTGCAATGTGCTGCAGAGGGGCGGGTGCTTTCTGGCTGACCTGTTGCCCCGATGATCTACAGTTCATCAGGTTTCTAATTTGGCTCATTGTCAAGACAGGAGGTGAAGTAGTGAATCTCTGTAAGAAGGACTGCTTGGTCAAACAGGCTGCACTGCAAAAAAAAAAAAAAACTGAGCTTAGTTAGAGCGAGCAGCGCTATTAGCAGCAATTAACAATGCAAATAGAGATAGTAGCCATTAAAAACAAGCCTAAGCAAACATTAAAATGTGTGCAATGTCACTGATCTGTTTTCTGCAGCTATTTGTCATTACACAAACGCACAGCCTAGTATACATGCTGCTCTGAAATGTGCAAAGGTCAATAATTAAAATATCTATGTCAACATTTTCAAGCATTATTCAGAGGCTGTTCCTCACCGCAGGTTCATATAATATCTAAAGCTGTTTATTCATTCATTTTTTACACTCAACACATAGTTTAACTATTAATAATAATGCACTTTATCATTACCTGAAACCGGCGTGTTTCCTTTGTGCATAACACAACTGCACTCGTTATACAAATGTGTTTTTGGCTGTAAATCTACAAGATCATAGAGCTGTTCCTGGGAGCCCATGTTAGCCAGCCTTGAAATGGCAGAGATTTGTTGTTGTCCTTTATTCAGTTCACCTGTTAGTTGCAGGAATGCTTTCTAATGACAAGGACAGCACTCGATTGTGCAAAACACTAATTTGAGGATTAAATGGCACCTGCAGATAGAAAGGATGTGGAGATATTTCCGAGCGATTCTCCAGATACCCTATTAAACAGAACTGGGTGAGAGAGAGCCGTGCAGCCTGACACGAGAACCGGAGGATCAACACCGGCTGCATATTTTTGTGACACCAGTGCTGAGCGCTTTCATTTGTGAGGACTCCTGTGTTAAATCATCTTTTCAATCCGTGTCTATTCAAACCCGGTATTCCAGTGAGAGGGCAGAGTGCACAGGCACATCAATTTAGGATGGAGAGAAGGAAAAAAAAAAAATGATTTGCTTGAGATGTCTGTTTACATGAGAATAAAAGATAACCACCAGTGAAGCTGAGATCATGGGATCAGGCTGCCATGCATTTGATATTAAACGAGGAAACATTACGAAAAAGACCAAAAACATTTGCTTGCAGTGGTTGGACACATTTAATTAGCATTTGACATTAATTTTAGCAACATATCTCAATTTAGGAAAAAAACTTAATTGGGAACGTGTTCCTTTAACATAATGGTTCTTAGCACACACCGTAGCCATAGCTACATGCTGACCCGTGTACAAGGATTCAGCGTACTTCTCAAGATATACTAAATGGATTTACACTCTGTACCTTCCAAAACAAGATCAAGCATAATTGCATTTGGTAACCAGATCAAATTATACTTAGTCTTCTCTGAAGGCAAGCTGTTAGTCTGCAAATAGCTGTCGAGTGATGGACTGAAGGTTTTTTTGGGTTTTTTTGTGAGGCAATCAGTCTTGAGCTAACAACTAACAGAGTACACTACCCTGTGCCAGGTGAACTAGATTCTGTCTGTGGTAATATAACAGATTGCACCCTTTAGTGTACCCAGCAAACACTCTGACTTTGAATAGTTGACATATGAGCCAACACAAGGCAACACAGGAAATCAGTGTAAATACAGCGCCCAAATGAAATATGAGATGTCCTTTATCCAGCTGCTGCTACCTGATTCTTTTTGTTATATTCCCGATGCCAAGAGTTTTCTGAAAGCAGTTGAAGTTTGCAAGAATATTTAAATGTATTTATTTATTTATTTACGATGTGAAGAGATGCAGTACTTCTTTAACTTTGAGCTACAAATTAAAATATCATTGCATCATTCAGAATATCACAGTGGCCTTTTAGATTTTATGTTTATATGCACATCATAGCTCTTTGCACATTTATCAATCTCAAATCAGTGAGCAGTGTAATCACAAATGACACCAACAGCCACTGTCTTGTATTCATTGCATACTTTGTCGTGTCATACTCATGCTACAGTTATGATTCAGAATTATTACCATGACTTGGCACAAAGTAAGCCATACACCTCATCATCAGCTGATTCAGATACATCTTCATCTTCATCACAACGTGCGGTATCAGCAGTGAACCCGACACACCAGCACAACAACACAAGCAAACACAAGCAAACACAAGCAACAGCACAGCACAACAACACAAGCAAACTTTGTCTTTAATTCATAGTATCAGTGTCATCGAATGTGGCCAAACAGGAAAACGCATCAATCAATGATTTTCACACCCGATTCTTCATACAAATAATTTTCTCTTGGATAACTGGACAGCATGCTGGCCAGATATTGAACAGATTATTTTAAATCATTGCATATAAGAGCAAACATTGTGCTCACAAGCAACTTTTATGGATTCTATATCACAGCAACAATTTGTCCATACTGAGGAGCCCCGGAATAACGGTCATCATTTTCTTCATGAATTGTGAAATTATCCTCATGATGACAGTTTTGCACATCATTTGAATTTGCTGCATGCACAGTAGCTACTTCCATCATTCCTCTTGACTGTAATATTCCTCGCGTGTTTTCCCGAAAGCATTTGATTGATGGTGATGTGCAGGAGGTGGCCAAGTTCAACCTGAATAAACTTTTTTTTAGAAAATCGTTATTTTACATTAACGGCTTCAAACTTGTGAAACGATGACATACACATGCTATCGGTTCATCTGTCTGAGGATCATGCAGATAGCGTGTTTTTCTTCATGTCATCTTTACATGGGAATTCAAAGCTAGTTCAAGCCGTCACATCTGCTCAATGTCAAAACATTTACCAGGCTTACATAACACCTGTCTGTCCATAATTAAAGCTGACATTCCAGAGCTATTATCGAGGGAGCTTAACATAAGATTTATTTTTCTTTCTTTGTGTAGGTATGTCTGCTGTACAGGAATAATTATGGACCTTGAAATCTGTTGCAGTTTGATCACACAGATGCAACTCAAAGTTTAATTCACAAATGTGGATAAACCTCACATCAATTTCTGTAGTTTGTACTGCTCATATTCTTATTATTGTACCTCTCATGCTTCACTGACTTCACTGATCTTCTCTATTTCTCTAATTATTACTACAGTATTTCTTGCCTTTATCGTATGGCGTTTCTCATCGTCAAGGAGTTATTAAGCTTCCAGACATGGCCTTCATGTTTTGCAGTTAAGTCACCCCGTCACGAGCTGCTTGTGAGTCGCCTCTAACTCTTCTCCAGTGACGTATTACGCTGGTTATTGAGCTAATGTCATGCATCGCCAGAGAAAAGTGTTTTGTAGCTCGCAGGGCCCGGATTCAAGGTAATGCGCCTTCAATTTTGACCAGATACACTTGACAGAATTCGGTGCATAGCAGTTTTAACGTTTATATGCAAGGGAAAATACAAGATGCCAGAATGAGTTAGCGTGGTCCTTAGAGTGTGGAGTGATGTTTATTTCGTTGCCTTTTTCCACTCCTTGAAACAGTAACTGCCGCAGACCAGAGAAATGAATGAGTGCACTCTCTGAACAATTGGTTACACTAATGGATCAATTTAGCTCAGAGGAGAAGTGAAAAGCAAGCCACAGCTGATGCAGGTTTACTGCAAAAGTGCTGACAATTTCTGAGGTGATCACAGTGTAACAAGAATAAGCGTCTTTGTAACTCTAGAGTGGCTTTTAATGACTTGGGTACAGGCCATGCAGTGTGTGTGTGTGAGCATATTTGTGTGTGTGTCAGTTATGGTTCTGGGTGATGATAAAATGATATGTAAGCAGCCCATCTTCGCTCTGTCTATATACAATCTAATGGTTTCTTTCAGTTTATACTTTAAAACATTTATCCTATGATCTGTTGTACTCGAGCTGTTTTTAGTCGAGCCAATCTCTTTTAAAGGGCATTACTTGCCGTGCATCGCTGTATGTGCAGTAGGTTATGTTTAAGCAGAGAGGATAATGCTACAGTGGCACATTCGGTGCATTTGCAGGATTAATGAAGTCTATGGCTCTCTCAAATTTGCAGATTGGAGCTTGTGCCTTCTCTGAATGGGTCTCCATGCTGAGATGAGCCTCTGAAATTTGCATGCAAAATGCTGTGAAAGCTCCCATTTATAATTTCCACTGCTGTCATTATCTCGGCCTAAAAAAAAAAAAAAATCAAATTACTGACATGCTGATTCATATCATCAAATGACCAACGTGTTCAGCAAAATGTGGGTCATCTGAAGTTGTTACTTTACAGATGGATGGAGTTGCATGGAGTAAAAGAACACAATGACCTTTGTAATTTAATCACAGAGGGACCCCCTTTATGTCCCCAGCACACGGGCCCTCAGTCTGGCTTTTAAAGTGACATTGTGTAACTTTTCCACCATAAAATAACAGCTTTTAGATCATTTTGATGGCTTGTAATCAGGTGAATGGTGTCTCTGTCGTTCCCACACTGCCCTGTACACCTGTTTCTGCACTATGTAACTTTGTGCTCCGGGTACAATCACCCAGAGTCACACACCACCAACTATTTCATTGATTTTGGTGAAACTGGATCATATTTTATAGAGAAAATGTTTTCTGGTTTTCCCTCTGATGTCCTCCGGCTGATGCGCATCAACTTTTGTGATGGACAGTAAAAAGTAAACTGCCGTGAATTATAGCCGCTATTAGCTAATGTTAGCTCAGTTTGTTAGCCGGGCTTTGAGCATGAGAGGACCGGGGGAGTGTCCTCATCCGGAAGAGGAGATTTACTGACAGGGAGTGGAGCTGGTATTGTGCCAGATCTGCAGCTAGGCAAGCAGGCAATGTAACTAGCAGCCTGTATCTAAGAGTAAATCTGGGACTGACTTTTAGTCGTTGGAGGGAGCTTCGTGAAGTAAAGGGCTGAAAGACAGACGCCGAGCTGAGCTGCTATGCTATGTTGTGGTGTTGCACTTTCTTGATGTTTGTCTGCTAGCAAAGTGGCCGAATGGCTAGTTTTTGATCATAAGTAATAACATCATAAATCATTACGAATACGGGGCGGCTGTGGATGGTAGGGTCATCTACAAATGAGAAGATCGGCGGTTCGATCCCCAGCTCCTCCAGTCTGCATGTCGAAGTGTCCTTGGGCAAGATACTGAACCTCAAATTGCTCCCGAAGGTTGTGCCTATGATGCGAATGTGTATGATTCATTTCACTGTAAGGCGCTTTGTAATGTAAGCACAGGCGTCCATATTTATCAGAGTGGTGTTACGCTTTAGTAAGTCTTACTTGTGGGTGTGAATATGAGCACAAATGGTGTCTGTCTCTTTGTGTCAATCCTGTGATTAATTAGTGAACCTATCAAAGGTGTATCCTGTCGTAAGTGTCAGCTGGGATTGGGTCCAGCCTTGGGTGTCCATCTAAAAGATAAGCGGATAACACTGATGGATGGATGGATGAGTAAATGGAGTTAAATCATCTTAAATTCTTTATGCATTGCCTTCAGTTATTTGGTTAAAGGGTTTTCCCGATAATGTTTTAGATAAGTAATGCCACCATGGATAGAATGTGTCATGTAGGAATAATGGAATGTCAAATTGATTGCCAGCCCACCATCATGCTAAACACTCAATCATCATAGTGTCCATGCAAAGCTCGTTGATCTCTATCTCCAGTACATGCATGTATGTCATTTTTGTACTCGTGGTTTGGTGGGAAGTGATGGCTGCTAAGTAACAAGCTCTTGGTTTGTTTGCCTTTGGCTCATATGAGGCTCTGAATCAGCCCTTTGTGCCTGAACAACAAAGCACACTATACTGTAGGAAGGCCATTGTGTGTTTCATGTAACACACAAATATAACAAAAAAGGTCCACATACAGCACTGTAGTCATTTGTTGTCTGCATTTCTGAGAACCTTCAAACCATCTGCCCATGAAAGAGAGTCATGTTTCAAAAAAAGTAACAAATAAAGAAATACAGGAAAATAGAAACGACAAACGTTGACAGGTCCCATTTTTATCTTTAGGTTATGAAGGATTTTTCACTTATTCGAGTGTTATCACAGTTTTTGATGCAAATGACTTTGCCTCCATTGTCGAGTCTTTTGAGAATGAGCACAGGTGGGCCACATTTGACAGGCATTAGGAGGCAGCTCCAGCGAATTTGGCACATCGACACAGGCAGAGTTATTTAGCCGTCTCAGGAAAGCTTTCAATTTCATGCAAAATGCAGGGTGATCAAATAAATATGAATAGCTAGTAAATGGCCAGTGAATAAAGAGGACTTTCAGCAACATTATATAGTCCATTTTCACTATCACTGCTTAATGTAGTCTAATGTTGTTATTATGTTTTATCCAATTGTTATCTAGGTTTTCCATCTAATTGTTCTAGTTATCTATTTTTACCATAATTATACTGCACATAGCACCTGTAGGCCTACTTATCTCATTCAGGGAGAAATATCACTGCCATCGCTCTCTACCACTAATAATTCTGTATTTGTTGATGAAGAAAATCAGTCTGTAACTGGCTGCCATGCCTCAGCTATGGATCATTTTCAAATCTATAATCTACAGTCCACTCAAATGCAAACTATTATGTGGGCGTTCTTAGTTAGATGTATATTTTTATGACAAAATGCCAAATTAGATGAATATTGTCACAACTATTTTCTGCATTTTTGTCATCAGTTTATCATTTTTCTCATCAGCTTTGCTTTGCTAAGTGGCATGCCTGAGGAAAATGAGGCAAAAACGCATGGGACCTTTTGTATTGAAAGGGCATTATTTTATTGTTCTTCACATATTTGGTTGAAAAACTGCATATGTATGTCAGGCAAAGGGATTGAAAAATAATATTTTCTCTTCACTAGTACTGTTTGAGGTGTGATATGACAAAAATCAGATTCATTTTGTCCAAGCTGTAGACTCTCTGTCCAGTCAGAGCCATATTTTGTATAATTGAAGCACTCAGTTTTCAGTTCAATTAATTCAATCAAGTCAATGGAACACTCACAAGATGTCACCAAAATCACTCTGTCCCTTTAAAATCTTTCAGAAAATGATGGAATCATATCGAATCGTATCGTTGGCTGAATATCGTATATCGTATCGTGAGATTAGTGTATCACTACAGTCCTACTGTGCACATCCCCTCCATGTGGTAAGAATAAAAGGAAGATTGGAATGAGTGTCAAAGGAAAAAACACTTGGCCGACTGATGCGTAGCAAGGTAAACAAAAAAAAAAAAACATTTCAGAGGAGGTATGCGATGTGATTTCAAGGCAAACACTTTGAAAGGACTATTTGTTTGAAAGAAACCCCTTGAAACAAATTGAACAGCAGATTTTTGTGTTAAGCGACTAATGAAACTAGACAATGAGATATATAGATATTGGGAACAACAGGAACTATTTTTGAAACAGGTTTTAAAGATTTATTTCTGAGTACAAGCTTCTGTTGAAGCAGAGGTAACTTATCTTAAAAACATGGATGAGGCAGCGGCGCGTCTGTGTTGTGAAGAGTTTAATGACTGATTAAGACTTATATCTTAATGAAGTTAAAGGAAACACGGTTAAGTTGAATGAACTTCTGGAGGACTTTAAAGCTCTGCATGCCGGCTGAGGAGAACAGTGAAAAACAGTATCAGCCGAGATGTGTGCAGATAATAACCTTCCTTGACGATGTAACAAAGTAGATTTGAACACCAGTTCAGCTGAAGTCTCCTCTTCTGCCACTCAGGTAGGAGAATTTCCACTTGAGGTGGGTTTAAAATGCAAACTCAAGCTAAAGTGATGTAAATGCACAATCAGTTGGGTTACTTAGGTTGGTTAGGTCAAATGCATCCTTCATCCCTACGCATTAGTGCAGAGAGCAGCTTTAATGGCTTCTACGCTGCAATAAAGGCATGCTATTGAAGAGCAGAAACAACTGGCAACAAAGAACAAGAGAAACATTGGAATTGCATACAGAAATAGCAGTCATCTAAAAGAGTCTGAAATGCTAATGCACTGCTAAACCCTGTTCACTGTATCCTTATTTTAAGAATGCTCCAGTAGTTACAGTAGAAGCAAGGCAAGTGCTCCAGTTCAACTGGTCATAGGTGAAGATAATTTTCATGTCTGTTGTCTAAACTAGGGCTAGCAGTAACGCCCAGCAACAACCACAACATGTTTTTCCCCTGTGAGTCCAAGACACAGACCGTTTTGTTGGATCCTTTCCACACCCAGCTCAGGACACGAAAACCACACGATCAAGATTCTTCGCTCTCACAAGGAAACATTTCATTCTTTGATGGACAAATTCATCATTTCATTTATTCATCCATTTTCTGTAACCCTGTATCCTTATCAGGGTCGTGGTGGGATGGATCCTTTCAGGAGAATGGGCAATAGGCGGGAGTACACCATGGACAAGTCGCCAGTTCATCACAGGGCTGACACATAACGACACATGCACACCTACGGGGAGATTTAGAGTCAATATAAATCTGCATGTCTTTGCAAACTGCACTCAGAAAGTCCCCCGGCAATTTGAACCAGGAACCTTCTTTCTGTGAGGTGACAGTGCTGATCACCAAACCACTGGGCCGCCGTTTGAAAGTATGATTGAACAACAACAGAGACAGGTTACAGTTCCTTACACTGTTTACAAAAGGCCAAGCCTCAAAAGCTTGTCAAAAGCTGCGAGTACATGGATCCAAATAGAGGCTACCACAAAGCAAAAGCATTGCTAAAGGAATTTTTTGAAGACAAATACTTTCTTGAAAAAGGCTCTATCCTGGTACCAAATTAAATCGGAGGAAGTGAACACAGTATCCAACATGAGAAACGTTGTGCTTAAGTTACAGTGTGACCTAGTAGTTGTGAAAAATTCATATATATATTGTTAACACATTTGCTATAAGACTCCTACCTCTCCTGATGTTGTCCATGAATCAGACACCATATGTGTGTGTGTGTGTGTGGGGTGGGTGTACATATACGTATATCACAGCTCTGGTGTGCATTCATTATACAGCCAGCATGTGATCCCTCTGAATAAACAGTACCTGGGTAATTAAAGGTGTAAAAGGAGTGAACATAATGTCCACATCCTGTATAGTGGGGCACTGCTGACATTTTCTCTACTGCCTTGTCAAACTCTAAAAGTTTTTTGGACTGTTACACTCCCTTTGTGGCCTTTAGAGTCAGTACATGATGGTCTCACACTGATAATGGTTCATTTTCCTCCAAATTGCACATTTCCTACGTTTATCAGACAGCTAAATGGAAATTCAAATTATTCCTCAATTTCTATTCAAAACTCTGGCCACTGGAAGGCATTGATAAATCACGAGCAATCCATTACCTTAATTTTAATAAGATATCCAATCAACAGGCCACGAGGGCACGCACGTGCAACCCGGGTGTTGCTAATGAAAATGATTGGTAGTTTGCATTGGGCCAGACTGAGCCTGGTGGAAAACAAAACTAATCTTAGCAATTGCATTCTGCCGGGCGAGAGAATCGCTCTTAAATGCAAGATTAATTTGGGTGCATCTGCACAGCACCAATCACTCAGGGTGGAAACATGGTGAAATTACAAGAGGAGAAAAGGTACATAAACCGCACCTAGTCAACACAAATCAATGACAGTTAATTAAATGGGGAGATGGGGTAAACAGCACATTGAAACACCTTTAATGGCAGCCCACACAGATTTCACCATCGAGGCTGATAGTTGTAAATAAAGATTCACAAGCGCTACAGTAAAGCCTCACCTCCAAGCAATGTCAGGGGACTGTGTTTTATCGTTTACCATTATTTATAATTCTTATCTTGAGCCACAAGTCCAACTTATTGTGGCAGAAGACAATAAAGTCAATACGTTTATAAATTGAACTGAATTCTGAGTTTGCTCAGTGCGGAGGGTAAACACTTCTTTCAGTAGCTTATCTATAGGGTTTGATGGCAGTGCAGTCTGTTTTAAAGGAAGAACAGCAACACCTGGTCCGCTGTGGGGTTCAAATGAAAACACATTCTAACATCTTATACTCTCTTTAATGTAGCAACACCACACTGCTTAGAAATGCCCCCCAGCATTCCTAGTACGTCTTCCTAAGTGCAGCACATAAATGCTAATGGATCACTGAATCTATGAGCTGAGTGTGAAGAAAATAGCATCTAATTACCCTGGAACAATTAAAACCGACTGCTACTGTTCTCCATACTGTCAACAGCTCGTTAGCATTTCGTAAATTAATGATCTTGTTCACCTGAAGAAATACAGGTAGCTTCACTCAAAACTAAACTGTTTATACAACCCCATTTCCAAAAAAGTTGGGATGTCGTTAAATGTAAATAGAAACAAAACGTGATGCAAAACATTGAAACTATATTTAATTAACAATAGTACAAAAACAACTTTATTAATATTGGATGGCTGTGATCTTCAGAACGATGTCACCACATGGTCTGAGGGCCCGGGCTTAAGTTAAGATGGACTGGGGTATTTGGAAAACTGTTCTGTGGTCTGATTAGTGAAAATTCAAAATTCATCCACATCTCAGATGGTACGGGCGTGCATTAGCACACATGGCATCATGGGTAACCTGCACATTTGTGATGGCACCTTTGGATGGAGGGGTAACCAATTCTAACTTAATCTAACCTAACATAAGACGCTTGAACATGGGATCTTCTATCCATTAAACATTCATGTACAGAACATAAGACAGACATATAGAAAGACGATTATGTAATAATTTACTTATTAGGTTTAAGTGATTTATTGTATTACCTCTAATGTCAAATAAATCCAACAAAAACTTCCATACCACATATTAAATGTATTCAGTATATACATGACATAGTATCACTCTTCTTTGTAGTATTATACTTTTTTAGTTAGCGCACCAAAATATCCAAATGCTTAACAGTCTTATACGGATAAAAACTCAATCAGACGTCAGTGCTGCAATGTCACTGCCAATTAAACTTCACAAATGAAAGGCAAAATGTTTCCAGTTATTTTCTGTTTTCTGGAGTGTAGAATTACACAAACTCCCTTACCAGTCTTCGCAATCAATTTAATTGGCTTTGCAGCTGAAAATAACTCCATGTTTTGCTGATTTTGATGAATGCATCACAAGACAATAGTGCCCACCAACTGCACCCTTGAAATGAAGCGATTTAGTTTTTTTTAGTAAAATTACAGTGTGGTATGGAATTTGTCTGTCTATGCATGATCTGCTATGATGCATTACTGTTGGTAATGAGCTTTCTGCCATTACAGGTAATTTACAAGAAACGCATGTACTTCATTGTTTTGCACAAACACTAAATTATAGCAGCTTTGCAATGAAATCAAACTGCGACATTGGAAAATTGCTGCCAATTTCCATTTTGAAAAGAAAGGACTTGTTTTTTTGTTATCTGAGCAATTGTTGAAGCTGTCTCACCACAGTCCTCCCTTTTTGTCTTTTTTTTCCTGCTGTGACTAACTCTCCTATGTATTCTGCGCTATGTGACAATAGTGTCGATCAACACCACACTCAGAGATCAAGCAATCTTAGTCTGTGTGCTTTTTAAGTATGTTTCATTAAGTTATATTGTAGAATTTGGACAAGGCTCACGTTTTTGTTTAAGCCTGATACCCCTCGCCTCCCCACTCCCATCAATTTGAGCTATTGTGGCCTGTAAATGGAACACGACCAGTATCCCTTGGAATTACATCAAAATTGGACGTGTCCGCTCCTCTCAATTTATGTCCAGTGCCAATGCAGGAAGCAGAAGCCATGAGAGGTAAATGAGAAAAATAAAACATTCCGGTGATCAATTTTTTTCCAAGTTTCTCTCTCCTTTGTTTATGACTCATGAAACGGTGGTTTTGCCAGGATCTTTCTGAGCTCCTTATTATTATAATTATTATTATTATTTTCTATCTGGGAAATAGGTGGAAAAAGAAAGTTTTACCAGAATATGTTTTGTTATTTACTTGTTTGTGTTTGTAATATTCACTACAAGAACTACACTACAAATGCAATATAAAACATACCAATAAGAAAGCATTCATTAACTCCACTGGGAAATGAAGTAGTGGTACTGCAACAAAGCAGCATTTTGTGAAATTTGAATGTTTTTTTACGATGTAGCGCCCAGTTTCAGACTGTAATCTGACCGTGGTAAATATGGACAGCTGTACACGTGCATGATTACATTACTTATGATCAAACACTAGCAAATCAACAACTTGGCTAATACAGCCTAACACCAAGCAGGTGAACTAGTAGACATAGCAGCCACTTTTCTCTTCCGAGCATCTTCTGTCAGTTTCCCCTTTGGCCTCTTTTCCACCTCATTACGTTGCCTGCTTGCCCAGGCTAATTCCTGGCAGTTCCCCCTGTGCCACAGGCCTAAAAACCTCAGTGGGCCAAAACACATACAGCCCGGCTAACAAACTGAGCTGACATTAGCTAACAGCAGCTGTAGTTCACAGCAGTTTTTTACTTCCCTGTCCATCAGGACACTCTGTAAATCACAGAGACTTGATGGGAGAAGCAGAAAACAATGATTTTAAATCTTTAATTTTATGGTAGAAAAGTTACACAATGAAGCTTTAAAAATGATCCTGACAATTTTCTTTTCCTTTTTTCACAGATGGAAAATCACTTTTTTTTCACATATTTCTTAAGTCATAAACACCGGTGGAACAATAATTTAAATTAGACAAGGCAGAAAACGGATCACAAGGTTTTTTTTTTCCTTCACTTTCTCAACAGTTTGTCATAATAATTACCACCTAAAAGATCCTGAGGATTGGTTTTACAGTCGTTTTCTTCATGTCATTCTGCCTAGTTTACTCGCTTCCGCAATGGTTCTACATCAGTGTTCCTCAATGGCTCCATTCAGGATGAGGCTCGCTCTTATCAGAGTGGAGCGTGGAGTGCCTCCCCATGTGGTGGAGTGAATCTGTGGATAAGACTTGCTGCAGTTGATGATACAATTACAGCAGGCCCCTTAGGAAGCTGCTCTGATGAAGCACTGGCATAACTTTGTTTGGAATTACTGTAGCGGAGTTTATAATGAAGTCCGGGGATACGCAATTAGCATATGCCATTTGATGATGTGATAGAAACATATTGTCAGATGCAGCTTAATTAATATTTCATAATACTTAGCGTACCCTTTAAGTGTGATGCTCATAGGGGGGATAAAGGAACACAGTACACTTTCCCCCTCTTGATATTATAAGCTCTGAAAAATGAGAAAAAGTAAAAGAAAATCTAATATTTAGCTATTTTCGCCTCTGAGGATTATCCAAATGGTTATCATTGAGTTTTGTCAGTGATCAATAATAAACAGAGTGCTTAGTCCCACTCAGACTCATAAATTGCACTTTTTTTTTAAAATTCAGAACAACCATAGCAACATGTGATTAATTACCATCCTCTAATTAGACTTGCAGCGTTGGAAAGCTTTAGATGATTTCATCTCCAGGAATATTTATCACATTTCCATACTGGTATTCGGATAATTCTCTCTCTCCATCTGCTGCATCCAGCAGGCGCACACATAAAACCGCACACACACACACACACACGCTCGCCCAAAAATCTGTTGAATGGAAAATAGATGTGCCACCAGCAAGAGTCAAAGCAGTCTGTTTGTATTTTATTTTGTTTGTTTGTTTGTTTTCCTCCGGTATGAAGTGGCTCCAATGCCGACTGAGGAGGGACATCAGAATTTATGACACATCTCCACATCTACAATAAGTCAGTAGCCTTAGCAAAGCTGCTGGGCTGAAGGTTCGGGTCATAAATGTACCCAAATATACAGTATGTGCCATAAAAATGAGGTGAGCCCCTTTAGGGCTCCTAAATGTGCCACTTTAAAGTGAAACACAGTGAAGCAGAAGGCACTGAATTCTCAGCAGGTGTGTCCTTCGCTTTAGCTTTGTGTTGACATTGCTGCTTTATTGGAAGAGATGGAGTGATTGCAGATTAGTCCACGCTGCCATTTTATGATCTCACTCCAGCAAACATTATTTTCATACCATCTTGTGTGGTCTGCAAGCAAAGCCTTCAGCACAGTGTGGACATCTGAATCAATTTCTGAACACATTCTGGCTGCTAGCAAACAATATTAAAAATATGTGTTGCTTTCGCGCTGCTCAGCCCACGAGTTTATTACATTTTTCTCTTTCAAACATCACCGTCATGGATATTTCAGGGGCTGTTTTCTGTATTTGATTCTCAGTTTGGATCATATAATAAGGAGATATCTTGAAACACAAGATATCAGAAATATGCAGATGAGATCCATGTATTCAAAGGTTGGTACCCATGTATGTATCAAGGAGCTTTGTGTCCAATCCCCTCTCAGATCATTGTGTGAATCCAGGGCATCATATTGACACACAAACCTTCAGCACCATTGAACCAATTTGCATTTTTCAGCTCAATGATCTCCTAATTCATCCTCCTCCTTTCTTTCTGATATTGACTTCTGTAGGCGTTTGGTTGCCCAAGATACAATGCCAGCAAAGGGTGTACACACACAGCTATTAATTAAAGGTGCTGAAATTTGTTCTGACACAGAATTCAGTCGATACATGCAAGCTATAATTTGGTCCCGTGTGAACGTCTCTCAGCTGTAATTCTGGGATGTTGCACGATTATGTGCAGCAGGTACGGACAAACAATGTCTTCAACGAGAATCGTGTTCTAGTACTTCATTAAAGATTAAAATGGTGTGAAACGTACCACAGTGCAATGGGGGCACTAAACATATTGATTTTTTTTCTTAAATATGATTAATGAGCATGTGACAGAAGTATCTGAAAGTGTTTATGTTTGCTGTCAGTTGCCAAACAGACAAATGCCGTGAATTCTCAGGTGTTCATCTGATCATTCTTAAGATGGCATGCCAGTAGCTAAATGCGCTGCATTGACATTTTAATCATGAAATATTTCTCTTCATTTTGAGGGTTATTGATGAAAGGTGAACACACAGATGTGATGAAAGCATCCGTTCCCTTTTTTGCCAGTGTTCCAAACTTTGACAGAAGTTAACGGTCTTTGAATTCAGTCTTGTCATCAGAATTCTGATGTTTATATAACTCAAATCACCTAAATTAAAGCAGCATGTTTCTAGAAAACACATCGATCTTTTATCGGCAGCTCAGACGACTCTTTCTGCGTTTTCAGACTTGCCTTGTGTGGTCTTGTTTTAAACAAAGATGTGAAAGCAAAGCGAGTTTCTTTGCTGGAATGATCGCTGTGGTTTTTTGGGTTTTTTTTTCTGTGCTCGATGGGTCTTTACCAGCAAACGCTGCAGGAGAGCTGACTCACATCAGGATGCTCCTGACAGGTACAGATTTGAAAAATGCACAATGGCAATTTGGCATCTTGTTCTTTTTCTGCTTGACCTTGCTGTTGGCTCAGCTCCCATGCCCTTGAATTATTTTGCATTGCATTTTTTTTCTTCACCATTTAAACCCGAGGCTAGTTATTTACAGGCTTATGGAATAATCATTACATATTGTTTTCAGATTCAGGCTGCTTTTCAGCCTACTCAGAAACACCATCAATCGACATGAGACTGATACCATACATGTCCTAGGAAACTTTTATGATGGCATGATCATAAATTCACTTTGCAAATGCGTCTGCTGTAAATGCTGGATATGTTTTATAGAGGAGCATGTGAGTGTTCCAGGGATATTTCCAGGGCTTTCCATAGATCTTGTTTTTGTTTGTCTTATTTCATTTTTGAACACTGTGAGTCCCATCATGCCTTGAAAACTGTCACTGGAGTAGTAGGATTTCTGGCCTGGGGCATGGGGGAATGCTAACAGGGAGCAGAACCACTGTTGTGCCAGAACTGGAGCTGGGCAAGCGGGCAATTTAACCTGGCTCAGCAGCTTTTCTCAGTAGAGAGAGTGAGCGAGCAGGAAGCTGCTGGAGAAGAGTAAATCTGGGACTGACTTTTAGTGGTTGGTGAGAGCTTGGTGAAATAAAAGGCTGAAAGACAGACGCCGAGCTGGGCTGACTGCTGTTGGACTAGTCAGTAATATTAGCTGCTGCTGTGTCTGCTGTTGTCGACCTTGCTTGATCTGTTAGCACAGTCATTGACTCTTTAGTTTTTGATCTTAAGTAATGTAATCAGAACAAATACACGTGTGCAGCTCTCCATATTTATGTCAGTGGCATAGATGGTGCCAAATTTCTATGTCATTTTTACAGTTTCTTTGACATAAAGGCAGGAGCAGCTTAAGGTTAAACCTGCAGAGAGAAAGATTAATTGCCCCTTAACAAATTCACTGTATTATCTAAATCCTCATCTTTTATGCACAAAGAAAATGAAATCAGTTTCAGAAACTTTGGCACACCATGAAAGAGCCAATTTGAAGTTTTCACAGATTCTTCTCGTATTGTAACACCTGACCAACAGTCTCTCCCTGTATTTTCATGATTATCGAGCACAAAACTGTTTACATGCAGCCTGTGAGCAAACAGAAATTGAAGGAGAGCGTATCCTGTCATTCAATGCTTGTGCAATGTTGAATATTACAAAACAGGAAGCAGAAGCACTCTCCAATACCGTTAAATGACAAAACTGATGTGAAAATGGATGGGTGGTTTTACTGTATCCAGCAGTGGTGAGCCTCCATCATGTTCTTGTTTTATCAGTTTTAGTACTAGTTAAGGCTTCAATGGCAAAGTCATTTTAGAAATCCATCAGTGATGCAGCCTGTGAGGGAACAGACTTCTTCCTATCTTTCTTTCTTTTCTGAAAAGGTCAGTGTATCTAACAACAGCCATAACACACAAAGTGAGTGGTCAAGCTGTCTTTTCTTTAAGAATAACAGTTAGCACGGGGAACACTTTGTGTGACTCAGTAAAGCTATTGAATAAAACTTCCTTTGTCTTTCCTCAGCGAGGGGACACCTCCGGTCTCAACATGACATGAACCAAGCTCCTCTAATGACGGTGTTAATGGGCTTCACACACGCAGGTGAAGTGCTGCAGAGTGCTAATGAAATGCACAGCACAAGCCAGACTCCTCAAGTCAGGGCCCGGTTGGCTGGGAGGTAGAGGGGGAAGTCTGCTTCCTGACACAATAATTCATTTCCGTTTACCATAGCTCTAGAGCGAGGAGCCCTGGCAATAAGGGAGGCATAAATCCAGGCTGAAATCTCTCAGATTGCATCCGAATGGCCCTTTAAACAACCGGCACGGCTGCCACCGTGACTCCATTGGAGCAATCTATCGTCTAAAGGGTGCCGCGTGAGCCTCCTTTCCAATCACAGATAACAACGAAGGCAGGTACTCCTGGCAAATTATGTGAGAGGCTCTTTTGCTTTAGCACTTATTGCTGTAATATACAAGGAAATTAATTGTCACACACTCACATCCACAGACTCTAGCTCATTTGCTTGTCATCTCTCTGAGTGGAAGATTTGTCAAGGTCAAAGCTAAAGAGAAAGTGAGTGGGTGTATCTCATGTGGGCAACAGTGAAGAACAGCAGATGACAAAGTCTGTTAATGTTCTGCATATCATCAGCTCGAAGCATGGTCACGGACGCATCCCGGGCTCGCTGGCTCTCAGCCTCTCAGCCTCCGGTGTCTATTTATGCACCGCACACGTTGTTGAGCATTTGAGATGTCGCAGCATTCGAGAAGTTCAGAGAAAGAGCAAAGTGTTTTCCTGTTTTCGTGCGATTTCTACAGAAGCACAAAGAGCTTTATTAGGCATTCTCAAGCAGGCATTTGCTGACTTAACAGCAAATGGCATGAAAGTGCACTGTTTGTGAATATCTTGTATTGCAGTTTAAGAGGCACTAATTGAAATTTGAAAGCGGACGATAAACTGAATTAAATATCTCTATTCTTGGTGGATTGGAGTGAGAAAGAAAAACCTATTAAAGGAAGGTAAATTGCAAGTAGGCAGTTTTTCAGGAAAGAACTCCAGCTGCCACGATTATTGATGCAAACGTAAACTAAAGGCACCAGTGCTGTGGCAGCTTTGCTGTTGGTCATTACGACCGACACTGCACGCATTTCTAATTTTTCAGTGGTTCAAACAGGCCTGGTGTTGCTTTTCCTGATGTGTCCAGAGCCAATAAGAGCTTTGCAGACAGGATTAAGAATGGGCCAGAATGAAAATAACAATAGATACATGGCTACAGAAGTGGAAACAAGCATGAAGGAGAGAAACACAGACTGTTTTACATCGACTTATAGAAATATTAACTCTTTAAATCTGCATATATCTCTGATTGTTGTGCAAAATCGTTTTATTACTTTTCTTGGCACTACCGCTGCATCAGTGGGATATATCACAAGCACAGACACGTCAGGCTTAATAAATGAACCGAAACGAAACTGCGGTTCAGTCTGATCATCAGGCTAGTCATGATTCAGGTTTGCGAGATTTATTCAGACAACAAAATCACATGTAGGGTTCTTTGTGTCGCTGCAGCAGACTGGCTTTGACAGGCAGGAGAAGAAAAAAACAGGAGCTCATTAAGCAAACGCATCGATAAAAACTAAAGTCAAGAAAATGTTATAAGGTCCTCGCTGTTCTTTGTCAGTGCAACATGAGAGCATTGTGTTTATTGTGAGAGTTTTTTTTTCCAGTTATGGGAGTCAAGGGGGAACCCAGTTTGTTTTTCTTGATAGTGTTATTTCAACAAAATAACACTGCACACAATATTATTAATAATTAATCCAAATTAAACCGCTTACAGAGAGATGAGGCATGAATTTTTTTTATGCTTCTCGAGGGGGTGTTACAATAAAAAAAGGTTAAGAACCCCTGCTACATTTCCAGTAGTCTTTAATTTTGAGTACCTACATTTTATTAGTGTTCCCATATTCATATTAAATGGATACAGGTAATAACTGAGGCTTTAATTTACATTTATTGTATTTTATAGCCTATCAGCTGTCACAGAGAACCCAACAAAAATAAATTATTCCGTATATAAAAAAAAACATCTGGACAGACTTAAGCATCAGAAATAGACCAACACATATAAAATACACCCAAACAAATGAAACGCACCCAAACATTTGAACACATATTTGTGACACACCCAGTGCACACATTTGCATTTTTAAAGCAAATGGAGCACATCTATGTAACCATCAGGGGAAAGCAGCCAGGTATCCGTCTGCCTTCTTACTTAAACATCTGCGTGCCTACTGCGGCTGTGCGCTTCATGTCACACTGTACCCGGCTGCCATATGGCACAGACCCCACCCGCTGCCATAGAGGCCATTTAATAGGAATAAATTGGACTCGTTTGTCTGTCCAGTTGGCGCGGTCCAAAAACGTATACATTCTTGAACCTAAATGAATTATGGGGGGAAACTTCGGCCTCATTTATCCCGCTCAGTGATGAATCTTTGCTGCTGTAGCTGCCGCTAATGGATGAGGCAGCACCCTTTCTAATGAGATATACCTCGCCTCATCCTTTTGGGTTGCTTTGGTCTATCACAGTTTGTTGGTAATTGCGAAAGCATGAACTAGCTTGTAGATGTGATTTGGATCTACATAAATGAAGAGTATGTTTGTGTTTCACATATAAAATTATATACTTAGAGATATTTGTGAATTTGTGATTGTTGCTTGTTCCCACATCCAAATTATCCAGGTCCATTTATTGTGGACTTAAGTACGTGTTACTTCTTTTTGCTTCTTGCTAAGTGGTTAGTTCGTATTATGTTTACTGCCAAGTAATCAGTGAAGCTGAACAGTGTCATGGTAACGCCATTATTCCACACAGCACTGACCACAAAGAGTGTTTTATCATTCAAGGTCAAACCAGATCCTACTTCAGAACTATCATTGGTATAATGGCTAACGTATGATAACGGCAACGTGTACTTTTAGTCAGACACTCTTCTCCTTCACCTTCTTTATCATTGCCTTAGGAAGGCTATTTCCGGTTTATTAACCTCTTTACCTGAGTGCTCAGAGAACAGTTGAGTGCTTAGTCCAACTATAAGGTCATTGCGATAAATATATACCATAAGAAGAGACTACGGGGGCTGAGCCATGGTTGCATAGCAGGACAGTGGGGATTGCAGATGATCGATGTAAAAAAGTCTTGGATAGGAATCAAATTTTCACTAATACTGTTGGCTCCAGCACGCTCCATTATGCGCCAATTGTTTTATTGTGATGGGGGAAGTAGACTGGTTTTGTAGCTTGCAGTGGGAGATTATATTCCATTAGTATTTATGTTTTATCTAGATGGCTTCTGCGAGCATCAAAGTAGCTTAATTCCAGCAGGATCCATATCAACCTGAATAAACCACGAATAGCCAGTATTGCATAAAATCTCATCTGCTCATGCACCATTCAAGGTTTTGTTTTAATGATCAAACCAATGTGTTATATTGAAAATATGCTCGCTGATGATGCGGGGATGTGCATGTTATCATTTCATTTCTTTTTCTCTGCCTTACCTTGGGTGGATTTTTTTTTTTTTTCCAGAGAGCAAATAGCATTTCTCTACTTGTGCTCCCAATTTTATCTGCCAGACAAGGACATATTGATCTATGTTTGCTTCTAAATCTAAGTAGCACGAAAAAAGACATATTACAGTCGAATATATTCGGCTGCCATGCAACAGCACAGGGTGCACGGAGGGTAGCTTCAAAAGCATAGCCGTTATTTTGGGATAGACTAAACAAAAAAACGGGACGCTGTCACACCCATCACTTTGAAACTTTGGTGCAGCGAAAAAAATCAAATAAAAGAAGTAAAGCCGTCAAAAAGGCAATTTTAAAAAGGCTTCCGATTTCCTTCCACCCTCACATTGCACATACGTTACCAGAGGGTAGTATTTAAAGTTCTTGCTTGGCTTTGTGTGTCTTTATTGCTGTGTGCCCCGTTTGTGTATGTTACTCAGTAGCAGCTGGCCGGTCAGCCCTCTAAAGAACGTCTCCCTCCCGTCTCGATTGGGTTCAATAGAGTCATCAGCTGCAGTGTGCTTCCGTAGCTCACTTCCCAAGGTCGAAGGCCCCTCAGGCACTCACCATGTGATTTGCCTGAATATTACACACACACTGTTATCCAGGGCAGACAGAACACTTGCCATCAACAGGCGAGAAATGAGTATGTCATTTAATGAGCCTGGATACAGCACCTCTTAACCTGGGTTGACTTTAAAAATAGATGCCAATATTTTTGGATTTGGATCGCTGATATTTTGTGCACAGAATTTTTTGCAAGAATCCATTGTTGTTTGTTTCCATGAGAATAAAAGCTGCTTTTTAACAGTGCTTCAGTCATGATATAAAATGCCGAGAGACATGTTTCATGGACAGTTGTACAGACGGTCACTGCATCAGAGATGGATGGTACTGACCAGCCGCTATTGGATTTTTAATAAACGGACAAAATCGTCGCAATTTATCACCATATCCCCAGTGTGTACTGTACATATGATTAAGTGTTCACATTTCCCTGTGTCCATACTGAGTTTAATGTGGCATGGGCAGCCTGCTTTCACCTTCATCATGGAGGGTAAAAAAATATCCCAAACACAGCCTGAATGGACGTGTTTGCAGAAGAAGAATTATTAAAAGATAAAGATTTTAGGTAAAAATAATACAAGATGATTAATCAGCATTTGCTTGAATTCTTCTTTATGAAAATGTCTGACTGCAGCTAGTTTTCAGTCCTTATATATCTTGAAATTCTTATCTGTTTCCTTTTTTTTCCACTTTGCATCTTCCACACAGTGTAAAGGTTTTAGTCTAATTTTTTTCATTGATTACTTCTGCAGGTTATGAAATATGCAGTTAGTTAGGCACAGGGGTCTCCTGAAGCAGCAGGATATCAGAAGGGAGGTAGCTTCTGTGGTCACTAAAGCAAAACCTGCGTTTGTGATGGTTCTGGGAGGGCTATGGAGACATATTTTTGGTTGGCCTTAAGAAGTACTCTAACCTAACCTATCAGATGACCAAGCAGGACTCACTCAGGCTATGTTAAGCAACGGAGAACTGCTGACCCTGACTGAGTGAGTTAGCAAGCATTGGTAAGAGCACTCTGAGAAACTCCTGAACCCAATCATCACATCCTTTGTGGAACAGTATGAGATACTCAGGTGGAGCCTCACTCATATCCCCGGCAGAGGTCTCTGAGGTAGTTAAGTTATGTTCAGTGGCAAGGCACCAGATGTGGATGAGATTTGTCCTGAGATTCCAGAGGCTTTTAAAAAGGGGACTGATTATTGCACTGACAGCCTCCCTGAGAGGTGCCTATGCCAGTGTGCTGAAAAGAGGTTCTGATTGTAAAACCTCAGATTAGAGAGGAGCATATTCTATTCCGGTTGTAGAACAGTGGACCAACTCTTTACCCTTGCATGCTTTTTGGGAGAGTCATGGGAGTTTGCCATCCAGTCTATGTATGTTTTGTGAGAAATCTTACAACCTTGTTCCATGGTGAGTACTGTAGGGGGTATACTGCAGAAGTATATACATGTTGGACATTTTAAGTGCCATCTCTCCCCAAAGGCTTGGGACAGGATCAGGACTGGATCCAAAAATCAAACCTTGGGGATAGATCCTACTTACAAGAATCTCATGTGGCTATGTAACCAAGACAGTTTCGACAATATTCGCTACGGTAAATAGCTTTTGATGTTTGACTGCCGTCTCATGCTTTCTTTAGTCCTTAACGCAATATATTCTGAATCTGGTCAGATGTTTGTCAAAATTCAGTACTGCTTCCTGGGGCCTTGAATCCCGGCGTGATATGCAAAGATGAAGTCCTGCCACATGGTGGAATGTTCTTTGCTTATCAAAGGAGTTAATTAAACGTATCTCTTCTACTGAAAAAGCATTTCTTTCTGCCTGTACTTAAAGACTTCCTCAGATATGACATATTAAACATACCCTTGAAATGATCGCTCACTAGCTTTCCGCCTACAGAGTATCTGGATGTAAAAGGTTAAAAAAAAAAAAAAAAAAATCTCATACCATAAATCAATTGATGGTTAACTCACCTGAGCGATGGATGTGGAACAGATCGAAGGTGCATCCGTGGGGATGGCCTGCTCACTTCAGACAGGTATGACCATAGCAGTATGGTGGAGGTGACTCTCTGCATCCCAAGTGGGAGCAACACAAATAAATAGATTTTTTCCCTTTCTGGGTTCCCAAGGCTCGCCCGGCCAAGGCTGAGGTGTTCCCTCTGACAGATTTCTACAGCTGACACCAACAATCCGTCTTCCCGCAGATTTGGATTGATGTAATGATCCCTCTCTGTTTCCTTGCAGGAGGATGCCACAGCTCTGAGTTATTTCATTTGCCATGCATTGAGTGGGTGTGATACAACTTTTAGCATTCATTAACTTATACAACATGACAAGACATATTGTTGCACAGGAGTCTGGTAAATTTGCAACCTTTAAACAGGTTTATGTCACTGGTAGGTAGCTCCTCGAAGGCCGCGGATTGATAAAGAGGTCTAGTCCACTCTGCTATCACTGTGAATTAAGGAACTTCTAACAAGAACGGACGCTGCATTGTCAAGAAAGGTGGAAAAACAACACCGTCTTTTGTTGCAAATCTTTTTTTTTCAGTATTTGGTTTATCATTCCTGTAATAAGTTGATGCAAATGTGGCCCACCTGAGTTAGGAAGAATGATCTGTGCTGTTGTGACACTATAAATATCCACTGTCGCTTCAGAAATGCCAAATGTTTCTCTGCCTGCTCAGTACCTAACTGCCCCAACAGTGCTGGAATTGGTTCAAATTTTCATTTTTAACTGCAGTTAAAGAAGTCAGAGGTCTGTCTGCTGTGCGCATTTTAAGAGGGAAAGTAAACAAGGGCAGGTTTTTGTTGGTGGTTTGAACAGTTGCCATTTCTTCGATGCAAGAACTGAATCCAAAAAGTCGGCTAGATTTTTATATTTTTTGTCTTTTTTTTTTCTGTTTGTTCACATTTTAATCCAAATATTTGCACCTGTATTACAAGTTTATAAAAGTTCATTTAGATCTCTTTTGTTTTTGGTTAATTCCAGCTGGAAGCTCAATTCCAACAAACGAGAATGAACTTCAGAAGAAACATTAATCAGAATCACTTACCACCGCGGTGTTACACTCTGAAAATCAAATTGGAAAAATACCAGTATTTATGCAGCGTTGGTTTAATGGATGGCTTTGTTATTTCATTGTCTAACTATCTCCATTTTAATACAAGATATCCACAGTCATGATGATAATTGTTTTATCACTCGTGCACAAGACTGTCACGTCTCATAGTGGGTAGATAGAGCTGCTTCTGAAACGCTCTTTCTCGCTGTTTGAATAAAAAAAACCAAAAAACATCTGTGCCACATTACCATGATTGACAGTAAAGTATGTGTAAATAACCGGGGAAATTTTGTACATTTATTTCCATTCCAAGCTCTGATATTTAACAAATATTAAGAAGGATCGCTATTGACGTTTGTAGTAGATGAATTGAGATCAATGGGCTCCATTGACTTTCTTTATATTTATAGCCCACTCAGTGTTTAGATGAGAAATAACTTTGATTTCAGTAAGCTGATCTTTGCAAGTCGCTCTCAGTGTTTTCATTCTTGGATCCATAACATTGCTGCTGACTGTCTCCACTCACTTCCACCCTACAACATACTTGAAATTCAATAAGTGTTTACACCAGACACTCCGTTTCAATTGCACAGTGCTTAGCATAATAAGCTAATTAAAGGTACTTCACTCATGATGATAACATTTTTAGATTAAGGCACAATAAAAAAGCACTGTAGTCAATCTTCTTTATAGACTTTAATAATATTTATAACGTTCCCATTGCTTACATAAACTACAATTGCTTTCAATTTCATTATATTAATAAGGCTGCAGTACAGTAGGTTTGTATTAGAGTGGTGCAGTCCTCCACTCTCCATCTACACAAAACAGCCACACTGGGATTCATTTATCAAGGTCCACAGACATTTATACGGAAAACATTGTGAATGTTTCAACAGCAAAGTACATTATATTTACATTACGCCCTGTTTATTCCCGACCCTGGTTTGACTGAGTGTTTAATTGCCTCTATATGATAGAAATATTCAAGGACTATAATTAAAGGCTGCTTGTTGTTTTGGGAGTTTGGCCCACCTGTCAGCTTATGCAATATCTATTTAAGTCCTGACAGTCAATGCATCTACAGTAGATGAGTCGTTTGAGGATAAGACTGAAAAACTAAAAGCAAAGATCTGTTAGTCGACTCTCAACCCTGTTTAGGACAGTGCGCTCAGCGTCTGTGCCAATTGGTTGATTGATTCACAAATGTGCAGTTCCGTTTTTAAAAAGGCTCAGTCATTTCCTAAGACAGCTGCACATGCCACTCAAACAGGAGGTAATATTGCATTTTGGAAGGCGTTTTTCATTATTAATCCACATTTGCCGCTCGAGTGAGTATTTGGGGCAGCAGGACGGTGTATGTGGGATTGAGTCAAAATAAACTACAGTGCCTGTGTTCATGGTAATGAAGGGACATGTCACCCAGTGCAACTGTGTGGCTTTTTAATAGCTTTTGGACAAAAAAATGGAGCTCCGTGGCACCAAGGAAGAAGATCTATCAGGCTTTGGTTACACTAATACTCATTGGTAGGATACATTGATTGACATTATTGACAATAAGAAAAATGTAGCATACATAGAACATTATTCCATTTCACTCTTTGTATGAATGACCTGTCAGGTAAAGGTCGTCTTCACTATCTGACTGTATCCTAAAAGATGAACACAAGCTCTCAAAATGTCTGCGTGTTCCTTCAACTGCCAACAAGCTTCCCATTTTATGTCCCACTTGGAAATCTGCACCTTATGTTATAAATCACAAAGTACTGCTGTATGGAGAAGGCGATAATCCACTGAGACAGGAAGCAGGGTACAGGTTTCAGACGACTGGTGAGATCTGTTCAACATAAGGACATCAGACACAGATAATCTCCACGCTGATGTGCCATGTCAGAGATTAGAGTCTCATGCATCGTGCCAATGCATAGGCAGGGCGGTGTTATTTTTGAAACGACGGCGCTCTTGTGCTCCTGCTCTAGGAGTCAGGTTGCATTAGCCGATTTCAAGTACGTCAACAAGAGCCTCCAAATGAGCACTTTGTGTGAAAGTAGCCATATGTAGGCTCACAGGATATTTTCAACAGGTCTTTAGTAATATGCTGTTATTGATGTACACTAAAATCAGCTTTACTAGAGGAGTGTGAAGTGATTTACCAATGCATTACATCACCAACTGATTTACATGGCTGTCAGTAGTTAGTTTAGTTTGTTTAGCAAGCACTAACATTAGCTCTAGTCTGATGGGCATGAGTTCCCCAAAACCTCCAAAATTGGTCTTTGAGATGCTCAGAGGCTCTTTTTTTATATATATATTATGAAGCACCTTCAAAGGATTGAGCTGTTAGAGCTGTTTGCCAATGTGTGCTACTGGGTTTTAAGTCCAACACAACTCTTAACTATCAGCATAATGCAGGGAGTAAATCTGCAGCCCTGATGTATGTAAGGAGAGCAAAGGCACGATACCGCAGGTTAGCTGTCTGAGGATTTTTTTATGAATGTGATTATTAGATGTGAAGGACCTTGGTGCCTGAGCTCAAAAGCTGAATGATGTCTGATTCTCCTTCTGCCTGCGTCCAGCACAAATTAAGCCCTGCTTATGTCATCTACTCCTGCTTCTTAAAGCGAATATCCATACTTAAGCCACACCAGTATTTTCCATCTAGCTCTCTTTCAGATGGCAAAATAGAGCTATTCCACCCTTCCACTCTAACAATCTTTCTGCGTTTAGCCAGGGACACCACATGAGCCCCTTGGGGAGAAAATTGATCCCCTTGCTTGTAGCGTCATCTTGTCTTTCTCCACTGTCACTGAACAAATGCATCCTTTGAGCTTCCCCATTTTCTTGTCTTTAGAAGATATAAAACCGACTGTCAGACTTTTCTTTTTGTTTGTTTTTGTTTCTTCCCTTCTGTGTTGTCACCTTTTCGCGGCACGGTGTCAGGTGAACCTTTTGTCAAGCTCTCACCGCAAACCACTGCATCACTCCTCTCGGTTTGTAGAGGGCACAGAATCAGACAGAATTAAGACCGGTGCACTTGTCCTCCTGTTGTGAGGCAGATTATTAGAAAACCGGTAGCACAACACACTCACAACGAAGCTAATGTTGTCTTGTGCGTCGCCTTGAATCGGAAATGCCACAGCCTGTCAGGGAAGCTCTTGTCTCTGTCTTCCTCTTTGCTCCTTCTGATCTTGTCATACACTCCATCAGCATGACTTGGGGGTTTGTGTAACAAGCTTCTTCTCGTGGGTGGGCTCATTTCTCAGGCACCCCCAATGTCAACGCTGAAGGACAAAAAAAAATCTAATAAATACAAAGACACATATGCAAGGTCACTCCTTCTGATGGACAATCTGGAACGCAAATACTCATTTGGAAATGTGCCATGTGAGGGTGAGAAAACAAAGAGAAAAAAGAGACAAGCTGTAGCCACTTGATAGAAAACTCCTGCACGCCGATCTTACCCATTAAATTATTTGCAGCTCTACTGTCCTCTAGAGGAAAATGAAGCACATTACAAACTTATCTCCTCTGCAGTGTACTGTATGACAGCCCAAGGACGTTTGAAGAGGAGAGGAGAGGAGAGGAGGTGGGGACAGAGTGGCTGCACACTGAAAAATGACTCCTTCAGATTCCTTTATTTCTAAAGTTTTCATTCCATCTCTCATCCACCACCTTTTTTTTTTAGATGTCTCAAGTCTTTCAAGTGCTATAGCATTTCTACCAAAGACAGCACAATACAAGGTGAGATGTGTTGATACAAATTTTATAAGATACTGTATGTGCAGCATGACTCATTGATCACCTCAGTGTGACTGCAGACACTAAGCTTTGAAGTTCTCCTTTGATTTATCTGCTCCATCCATCCATCCATGTCTTACCATGTCTTGAATGTTCAAGCTTTATGACGCCCGTGTTTACACGAGCACAGAGCAGAGCTCGCTGACCTTTTGGAGAAGTTATTTTGCGACACGCAGAAGGTGGCAATCACTTACCTGTGGGAGTTAATGTTGTGTTTGCTGTCTGTGCAAGCCGCTCTGCGAATTTTAGAATCCTGTTGGCCCATTCCAATGCACGAAGAACGTAAAAAATTAATACAAATAATAAATAGATCTAAATAATTAATATATTTTGACTTTATGCTGATGCTAAAAACTGTAGGAGAGTGAAAAACAATTGAAATGCAGCATTATGAAAGCTGACATTTATGGCTGTCTGAAGTTGCTCCCTGAATAGTTGTAAAATGGCTCATCCGTTTAAATGAACTTTATACTGTTGGTTGACAATAAGCGTACTGTACATACAACGTACCGCTATTTGGAGTTAGTTGGTTACAGCGTGTTCTCGTGTCTTAAAGAGTTGCTCAACCTCTAAAGATTTTCAGCATTTACTCTCAAACGTTTTGACGTTGCAAGCCTAGATTTAATTAGATTTGTCCCTACGTCAGACTAAAGAGATACCCGTAGCAGTCACAGTCATGACAGTAATAAATGTGTCTGCAGCAGTCCTGTAACCTTTCGAGGAGAGTAGTCCTAAAAGCCTACTTTGAGAACAATGGCCTTGTAGATGTTCAAGGTTACAGCGGCGATGGGAGAAATAAAATCAGCCTTTGAACTGAGCCATGCAGGTTTTTAGAATGTTAATTCAGCTGCGTTAAAGCCACAAAATGCCTGTATGTGTGGTGTAGCATGTGCTTTGTGTGTAGCTCGTGGGAAGCACTGTTACACACTAACAGACTTAAACTTTATTACTGTGCTAATGTCCAGCCTCCTGTAATTGACAAGACCATACAGCCTTCAGTACGTATGATAATACTTCCATTTATGTGCCCGTAATGAAACGTGGCGTGGATTTGATGTGGTGTCTGGTGTGGATAATGCATCGAGACAGCTAAGAAAATTTAAATGCAAAATCACAAGTCCTGTCATTTCTTTTCATACATAATACTATAAAGGTTCAGTCACAGCATGTTCTATTTGGAGCAGTCATGAATATGAGATCCAAAATGACAAAGTTACAGCGCAACGTGATCTCTGCAGGTCACTGCAAAGGCGGCACGTGACGGATGCAGCAGCTGATGCAACTCAGTAGATAAATGAGGCAGGAAAGACGAAAAGAACTTAATTATTAGTGACACTAATACTCTGCTGACAGAGAAGACAGCAATCTGAAATTCATGTGCACTTCATACAGTTAACTTAACCAGACTGCGTCGTGTGCTTTGCTGCATCTGTGCGACACCCAACAGTGATGTCACAGTATACCGACCCGCCCTGGAGTACACTGTTACATCACCGCAGCGAGGTGAGAAGTTCAAGCACTGCAGATCAGCTAAGACAAGATTTTCAGAGGGTGTTAGGCAACTCTTAAATGCTTGGGGGGAAACATAAGGTCGATGCAGGAACGATCGATTTCGCAAAAATCATATCTCCTTGTTACAAAATGGTTAGCGCCTGAAACAGCACAAGTTATGGATTTCTTGGGTGTATTCATGTATTGAGTGTTTTTTTTTTTGCACTCACTGTTTGGATTGCAGACTTGAATGATGTCTTCATGTGGCTGCATTTTAATCAGTGTCTTCAGGAGGCTCCCCCATAGGTTAGGGACAAGCTGGAGTCAAGTGTGCAGTAATTTGCTCTATATAATCCTACACTTGTCATCGCAGTCTTGCTCTTGACTCTGAGCCTGGTTGAATCCCCACTGGCAGAGGTCAGCACCCTACTTTGCTATCTTGCAACTACACAAACCTCAAGTGAGTCATATTAAACCATAAAGAGCACATGTGTGGCATCTTCTGCAATAGCTTGGCTCCGAGAGCACTCCCACTCTCGTCTTTACAGATCTTTTCTTTTCATAACTTTGCATTAATACATTTTTTATATAGCTACAGTATATTTAAAATTCCCCTGACAGATCAGTGTATGAGACTTCACAGAACAATGCTCCTCACCGCCTCTGCCACAAAGACTTTCCCCTCTGCTCTCGTAGCTTTTGTAGCTTAGCAACAGCTTGGGTAAAGTGGCTCGGAGCTGGATGGATAGAGGAGGGAGGGAGGGTTAATGGACCAGCATGTAGAGTCTCTTGCTCCCACGTGCCTCCCATTGTTATTGTCTCTCTAATTTGACACAGTTTAATTGCGTAGTGGTGTCTTAATGATACATACATCATCCTGTCAGCGAGAAAATACAAATATGAGCATGGCCTTTAATACCGCTGACAGTTTATTGTTGGGAGAGGAGAGCTTTTGTTTGGCAATTGGGAGAGAAAAGTTGACTTTTCGTGCTGCAGAGGTGCAACCTGTAATTTCCCCGTGGCCTATTTAAATGTAGCTCACATGTCATTGTTTTTGTCACTGCTGCTAAATAGCACATGTCATTTGGGAGACTGGAAGACAAATACATTTGTTATATTTATAGTGTTAACCAGCATTTCCTGCTGCATTTTCAGGCAGACGCAGAGCTCCTTTAGGCACTCACCGGGTACAAAGCTGTATCTGTTAGACAGCCACTAGGTATCATGCTTTAACTTTCTCACTTCAGCTTCTGTGATATCTAAATTTGGTAATTTACTGCATGAGGAGTGAGAGAGAGGAAAAAAAATTACTTCTCTTATTGGGTGTCAAGGAGGAAAAAATAATTATCCAGCACCGCAGAGGCTCAGATCCAGCTCTCAGCAGTGCTACATCCTGCAATTTGCCATGTTTGCAGGTGAGGAGCCGCTCTGCTCTACAGGTGACAAAGGGCAACCAGCAGCTTTGTGTGTACCGGGGGGGGGGCATATGATCTACATTATCTGCAGGATAACAGTGAGGTTGGAAGCTGTGTTCACAGCATGGAGTCGGCGATGACTAAGATGGCAACAAATTGAGAGTAAAAATGTCTTTTTTTTTTTCTGTTTCTCTGTTCAGAAAACATCTGTTCATAGATCTGTCAAATCTTTCTACATGTTTTATTTTAACATTTTACCCAAAGATAGTTTTTTTCATTCACAATGTTTTATGGAAATATTGCATGTAATATGCATGTTTACTGGCTATAGCTCTGCTTGCATGAGAACAATGCCGTCCTCCTGTTTTGTACTATTTGGTTCAGTTCAAGATTCATTGAAGGATTCAAGGCGTTTTATTGTCATTTCAACCACATACACACAGTACACAGTGAAAGGAGACAGTGTTTCACCGAGAACTATGGTGCTACACAGAACGTAGAACACAGTGCACAGGACAGGACTACAATAAAGTGCACACACATTACAAAATACAAAAAAAAAAAAAGGGCTGCAGGATAAGTTTAGACAAAACAATGTGACGAGAAAAACAACAGACATGGTGTACAGACTAAGATGTGTGTGTGTGTGTGTGTTTTGTATGCATATGGCTACATATGAATATATACGGTATAGCTATGTACAGCTAGAGGTAGATATTAGATTAACAATTGAGTAGCAGCAGGTAAAAAAGGTGCAATGTGCATGAATATATGTGCAAGTTTACATTTGACTGTTTAATGATTTCCCATCCTGACAGTTCAATCAATACATCAGATTTCCCGCACTAACATGCAGTATGAGCCTGAGGACTTATCAGCAACACAGTAGTGAATTCACAGTACTCGCTGTATATTCAAATGTTTCATTTCTAGAATGCAGTGATTCAGTATTCAGTGTACTTCTTACCTAAAGGACCAGTGTGCAGGATGTCGTGTCATCTAGCAGTGCAGTTGCGAATGAAACACCCTCGCCTATGTTTAAAAATGTCTTAATCTGTATAATACTATAGCTGTCTGATAAATGCAGTGAAGTAAAAAGTATTAAGTAGCATAATGGAAGCATTAAGCTAAAACAAAGTACCCCAATAGCCTGTTTACATCCTGAGTTACGTTCCAGCGCTGCTCAGCTGTAAAATGTATGTATATCTCTGAAAGGATCTTGTTGTTTTGCACTTGTCTAACCAATCAAGACTCCTTTTTTCGAGTGCAGTCTTTGTCCCTCAGGATACTGTTTGTCTGCTTGTGTCTGGCAGGGATTCTGCTACCTGCAAATGGGATACAACAAATATTTTTTTGTGTTGTTGGTGGTCTGTTCATTTCTTTGTCCAGTACAAAAAAATAGGCAGAAACATGAGACACATGCAACATACGATAAATCACGTCATATTTAATGAAAACGTATTCTCACTGTTCAGAAGATCCAATGTGGGAAAAGTGTTTTTGCATCACACTGCCACTTCTCCAGCAGTGTGTGATCCCATTAATATATATATATATATTGATAATGTGTCTTGCAATTACATTCAGGCTCACCGCGTTCGCTCGACACAGCACAAATCTGGTCACTGAGCCGGAGCGTGGCCTTCGATCCTGCTCGCACGAGGCTGTAGAAGGCGGCGATGTGCCTCTCGAAAATTATTCAGTAAATCTTGAGTGTGTTGATAAGCTGCAAGATCAGCGGGAGATGAATCAAAGGCAACAGTACGGTCCATAGCTGTGCGTGAACATGGGCAGAAATCTGGCTGAAAGGGAAAGGTGTGTAAACACAGAAATCCACTTTAGTGTTCTGAGTGATTGTGCCCCCCAAAAAACACAAAAAGATATTCAGTTTTTCTCTTGAGATTGTTTATGAGTGTAGTGGCTTTTAATGTAACATCAAAAGACTCAACACTGTGTGGTTCTGTAAATCCAAAGACTTCCAGCATTCAATAAGACCAGAACATCATCTTTTTTGAATGCAGAACACACACTTATTATTCATTTATATGTATCAGGGCAGCAGGTAGTCTAGACTGTCTTTACCTACTTCCCAGAGTAAATCACATCCCCACTTGATGTTTCTCCTTCTTTCACTGGATCAATCCTTTTCAGTGTATCATCATCTGTGCTTCAGAGACATGAGAGTGTGAGGCAAAAGCTAGCACAGTGTGAAAAGTCAGCTGCATTAGCGTTTGGCAGCCCTGTATTACTTTAGAAAAGGTGTCCATCTTACCGCCCCATCTTTCTGGAGCAATCCTCACTTGACAATGCTTGAAAGATTCAGGATTTTCAGGATAGGACAGCGCGCAACGTTTGGTGTGGCAGAAGCTCACTACAGAGGAGCAGACCTGTGGGAACTGAGAATAATCAGTCTCAATTGTGAACAAAAGTACCTAAACCCACATGTTGTGTCCTATGTGTTTGAGAAAAAGTACATTTTTATCCTGCTGGATTGTCCAAATCTGTGTCTGCAATATTGGCCGTGAAGTATTCCCCCACTCCCAATGGGTTTATGACAGGGATAGTAAATGGAGAGGCATGCAGTATTTTTTTTTATATAAATGCTACAGAGGAAACCTGCAGTAATTTACACTCACCAGAGCTCGCATTGCCAGTGGGTGTGAAGTTTTCCATGGACCACATTTGTAAGAATGGCAAAAAGGTCAGTCTAACATTGCACTCCAAGGTGCACAAGGTACTTTTCAATCATGCTGATATGACTCCATGTATAAAGATATACATGCCCTCAAATGGTTGCCAAGGGGCTTTTCTGACTGTCCAGCAATGAGGTGATAAAAGAAAGCAGAGAGTACAGATAGTTTTGCCAAAGGCATCACAAGGAACTCTTTTTCTTTCCCTTTTTTTTTTTTAAAGCCATTTCCATCACCGCTTTTCACCCTGCTCAATGGTGCAGCAAAAACATTTATATCCATTTGAATAACTCGGAACCATTAAAAGAGGGAGGTGGGTGTAGGAGGGGGGAGGTACGTTTGAGATGCAGCCTGGTGTCTTGGCTAAAGGGGATGAAGTTGGATCGGAGGTGGTTATGTAGTGAATGCATTATGTCGAGTTCACTTCAATGGACAAATCGTTCACATATTTGCCTATAGCTGTTAGCTGAATCGATATAAGATACTAAACTAAAGCCTCAGAAATGGCTGATATGTGATAGTGTGGGTTTGGGTTTAATGGTGGACTAGATTTGATGGTTTACAGTTCCATCTGTGTCTAGGAAAACATCCCCAATGTGCTGAAGGCTTTAATCGCAGATCTGTAGCCTCCAAACTTCAGTCACAAAATAAGAACTTGAGACTTTGCAAACACAAAGAAATACAATAGAACAATAACCAAACATGGGCAACCGTTATTAAATGACTTGCGTCTTTCTCTGGCCAACTTGTCGTTAAGGATCTGAGACCGGACTTTCTATTCCAAAACGTGAGATTTGACTTGGACTTGCCTCAAAAGACTTGACCTCTGATGATTTCTGTCGGTGGTTAAGAAACATTGAGTGGCATAGCAAATATAGAATATGAGTAGCAGGTATGTGTTTTTAATATACGGTATAACCTCTAATTGTTGTAATCATAGCATGTGTCATATGGACATATTGACATTGCTTGATGCCAACAGTTTGAAAAAACACATGTATTTACAATTCAACCCAAAGCCTTCATCCCCTGCTCATCTCCACATATTCAAAAGTGTCTGTTCATTGGTCTATTTTTACCACTTCCTCCAGGCCACCGTTCAGTAAGCTGAATTTTATGTTAATAAATGCTGTTTGTCTTCCCCTTCACCCAACAAAAATACGTTAAGAGTGAGGGCAAAAGAGTGCACGCACACATTCTTTTATTCATAATGTACACACGGATTAGACAGCACTCTGCAGTCCCCTGCAGCTATCTGATGCTGTCGAATAAATTCTGCTTTTCTAAGGCTAGTTATCATGTGACAAGGAGATCCAGGCATGCCTTCCTTGCAAAAAAAAAAGCCTGAATATGACCGTTGGTTATAGTCTGGGGACTGTTATTGCCTGTCAGAGACACTGATAGGCTTTGATTGAATGCTACGGCCAAAAAAACACAATTACTGGTTCAAACTCTGAATGGATGCAGGAGAAACTGGTGTGGCAAACCTGAAGATATTTCTTGTAGAGCAGCAGCCCCATCTTCTGTCTCTGCTAGGAAAAAGCAATGCTATTTATCTTCATCACATGAACACAAACAGGACTGTCTGAGAATGAAGCAGGAAAAATGAGGGTTATTTTGGTGTCAGTTTGGTTTGCATATTCCATTAATCAATGGCTGATCGATACCGTGCGATTTCATGCAGGCTCTCTGACATGACTGCGAATCATATGTTTGCAGGTATTTGTGCAGATAGACAAAATCAGCCTAATGCGAGCTCTGTCACTCTCAGAAGTAATGCAGCATTATCTGAACGTGCCGTGGAATGATTCGCTGTGTTTACTCATCTGAGGTTTTGCGGTGACGACTGCTCAGTCTCCACAGAAATGCCAATAATTACTGAGCAGTTAAGCCAGGCCTGCATGTAGCATGAGGGCTTGATTACAGTGATTTGTTTAAATGCCTCAGCCTGAAACGCTCATGTTGTCGCTCTGCAAAGGACTTCTTGAATCTGTAAAACACAAGTTGTTTTTGAAACATGATACGATTACTGTAATCAATCATCGGTCTGTCAAACTTTATGTGAACTTTGCTTCAGGTTTATGGCAATTAAAAGTGCTTTAGAGCTGATGATAAGACAGGACAAGTGTAAACAGAAACACACTGGGACAAACTGATGCACATGCAAAGGGTAAATTATTGTAATAGCTTTTAATCCATAAGCAGAATTTCACTTGAATCACACTTGAAATCAAGCAGCCAGTAATGCACCATAGGGCACAGTCCATTATCCACACAGAGTCTTTGTGTTTTCTTGAGGTTTATTCATGCATGACCAACAAAAGGAGGAAGAAATCATGCTGCCTGTGAAACCACAGACACGTTCTGGTCCCATAACTGCCCGCCTATTTAAAACCTGGAGTACAACAAACCCTAACATAAGAACCAACTTAACACAATCTAAATGTAGTCTAAGAAAAAAAGATAATATAAGCAGTAAACAGAAAGTAAGAAATTATAGCATCAAATTAATAAATAGCTAGTATACACTTTTATTAATAGCACAATTAGTTGTATTAGTATTTGCATTATTAGTTGTTTTGTTGTAATAATAAGTCTCTAGGGTATTCCATGTACAGATATGCACACACAGGACCCACAGATATACAGTAAGTATGATCAAATGATTGTATGTAAAGTTATAGTTATACAACAAACCGTCTGAGAAAGTGCTATGCAGTGTTTTTTTTTCGCCTCGTTTCCATTTCTGATATCAAGACGGTCATTTAATAGAAGAATTCTCGATGTGAATGATTTGGAAATGAGTTTCCACATTCCAAACAGAAAGACAGAGAATGAAAGAAACGGCTCGTTCTGATGGATATTTGTTGCAGCGAGTGTGATGAGCTGAATACAAGATGTACTCGTCACATCGCTTTCCACTCGCTAAATTAACTGCTCGTTCATGTGAGGAGCTTCAGCTTGAAGGAGCAGCTCACGGTTATGGAGACATATAGTGGTTTGACATTGTAGGAAACATTAGAAAGTTTGTTGTACTTAAAGTTCCCATCATGCATCATCATCATGGGGCAAACTCTCCAATTTTACTCTGACTACTGAAAGAAGCTACCGCAGGTCCAGTTAGTGAAGTTCAATGGCGTAGAGACTATTAGCATCTGTCAGGTCTGGGACCACATCATCAAAGAGTCCTGCCTCAACAAAATGTCAGCCAGATTATCTCTTTCTCTCTCCCCCTCCCTGCGTGTGTGTGTGTGTGTGTGGGATTGATCTAGAAGACACATTCATATTTAATGACTGTCAGAACAGCAACTGTGTAAAAAAATCCCTTTTATGTCAGACTTTCTTTGTCTCAGTGTCGATGTGTTGTAGCATTTCAATATTGATTCAGTTATTCTAATTCAAACATGTAATTTAAATTATAATCACTCTACTGAAACCATGTGATTAAGCTTCTTCTTTTTTTTTCAAACGTGCAAAGGACACATCATATCCATCCTCTGCCTGCGTGGCACTCAGTCCCAGTTTCAGCATCAGCTAATCAGACCCTGTGGATCCATCCTTAGCCTCATCCAGTGGCCTGTTAGCTCATCACCATGGGAGATTCTCTGGTCTTTTCTCAAGCTGAAAGCCTCTTTTTTTTTTCTTTGCCTATGTCCTCCTCTGCTAACTTACCACTTTTTTTTTTAACAAGCAGCACATGCATAGCAGCTCAACAAGGAGCTCAGTTCAGACAAAGTTCAGTATGGACTGTGTAGAGTATCCACTTATCCATCATTAGCATGCCCCACTGGGTAATATGTATATTTATATGTATAACTTGAGTGATAGATTCTGGAGACAGTGACAATTAAAGCTGAGCAGACAAGAAGTACTTTGAATGTTATAAAAAGCTCTTTATTCTTCTTCTCTGTTCTGCTGTCCCAGAATCTGTGATACGGCAGTCAGCACATAATTATCAAGAACTCCGTGCCTGTTAATGTTTACAGTCTTCCACAGCGACAAACTGCAGCACAAAAAAAAAGCTTAGTCCACCAAGAAAGAGATATCATCTGCAACCAAGATGAGACACAGCCACTAATTGGCATTAACTTTCATCCAAATATAGATATGGACAGGATTACCCACACTCTTCCTCCACATGTGGTTAACATATGTCAAACATTTACAACATGGTGACAGCGTGTAGGTTTCTTCTAGTCAAACAACACCATATATGTCATTTTCTGTGCTATAGACCTCCACTGTTATCTAAAAACAGTTAAATACACATCACTTCTGTCATTACCGGGAGTTTTACTAAAGTATCATGGCATGTAAAAATGTACTGACGACAAGGAGGGGGTGCAGGGGTAGTGCGTATGTTGTGACGTCCTCCTCTGCACAGTGACTTACATCAGTCAGCGAGCTTGCTTTTGCACTCACCTGTCTGAAAGTCATTCTGCAAGTCTTGTGTAAAGTTGTCCACAATCTGCTCTGGGTTCAGCTTCTCTGCTTGTGTATTCTTAAAGCGTAGCCCGAGTAAATCTAGTTCCTTGCTCTCTTTGGGCTTGGGAGTCAGAGGGTAGGTCAGTCTTTCCGTGTTCTTTAATAGCAGTAAAAAAAACAAATATGGAACAATCCTAGCCTCATCTTTATAAATGTATCATGTATCGAATCCAGGAAGCACATGCAGGCATCAGGAAAGGCAGCACTGAGCTCGGGTCTGGCTCTATCAACATCAAAAAATGGATTGCAAGGCTATTTGTGGATGGAGGAGAAGCCAGGCGATGTGTTTACTGTCAATTTGAAGGAGTAATCTGCACAGTTCAGTAAGCGTTAAAATTCTCAGAAGCTGTTCCACTTTAACGAGAAGACAATGCTGGAGGAAATCTGAACTTCTTCTTTTTTTCTTTTTTTTTTTTCATGAAATGCACACGCTTAAAGATAACGAAGATTGCCACAAAGCTGTCTGAGAACAAACAACAAAAATATCTGATTCAGGCTCCAAAATAGTTTTATTAGTCAGACCCAAGTCTAGTGTAGTGTATATAGAAATATAATACTCATCCAAGATTGAGCTTGGCTGCAGCATCCATTGCACAGAATTCTCTTCTGTCTGTACCGGCTAGTGTTTATGGTTTGCTGAACATCAATAGCATTCCTGCAGAGGCTGCAGTTTTAAAATTCTAACCCGCTAGACTACGAAGAGGTCCCTGTCTCAGCTCCGTTTAACCCATTGTTTGAGCCTGAAGAGTAAGTACTGCAGGCCAGGTGGCTGCTGAAACCAGCCTGTAAAGAAAAAAATCATTGTTTCATAATTGCTGGCCATTATGTGTTCAGCTGGAGCACACTGTGAATGAGTTTCCACCCTCACAGCTTGGGTTCCTCTGAGAAGTTATGTTTTCAGTTTCAGGAAACTGTTTCTAAGTGAAATAAACTACATATTGTAAAGAGTGATTTATTATAACTACTAAAGCCTCTTAATCATAGTAGTTTTATTTTTTAAAGTCACGGGCTCATTGATTTGATGGACTGCACCTGTAGTTGGTGTGAAAGCTGTAGTTTGTTAACTTCCAGCCCACAGCGCTGGCCCTGAGAAATGTTAGCATGCTTTTACTCTGAAATAATATGGTGCTATTTCATATTTCGTCCATATTATGTGAGGATTTAATAATCAAATAACTTCACTGCTGAGGTCTGCACTCGGTGTAGCTGAGCTAGCATGTATATTATACTCAACACGAAGGAGGAAAAACAAATGCATATAAGAAATAGAAGATGGAGGAGGAAGATGATTCACTGTTTATTTACTAAAGTGCATATCATCATTTGTGTAGGAAATCAAAAGGATACATCTGTGCTTACCAGTCCCATCCTCCTCTCAGACTATTCACAGGTCAGCAGCTGAAAGTTACTGTTAAGAAGACATCATTTATTTAAAGACAGCTGCACCTGTGAAGAGCTCAAGGCTGGGTCGCTTCGTTGCATCCACCATATGGCATCTGCTCTGTATATGTCCTGTGTGGGCATTGTGGATGTATTCTGCTGTCCATATTCTGTCCTTTGAATCAAAAAGAAGAGTAATGAGGAGAAATCATAACGGCTTCAGACTGAATTCGTATCCTTGTCGTGCTAATAAAGGAGGTCGTACACAGACCGTTCAGTGACACAAACGTTAAAAGAAAAATGGTGATAACATTGGTCAGGCCGTCTCAGCACAGAGATCCACTCTCTAAATCTCAAATTCAGAGCATGATCCACAGTCACCAAATGGCCTCCCCAACACGTCGGCCCTGAGGCAGAACCCTCCCACCCTAGATTGCCTCTCTTCCATCCCTGAAAGCACCCATTCACTTCAAGTCCCATTCATTAGAGCAGATCATACCACCCCACGAGCCAGCCAGCCAGGTCTCTGAAAGGCCAAGGGAGCCATCCTGAGCATCCCCTCCTTCAGTTATTAGAACAAGACCTCACTCTGCAAAGGAGCGAGGGAGAGAGCAAAACCCATTACTCTTCCTCACCTAATCTTCATCAGGATTTTCCCCCTACACCTTCCTATTCTTCTGACAGCATGACTATCTGCGTGCAGTGTTTGGCAGGGAATTAGAAACCTCTGAGCCCACCTTTAAGTGCAAAAAAGGGAAAAGGAATTAACTGAGGTTCGGTATTATCAGCCTACATGCCATAGGTGGCTGTAAGTCTATCAGCCCCCAGGAAAACGACTTAATAACAGCCTCATTACGAGCATAGTCCATTACTGATAAGGGTCCCCCTGAGACTGTGCTAATTAAAAGCAAAGGGGAGTGTCAGAGTGGGCAAATTGGACACAGTCAGTGAAACTTTAAGTTTTCATGGCGAAACAAAAGCCTGACTAATCTGGCTGCCTCCTGTGTGTAAGGCTTTGTGTCTGCCCCGATGCACCTTACCGGGGTGCTTCAGGTGTTTCTTACTGCTGGTCATATTAAGATTTAAAAAGGGTGACTTTGCACAATGATCCTGCCAAATTAGATTTTTCTGTGTGTGTATGTGTGTGTGTGTGTGTGTGTGTGTGTGTATCAAAGGCACGTTTATGTGCAGGTGTAAATTTTTAAAACTGAGCTTGGATGTAGCTGCCCACTTGGTGGCAGAAGAGCTCTACTGTACAGCGCATAGACGTCTTTGTTGCTCTCTGACTGTGCAGGAAAAAAAAAAAGACTTCTGCTTCGGCGAAGTAGGAAGAGACACAGGAAATCAGTTGTAGATGTCATGAGTATCACACTGGTTCTTTACAGATTGACATACCCACTCTGCTGTTTTCACTATGTCAACTAAGTTTATGATGTATTGCAGGGGAAGACAATGAAGTGTTCCTATTGGGATTTCATGACAAGATGTTAGAAAACCAGAGAGGGAATGTTGCACTTGTACCTTGAATGACATCTTCTTTCCAGAGAGGTATTCTGCCCTAATGTGAGTGCTGGTGACTGGATCAGTGCGAATATACATGCACAGTATACCTTCCTAAATTGAGCCTAATGGCACATTCGAAGTAATGACTGTAATGTTATTTTAAGTCTTTTAGGACTTGAAGACCACACGAGTGCAGCTACAACATGATTGCAGCGATGGTGTGCTGTAGGGTTAAAAGTACGCAATTACTGGAAGGCACAAGTAATCTGTGTCATACGTTAAAAGCATTTTCATCACAGAGTAGCGCCCATTTAGGCCACTGTCACAAGGCAGGAGGAAATTATTTGGCTCACAGAAATGTCGGCCATCAACATTCCACATCTCCACTTCATAGGCGTCATATTCTTGTGGAAGTTATTCTTTATTGTTTTGGTATGTTTTATGTTGGGGCGACACAATGTTTCTGAAATTACTTTCATCCTTGGAAAAAAAAAAAGGAAGAATGAGTGACTGTCAGATAACATTGTGCTTCATGGTCCACGTGCATGTGGCATGTGGTCCTATTTGGATACAAACATGCATTCCTAATAGAACGGCTCGAGCGAGCAGAAAATAAATTTCCTGCTCTGTGCACTCCGGTTGTCTCTGGTTTCATCCTTATCCATTTCAATGCAGCTGCTAGTGCTGTCATTGATAGTAAGGGCAAGGACTGTTCATACACAAACCATTTCTCCTCTGGGAAGAATTGATTTAATGACAACATCCAGTGGCCGCAATCGATGGGGCAGAGGGAAAGGTACATTATGAGGAAAGGAAGACAGATAATGGAGGATCACAGAGCCATTTCCATCACACTAACTAGCATCCATGAACACTCCTCCCCTCCTTGTTCTAAAAGTACCCAATGGAACAGACAGGTCGTCTGAATTCATCTTATTTCCTTCTCTCAGTATCTTATCGTCACACCCCTTTACCTTTGACCCACTTGCTCCTCGCCACCCAGCAGAGTCACATCTGGGATCGCAGTAGCACGCGTTCGTAGATGATGATCATTCCAGTTTACAACCCCACTGTTTTACCCCATGTGGCTACTTAGATAGCTGCTGTAACTGTGACTGTGGATGGATATTAAGAGATGCTATTGTTTTTGCCTCCGCTCAATGTTACAATCAAGCAAGCAAGCACACTGCATTTAAGATCCAGCTGCTCGTTTAAAATCTTCTCAACTTTAGAAGTCTCTCTCTCTCTCTCCGTCTTTCTCTCATCTGCATAAGGACCACATCCACTCTGTGCACATCTGATGAGCTGTCTTATCAAACTGAGGAGGCTTAATTCTTCTCGCAGTGTAAAGATGCATTGTGGGTCTCACACCCACCGTGACATTGTTTATGAGCTACAAAAAGCTTCAGTTGCTTTTGTGATAATGAATGTCAATCTGCAGGGCTCGGATTTTGTTTTCACTCGTCCCAGATAACATGACTTTCTATTTTTACATCCTTTACGATGTTGCATATTTTTCTGTATTTTGTTTTGTTTTGTCTTTTCACTTCCGTATCCTCAGCTCACTCCTCGTACTAAAAAAAAAAAAATCATTGTGCAGTGTGATGAAAAATAGAATCAGTGACAAGCTGGGAATGATTCAAAGGAGAAAATAAAATCATGAATATACTACCAGTCCATCTTAAGGCAAATATAGATGTACAATTCAAATTAAAGGTGTCTATTTACTTCTTGCATGTCTGTGTATATATATATATAGTCTGACATGACCTGTCTTCACATGGGTTTGAGAAGTTATTTAACCGATAACACAGGTCTAGGAATTCTCACCTCAGGCAGGTCATTCTGAAGCTTGGGGGCCTTCACAGCTGAGGCCAGGTCAACCGCTGAACAGCCAACAGAGCGTTGCCAGAAAACCTGAGCTGCTCTGGAGCTCCTGATGGGTTCAAAGGTCTGAGATATAGCTTGAAGCAAGGCTTGGACGAGTCGTTGGATCAATCAATATAGTCTTGGCATCTAACTCTAAACCTGACAAGCAACCCATGTAATGTCAGGATAGCCAGAATGTGCTCCTGTGTCTTAGAGTTAGAATCCTTAACTGTTTTGGACACCTTTATTTGATGTGATTCATGGCTGGCAATCTTTTCAGCAACTGCCATCCTATTTGCATTCCCCAATTGCCTCTCTGTATAGTAGCTCTCTCGCAGTCAGACTTTCCGACGTGGGGTTCATATTGCATAGACAGAAGCTGGTGCATGCATTCTTGTAACGTAGGAAACAACATTTGATGTTTTGTGTTGGATGACAATGAATCGTCTCAGCCAATGGTTTGTTTGGGCATTTTATTACCTAGACCAATATGCATGGACTTGGTTTGACTTTGGAGGATTCTGCTCCTCAAAGTTCACATGCATTACCAACTTTCATTGCAAATGCAAGACTTAAGGTTGTCGAGATGAAGGTGTTGGATGAGAAGCCTCTTTTGGGGTGGAGTTCATGTCCTGCCACAAACCTGCAATTAACATTGGTCCTTTTTTAAACCATAAAATCTATCCCAACCAAATCTATCCCACATTAACCAAGTATCTCTAACCACAGTTTATTTTCCATGACCTTGAACCTTATCAATACCCTAGTTGTGTGCAGATACTATAGAAAGTTAAACAGTAGAACTGTCCAACATTGACATTCTTGTGCATACATTGATACACCCATTGCTCTTATTCTTATGCTATGCACTGCAATGCAATGCTATTATCCTTATGCACCGTGACAGAGTAGCTGCTCAAGGTGTGTTTGCTACCCCTCGTGGTGCATAATTTTTCCAGAATTTCAACAGTGTTCATGTACGTTTAGTTCGTAAACACAGTGTGTACTTTAATATAAATGATGTCCATATTTGTAAAGAGTATTGATTCTGAGGGGCCGTAAATGACCAATGGCTGTTGTTGTAGATGTTTTGTTCTGTTTACTAGTCCTCTATGAGACATCCACTGTAAACTTACCTTTCCATGCAAATCCCCTCCCATACTTCCAGTCACAGTGTTATAATTCACAGCAAGATTCCACTTCACCACGACTGAAAAGTCAGAGCTGTCATTTTTCAGCGGACAAGCAAAGTCCTTTATAATGACTTCACAGTATGTCTGTTTCTGTTTGATGAGTGAGACCTGCTCTGACTACCAGACTGCCTGCAGCTCTTCCTCCAGCCTGTTCATTTCTTGTTAAAAAATGGATGACTTCCGGGTGGTATAGTCACTTACTAAGTGTAATGGCCCTTAAGGTGAGCCACCACACTTTACTCTCAGTGAGGCCATGATGTATGGAGAGTTGGTAGTACAGGGGTGGTAATGTCTTGCATCTACTGAAAGAACAAGGGCCATCTCAGCATTCCACAAAATCAACACTCTGGTCCTCGGTTATACTTTTAAAAAAAGGGAAATGCATTTGAACACTGTTCTATTTGGAAAAGTGTAATTGGAACATGCAGCAGTCTACCTAATATGTAATTACATTTAAGTGCTTGTCAGAATGCATACAATCCATCATCTGTCTGTGCTTTCAGCCTTAATAACACCTAACAACACCCAACTGCTTCATTCAGTGTCACATAACTGAACTTTGGCTTTGCTGTCAGACAATGCAGAGCAGTGTTCCAAACTTTTCTCAAGTCCACTTGGCTAGTTAAAAGCTGCCATTGGCTGCTGCGGCTGTGTTTCTCCTCCCTTTATTCCCTAAGCACTGAGGAGCCCAGGTGTTGGCAGTGAGCAGCTTGCGTGGCAGCGAAGTGATATTTTGATGAGATGACAGTCAACTCGCTTTGCAATTCTGCCGTGCGGCGCAGCATTGTGGCCCCGGCACTCCGGTGGGACGAGCAGATCCATGGGTCTACACAGCTGGCATCGGCTCCTGCCAACTGCGGCAGCTCCTCATCACAGATGTTCATGCAGCCACCCCATTGGCAGCATCCAGCCCTTTTGTGCTGACCTTATTCAGGAGCACAGCTAGCCACGAATGAAAAGTGGAATGTTGCAGCCGTCGGTAAAGCTGTTAAAGAATTATACTGTAGTGTATGGGCGATTAGCTTGTTGGGGAAAATGTGAGTGAAGAGAACACCGACAACAACGTGATCCATTTGTCCCCACACTGCCCCATGCTAACACATTAGCATATGTCAAGCGTTAGTAGCCAAGGCAACTGGCAGGTGCCTGACCTTTTCCTAGTGAAGTTGTTAGTCCTTTCTCTGAAATGGTCCTCTCTGTGTGGGACTGTGATTATTTGAGCTACTGTGGACAAAATGATCAAACTGTCCAATAATATTTGAAGTGATTGCCCTAAATCGTTTCTTTTAAAATTTGCACGAGGCTGCATAGATAAAATTGTAGTGTTTCACAAGAAAAAAGCAAAGATGTGTCTTTGCAATCACATCTAATTAGAGCTCAATGTGGATCACACAGACGTACAAGCAAAGCATCTTACTGTGACAGCGGGGGGGGGGCCCTTTTCCTGCGTCCTCGCAGTCTTCGCCACATGTGCACTTTAAAATACGTTTTTCACGGCGTGACGCCTCGTGCTAATCACTTGACAACGAGAGGAGATTCATTTAAAAAATGTATCAGATGATGGCGTTACAGGATCTAGTATGAGTTAAACAGCTGTCATTTTCTTATTGTCGAAATCTTGTCATTTGCTTAAAATGGTTACAGAGATTTCAGAGGATACACGTACACCACCGCTACCTCTACAGTCAACACCACTATCCCCCTGCCACCCTCAACGCCTCCAATCTCATATGCACAGAGGCAGATGCAATTATTTTCATAGAGATAGAGGGAAATGTCATCAGGACTCTCCAAAAGCCTCCACATTCTGTCACCTTCTCTTCTTTTTTTTTTTCCCATTTCCATGATTCCCTTTATCAATTAAGTCTGCTCTCGAGATTGTCTCCGGCAATTTCATTACAGTCAATTAGCCTGGAGAGAGAGAATGAGACAGAGGAGAGCTTTCCAGTCAGTCAGTAAGTGAGAGAGAGAGCTGCAGACGAACAACATGAATCTCAGCCTCTGCATACCAAACAGTGACAGCAGGAGGTTGCTCGCCAAAAGGCCCTCAGACCCGCTGAGGACAGTCACCTCTCAAGTCTAATAATGTTTCTGAGACTCTCGGTGGAAACTGCGCAGACACACTACAGGGGCTTTGTGTCTACATATAAAGAAAGCTTGTGATAGACACACTGCTGACCGCAAATGTAGCAGCTATGAAATCCCCTCCTCTGTTGGATGGTGAAACACAAGCTTAAGTCAGCATTCAGACATGTGCAGTGGGAAGCAACACGGCTCAAGGGAGAACATTCATAAAACTAGTTTGTATGGAGACAGGTCTTTGTGATCCATCAGCAAAGCAGTATGTACTGCGTGGGGAAACGTTTATTTCCCATTAATTTGACTGCTGAGATGAAGAGGCGCTTAATAACTAAGTTACCAACTCGAGTTGTTACAGAAAAAGTTTATACTGCAGATGAAGAATGTGCTGTTGGTGTTGCCTACGATACGCTGTTAGCAGCTTCCCCTTTAAGCAATATGCAAGTGTAAGCTCGTGTAACGTTAGATACAGTAGGCGATGACCAATATAGACCACGGTGGGCCAAACTAGACACACAGAACGCCCAAATAACGCTGCACATTTCTCCCGAGTTGTCCTAAAACAGCACGTTAGTCTACCTCAACAGCTTTAGTGTCAAAACACATCAGCAGCAGCAGCGGCAGCAGATCAGATATGCTACTTCAAAGACCAGACAGAGAGAGAGAGAGAGAGAGAGCATGAAACAACCGAGGCCACACAAAACACGACAAAGTCAGCAGCACACTTTCCAAATCGACCTGGTTATTAAAAAAATATTTTCAAATTCACAATTTGAGCACAGTCCTCTGGTTGTTGTTGAAATCTTTTCCCTCGGAGGACATGTCATTTCCTAGGTATTTCGAGGTATTCCTCGTGGTACTTTAGAGTTTATTATTTCCTAAAAAAACAATAAAAAGTTACTAATGACTCACCCTGCTCTCAGGGCACATAGTTATTTTGCATCCAATGAAACATTTTCTCTAATATGACGCCGCCAGAGCAACACAGTTATGAAAGATTCTGAGGGTTCGAACATGGCCAGGTCTCTGATTGTTGTACAAAACCACAACTTTATAACTTTATTCAGGGATTTTGATGAAACTGGATCAGTTTTTATACAGAATACAGATTTGCTGGTTTTCCCTCTGATGTCTGCTTCAATTCTCTGTGATTTACAGTTTCCTAATAGACAGATGGCTTTAGTCTGAAGACTTGTTAAAGTAGCTAACCGTTAATAAACTGCTACTAACCGGGTACAGCAGCCAGGCCGGACCGGGTTCGAGCACAACCTCAGAGACCAACAGGGACTGATTTTAGCTTGGAAATCCACGCAGCTAACTGAACTCACTCAGTCCCGGGATGCCAGGAGCCAAACCCGACAAGAAAACTATCTTGGTAAGCTACTGTATTCTTTTTCAAACCAGCGACTGCTAGTTTCAGAGGCCGTGCTTGGTCCTGGGTCCGGCCAGGCTCACTGGAAGGTAGATGCTGACTGTTGCAATGTAACTATTCTGCTGGTTTGTACCATCGCCTATCATATATGTGTGGTACATCAGGTATAACCAGGACATTCCCTTTAATGACATCAAAACATATGGACAAGCTGCAGCTGGCTAACTCTTCTGCAGCAGATCAGCCTGCCAGAACTCCTGGGACTCCACATGAGTTCTTGGGGAATAGCCATATGCCTGAATAAGCAGTTTACTGCAACATTACCTGTATTCTGTTTTTGTATCATGCTGCCCATGTGGTGGTTAGACCCGGTGGTGCTGTACTAAAGCCGGTCTTTATTATCGCTCTCAGAGTCTGGTTCTAAAAATCAGCAGTAACCGGTTTCTCTGCAGAGCAGCCTTCAGATGAAAATATCTTGATATGGCCTTAATTTCCAGTGAAATAAGACAATAATTGTTTTTTGTAAGTGGGAGGTTGGGATCAGTGTAGGAGCAGGAAGGGTTTGGTTATAAATATATTCTCTGTGCAAATTAAGATATTAAAAGCCACATTACAGGAGTCAAGGCAGCAGAGATTTTCTCTGTATCCGACTGATTTTGAGGTTGTTTTTTCTGCATGAAAACCAATTTAACTTATTTCTGGTATAATTAATTCAAACAAAACCAATCTTTTAAAAATGTGCATAAATTGCTAATAAAATCACTGTAAAATGATTTTGTTACATTCATGGCCTTGTCAACACATTCATTTGCAGAATGATGATAAGGTACAGTGCACATATAAAATAAATTGCCTTCTTTTGCCATATTTTGCTATGCTTCTTGTTAATAGCATTCTTTTCGTATTTCTCAAGGAAACTGTGGGTGGTAGACTGCTGAATCGTGCTGCTTCTCACCCACACAACAATAACAGGAGTAACATATGACTCTATTGAAAAAAGTATGTGAAACCTGGATGTTCGCACCACTGTTACTTCCATGACGTCAACATGCTACATGGAGTGTCACTGAAGCTAGGTCTTTGCACAAACACAGCATCTTAAGGTAAAGAAGTTGACATAAATCATGCTTACGTTCAAGTTTCCTCATACATCATAGATGATCGGATTAGATTTCATAGCACCTTGCTGCATTGGTTTGCATATCAAATATATTTTCATGAAACCACTACATCTCCTTAATGTTTTAAGATATGGTGTTAATACCCCACATGAGTGATATGAAGACAGGAGTGCTGACATAGAAATATTCACTTCTTCATGCATTAATCTGATTAATGACGTGCTATATTTTATTCACTGCAATTACAAAATGATGTACAGTGCTGAAGAAAATGCCAGCAGGGGACAGTAAACAGAACAGCGGAGAGTAAAGAGAGAGAACCTCTGGGAGCTATTGCATTGAGTTAGGGCGGTTAGCTTGCCAGCTACAGCAGTTCACCAACTAGCCCTCTGAGTAGTCCTTATGTCACCAAGCTTTTCAAACCAAATATTTCAAGGCATGAAGATTTATTTCACTGTAATATTTTCTCATGTGACCAGGTCTTAATTGAGATTTTACCGTATTTGATTTAAGGATCTTTTAATATTTTTGTGAGGTCATGCAGTCAAACAAAACAAAAAATGCAGGATTTTGTCTCTCTGGTTTGTTCATCATGTTAAAACAGAATCTTGGAAAACATTTTCCACAACACAAGAACTGATGTGATGTGACAACCCCATTTGCCCTCATGTCTGCAGGCCAAGCTGACACGCTTACCATAATTTCATAGTAAAGTTTAGTGTGTCCACTTGGAGTCGTTTGGAGCGCCAGCATCATCTGTATCCGCTCAGAATGAATACTGATTCATCAGAGTAGGGGCTTGATTGTTTGGCAGACTCTTGCTCTCGCTCTCTCGCTCCTGGAAATGTCCACTTCAGAGCTCACTGTTTGTCCATATGCGCCACGCTCTACAGGTAGGCTGTGGTTTGATTTCTGAAATTAGTCACACCTGTGCATTTTTTTTCATAGCTTTGCTGGAGGCAAATTTGTTTTGAAAGGACCTGCAAACAAACCAGCATCTTCAGAGAGTGTGCAGGGCGAGATATTTTGTGTGAATTTCCACTCACTTATCTGAACAACTGTGAAATCACAGAAGTTGCTCATGCTCGTCCTTCACAGCTATTGAATGTGGATAGCCATTTCTCTAATAAGTAATGCAGAACTAAGTGAATCCTTCAGAACCAGTTTGACAGCAGCAGCAGCTGCTTAAAAAGATGGCCAAAAGTTTTCATGGATATGCTTCTCTTACTGAGCCGAGCTAACAAACCAAGCTATTAGCGTTTGAGGTCTTTTCAAAGGGTCAACATATCGAGTGCAACTCTAGAAAGAATTGCTATGGAAATTGAAATGGCAGAGGATCAATTCTTTGTGTTGGATGAAAATTATTTTGTCACAATTTAGTGCAGATCTTGCCTGTTTGAGGCATTTGCAAATGGAATGGAGCCCAGCAGTGTGTTTACATCAACCAGCAGCGTTGTATGCTCCTTTGCCCCCTCTCCTCTTAGCATTTCTGCAAAGGTGTCAGTCTGTTGGGTCTGAATAAAAGACAGAAAGAGTCAAAAGAGATGCGACAAGCTTTCCTCACCCCTCTACCACCCACCACCAACCACCATCACCACCACCACCACCCACTTGAGTTCTCTTTATGAATATCCACAGTGTTCTCTGTCTCTTCTTCCTGTGCTCACACAGATTATGCATCAAGTTTTTAATTGATCCCTCTGGGGTGGGATTCTCACAGTTGGGGGAGACTTAGGTACACAATGGTATGAACCTCGATCCTGTGATTTCTAAGCAAACACAACATTTTGAATACCTAGCTGCAGGCAGCAGTAATTGGTTTTGCATAGATACTTGTGCTTTCACATTGCGGAGACCTTCAGTGAAGGCTGGGATGTTATTTGAATAGTCTAAGTGCAGATGATGAGGGATGTGTTTAACATGTATACTTACCAAGTCATGCACAATCAGGTTTTTGGAGTAGTGTTTGAAGTATTTGTGCATATAAACTAGGATAGTAAGCAAATATGAATTTAGCAGTGAACAGAAAAAAACAAACAGCATCCAAATGCAGCACTTTGGTTTGTTTCTCTCCCTGACCTCCCACTCCATTGACAAAGCTTACCGCAAATGTCACACCACTACTTCTGAGTCATAACTCATATCTAAACACAGACATCATACACACACTGCTGCTGTGACCAGAACCCACTCTGTATACTGTAAATCAATCATAAGTTCAGACCTTGCATCATAATGATCAGATTCAAACTTTTCCTTCGGTATCCAGGTGACGCGGGGTGGGACCAAAATAACTTCAGTATTCAGACATTTCGTCAAGGTTCATCCTCAGTAACTTTGAGTTTTCACCAGATTTGTTGTGCAGCGTGGTGTAACGTTTGACTGATGTTGCACAGCTGTTGTGTTTACATGGTGATCTGATACAGGAGCTCAGCACTTTGCGCGACAGTTGACAGGCACTTCGAGCTGAATTTAGGAACCATCTCAAAAATGAATGCAAATAGGCCCAGATCGCTTTTAACTTTCTCTCACTAACCATGTCTGGATTTGGAGGGAATCAGGCATACCTGCACCGGGAACTGTGACAATATTAGAAACTTACAGGATAAGAACATCCATGTGTTGCGTATACATGTCACGTCCCAAATATGATCGAAATCATTCTAATGCTGGGGATTATATTTCAACTCATTTTCATCAAGATTTGTCTAAAAGGGAAAGACTCTGAGTTCCTATTCATTTCCTCATCATGTTCTGTGATCTGTCTACAGGGTGTGCAGAGGGGTTATTGGTAGGTGAGTATGTATGCCGTCTTTCCTGAGCATGACTCATCATAGGAGCCTTTAAACTCTCTCTATCCTTCTGGGGTATTAGATGTCCTCATCCTTGTCCCCGGACTCTTTGAGAGCAGATGATCCTCATTAATTTTGCCCGGATGGAGGGCATGTGTCTTTGCAGCCTCTCCTGTCCTCACACTGAGAAACCCAATCTGACAAATCCTCTTATAAAGATATCATTCTCCCACCATCCCATCTCGGCCCTGTCCTCATCAGATATCGATGCTGATTTGTCCTTCCTTATTTGCACACAACGTTGATCAGATGAAGGCGGCGGTGAAACTAGGACAGACAGGCGGTGCGGATGAGTTGTAATAAACGATGAATATCCTCTTCCCAGCATTACTGCTGACACATGAGGTATGGCAATCACAGTGAATACTGTCTCGCCGGCATGCAGATGAAGGGTCAGGTTGCCATCCCATCAACTACAATAATTGAACTGTCGCCCAAAGGTGCCAGATTTCCCAGTTATCTTCTGTATTGCCCTTTCTTGCATATTCCATGAAATTTTCATCGGCTCAAGCCGTGGAATTATTTCCTGTTTTCATTTACTCAGGTAACTTGAATGCCGTCGAAGACTTCGCTGACAGCGAACAAGATCCACGGCCATGTTTTATCAGATAAAAGCCACATCTTGATGAAAAGGAGATCAGGAACTCAACCTTTAAAATGTGAGCGAATGACAACCCACCTGTTTTTTAAGTCACTTTCTTCCGTTTAAACCCAACTCCGCTGCTCAGTTGCTGATGCCTCACACAGATCACAGCTGTTCTATACCGTAGGCTCGGAGCGTGGATGACACCTCAAGGTAACCGTTTCACTAGCTGCTGCTGTGGTAGATCAATTTAGTGTGATAACATCATGATGCAAAAGCAGAATCTGAATTCGCCTGGAAAATATTCAGTGTCAAGGATTTTTTATTTCTGTTCAGCCAAGAGGGAGTCGGTGTAGCTGCTCCATCCTCCTGTATGTACTACACGCTGTATCCTTGGATAAACACATTTCTAATAGTGCGGTTGTAAAACTGTACTGTGCACCTGTGATCTCATTAATCTCAGAGAAAAAAAAAAGAATACCCTCATTGGGGAAAACCAACAGGTTTGTAATGCTGTTGCTCAGAGGGCTTTTGTTTAGCAGCTTCAACATTCGGGTAATTTCCTTTCACTTAAAGAACATAGTGACTTTTCACATCTTCTGAACAGATTTATTTTTGCAGTGTGTACTGAAGTCAGCGGTCAAGCCCGCTGCAACTTTCTATTTCCCCCAAACGTGTAGTTTTTGATTGAAAGCTGACTCCTCTTCCGAGAAGCTAAACATGCAAAAAAAAAAAAAAATCTTATTTCAAGTGAAGATCAAAAACCTTGACGAAGTAGGAGGCTTTTTTCAGTCCAGACCAACTTCAGAGCTGCTGAAAGTTATTTAAAATAAATGTCTGGATATATTTATGTATTTTACTGTGTATACAATATACTTGATATGCAGAATAAGTTTAGAATCTACATTATAAGTTCCAAATATTGGACTGGGTCACAGATTGCTTAGGGGAATAAACAATACACTCCTTAAATATATCTACAACATTTACATTTTAATAATATTACATATTGGTGTTCATATATATATACATATATAAGTTCATGTTGAGAATTAAACCTAACTGCAAAATATTAAACATGAATATATCTAACTTTTCTACAGATATGTAAGTCTGCCAGAAAACATCAGAGATTTGACTTTTGCACAAATGCTGTCAAACGTTTGAGCACACAATAAAATGGATTTTATTTTATCTCAGTGCACATTCACTCGAGACTGCAGAGAGAAAGAAACAAAACAAAATCAAGGTTAACTTCAAAACATCTATTCTTCCCTAATATTGGTGATGTGAGAATAAACCTTGGGATTTCACTCTGCAAAAAGGCTTTAATAAAATGTGAATGCTTCGAAGCAAGGTAGGCAACATTTGTGTGCTCCCATTCATCCTAAAACGTATAACTCAGTGCGCTTTGATATTAGTCTCTCTGAAGGATAGAATAGACAACTTCATTATCACAGTCTCATAGAAATCACTCAAGGAAAATAATGCCTTAAAGATGTGATATCAATTAGTTGGGAACTGTGGAAAGGAGTCAGAACAATTGCTGTATGCAAAGAGAAGGCGGCGAGACGAGGAGCACAAGGTAAACACCCACATGGAGAGCTCTTATACCATCAGAGGGTGTTTGAAAGGTGCAGCATCACCTGAGTTCATCACCGAATTTGACCACAATTACAGGTCAGGTAAACATCTAGACGTGGCGGTGGGCAGATTAACACACAGAGAGGCCGGGGGAGAGGCAAAAGAGCGATAATTAAACAGAAAGAAATATGCTGTCGTATAAACATGTAATAAGTCATTTTAATGTCCGCGGGCAGCAGTTTTCCTGACATCCCCCAGCTCTCTGCTTATTTCCATTAATCCTCAGCCCTCAGCCCTGAAAAAAACAAAAACATCCAGGATGCTTCAACTGCCATCTGCTCAGATTGGCTAATAAAAGCAACACCATCAAAATGTTAAATTATGTCTTTTTTATGATTATGATGGGAGACTGTAATCATTGCTGTAGACAGCCCTCTGGTGGACTCTTACTATTATGTTCTCTCCCTGTCTATCTCCTTGTCCACCATTTTCTTTCTTGAGGAAATTGAGACGTTGTAAATTTCATTACGGAGCCCTCTTGTTGGTTTTTGCCGTGAGACCATCTGCCGCAGTTAAAAGCTGATGAACAGTTTTATCAACTGCAAGAACTGGTTCACCTCTTAATGTAGATGCTGATGTGAAGTAGATAATACACTCCTGCCGGAAGTTTTTTTTAAAGGGATACACTGCAAGGACTACATTCAGGAGTGATATATGCCCGCAGTCCATCATTAAAAGAATTCAAAACTTGGCCGGGTCCCAAGGCTGGGCAATGTGTCTCCATGGCGCCCAGCAGAGTCGCCCACATTACCCCAGTCAGAGTGGAAGATGGATGCGAGCGCCACAGAGCTCACTGTCATACCGGTTGACCAAGGAGGAGGAGGAGGATGTTGGGGGTCAGCCCAGGTCTGGGCTGCCCACAGCTTTTGTATGTCTGTCTCATTTCACAATTCATCAGCAGAGCGTGACTGTCAGGCGAGCCTTCAGCTCCAGCGATCCATCAGGACCTGTCACCCAGCCATCACAACTGAGAGATGAGGCCCCAGCATTCGAATTCCATTAGCCCCATCAGCCCCGGCTATACCGGCAAGCAGCCCAGTCAGCCAGCCAGCACCTTGTTCAGGACTCAAGGAGATAATAAAACTGTATCAGCAAATCAGAAACAGCTCCCGTCTCCCTCCAAATGCTGCCACTCCCTCCGACTTCCCGTGGGATATGCTGCTGTATTAAAGCTGCAATGACTGACATTACTTTTCTTTTCTGCCCTTTCACATTTCCTCTCCCAAATGAAATATTTCTGCTTCTTCCAACTCTTTCACGCCTCCATCTAACATCAATGCTTTTCTTCAGATCTGTGGAAAGAAAGTCAGAAAAGAGGTGAGTTAAGGATTTGTAATCACGGGGATGCACAGACATCAACAGATAACTGTCAGCTGCACTTTGACTCTGAGTCTGCGATGATGAGTTGCCTCTTCTTTCCGAGATGTAATGAGCAAATTTTCTGTAATCACCAACACATATGAGTGTACTGTGAGCTCTGTGCTATCATAATGGTGGTATTACAGCAAGAGACTGGCTGACACTATTCTGTGAAGACAGATGTGGATTTCTCTGTATTAAAATCAAACCAGCATTTTATTTTAAACACGAATTAACACTGCATGGTTTGATGCAGTGGGCCTAAAATTTCAGGTGGAAAAGTTGTATAAGTAACAGACCTAAGAGATTCATTGGATCTGAGACAGGCCCTCTAGGTACAAGGTAACAGGCACAAGGCCTGAAGTAATCAACGAACCAGCAGCTAGGTGAAGGTTAAGGCACAAAGATGAGCTTTCAGTTTGGATTTAAAGGCCTCAACAGAGTCAGACTGTCAGCAGAGATGTTGTTCCAGAAGAAGGGGGCACGGTAGGAAAAGACCTTATTCCTGTAAGGTGAAGGCTGCGTGCTTTCAGCAGGCTGGCGCTGCCCCAGTTATCAACAAAACCAAATCCCTGTTTGCTACAATAATAAGGCAGCCAGCGATTGAGTGAAGTAAGATTAGCTGCCATGTTAGAAGCTCTGGCTGTAAGTATGCAGTCAGGAGTCCCCTATTACTATTGTCCATTGTTTAACCCTGTCAGTGGTGAGGCATGCAGGCCAACAGGACCACCAAAGGCGGTTGGGAGGGATATTTTCAGAACAGGCCACACAACCGGTTGCACAACCTTTCCACATCACTGAAGGGAGCAAAACTCGGCGTGAGCTGATGGTAAAAGACGATGTTAGCACTATCACTAACAGGCCTGCTATCAAGCCTGTGACTGAAGCTATCTGGAGTGCCTGTGGCATCTAAGGTAACGTTAGCAGAGATGATCTAACAGCGCTACAAGAGGCACCCTATCTGCAGGCAGAACAGACAGAACACAAATCATTGTAGCACAGTTAGCAAGGTTGTGTGACATGGATGGATAGAGGCTAAGCTGGTAGTTTAGGCTGGCCAAGTTAACGGGGCACCAACGGAGACTAAAGTATACCAAACACAAGAAATAAACTCTTACTGAGGACAAATGAAACTCACAATTCAAACATGACTTTGGTTATTATGTGACTTTGGTCAACTTTGCTTTACTTTCTGATGTACATTGATCCGAGTATATGGCCTCCCATTTTGCCAACAATACCCAGAGTGACAGGATTATGTCCCGTCACGCCGCCTTCTTTTTCTTTAGCCAAACTCCGGTATTTTCAGAGAACGCTAGTTTCTTTTAGTAGGTATAGAAGATGAGCAATGTTGTCTCATCTCCAGCAGTGGCGTCATTGCCTTTCTCCTTAATCCTTCAGGCAGTCAATTTGTAGCCAGCGATGTGTGAAGCTCTATAATGATGGGTTATTGACCCGTTTGCTGTTTGGCAATGAGGACAGAGGCAAGCTGAAAAGATAGTTCCTGTTTTTCCATGTGATATTCAGATGGCTCTTTGGCGCTGAGGGTAATGTAACTGAAATTGATAGCTTGGTCGTCTGATAATGGCCATACAAATACAAAGCAACATGTTTCCAGCAGTAATGCTGATTGAAATGAGTGTATTGGTGTGCAATTCTGTCATCTTCTCTTAAATTTTGGGTTAAATCATCATCTCCCTCCAGTGTCATTGAAATAGACCATATTTTGTTAATTTTGATAATAATTATGAAGTAGTTCCTTTTAGCATGAAGCTGACTTTGTTAGTTTGGTAAAAATGCACAAAATGCAAATTTAAGTAATTTGCCCTGCTCATAATCATGAGACCGAATATGAAGATGCGTTTGGAGAATAGCTGGGAAGTCTGAGAAGAGTCAAAAAGTCATACTGCATTCCAGTCTTCCACAAAAAAGAAAGAAACACTATCAAAAGTTTGAGGTAAAGCAAGAAAATGTCTGGTTTCAAGACATTGCAAACACCATCAGGCACATTGGTTTACTACTACCATTGCATTTCATCTCCATTAGAGTTTCTCATTCACTTAAAAGATGGAAGCTTTTATTTATATGGTAGGGGATATAATTCTCGATACACAGTCAAGGACATGCTGACAGCTATAAAAGAAAAAAGAAAAAGTTTCCATTAACTGCTGCTAGCATCACAAAGAAGGGATGCACATGCAACACTCGTATCTCTATATGTCCATCTTCAGTCCTCTTGAATTAAATCCAACTTTATTTTTATTCATATTTACAGGAAAAAAATGACATTTGGGGCATGATCTCTCATCTTGAAGAAATTACATAATCTAGCTTTCGTAGAAAGCGAGGTTCTTTGCGACACTTTTTTTTTGTCTGCCTCTGTTTTTCTCTCTCTTTCTCTCTCTGTCTTCCTTTCCATCTCCTTCTGCTTCCCATGAGGTTCTAGTGGTTATCTATCTTGACATGAGGGAGGGGAAGCCTCAGGGTAACGCTTGACAGGGAGTCCTCTCCATGATTCCTGGCAGCTCTCTCCATTCCCCCGCTGTCACTGTAGGGGAATATAAGGGAGTCATAAAAGAATGCTGTCATGTCACTGTCACAAACACTATATGGAACCGAGACGTCCGGCACCAATGCTGACTGTGAGCTGCAGAGATGTGTTTTGTATGTATGTGTGTGTGTGAGTTCTCTATGTCGTTGTGTGTTCTGGTTAGGGCAGAGAAACTGTATTTCTGTGTTTCCCTGCCAGTTTGAGTTCCCATATAACAGGTTCTGGTCTAAACTTCCCACATAGTACCTTATTAAAATGATGTCATTTCATAACATTTTATAAATACATCTCTACTTTGCTCATTTTTAAGGACACTTCAGGTTCAATACAAGTTGAGCTTAATAATATCATATTTTTTCAGTAGAGATATTCCTGAAGAAAGTGTTGAGAGGGAACACAATGACATTGCATTAAATTGCCATTGAGCATGAAATAAGAGCAGACAGAAAATCAGACATGTTGTAAACAAACAATCATGTCACCAGACAAGAACACTGATAATGGACCATTCAGCAAAACCCTCAATTACATCCAATGCCAGCATTTTTAAAATTCTCATTTTCTGTATATGTGAATGCAACCCTTTCTCTTATGCTTATATACTGCTAATTTTCAACAGCAAATACATTTCGAAGATTAAATAACGCTGCTGTTATTTGAAAAATGATGAGAAAATCTTCTTAATTAATGTGTCTGATAGAAAAAATGTTAATGCTAAATATATCAGTAAAATATAGACTAATATATCTTTTCTTTTTTTTTTTTAAATATATGATCTCGCAATACGGAGATCATGGCTTAATGCAGAAAAAGTCAGCAGTGACTTGACTTATTATCAGCTTTTAACCAAAACCACAATCTTTCCCTAAACCTAACTAAAGTTCCTGTGCTGTCTAAATCTAACCACAGATGTGACTCAGGATGTGAACTCTCCTCTCAAGAGTCAAAGTCTGGAGCTCTTGCAGAAGCTATTGTCGTAGCTTCTACTTCAAGTTGCCATAACTTTTCAGCCTCTATCTATAGCCTGTGTACGTGCAATGTGAGGTCATAATCTGTGTGCATACCAGGCTGAAGCAACCGTTCAGCCTGACATCCACGCTGGATTCTTGGAACTAGAGCAGGAGGAACCTCATACCCACCAGATGTTTAGCCAGTGTGGCATGAACAGGGGGGAATACCTCATTTAGAGAAACTGCAGCTCTAAACAAGGCACGGTTAACAATCATCTTAAATTCAATTTGTTTTTCCAATACTTTATTTTTGATGGGTTGGTTCAGAAATATTAAAAAACGCTGTAATAAATCATCCATGTGACATAAATCAACATTATCAAAGCTAGGATGGTCCATAAAGTCCGGTAAATCAAAAATCATTTTTACACCCAGTGCCACGCTCGAATGACTCATCAATATTATTTGTCTCTTAGCTGAGAAGAAAACTATTACGGACGCTTCCCCTATTGTGTTACTAAGGGAACCCCTACGTTTAATTGAAATATGTTAGATAGACAGGTAAACTGGCCTTTGTCTGTCTCAGAGGCTGTGCTTGCTGATTTGATCTGAATCTTTGAGATATACCAAATATTTCAATATCACAGATGGGAATAGAAATTGCTGGGAAATGAATGTTGCATTATGAAATAAAAGTCCCCTGAAGTCCCCTTTAAAATTAAAAACAATTTATTTATTCATATTTTTTATTCATTTAGTATTGACTGAAATATCATCGGGTACTGTCGAGGATCTTTGACATCTGGTCGAGTCACTGTTGGTAAATCCAGTTTACTGCAGCTGGTTGCTAATCTGTATCTGCTTGTCGAGACCAATTAAACAGATCAAGATCATGCCAACATCACGGGAAACTCTCAAGCAAGCCGGTTCAATGGTTAATCATTATTTAACCTCATCATATTAAGAGAGGCTAAAGAAAGCCACCCTTAGTTAGCTCAGTGCCAAAACAAGTGGCCCATTGTGAGCCGGTGGACCTTGAGCATTCATGAATAAAATATAGCACGAGTGTGGTGATCATAGGCAGTGGCATTATGAAGCAGGCAGTCCACGTCACATGTGTACCATATGTTGTGTATGGATCTCTTTACATAATTTAATATTTGATTGAAATCAAAATTCTAACACAACCAGCTACGGGGTATTGATGAATTCCACAGTGGCTGCAGTCTGTGTAGACTTTCTGATTTACAGTTGGAGATCGTAATGAGACGCTGTTATGTAAATGTTGAACAAAGACACCATGCCTCGGGGATCTTTCTTTCATGTAACTGATTTAACAGTAATTACCATTGAATAGTGGAACAAAATGATCCGCTATTGGCAAAGCAGGGAAAGTGCAAATGTCATGGAGTATTAATATGTTAATCTGGTGATTTTGGAAATGAGAAGTGAGACGTTATCTGATTCCAAAACCAACAATTAAATCATACAGTGCACTGGTGTATTGTATACACATTTTTAGCAGCTTTTAATACTCTGAAAGATGTATTACATTGGGGAGATTTAACACCAGGAAACTGTATGAGATGTTCAAGTGTCACTGATTACTGCCTGTCGTAATTAAACCCTTTTAACCGCTGCCTTTTTTCCAACAGTAAGGTTCTTTTTTTCTTCAGGGCCCAACACTTGTTTCAATGATAAGGCAATAAACCCCAGCAACACATCCATCTGTCCTTACTCTTATGCACTTCGTCCCAATGACCTTTTGCAGCTCCGAGAGTTGTTACTTAGTGCAGGTGACTTTCCTCTGCATGGCTGCGTTCAGCGATCCATCGCCGCAGCAGCAGCAACAGCCCCTGATGACTTTCTGACATACAAGAAGTTCTTCATCTGCGAAATGGCCGCCTGTGTTGCTATGCACCTTGAATTTGTAATTCTGTCTGTGTCACCTTGACTTCCCCACCTTCACTCTGCAGATAGTCTAATAACTGTGTATAGGGGGCACTGTTTCATGTAAATGAGCTCCTGCTCTGATGCAAAGGGAGGTGCAGGACTGGTATCTATTAGGGGTGGGAAAGATACCTTACCAAGGAAGGAACATCAAATTCAATTAGCAACTGAGGCAGTGGTGGAGGTGTTGTGGATGTGTCTGGAGGGGACAAACGGTCCTGTGATCCATCGAGAAAGGCTCACCATGCCCAATCATGCTGTAACTTGTACAGGTCCGTATCTCTCATGCTGATGACATATTTTTTCTTTGATGTCTTCAAAAGAAACCCTAAAAATCCTGTTAGGCAAGAAATTTCAAATCGTTTTAAGTAACTTAGAGCAAAAATGTACAAGTACAGTTTCCAAAACCACAGAACGGGATAAACATGAAAGTTAGCTGTTGAATAGTGTAAGATACTGGGTTGTCATCAAGGAAAAGCCCTTTATTGACACTTCTGTCAGAGATCAAGCCAGTTCACTAACTTGGAAGAAGCTGCAATCAGCTCAGAAATGACCAGCATGATTATGATACACAACTTCGGGGTGTCAGGCGTCACCTTGGGCTGACTTTGTTTTTGGATCGATTGCAGAGAGATTGCACGTGACTTCATATTTTTAATTGAGCACCACTGTGACCTGGCTCACCCCACTGGAAATGCCAGGAGCCAGCAAAGCAGGGAGAAAGAAATAAATTGGGCCAAGGTTATGGTGAAAGGAGCATGTATTTAGCGTATTGAAAATGACAAGAGACACACAAAAAAAGACTTCCAAAAAGTGTCTCGGTGACTTCAAGTAATAAAAGATGGATGTTATGCACGTGGTGCCACAGAGCTTTGACAGTCTAAGATGGTTTCCTTGTCAAACAAGGATTGCTGTGTCTTTTTCTCCTCTAAAGCTCGAAATAAAAAGCCCAGTGCCGGGTATCAGTTGCAGTGCCCAGAGGTAGAAGCACTGTGGTTTATGCATTATTACTGCTGGGGACAGCGAGGCGAGCTTGTTATCTCGGCAACATGTGTGACCTCTCCCAGGAAATTCACCCTGTAATGACTACTGACGATGTGTATGTTTGGGGCATTGAAATGCATCCTTCATAGTTGCATGCATGCCAATTTATGGACAGGCTAAATGTTTTTTTTAACCCTCTTTCTCTCCCTCATTTAATACATAATGGGTTGACTTTATTGGTTTTGGGGGAATTTTAAGTCCTAATGAGTAATTTACTAATGAGTAATTTAGTGAGTTGGTAGCTTTAAATAACACCTTATGGTCGGATGTTTGGTGGAAGAAGATTGCTGCAATTTCCCGTCGTATATATTTAAACCCTCAGTGTTTTTAATAAATGCTTAGTTGAATCATATTTGCATACAATGCCCAGTCAAATTTAACATAGATACCTGTAGCTCATGATAATGCCCTTTTAATTGCACTGTCCTTGAAATGTTTTATTAGTCCTTGTCAAGCAGATAATCTCAGCAGCCATGATGTTGATATGCTCATGGTTACAACCACTATACAGTATAATGGCTCATTTGGCTCACATCATTTCCCATCTACTGAGATTAAATGCTTTTCCCGTGCAGTTAAATTTATATTTCTTAGGCTAGTGGCAAAGAAAACTGGCATATTGTGTGTCATGCTGCCTGAATTCGAGGAGGATATGGTTTGGAATTAAATATTAAATTTGTTTTTGAGTCTTCCTGTTGTGCCTGTGTACAAGAGTTGTTATTATATTCAGCCCGTTGTGTGAGTAATTTGGGAATACTTTACTTTTTACACTACAAAGGCAATGATATAACTTTTATTATGCATTTTCAGACTACAGACTATACCTCATACAATGAACTGTTGAATTCTGCTGAATATTCTAATTTTCTACATATGAACTTTCTAGTAACCTTTTAAAAAAAATCATACCGAAGGCCATTCCCAAACGGCGTATGGAGTTCCAGTGGATTATTTAAAGTTATTAATTCATTGCACCATTATCAGGCTTTCTCACAGCTTTAATTATAAGGACAGGTCCACAGGATAATACTCTGCCAGACGAAGAATAGAATCCATTCAGCAACTGAATGTGACCACATGGTGAGCTGAGTGAATGAGAACTGAAACACATAAATTAATCAAGTAGCCATTGTACATTTTTACATTTGTAAAGTGAAATGAAATTAACAAAGGTCAATCAAATGCTGCAATCAAGAAGAAGCAAAGTTTAAAGGCTCAGTTGTTAACATGCAGCAGTGTCATAGACTCTAACATACTAGCTGGCTTAAAAAAATACACTGAAATCATCTGTAGCATATGTTGCCATTTGTACACCCACAGTATGTTGGCTAGGCTTCATTCTAGCACTTTATTACCATGAGTAATAATAGCATTTAGACAACAGTGAACACTTTACCTTTAAAAGATGAAACATATCTCTTAGAAATTGGCATTATTGAGTTTGTCCTGGTGTACGGGGAAGAATGTGACTCTCAGAACCTTTCATTATGCTCCAGCAGTTTGTCCACCAGAACATCTCCACCAAGACTTTTGGATCAGTCCATGCTTGCATGGCATGTAATAACTGAGCTATGACTTTATGACTAGCAGATACTTACTGAATAAGAAAATATATTGTTTCCGCTCGGTTCTAATGAACATATTTTTTTTGTCAGACATCGGTCATTTTGTATCGAGCCAACCCAATTCAGCATCCTGACCTGTCTATTTCTTGTCAGCAAAAACTGGTTTTGGAATATGAACAGTGTAGCCTGTGGCTGAAACATCCCACGTTTGCATCACAGAGTTGATATTTCAATTTAGGATTTAACACAATAACAACAACACAATAAAAAACATCATCAGTAATTGTTTATTATCTCAAAATATGGCTTGCTATGAGTGCAACAGATAGATTTTCCCCATCTGCTGAGGGTTTGTGCCTCTTCACCCTATGTGCATTTTGGGCCGACATCAGACATACTGTCGGAGAGCGAGGATGGCTGTGCACCAGGATCTGCTGGCCATCCTCTGCCTCTCTGTCCATATCTGAGGGCAGATAGCTGGAAGAACACTCTGGGATTGTTGTGCTCTCTGTCTGGCCACCTCTTTCTCCTCTAGTGTCGTAGTCTATGTGTGTCACAGTTAGCGCCAAGTAGGGCTTGCTTCAAAGAGAAACCGTTGTGTTTATTTGCCAAATAGTTCAGAAATATTTCTTTTCAAGACGAGCAATTATGTAGCAAGTGTATTTACAGTGCAGCTCTGGCCCTCGAGCTCAAATAGTGAACAGAATAATTATACAGCAAATATTCAGTGGAGACTCAGCCGGCGAGGTAGCTTTCCTATCCAGCGTTTCTTTATGTTGTGAGTCTGTTCATTTCACTCCTGGTAACACAACAGTGCTATTGGCCTGGCAGTTGTTGCCCTTATAGAAGTGAAAGTCTAAGTGATGTTTTTGTTGCAGAGAGAATTTGTTTCAGTATCTTTGTTGGGAGATAGCAGACAAGTATAGACCATACAGTTAATGTTACCAATAACAGCAGGAGGAGAAATAATGGCTGTTGCCTTGTTGAACGGGAGTACCTGCACACAAGCTCTCTCCTCTAAATCGAGTTCAGTGAGTCTTACAGAGGATGCAGGAGACCTGTGACCTGCAGTGCAGCCTGGTATTAATCTTGTATTAATCCCCCCTCCCCTCTATATCTCTTTCTCTTTTAACCCTTTAGAGTTCCCTGGGAAACAAATGTAGATAGCAAAGTGGATGCGATCCATTAGGGCAGGATTTTATGCCACTACCTCATGGAAAGTGCCTCTTTAAATGAATTTGTTCTTGCTGTAGGACTTTTTTTTTCCTCATGCAAAAACTGACCTTTTTCCAAGCATATATATGTCTTTAGGTGCAGAGCTCAATTTTCCTTGCTCCACACAAAAATATCTCTTGAATGCTCACTCCTTGTCCCAGTTGCCTTTAAGAAAAGATTTCCAGGAGTTGGTCACGGGGACATGCGTAGCTCCTTTTGAGAGCACAGGTGTCATGCGATGGGAAACCACACAGACGCCCCGGGGGCAGCCACGACTTTCTCCTATCTGACACACTCAGACCTAATTCCTCTTCTGCTTAACGAGCCACTTGATCATCCTGCCAACTTGTGCAGCCAGATCAATTTGAGCAGAAACAGGGGGAAAAAAAAGCAAGGGTAACATTTCTCCATGCTGGAGATATTTGAAGCTGCTTATCAACAACAGGCAATAGTGTAAGACAGGTACTGCTGACCCCTGTGGCCCTTGTGCAATATGGTGGACTGTAGTATGAAATTAAAGCTTGTTGGTGGTGGGGTTGGGGAGGCAGGTTGTTCTGTAGTTGAGGAAGGTGTCACAAGCCATTTTGTTTTCATTTATGAACAATACAGAATGTGCAGCAGTCGCATTTTCTTTGACCACCAGGATTAGATATTCAAGAGGAAGCCTCACAATATTTGCATTTGCCAACATCGCTTTTCTCCATGTTTTTGTCTGCTTTGAAACATACACTTATTCATATTGTTGTTGGTAGGTCATACCTTTTTGACACAGTATAATTCTGCAATGTTGTGCCGCCATTTATGCTTTTAGCGCTGAGTCCTTGAATGCTCTCATATCCAGCTAGGAGCCATTCTGCTACTGAGTAAAATAAAATAAAAAAAGTCCAGCCTTGACACAAGCTTCTGCAATTCCGGTACAACTCTGCACATCAGCATTTAGCTTCTGTTCTACAAAACCAAGGTTAGCATCTCATTGGGAATCTCTGTGATTTATCAGAATATAGTGAAATCCAGTTGGGACTCAGATGCTTTGTTTGAACTTTAAACACTGAGACATGCATTAAGGTTTACCTGCTCTCGCTCCTTTGCAGGGATCTAAAGAGGGTCTCTCGAGATGCCACTTCTGGCACAATACCTAAAAAGGCATTTTTAATGAAGATTGATTTGATTTGCTCTTATAGCCAGCACTTTGCTTCACTTTACGAGGCAAGAACTGTGCCTGTGTGCAAGTCCCTGGTATTTGCCATTTTACTAAGAGGCCCGCCTGTGTTTGTCTTGTCAATTCCTGTTTGCTGAGTTAATTAATATGAAGGAGGTAGGTGAGAATGAATAGAGGCACAAGGATTATTGGGATTCATTTTGCATTACAAAACAGGGAGTTATCTGAAGCCTACAAATGCTGAGCAATTATGTAGCATATGTTGACTTCATTATTCTTTACCAATTCTTCTCCATTTTTAATGCAATTTTAAGATGGCCTAATTCATCCCATTGATAGCAACCTAATTTTCTATGTCCATGTGAGTATTTGACAGACATATCCCAAGGGAAAATTGCACCTTCAAACCTTTATGCCAAGGTCTTTTATAGGGGACTGCAGTGGTATTTGACTAGCCCTCATTACCCTGGCCTTATTTCTAAGACTAATGCCCCTTTACTGCTTTTAGCTCTTTTCCCTTCAACACCTGAAAGACCCTGTTTCTTTGGGGAAATTGCCACAATCTGCACTTAATAATTGAGTGTGTGAATGGTGACAAAGTCTCTTTTTCTCTTTTCTTTCTCAAGTGTTAGAACCATTTAAATGAGTATTCTAACAGTCCACAGTTCTTGAGCTACAACTCCTTCTCTGCTATTTTCCATGCCAAACTCGACTTAAGTGCCACTGTCACAAATATTTGAGTGGAACGTTTGGTTGTGCCTTTGTTGCAGTCACTCATGTTGGCTAGGACTATAGCTCTGTGTCAGGATAAGTCTCTCTCTCTCTGGTCTCCAATCCTGGACTCCTGTGTGCATGATCGACATCCTCCTTACCGACAGAGCTGATTCAAAAGAACAGCTTTAATTACTCTAACTGCTTTTTGATCAGGCCAGTGACTGTTTCATCATTTTTATGGTTAACTTGCACCGTGAAATGCTGTTCTCATGATGATAAGAATGTATAATAGTTCTCAGCAAGGATCAATACTTTCCCTGTGAGATTGCATTGCATGCCTCCATCTATCTGGATTGCTGTCTGAGAGCTTACTGTTCATTTCCCCCCGTCAATGCAAACCTTCTAATTATGCAGCATCTGCTTTATTTACTCATTGCTCTCAGTTTAAAAAAAGGTTAGATTGCACTTTAATACAGCTATTGCTTAGCAATCATCAGTGCCATTATCATGGAGGAGGGGGGTGTTCATATTGTTTATGAGTAAATGTCTTCAGATGGGAGGTGATTGTTGACAGATTTGTGGTTCGGATCAATCTGAGGAATCGAGGTACAATGTAAAGTTCATGTTCAGCTAGAGAGCTACGGATCAATGAAGTAATGACAGGAAATTGGTAGCAGCACTGTTGATGTATCAGACTAGTAATTATGTGCTTGTTTAACAGCAGGAACCTAGATTGGCAGCACTGAAAGTGCTCAGAGGTGTACTGTATGTATGCAATGATTTCTAGCAATGGCAGCCTATTCATGCCTGCCTGCCACTCAACTGAATGTTTGAATTCATGCTGAATCGGTTGATGGCACCAAACCTGAGCAACTGGACTTACTGGTAGAGTCACGATTCACAGATCTGCAGTCCAGATTCAACTCTTCTCCAAAAAACAAAAACTTGCACCACCTCTATAACAACCACGAACAAATAAGAAAAAGAACAAAAGGTCAAAAAGAAAATGTTTGACCTCAGAGGCAAAATCCTCTTTGAGATATAATAGTTAAGGAGAACATGAAGAAAAACCAAACAGAAAAGACACTCTGGCCACATTATATGAACAAATGTATTTTCAAGCAGTTATTTAAAGACCATTAAGAGACTGCAGAAGAGAGAGGTAACGGATGTAGCTTGAACTGTAACAGCTTGAGCAAACCAGACTCACCATTACAGCCACACTTCCTTTGGTATGAAGAATCAGGCCAGCCGGGTCGGTGAAACATGCCAGATGCCTGCATGTTGAACTTGACACCGTGATGCTCTATTAAGTTTAAGTCACATTGTTTTTATATTAATACTCAAAACTAGGGGGTTAAATGCTTCAGTATTAGTCGTTCTCTGCACCTTTTCTTATGTCCAGAATGAAATATTTCAACTATAGTGTGATAGTGTGAGTGAATCCGTCCGTCGCCACGTTAAATAAGTTGATTTAATTCTGTTAAATGTGTTTAGTCAGGACATTTCAGAAAGCATGTGGCACTTTGTTGGGAATCTCCTGAATCAAGGGCATTTGATTGAAATATAATTGTAATGAGTGCATGCATATGAATTATGCATTCTATGAATTATAATGAATCCCATAGCCATTGACAATGACAACAATCTGCCATTGTTTTGCTGATTACTGCTGCTGCTACCTCCTTGTTCTACCTAACACCAATCCCCCAGCATATTTGATGAAAAGGCTCACAGTCAGTTAAGCATTCAGTTTGCTTTAACAAACAAAACAAAACAAAAAAACATTTTTTAATCAGTATCATGAATAATTCACCCCTCGATGACTCTTGGATGTTTTTGTGATGGAGTTTATTTTACATTTTGTTCAGTTAATTCAATTAATAAGACTTCCTTTTATCAAATGATCAGGGTCAAAAACATGCATTACGCAGCTGTTCATATTTTGTAACTTTCAGTTAGTTTTATCAGATCAGTTTTTGCACGTGTAGAGCAGATCTGATGATCATACAGAATATGTATCTCAGCTCATCCAAGACATATTATCCCATAACCACAAATCTGCTACTACATAGCATCTTGGCTTTTTATGATCTGCACTGACTGGGCTGTGAATGCAGCTGAAATCGTTTGTGTGGAGCTCACCGCTGACAGAGAAGTGGGATTTAAATGTTTTGAGCTGTGTCTGGCTTGGGGGCAAAGACTAGAATTTGGGTGCAGGAGCTCAGCTTCTCTTTACAGACAAATTAGATAGTTTCAATACACTAGACTCTGTCTTTTGAAACCAGCAGCGTGGATGCGTGTATCAATATAACATAGATCAAGGTGATGGATTGACTGCAGCCTAAGCTGAGAGATAAATATTTAATATACGGTTCTTCTAGTTTGTCTCAGAATTCCCAAAGTGGAGTGAAGACACTCTTATTGTGGAATCGACTCTGCAGCTTTATTTGACCTCCACATGTTATTGCTTAGGGACCGAGAGACGCCAGCAGTCTTAGACGCTCATATTCAGATTGTATCCATTTGGCCAACAGAGAAATCGATGGACTTAAAAGTCTGGTGATGCACAGTTATTAATACGGAGTGGAATTATTCTATTGTAAGCAGCTAATAGATCAAAGGCCAAGGACAGCTCAGCACAGCGGTTTAAACTGATGAAAAGACGAGATCCCTGAATCACAGTAGCAAAACCGCACCGACCGTGCACACTTCCAGGAGGACGGGTAAGGAGTTAGAGGGTGGGCGGGTGAGGGGGTGGGGGTGCAGGTAAATCAAGAGAGGCTGGTGTGTGGATTTCCTAAACCAAACAAGTTGTTCCAAGCCGTGTGTAATTCACCCCACAGATGATGGGTTTTACAGCCTTTTCGCCTGTATTCTATCCAGTGGGGATCTGTAAATCTGTCAAGGAGAGAGTCAATTCCATTCCCCCTGCCGTAATCTCATTTGCCTCTGGTGCCAATGGTGCATCAAATGTCGTCGCTGGCTCCTGTGGTTGGGTGCAGTGCCTGTCTGCCGCACTGCCGAGTTGAGCCTGGGAGTAAATCCCACCTGTCCCACATGAGGTGCTCCATCAACCACAAAAATTCATTATCCCAGAATGTTTTAGAGGGCTAATGGAATCCTTATCTTTATTTTTCACCGGAAGAATTTAATTACATGCTGTAGTAAAGGTTCCCCTAGTTCATCAGCCCTACATGCATATCTGTCCCTTTTTTTTTTCAGGTCTCAGACTGTTAGTAAAGGATGTTCCTCAGCTGACGTCTGTGTTCTACAGTAGTGACTGTCAATCACAGAATGCAATCATATAACTGTTCCAACACGGGTTCTCTATATACAGCCTAACAGTGAGATAAGATGAAATGAAGTGAAGGCAGTTAGGAATGTCCTCGTCCTCCGCCTACACACCTTAGTGGACAACATTTGGCATTTCCCCGCAAATCTGTGCTGTGTTATTAAGAGACGGAGCCGGGCGTGCGTCACAATAATGTGTACAGTGGAAATTCAATCAGACTGGTTGCTTTTACTTTGTTCCTTTCAGCGTGGCAATTTTATAACAAGTTTGCCAGCACTCCCTCTGTTGTAATTGTTTGGGATTGTGCGTGTGTAAATGAGGGAGGATGCACGTCATATACAATCCGTAAAGGGTAAAAGAAAGCCAGAGAAGGGATGCAAATGAAACAGAATATTTACCGCTGTCATATTTTGTTTAGAGAGCGGCTATGCAGAGATACATTTCGTTTCCAAATTGTCTGGTAAAATATCTTTGATGACATTTTTTTTTTTAAGTGAAAGCTGCAAATGTTACAGTCGGAGCTCGTTAAAGCCGAGCGTTTCTATGCTCCACTGTCGAGGGTCCCGGTGATTAGGCAGAGAGCTAAAGAGGAGGCGTCGCTGTGGCTGAGGAACATTTCCTACCACATAATTTAAGGCCGCCAAGTTGCATTCAAATCCACACAAGTAACTGCAAGGTAATAATTACAGAGCGTTTTGCCAAATTGCGGTGACGTAAAATGAATAAAGGCTTGTAGCAGTCGAGGGTTGTTATTAGGATGAGTTATTGGAAAAATACGACACAGTTTTGTTCTTGTTGATTTATTTTTTAGTAACTGCATAGTTATTCCTGAAAAAGAATCCACATACATTTTGTTATGAACAATAAATGAAGTCAAATCATCTCCCCAGTTCACCCAAATGATTCAGTACCACAACCCCAATGTATTAAATCTTGGATCTCATTGTGTTGCTAAAAACCCTGAGTTATGTTCAACAGCAACAGATGCTAACTACAGTATGTTATAGGAAAGTCATAGGAGGAAATGGTGGCTATGGTTACCAAAGGAAAGCCAAAATTAATTGATTGAAGTGATTTTTCCTATAACATCAGTTGTACTTCGCACCCCTCACTATCTACCATGCTCAATAAATGCTCACTGCATTTCATTTTTTGGTTTGTGTTTTGGTTTTCAACCACAAACCATTCACCTCCATTCACGCTGATAGAGTGAAGCTGATGTGCGCATATCTGCCGCAAATTGTAGCTGATGTTGAAGAACCGACCCCCATGAACTACATCTTTGTAGATGAAGAATGGCACACTGTAAAACGCTTCAGCTCTTAGAAACAGACGTAAAATATTGTTTACAGTGTTTACTCCACTGAGGCGTAAAACATGATCTTTTGCGTACATATTACACTGGAGGAGTCACAGTTCTACTCTTCATGTAACCAGGGCAGACAAAGAATGGAGTGTGAAGAGGAGAGTGGTAGTGTGGGTGCAGGTATCAATTGAATTTTAAACACTGCAGTCCAAGTTTTCTACTTCAGGCACTGTGTGTTATATGAGTCCTGCTGAAGAGCTAATACATGGATTTTGGTTAGTTTACGCTCTTACAGTGGAATTGATGGGGCTCTTATGTAAATGTTTATTCATTTCTTCATACATATTTAACACACAGTATCTCACAGACTAATGATTCAATTCAGTTTTAGTGAAACAACAAGAAGAATGATGCGTCCGTGCTGTTTAGTGACTCTTTCAAAATTAGAAACACAATCTCGTCGCACAGGTGGAATATTACGTGTTGTGTTTATATATATATATATATATATAATCTGGATTTCAATAAAATTACACTGAATGACCTGACAGTGGCACTAAAGTTATGGGCTAACATTTGTTATTGCTGTGTCCCAAGAGGGACTGCATTATTTTCAGGGTACGGCATGTTGCCTTGTTAAGGAAATAAATTTAAGCTGTGAAGGTGTAAAAGGGTAACAGTTGGATAAGCTAGTGTTGATTTCTTTTTTTTTTTTTTCTTTCCTGCTGAAATGTCATTTGCAGCAGACTATGTTATTTCACACAGATGGCGTGTGAACACCCAAGGACACAGCACAGCACAGATAAATTTAGAGCCCATTAAAGATGACTAAAGAGAATACATTTAAAAGGGCTGAAGATAGCTGCCACGGCTAACCATAAACCACTATAGTATGTCAAAAGTAGAGAAGCCAGTCGGAAGGGGCAGTGAATCAGGCAATTACTGTAGCCTGTTGTTTTGTTTATCTTTCCTATAAAGACCTGCTGTCTATACTTAATCTCTGCTCGCCTCTTATTTATTTCCCAACACTTATATCAGCATATATAAGCGATACTGGAGTATTGTCTCAGCGCTGTTGCTCTCACCTTTGACCTCTTCATTGTGAAGATTTTCTGCTGGACCATTGTGCAGTACATGCAAGAGTAAAAGAGTAAAATCTTGTCTTGCAATAATTTTTGCATCTTGGTATGTCCCTGTCGTTTAATTATGGTTAATTTGACTTGTGCAATACTTTGAATATAGATAAAACAGTCTGAGAATATTAACTGTTGTTGTAGTTATATGTGTCAGTATAGACACAGCTTCACGTGTGACAGAAATGATAAAACATATTTGTTTTCTGGATGCTAATTCAATTACACAGAGTGCGCAGCTCTCGTATGTTTTTTTTTTAATGACAGCTATCAGCAGCAACCGAGCTCTTCTTTAATCAACTTTGGCTCCTTTGAAAGAAAATGCCACCAACCCAGGCGCTGCCCTTTCTCTTGTTTTGGTTCCATTGATAACATCTGCTAGCAATAAAACTGCACTTTCAGTTTGCACATCTAAATGTCAAGCAAGCCGGAGAGTCTTATACAGTGTTAATGCGCCAAAAAATATTGCAAGTTTTAATTTTAAGGTTATTGCTTTAAATTAAAACACACCATCTGGTCATTGACCAACAGATGAACGTGGGTGGCTTTGCAATATGGCTCTGAAACATACATTCAGTGATCAGTCTGTACATAAATAACAGCATTAAAGTGGCTGTTACTCATCTCAGGAAACAAAGTTCAAGCCTGGGCTTTGCAACAGATTGAATGAGATGAGATTGCAAGCACAGCAAACAAATCAACAAATCTACTTCAGGATATTAATTGTATTATACAGGATGATTCCTACTGACTTTGTGTCGCTTGAAGAAAAGAGATTGATGAGATTGACGTTTGTGGTCCAGACTGAAATATCTCAACAACACTTGGATTGCCAGAATTTGCTTGAGATATTCAAGGTTCTGAGAGCATAAATCCAGATGACTTTGGTCGTCTCATGTAGTGACCATTCCTGTCAGTCTCAGCTGCATTTCTAACAGCATCAGTTAGCATGATGACATTAGTATTTAGCTCAAAGCATCACTCTAGTACTAGCTCACAGAAGGTAGCCTGCTAGGTTTAATTTCTAAAATCATGACATGACTGCGACAATCTCCCTCACATTCCTGGCAAATTAAATATATAAATAATAAAAAGGTTGAAAGTAAGCTTCTGGTGTTGGCCCACTGGGGGAAAGTCTCCAAACTTCTATCCTGCAGGATACTATGGAAGGGCACAGGCACACACACACTTATAGTAAGGTACTACATATGTGCATCCGGACTGTCTACAAGGTGTCCGGGTGCCCTTCACTGCTTGGCTGAGCAAGAGGATTATTTCTGGTGGTGTTCAGGGGGAGTTATATGGTGGCAGCTGGCTGACACAGCAAAAAAAGTGGGGGAGGGATGACAATCTTTAAGTATTGTGGAGGGAGCATGATCCTCTCCGTATTAGAGATTTCAACATGTGATCAATCTTTTTGTTGAATTAAGATATTTGATTTCTTAACATTGCATACCAGAAAGTGTTTTGGTAATGACCTAACATGACCTCATGCATGATGCCACTAAAAATACGTATTAAATGATACAAAACCAAACGTCACTATACTTATGTCCTCATTTAAGCTAACAAATCAATTAACCTAAGACTTAAATGAGCCAGACTTTAACTCAAGCTGTGGCAGCTATTTTTTTTTTTAATTTTAAATAAAACATGAAGTAATATGTCATATTTTTAAAAATAATTACTACCACTTGTGGGTACAAGTCAGAGAGGATGTCTGTGAGAATGTATTGCACCATTAGGGTTCAGTTATAGATGCGTGTTGATTTAATGCCCCTTAACTAGAATACTTCCATTTTAATTAACCACTTAATCCCACAGAGCCCTATATCCAGCACCAAAAGATCTAACGTGCCGGAGAAACATCTGCCCCGACTCCACACTACAAAGCCATTGTGTCTGTTGGCAGGCTGAGGGGATCTGACACACTTGTGATTCTATTTCAGCACAATCCCTCACTCTCCCACTGCCCTGACAGGCCTCATCAACTAAGAGGCAGGTCTGAGGTTGGCATTTAATCTCAATGACCCCTCTGCCATGGCACAAGATGCAAGTAACACAGCAGCTGTATCATCTTTAGATAGGAGAGAAGAATTGATGGGTAACCTAGAAGTGTCCAGGTTTTGTGTGTGTATGCGTGTGTGTGGTCTAGCGCTGTTGCCACACTCCTACTATCACTGCATTGCCAGTTTTTCACCTGGCACTTGGTTTCCTTTTTATGTCCAGTGTTTGCAGAGGCTTCTAGGATTGTCACTGTTGTTTGAGTATATACTGTTTTACCCAGTTGTCACTAGTCGACCACAAATGCAACATTTGCAATAAAGGACAGTCCAGTGTGCAGAAACGTGCCATGAGGCAAACATTGAATCTATGACTTTGACCTACAGGTGTGAAGCTGTTGCAGCCTACTCAAGCTGCCACTTTATTTTTATTGTGCCTGCCTCCTCTTTTACTAGTAAAGTAAAAAAAAAAAAAGGCTATAACAGGCTGTGACAGATTATGGAGCTTTGAGTGGTCGGTAGATCAGGAAGGCACTATATAAATAGAAGTTACCATTTACCGTGATGTGGTAATGAAAAAAAAAAAAAGTGCAACATCATCCAAGCACTGCAACTGCAACTTTATCTTCCCTTTTCAGTGCCGATTTTTTGACTATGGATCAACCAATGATCTGATTTTCATGAAAGCAGCATGCCATGGGTCCAGGAAGAACCCAAGTGGATCCAAATCTGAATATAAAAAAATGAATTTTGATTTTGTTAAAATAGTAAAATAGGTCAATTGCTACACTGGTGTCGACGACACTGGTGAACTAAATTCATAACGCAAGCACAAACCTGACAGAACAGTCCATGTGCATGCAAACATCACGATAGAAACATCTTGGTGGAGGTCTGAGACTGGAGGGACTGAACTCCATGCGATCCCTGCATATGTTTCATTTACACACTCTGTTTTACTGTCAGTGCTTGACTAAGCAAAGGTGACTTTATGAGACTCCTATGCTGACGTTACATCATCTAACAGTAAACAAGGTAGCTGTTCCTGTGAAGTATTACACACTCTGTATTGGATCAAGAGGCAGTTAAGGTCCATTTGTCTTGTTTTGTTTTGATGGCACGTTGCATTCAGAGTTCATAATTTCTCTTGCAACTGGGCAGCAGGTTCCAGGGACGCCGACCCGGGCCTTAGTGAGTTGCTGCAGAAGATAAACAATCAAATACATCATGTGAGAGGAAGGCATTAATAGCACACTGTGTGTTATGTGAACTGCAGTCAAGGTCAAAAACCACACACTGCACCGGCATCGCAGCGGTATTTTATCAATCTGAGCTTAAAGCAGTACAAAACAGTGACACAGATTCAACAGGAACAAATGCTTGAAAACACACACACACTATATGTAGGTGTGTTTTTAATGTATTTGTCAACAGATAAAAAGCATCCTGTGAAGCCTCCATCGCTGGTGTATGAACAGTTAGTGTGTTATATCTAACACAGTATGACATACAGTCACACTGTATATAATCAAATGTCTTCATTTGTTTTGAACACACCTTTCTTTTTTATTATTTTTTTGGCCTTTTTAAGCTTTATTTTGATAGAGAGAGCTGAAGAGTGACAGGAAGATGAGGAGAGAGCGATGAGGAATGATATGCAGGAAAGAGCCACAGGTCGGATTCGAACCCTCGGCTTCCGCAGCGAGGACTGAGCCTTCGCACATCGGATGGCTGATATACGAACTGAGCTAAACGCCGCCCCTGAACACACCTTTCATTTTGAAAAAGAAAGAGAAAAAGACCTTCTGGTACAATATTATCTTATACAATATACTGAAATTCTTTCACACATTTCTTTTACAATAGGAGCAGTGGAAGCTTTTCAGTAGTTCGTACAGGCATAAAAGGCTTCTAATGCATTTCACTTGCATGTATGTCACGTCTTCATATCTTTATGTGAAAGCACCATCTCCAGCTATATGAGCACATTTTTGTGTAAAAACTGTTCAATAGTCTTTATAAGAGCTTTCAGTTGTGTATGATATCGTTTTTCTGTCGTGTGTTATGTGTGTGTGTGTGTGGGGAATGAGCTTGGTTTCATACCTGTATGCGAGAGGAAAAGTACATGTACATGCATAATTCTGAATAATGTCCCTAACGGCCCCTCGTACAGCAGCATTCACGTACATCAGGAGGTATCATTATGTCATTGGAGAAGAGCTGTTTCAGTGAAGTGCCTCTGGCGGAAACCAGATTTGAATTCATCTAAATTGTTGTGTGCAGTCAAGACAGCAGTGAGCTGAATGGCAACAAATGTCTCTTAAAATGTATGAGATAAAAGACAGCTTAGATTAGTGTTGTAGTCAAGACCAGCTAAGACTAAGTCTCAGTCCCAGTCCAGACAGTGTGCAGCCTTCTTTGGTAGCTAATATTCAGCAGATCTCTTTGGGTGAGGCGTGGTCCCAGCTGTCTCAGGAAGCGCTTTGCAGGATTTACAGACTGCTGTGTGTTTTCTTTTAGACGCTGTTTTGCAGATGAACTCTTTGTGGTTTTAGGAAGTCAAATTTTCTTACAGAAGATTTGTATGACATCTCCCAGACAGCCACATTTTATGTTTCTAGAGTGCGTGGGAAGGGGGCGGGGAGGGCTGACTGCCGTTAACACTAACAGGAACATTTATTTGAAATAAAATTAGAAGTAAGAGGTTTTACCTCCAGTCACAGTAAGGAACAAATAAATCAAGCAACACAAATTAGGTGGTGGTGGGTGGACCTCAGATCTGTGTCCACACAGGTATTTGCTCTATAACCCCAGGCTGTGTAACAACTTTTTATTGTGTTGGTCTGCTGGAAACTGAAAATGAAACTTCAGTTCCACTTAAATTGTCAAAAAGAGTCTTGAGATCAAGACCAATCTCAAGTGTGACAACACTAGATATCGGCCCATAGTTTTTTGGGAAAGGATCCGTGCCACCCCTCTGTCTTTACATGATAACAGAGTAACAGAACAAAATAATTTAAGATGTCTGACTCAAAGCTCAGTACAGTCATTTTCACACAGGTTTCAATAAGTTTTTCCTCTTGAATATGCATGAAAACCCTCTGCTTTAAAAAAGTCAAAGTTTGGGTTGCCACAAGGCTTTGCATATTTCTTTGGTTAATGTGTTATTAGTCACAGTAAGCTCCTTTTTCCACTCCCGTAGGAGAACTCGTAGGGGCTTGATTTTGTCAACAAAAAGAATATAACCACATAATAATTAGATGTGTGCACCTTTCTGCCTTAAGCTGACACTTTTATAAAGCTTTACTGAAAAAACTCCATAGAGCAGCAAAAAATGTGTTTATTAAAGTGCCTCTACTCATGGGAAGCAGTGTGTGTGTGTGTGTGTGTATAGGGGAGCAATTCTTTTAAAACAGCTGTTGTATCAGTGTGTGTGTGTGTTGTGTGTGTGTGTGTGTCCCTCGAAAAAGAAGTGCTGAGATGAATAAACAAACATGCCCACACCATTGCCATTAATAATTACTGAGCTGCGCCCCAGCTCGCCGGATTATTAAGACATCTGAAGATAAAGTGCTTTCTTCATATTGTGCGTTTATGCCTCATATTGCTTTGACCTGTGTGAATTAGTGAGTCCATCGCCTGAGGTACGATTTTCCTCAGGTTGCTCAGGTTGACCAAATGGAGTTGTTTACATGGATGTGTAGCTGTATAAGAAATGGCTTTAAATCCATTTCCCTTCTATACGCAGCTCTCATATGAAGACAAGGGACAAAATGAGATGTTTGTGAAAATGGAATGTGTTTTTTTTTCCATCTTCGGGCGAGGCACGATTGATGACTGAAGACGTGTCGCTGCAAAAATGCACTTAACATGCCTTTCAGTCGGGAAGCCTTCGCTGAGAGGTGATGAAGACGACTTCACCGGCATCAATCTCTTTATTAGAAAGTAATGGTCACTTCCTATTGGGCATGTCTAACACCTAAGGGCCCCTTTAGTATTGATTGTTTGAGCCCACTGTGATTAAGATCTTGGCAAATGCTTGCTCTTGGTAAGTGTTGGGGATGAGGGGTGGAGCAGAGCACGAGCCTCTGGGCACAATTGTCCTCTGATTCTGTGCCAATTGGAAACCTCTCTCAGACCACGAGCGGCCCCAGCTTCACAGCCACTCAAACCACAGTGGCTCTCCCACAGCTGTTATCACCACTGTTTGTTCACTCTTAATTACTGTTTTTCTCCAAGAGCCCGAACCCCAAGTCAAGTGCTTCCTGTCCGCACATCTGCAAGCGCTCCAGCACAATTACTTAGACATGCAATCACTTGCATACAATGGGGAAAACAGTCTATCAGAAACACATTCACATTGTCTTTTTTTTTTTTTTTGCACCAGGCTCTCTTGAGATCCAATTATACTGTGAGCTTAATTCTACTGTGGGAGAAATGTTTGTGATTAATGTGTGAACGATTTACCACGCAGTTTAAATCGAGATTTTTCAGAAGCGCTCTCGGCGTTTCGCCACGTACAGTAGGTCGAGGTGTCCAGCTGACTTCCTCGCTGAGATCCTTCTGCCGTGTTGCTCTCTCCAGTCTGCTAGGTGATATTTCATTAATGCCAATGACAAAGACCTCATTACCCCAGCTTCCCTTGTGGACAAAGAGAGTCTTAAAGATGGAGGATGACCATCTGGAAGTCATCAAGAGAGGGATCACAGTGCAGAGCAGCAGAGATAACCGTTTAACTCGCTGTCCAGAACAACAGCATGATCCATTTCATGCACATCTGGCCTGTGGCTCCCAACTTAAGTGTAAATTACACTTTGAGAGGTACTGCAGACTACAGCTGATCTGGGGCTGCTGTTTGTTATTGCTTGATGCTGTATTGAGTTTGTTGCTGTCATTTTCTCAGCACCGACTGCGTGTGGGTTTCTTTCTATCTAACAACTTTGTTCACTTTGAATCATTTTTGTTTGATCCACCAGGCCGTCAGGATGCTGAATTTATATTTCATGTTTATTGCTGTTTGCACCGGGGATGTGAGGGAAAGAGCTACTTCAGTTCTGTGTATGTCCGGTACATACAGCAGCATTGACAATAGAGTTGACTTGATTTGTTGTCAAGACAAACAATGGTAATATCATCTGCAGAGTTTTTCCAGCTAGTGTAGTTCTCTATGATAATATGCTGTTATATAAATTCAGTCGCTATGTCTGAGAATCACTGCTATGATGCCAGACTTACAGGGAAATAAAAAAAAGACATTTGTTATATTCAATCCTAATTGATGGATTTGCAGAAAAAAGGGTTAGAACATTAAAAAAAGGAAAGCATCCTGCTGTCTGAAGGATCAGGCTAATTAAGTCAGCATTTACAGCAAATATCTGCTATTTTCTCATGTGGAAAGATATCTGAAGTGATCAGATAAAATACTGACAGCCCCTAATTATCTGTTTTCCTTCCACAAAAGCGGACCATGTACGGTTGTTAATCTGGAGTTACACTATGTACCAACCCTGTCTTCTAGAAAATTACATTCATAGACTACCGAGCTTCTACAGCACATTATGTGAGAAATATAATGCTGTGAGGATGTTTTTACATCTCAATACTTCTGCCAGGTTGCAGAATATACAGTATATCTGCATATTTCATTCATTCAGTAGTATCTGTTCACAGCATCTGAAGTATGACTCATGTTTTTATGCTTCTGTTTGGGCACTTACAGCACTTAAGGTGAGATTGAGAAAGATTGTGGTCTCTGTTTTACATCTTTACTGTATTACCCACAATCTCTCCTTAACCAAAGTGCTTTGTTGCCTAAACCTGGTCCTTTGTACACCCACAATCCACCTGGATGCCCTCACCGTGACTTGCATATAGTACAAAAATCTAGCACACAGCAAACTGCAAGAAAAAGTCACAGATTTTCACTTCCCCACAACAACAAACTCACTAGGTTTGTTCACAGTTTATCCACAAGGCCACCTTCCTTATAGGAAGGTTCGGGAAAACAAAAACACCCTCCATGCCTCATCATGAAAATGAAACATCAATAACAATTTAGCAAAAGCTCTGACTTCATTTGTGGCCCTTTGCTTGATATAATTACTTTAATAAGTTTTGAAATGATGAAACATTCCATCCGCTCCTCTGCTAATGTAGCCAAAACATTAAGTTCAGATGTGGCCTTGCCTGCATACAAAGTGTGTAGTGGAGCTGTGTTAGTAAAATAAATTGATTAAAAAGTCATCTGGTCAAGTTCAGCAATCAAATTCATTAAGCTGTGACGAATTTCCCAACATGTTTTTTTCTTTATTTGCATCAGGTTGGAGGGGCGTTACTGTACATGCTAAAAGAATGTGTGAATATTTGAGTGGCATCACTCTGAAGGAATACTGCAGTATCTATTTAGTAGTATTTATTTACAGTGTGATTGACATGTGTGAAAGATGCCTAAGTGGTGATTAAACTGATTATGCGAATTAGCAAGTCAGTCCTATAGAGAGCTGACGAGCAGTGACATCATGACACGCTAAACATCTATCTGTCAGTCTTCCTCATGTACACTCCTCATGTCAGTTATTCCAAGATTGCAACAGATAAAAAGGTCCTTTGTTGCCTTCAGGCACATCGGGAATCTTGTGTGTTTTTTTTTTTTTTAAAAGAACAAAATTTTGCCTCACCAACAGAATGTCAGCTCACCTCAAGGTAGAGAGTGAGACGATGCTGAGTAAATGTTTTTTTACAGCGACGCACTGCTTCACACTGGGCCATGCCAGGAAGCTATCCAATCTGCTCCATTGGAGTCGAAGGAGGTTAAGCACTTTGCTCAATGACATCCTGACAGTATTTGAAGCAGAAGTGTCACTTACTGCCTTCACCCAGCTTTTCCCCTGTGGTCCTCTGATTCAAACCACCTAATTAGACCTGCATGATTACCGTTAGTTTAGTTAGACATTGTCATCATCATCATCATCATCATCATCAAATAGATGGGGCTTGTTTTCACTCTTATTGTCTTTCTCTCCTTGTGGTCTTTGCTTATCTCGCAAATTAGCACTTCATTACATTTGTGAACAGCTACCGTGGACACACTTTTAGAGTATCTCCATGTATTTATCATCAATTTTAAAACCCAAATAACTGAAACTAAGATATAGTTTTGCTTTCCCTCCTATCCTATATGAAATGTGATTAAATATGACTAATTCACTATTTTATTATAACTGTAGATCTAGTGCATAGAAGTATAGCGGGAAGTTGGAGTTGATGGTTGGGAGTGCAACTATTATGAGTTTTCATCATAAAATCATCCAAATCAGGCACATAAGGAAATTTAAATAAATAAATAAAGCTGCATTTTTTCTTCCCTTGAGGGCAGCAAAACGAGCCGACCATACGGGGTATAACCATATAAAGTTGTTTGCGGTCGAATACACTAGCAAACAGTTGTCTGACGCAACTTGACACATCCTCACACAACCTCCGAAACCGGCAGTGACCAGCCTGGCAGAGAATCCAGCAGCCCACTGAGATGGTTTTCTTGCCAGATTTGGCTCCTGGCATCCTGAGGCTGAGTCAGTTCGTTTAGCTACTTAGCCTTCTTTCCATCAGGAAAGTGTGTTAATCTCGGTAGTGTGTCTTTACTCCCTGTCGGCCTCAGAGGCTGTGCTCAAACCCGGTCCGGCTGCCAAACCCAGTTCTGTTGTCTACTAATGGCAGATCCACTTAGGAGCAGTTAATTAGCGGTTAGCTACTTTAGAAAGTGGTTAGGCTAAAGCTATCTGTCCATCAGGAAACTGTGTAAATCACAGAGAGTTGAAGCTGAGCAGCTGGAGGACATCAGAGAACAAAAGTTCTGCTTTTGTTCAGTAATCAGTGAGGCCCGGCCATAGATGCATGTAGCAGCAACACTCCTGTATATATAATAGGAGTCACTGCACTCTGTTGGCGTCAGTGAGAAAGCATTTCATTGTATGCAAAATTAGTATATGCCCCCGAGTGCAAGATGAGTCATCAATAACAACAACAACAGAAATATCATGCAGAATACCCAAAAATATCTTTTTTTAACTTTCTGTCATAGTTGGGCTGGTAAGAAATGATTCTGACTTAATGGGTATTGTTAGATTACACTGTAACATAAAAATATTGATCTTAAACACATGATTATTAATAAGGTAAACCAACGTAGCCTGTAGCAACACCTAGATTCAGGTTATTCCCACCCAAACTGAATAATTATATAGAACAAATAACCCTGTTTAAATGACCTTTTCTTTCTGTGTTCAGGTGACATGTCATCCCTAATTTATTGACTTAGGAAGTCTTGATCCAAATGGTGATCGTGAGTGATTGACTGAACAGGTGCACAGGTTGAGAACATTAGATGTCACCACGGGAGGCCTTTCCCTCGCTCATTCATTTACTTGACAACTTTATTCAGGTGAGATGGAGAAGGTTGCAGAGCAGTGGCATTTATAGTCTGGTGTGGAGGTGGAACCTCGATTATGAGGTGCAACACTCCAAGCAAGTCAAGTGACTGTACGGCTTCTCGGGAATGTGCTGCCTGAAGACTCGCTGTTCTGGATGGTGACATCTCATTCTCTTCCTTTCAAGATCTGGACTATAAAATAGCTTCGATGCTGTCAAGCCTGAAGCACACCCACTTTCCTCTAAGCCAGATAGCATACTGCTAAGAGCTGGTGGGGATACAGTATAGTATCCATATTAATCTAATAATATCACTGCAAATTAAATATGACATATTTTCATATCTGCAGTTAAGAGGACAACTTTAGAAGATGATATTTTGTCCAGTAATGAATGCAGATTGTCATAGTCAGATGAATAATTCATTTTGACATTTATTGACCAGGCAAAGCTTCTTGTTTGTTGTTGATACCTTGACCCAAAAATTATGAAATCTCGACAAAAAGTGGATTATATCAGACTTTAATGACCGTCAAATTGACAAAAAAATGTCTGCAAATCATAAAAATAGTTTGGCAAAAAAAAAAGTCCAATTATGTTTCAATAGCAGTTCCTGTGATTCACATTTTAAGACTGCATTACCTATACAGCATGACAAAATGAGGTAAAACTGCTGAGAAGCAGAAATATTGGGTATTGAAGGACATTGCGATAAAATAAGTGAAAGTTGCGAGCACAGGACTGAATAATTGTAGGCTGACTTTTTCAGAAGGGTTGTCGTATGTCATGAGAACGCTTCGAGGCTGCTGACAGTCAGGCAACCTGCAGTAATTAGGCTAAACCAAGCAAGCATAAATGTTTTTGATTATTCGAGAAGGAGCCTCTCCACCCTTCTCTTCCTGTCCAGCATATGTGCCAGTGTTTTGGAATAGTGACAATGAACAAAGTTGAAGATAACCTGTAAGTATAAAAGCAATAAAGTATCTGTCTATATCTGTTGAAGTCATCCAAAGTTTGTCTTGGTCTTGCTGTGGGCAGTGTGGTGATAACTTGTGGAAACAAAATATTAGTCTTCTGAGCATCATTCTGACTCAGCAGTGCAAACACTGTCTGGTACACTGCGTTCGCTTACTGTGATAATGACACACAAAGATCAAGAATTGACAAAAATATAGAAAGGGCGAGAGAGATCTTCCACCATCAAAACTGCATCGTTTTTGTTAGATTGCGGTGTCTGGAAAATCTGCCATCTAAACCTGAATCTAAAAGTAATCAAGTCCATCATCTTTTACGAGACTCTAATTTAGACTTCTGCTCTATTTGAGACTTGGCTTCGTGATAACACCCCATAAGCAACACTACCAAGTGGGCCCAAAGAGACGCAGAGTCAGGATTTATGTGAACATCAGTCCCCGGTGTAATAAAATGCATTGGTCAATCTGTAATGAACTGAAATGTATTGGTCTAAATACTGTTTTATCACCGAAAGTTAAGTGTCTTTTGATCTTATTGCAATTTGTCTTTCCCTCCATTCCAATAGTAGTTTATATGAGAAATTTGAAGAAATTATTAAAATGATGTAATTTCAAGAAATGTAATTATTATGGGATATTTTAAATATCATTTGGGAGAACAAATCATCTAGAAAGAACCTCAAACAGATAACTGATAACTTTGACCTCATGCTCAGCTCATCAGTGGACCCACATGAATAACTAATTCCAACTGGACTAAATTGATCTAATATTTAACAGACCTGACAGACTTTTAAAATCTTTCAATATTTTGATTGGTCTCTCTGACCACAGTCTGACTCTGGTAGCCAAGAAAACGAACAGATGTGCCATCCATCCTTTTTTGTCAGGGAATACAAGTCATTTGGAATCCCCTGAAGCAAAGAGTTTAAAGGACTTTAAAGCTTTTCGGCAGATTAAATGGGATGACCTGCTTCTGGGGACAGACCTTGAGGAAGACAGTCAAACATTGTCAAAAGAAGTAAAGAGCATATTCAAGGTTTCAACTGCAAATTTAAACACAAGAATACTAGAAACATAGTGCCCTGGATAAAGCAGACATTTTCAAAGTGAAGAAAGACTGAGATCTTTAAAACTTACAAACTACCTTGACATCGTTTTGCTATGTTAAGGAGCAAGGTGGTAAAAAACTTTTTTTCTAAAATGTTTTGGAACCACTAACAGGATGTAACAATAAAGAAGGGAAGCTGTTTGAACTTAAAGTAGATGGAAAGCTTACAAACAAACAAACAGACTATAGATACAGAACCCGACATGATGATCCAACCGTTCAGAGCAATGGCTATGGTTTGGATGCGGTCATACAAAAAGAGCATGGCACTTTCATCACAAACCAGTACAGTTACCAAAAATATAAACCTCATCATTTCTCAGGGAATGTTTCCAAGTGTTTGGAAGTTGGCTGTTGTTTCCATATTCAAAAGTGGAGATAATTATCGGCCTATCAGCATTCTTCCTACAGCGTCTAAGGTTGCAGAAAACTGCTAACTAAGCGGATCATTTGCCATGAAATACAATTTTGCTTCAAAGGCGATGTTGTTGGAGCTGTGTTTCATCACCTCAAGAAAGCATTTGACAGTGTTAGTCATAGAATCCCACAATCTAAGTTATGTATTTTTTTTCATTTGGTCTTTAGATGTACTCAAATGGATAGGATCATATCTGTTAAATTGGCCTCAGTATGTTCCTAGCTGCTCTCTGTCTGTCCACAGGCGTCCCACAAAGATCCGTCCTGGGCCCGTTACTATTTACATTATATATTGATGGTTTGCCATGTGTATGTGTTGACACCCACATCCAAATGTATGTGGACAATCTATGTACATGGTAGCAGTATGACACAAGTTGCTAATGACCACTTGATCTAACAGCATAGCTAAAATGATATTGCTTGCAACTAAATCTGTCTAAAACAGTATTCAAGTAGTTTTTAAGTAGTTCTAGTGCAGACCAAGATCTGTTTATGTCAGGGGAGAGGCTACAGGTTATATATATATATTATATATATTAATATGCAAGTACCTCTGAGTTCTGGTTGATTCTGACCTCTCTTTCAATGCTCAGGTGAAAAAGGTTTGTGAAGTAGGTCAGATTCAGGCGTTCAAGTTTCAGGCTCATTTGATATACATGCATTGTCATTGTAATGTTGTCACAGGCACCCAGTAGTATTCATACAAAGACTTTCATTACTGCCCAGTAGTAAAAAAAAATGTAACTTGCAGAGTTGAGGACTCTTAAAGTTATCACACTGTCAACACATGCTCAACTGCATATCACTTTACAGGAGATGCAGCAAGTGTGGATTTCATTATCCGACTGTGAAAAAGTGCTCTCAGTCAGTCTGGGTTCTCCGTTAAGGCTGCACTAGGATGGAACTCTATGCCAACAACAATTACAATAACTAGACACACACAGTTTATTTAGAGCTCTTTTAAGGAAATGATTAATCTGCACTCAGCTCTGTCAGCACTAAGAATCAATTGCACCTGTTGTCCTCGGTCTGTGCTGTGAACTTGCTGTCACCTATCGCCATCCTGCCATCGTCTGTGTCCCTGCATGCTCGTCTTGTATTGTGGCTTTGATTTGATTTTATTGATTTTTGTATTCCATACACTGTTTGTGCATTTTATGTCTGTGCTGTGTTCATTTGGTGTCCAACAAAGCAAAACTTCGCCACATTTAGTCTGTATTTCTAATAACATTATTATCCATCTCATTGTTTGTAGGCTCTATATTGTATCATGTGTTGCATGTTTTAAATAGTGTTTGACAATGTAATATCAATATCACACCCTCTATAATGTTTATAATATTCTCTTTGTTATTATTGTTCTGCATGATTACTGCAGTTGTTTTCTCTTTTACATGTTCGGCATCACATACTTCATATATCACAATTATGGATGTTAGTTATGATGTATAATCACACACATCACCTTTTCCTCCCACGTGCTGCCATGACAACCATTTTGTGTCTTTCTCCTTTTCCTCAGCACCATCTTGATGCACAGCTTACACCTGTTTCGAGTACGTGTTGTTTATGTTGGTTGGTATCCAGGCAGAGAAATCGGAGCTGCCTGGTGTGGGTCTGTTGCTCCTTTGTGTAAACCTGAGAGCACGCAATACATTTCTGTTGAAGATTTTGAGTTGAGGCTGAGGTCATGAGAATGAACATCATTATGTTGCCTGCTTTCATAACAAAATGTTGTTTTTTTTTTTGGGTCCTATGCACCACTTTGGCACCAACATCCTAAAAATGGGACACTGTCATGATCCAGTTGTTTCAGGAAAAAAAAAAAAAAAAGTTCGGCCTGTTTTCAGTGTTTTAACCCCTTTTATACCAACAACATTCCTATGGCTTGCTGTAGATAGAATCCTCGGAGGTTATTAAAATGAAATCAGAGTGATCAAACATTTATCGCGTGGAGAGAGCCAGAGTGAGCCTGATGCTTCGTGCACACAGCAAACGCAAGAGGAGACACATCACAACATGAATCTGTACATGTTAAGCACGGGCTTACAAATGCTGACTTACCCAGCCAAGGTGTGCGCGTATATTCCATCTCCCTGCCTCTATGACAAGCAGCGTGGCTTCAGACTGAAAAATGAAGTGAACAGAAATTGGAAATGAAAAGAATAAATTATAAAACCTAATATACAGAATGCATTGTGTGTGTGTTTGAATGACACACAGAGTTTGAGTTTATTTCTGCAATTCCACTGCATAATGTGTTGTCCAATAATATAATAGAGATATGGATGAATATTGATATTTAATTGCAGCATTGTCCACAACAATACAGCTTGGGTCATGCAGCTACTTGAGTCTCTGACTTTAATGGCTCCTTTGGTTCAACTATCACTCATCTTTAAGCAGCTAATAAAGACACAACTTTATGTTTTGTCTAAGGAATACATTTATGCAGTGTCAGCATAAACGTCTATGTTAGCATACATAACTCACACTATATGACTCCGTGTCACTTTATTACTATTTCTACATTATACTGACATCTTAAACTTTTATTCATTGTCAGTGACATAACACCCAAAGACTCGTTTGGTCACAGTGTCCTGCTCCTCTGCCTGCTCAGGATCCACAGTCTCACAGGACAGGCCTTTATTCACAGCAGTAGGAAAAACACAGGTGTTGTAATTAGTATTAATAAATGGTTCTGTTCAATTCAAGTGTTCCAAAATGAACAATATGATGACCCTGTAACTAAAGCAGCTAAATTCAAACATCATCCGTTTTATCGCGTACACCTGTGCGCGACATGTCAGAATGTCTTCCATTAAAAATAAAAAGGTCTATTTGTATATTTGTTTGTTTCTTTTAATTTAATTTATTGAATATATTTAACACAAAAAGGATAAACAGCAAACAAACAAACATAAAACAAACTAAAATGAAGACAAAGCAACCCTAAGAGATAATTAACTGTACCAGTATATTTATATTTAGGAACTAATGACACGTAGAGCATAATTAGAGCTATATATAGTCCCACTCTTCACTGGAGCATTTCTTTCCCACTTCATATTATGTGCTACTTTATGATGAAAAGATGTTAGTTTAGCAATGTCACTCAGTTAAAAGTCCAGTGTGTTAGATTTAATGGGATTTATTTGCAGAATATTGAAGATGAATATGTTTTCATTAGTGTATTATCACATGAAGTGAAATTAGAATTATTGTGTTTTGGCTACCTTTCAATGAGCCTTTTATATCTACAGAGGGAGCAGGTTGATAGTGTTGAAAGTAGCGTCTCGAAATGGACAAACCAAACGTTGGTTGCGTTTATGTTTTTAGCATGTTTCGCTGCCACAGTAGGTTCTCCTACATGCTTGATACGAGGAGGGTGAGGTGAGGGATACTCATTTGGATTCAATCTGCCTCACTGCTAGATGCCACAAAAGTCCCACACACTGGACCTTTAAGTCCCTGATATATCACACGAAGCAGCTCAAGCCATTATTACATATTTACATATTTACATACAGCAGTAGGCATGGTTAATGTACATAATAGAATCTGTACAGACCCTTCTAGCTGCATCAGTGTATATTAAATTTAACAAGGGCGTCTTCTGTTAAGCAGCACAATGGTGCAGCGTCGCCTCACAACAAGAAGGTTCTGGGTTCGAACCCAGTGGGCCGTATAGGCCCCCTTTAAGTCACAGTGACTGTGTCCTACAGGCTGCAAATTAGACATAAGAAAAGATTCCCAGTAAAAAAGATGCAAACATTTGCATATTTCGAGAAGCAGTTTGCATGCTGAGTTTTTTTTTTTCATTCTTGGGTTATTCTTTTCATTCTGTATTATTAAAGATTCAGCGATAGAGCTGCACATTGTTTGGGGTTGGTTGGACAAAATGTCAGCTCTTTATATATAACGTAGCCCACATGTTTCATTCATTTGTAACATCTTTGGAAACATAATCAAAATGAATCAGTCAGCTGCAGCCCTGTTACAGATGCTTAGACCATTCTCTGAAGGTTTCTGCTTTGCCATTATGAAAAATAAATAATGTATATGAACAATATGTGGGGGATTCTATAATATGGGAACATAACTGGCATAGCCTGAGAGATGGAAATTATGGCCATTATGAACAGTAACTATAAACTCATTACTTAGGTTCCAGAGGCTCATTTAAATTTTAAATAATCCATAAAAGCACTGTAAAGACTCACTGGCACTGGCTACATGATTAACATTACGTGTTTTTCTTTTTTTTTCATAAGGCTATATGTGATGCAAATGTGAATCTATTTTGCTCTCACCACTACCCCGTGTGTCCGTCTCTGACGTAGCCAGACGGAAAGTGCTCATAATCCCGAGCACCGGCAGAGAAACAAGTCATTGACAACCGATGCAAATCGCAAACTTGGCATCTCAGTCTTTCTTTCTTTTTTTTTTTTTTTCTCTTCTGAATGGGACTCTCGTGTCTCGTGGTGTTTAGGCACAGTTAAGCTGCAGATGAACAGCAGCTCCTGAATGATTTATTTTTTTGTTGTTTATGACTTCTCATGTTAAAAAACTTGGGGAAGAAGAAACAGGGACAGCAGCAGCAGCCGCCGCTGGACGGGCAGTGATAAGGGATTATTATTTTCTTTTCCGGTTTTTTTTTTCTGCAAATAATAAACTGGATATTTGTCAGTGCAGTCAGATAGGGTCGAGTGTCTGTCCTCCCCTGCACACCGCGGCTACCTGGCGAGATTTGGATTAAGGCTAATGAACTGGGGGTGAATAATCTCCACGGGACCGTTTACGGGACGAAAAGAAGCGACTCATTGTCTCGCTGTGGAATCTTTCTTTTTTTTTTTTTTTCTCCACTTCTAAAGGCTGAAGACGATATGATGTCTCTCCGGGGATACTTTGTCGCTTTTTCCAAATGCACAGTTCTTCTCTCTCTGAGGATTTTGCTTCTTGTGCCTGCAGGGTTGCCGGTCCGCAGCCAAGGGGATTCTCAATCCGACAACAAAGTGATGGACAATATCACCGTCCGACAAGGAGAGACGGTCTTCCTCAGGTGAGTCAACACGTTTCTTTTTTTAGACCTTCCTCCTCCTCTTCCTCCTCCTCACCGCTGCTGCTGATGCTGCTTCTCAGTTTTTATTCCCAAACTTCAGCGCTGTTGTAATCGAAGTATTTAATGTGAGGAGGCACAGAAACAGAGTGAAGTGTTGTCTGTTTATCGTGTTCCCGCCGTTGTTAGAAAAATACAGGGGAGGGGGGGATTTAGAGGATTAGTCTGTGGAAAACACTCAATCCAGAAGCGATACTCTGCTAATCTGTGGCAGCTGTTAACGAGAGACTTAGTGGTTTTAATTGTTGTGTGACGGTGCAGAACTAAAGGTGGAGTGTGTGTCTCTAAGAGAGAGAACATCGTCAAGTGTGTGCTGAGGTCTGAGGGTGGATGTTGCAGGTGGAAACAGCCAAACAAAAATAAATAATACACACGTACACACACACACACACACACAACGCGCACGCACACACGCACAGAAACGTACTGCGCGCGCAGAGGTAGATTGACTAGCAATTCCTCAAGATGAGAGATTGTCTGTGGTGACCTTTCCCCTCCTCTGCGCCTTCAGAGGCTTACTGGACACAGAAGGATTTATGTTGCTTTCAAGTGCTGTCGGGAATGTCCAGTGTAACATGAGCAATAATCACAATGGCCAAAGGATGGGATTTGCTTTGATAGGCTACCAGTAGAAGGTGGTGTGTGGTGAGGTGATGTGTGTGTGTGTGTGTGTGGGGTGGCATGGGTCTTTTGGAGTTAACAGTGTTGCTGCGCCCTGTGTTCACATTGTGTGGATGTAACTGTGGGAAATAAGTGACAGGCCAGTCTTTTTTTTCTCCAGGCCTTTCATGCTGACAGTCATTTTCAGTATTTTCACTTGAGATTGGACTGAAAACTGTCCAGTCGACTGCAAAAATACCTTCAATGATGCATGCGGGTACATTCGCAATGTCCGACGAGAGCTTTTAAATAGCCGTGGTCATCAATTCATTGTGTTTTGTTTATTAATACCTGACTTCTTTCACTTGACTGAAATTACAAAGTAGCCATATGAATGGCCGTGCATTAAAGCTGATAAAATCTGCTCCCTGGAAAACTTTTGTATCCTAAAAACTGACATGCACGACGTATAGGTGGCATCAGAACAGAATATCTGTAGATTACAGTAACAATTTAACTTATCAGTCTCCAAATAACCCAATAAGAATCTGTTAAAAGTCTATTCTTGACACAAGTCGTTATCTGATATCATTTCTGACCAAATCCAACATGTTGTATGTAGGACCGGGGTCCTCTGGGCTCCAGCAGGTCATCGGGAGGAGCTTAAAGTTAAGGCGAGCTGCGCTCAGTGAGGGAATGAGACAGGGTGACTGCTCGAGGAATCCAACAACAGTACAGCAAGACAAACTGAATGAGACGGGGGTCAGCGGTGCGCTGATCTGGGTTCTTTCATGTAATAAGTATAACCCTCTGGACCCCAGTAGAATTCTAAAATGTTGCTGCAGTTCACAGAGGACCCACAGCACAACTTCCTCTTTAATTTGATACCAAACATGGCACGTATAGCTTTCATGGCTGAGTTAGATTAAAATGACACATTTGTTACATAAAACTGTGAGGAGCTCTGATGAAGGGCATCTCAGTCTACGTAAAAGAAGAGAAAAGTAACTTCAAATGTGTGATCGACAACATTTCTCGGTCAAAATTCAGAGTATGACGGCGAAACAGAGTCAAAATAGATTTTCAAAATAAAAGAGAAATGTCCCACATATCAGTTATTTAGTAGTAGATACTTTCTTGACTACTTATAGGGGAAAAAAAGCCAAATTTATGTCCTCAGTGGAAAAGTCGCCATGACCCGGTCGGCCCTCGCTTATCGACTCTTCAGCTCACCTCCCCCAGCAAAACAGCATCCATCTCCAGCAGTAAAAGCTGAGTATGTCCCCGCTGTTTTACTGGCAGTGATTGTGCTGTGGTTTCAAGCAAAACCTGAACTCACAATATGATCCATGGTGAACTTATAGGTCTTATCTCAATGTTATGATATACATTTCCTGTACCGGTTACTGCTGACAACTTAAAGTATCTAAAATGCAAAACTCAGGACTTTATTTTCTGTGTTTTGACACGCTGGGAATGATTTTAAAATGACAGGCGCTCCCGTGCTAACAATGAGAATTGCCTGTGTCAGGTTGACAGGCGACCTATTCAGCTGATAATTTTTTTTTTTTATGAATAGAATGTATTGCATTGGTTTTCAGGCTTAAAACATTGTTAAGGGCCTACAGGGACTTACTTAGGGATGAGTTAAAAAAAGTGCCTCTGCAGATCTGCTCTGATAAGTTCACATATTCTTTGAAGTGGCCTTAAAAAGCCCCGCATAGGATGACTAAGTGTACGGCGAAAAGGATTCTGCAGTTGGATGGATATCTGTGTAATTTGCATTCACTGAACTCACTTAGTTTATTATTAAATAATAATACACGGACATTTTAAACAGCCACATTTAGAAATGTAAGCACATGATGAACCATGGTAGCAGGCTCTTGCTGAAATAATTGACAGTTTCAGTCAAGCACTATACTGTCCTGACTTCCAGCCTTCACTGCTGACCCCCTTCAGCAACATAGCGAGCACACAGCCATATCCATAATTGCAGTCTCTATGCGGTAGCAATCAAAGAGCATGTCACTAACAATCCCATGTTTCTGCTGGATGTTACACTGCAAAGCTCAGTGTTTCTTTTCTCATCAATGGCATATTACTAAATATAAGCCAACCTACAACATAGAGCCTGCATTGTAGATTGAAAACACTTTCCAATTGTGTTCCTATCACTCTCCAAATTGGCATGCAGTGCCATTCTTACTCCACTGTTCAGCCTCCACGCAGGTCAATGGGACTGGCAAGTCTGAACTTGCCATGATGTGCATCAATCCTCCAGGATGAGCAGTAATGGCTGTTGCAGTCTGGAATTGATTCACACATTCTGCGGGCGCACTCTGCTTTCATCTCGTTGGTGACTGCCTTCTGTACAGTCACATGGGTTGAAAAGGTGTTTGAATTTAAATCACATGCTGTTATGAGGCTGGATGCACATCTTGTATGTCTGTCTATAGTGGCTACTTCAAAATTAATTCAGTGTTCTGCAGCTCCTGGTTTTCCCATTAAGTCAGGCTCTTGTAGTTTAAAAGATGGAAGGAACCAAGCAATGGAACCACCGTTGAGATGTTGAGCTAGCAGTAGGGCTGTCACAATTTCGGTTTAAAACTGAGAAACAAGCTAAATGAGCTTTCAGGTTCGATTATTGGAATCTAAAGCCTGATCTGTGATTCTCCCAGTCTGCCACACTTCAAAGAGACACAGTGTGGCTTACCAGCGGCCTGCTGCTGCACTTTTCATCTTGAAACCACGGCCACTGCCAGAGTCAGAGATGCATCTAATTCTTTGATTGACCCTCGCCATCCACCATCGCTAAAGCCATGTAGCCAGTTCAGTGTTTCCTCTGGTAACTCTGCCGTGAACAATGCAAGAGGACATTGCAGTAATGTCGCCTGAACAGGGACTTTCTCTCCTGTGACAGTGAACACAACACACTTCAGCATTTCAGTAACTATTCTGCTTACGCTGCTAACTGAACTTACTTAACTACCCCTATAGCGTGAAGCACATGACGGCACTGAGAGACCCAAACCCCAGACAACAAACCCACGGGTCTACATTATGTATTAGATATATCTTGTTCCCAGCTGACTGGCAAAATAAGCTATTATACTTACATTTTGGATGCATTTATTTTTAATTTGACCAAATGGTACATTAAGTGGTGGTTTAGTGGTTAAATCTCTCTTGGTACTATGCAGAATATGAAAATGTTATTGTCATTTGTCAGGGCATAAAAGCAGATCAAGACTTGATCTGACGACGACGTAGCTTACAGGTCAAACTGAATCCTTGATTTGGATCATGAGCCAGTAAACCAGTGACTGTAATGCATGAACTGTCTTTATTGGAGGCATATGTCTGATTTTGATTCATTCAACACAGATCATCGTTTCATGGCTCTTGTCTGCAGGCAGCATTGATAAGTTGAGAATTTAAACACGTTAAAAATAAAATTTTTCTTTTTCTCCCCCCCCCCTTTTTTTCCACATACCTCTGAGATGTGCTGAAGCCTGTTCTGTAAGTGGGACAGTGGACTGTCGTGGACTGCCCGGTACCTGTGTGATCAGGCTGCCTGCCAGCCTAATCACAGAGGGTTCACGCTGGGCTCTTTTTTTCTAGCTCCCACCCAGGACAGCTTCTAATAAGCTTTACCTCAACATTCACTGCAGACTCCTTTTCTCTCTGTTAATATACAGTCAGCTGACATCCTGAGTTTCAACCTCAATGACCTTTAAATCTGCCATATTTATATAGCGCTTTAAAACAGAAAACTCTGATTAGTTAAGTTTTTTTTTTTTTTACAGAGCAGTGGGGTTACAAAACAGAAGAAAGAGAGACGGATCATGAAAATTCAACAGCACATATGAAGCACATGGGAAATAAGAGCGAGGTAAAATGTCTGAGTGTTAACGGTAGAGTACATGATGCCGGTAGGAGACCTTCCATCATCTCGCTATGCCAATTTGTATTACCTTTATAGTGCCTGGTAAATTTGGATGTATTGCGTTCCTCTGGCACAAATGATGTTATAGATGTGGGACTCACTGCCCCTGCTGTGCTGTGTGCTAACAAGCTCCCCATTGCCCTTTTTGACAACTGCCAAAACTAAGGGTGGTATCACATTTTAAATTAAAGAAAGCCCGAGCTGCCACTTTCCTTTGTGCTCGCGTTGTTTTCGGTGCCCGATTTGTGCGGATCATTTATAACTAACTAATTATCAGTCCATCTCGATGTGATGTGAGCTCTGACTCCCCAGTTGATCCGGTGCTGAAACCTCATGCGGAGAGAGTTCAGCAGGACGACAGTATAACAGCAGAAAATGGGGGCAAATACTGGACATAAAACCAGTTAAAACAATGTTCTTTTAAATATTGCAAAAGAAAAACAAACATTTTCTAACAAAATGTGAAAATAATGAAACTGGATTCTTCTTTTTTTTTTTTTTTCATGATTGCATACATAACCAGAAGCAGACAGTGTCTGGGGAAGATGATGTTTTACCAAGCTGTGGTGCGGTTTGATTGCACACAAGATTGAGTGTTTCTGTCTGATTGACTGAGCAAAAGCAAATTATGAACAATTTTCATTTAGTGACTGGAAATTTCCGTAGCTTAACCCTCATAATAAATTGTTAATTGTAATTGTGCATCGAGAAATGGAGTGCAACCCGATGTCACGTAACAATATGGCAAACATGGCTGAATCAATCTGAGTCTTAACTACCTGGAGTCTGGAATCAGGTGTTGTTGCCCGTGTGGCCTTGTAGAATAAAGTCTTCCAAAGCATAACAATAAAGACAAATATAAAAAGGGACATGGATGTAACCGCCCTTTGTGTTGTCGTTTTATTTCAGGGCTCTATAAAGCTTCTTTGTCTCCTCTCGTCTTGGCTCTCTGACGATCGTCCTCTCTTGGTTCTGGTTGTTAAACCTCCACTTGGAATATAAGGACTGCAGTCAAATGCACACATGCTGAGAACATTGCAACTTCTCTTAACAGCATTCCCGACACATGACAGTGAGCAGTGGAAGGCTGAGCTACACTTTTTTTTGTCAAACATGACGTGTGTGTCGTTTTAATGTATGTTAACGTACTGCTTTACATAAAAGAGACTATAACTGGACTAAGCAAGGAGCGCATTAATTTCCCACTCAAAGGGACTTAAAGAGAGACACGCCGCCTCCTGAGAATGCGATTAATGAATGCCACAGCAGTGGTCGAGGTGGGCTGACAGCCTCCTGAGACGCTTATCTACCTGCACAGGCCGTGCTGGCCTCAGAGCCACATCATGTTAACATTTATTCTTTTCTCTCCTAGCTGCCTGACGAACGCATTCAGGATTCAGGTTCAGTGTTTCAGGGCCGAGGAAAGGCTTTTTTAATTGCCTTGATATTTAGTTTGCATGTAGAAGTGTTTGCTCGACAAATGTATGGATTTGTATTCATACACGTGGCTTGGGTGCACAGGTGTCGTGAATGAAACTGCCCAAAAGGTTTGCTGTCATCTGTGAATATTTCTTTTCTATCCAGTCCATGTGAGGAGTTGAAGCAGCTCTCTTTTTAAGGCCACATTCATTTTGTTCCTCATATGCCACGGGCCAAGATTGGAAAGCTGATAATTTGATTTCACAGAAGGACGCTAACGATTCTCCCTGTAATTCCATTTTCTTTCACCTTGTGTCGACTTGCCAAGCTGCCGTTCATCAGTCCCACGTTTTCACTTATTGTCTTTAACGTTACTGTCCCAGAAAAAGGCTTTCCAACATCAAAATAAAGAGGCCCTGGTAGCGTGAGGCAGCAGAAAAAAAAGGATCACTACACAATTTCATCATTTAACAAGATTTTAGAGAGTCATTTCTAATAGAGTTGTAATATAGCTGAAAGCATTTCATCTCCCATTTAATTAAGCAGCGGTAGATGGATTCTCTTTGCGTCTTCTCTCAGTGTTTGTCACTTTGCCTAAGAGTGACTGAAGTCAGTCTGCTGTTGTCAGTGACATGAACATTTAATCAACAATTAATCATAAATTCCTTCCCTGAGTTATTTCTGTCATTCAGTGTGAGGGGATTGTAGAGCGCAGCATGTTTGCGTGAGGATTTCACCAGGAGTTCGGTGTTCGGTAGAGATGTTTAGATAGTTTTGCCTCCTTTTATTGCTTGTGTTTCCAGCAAAATGACACCGATCTATTCATAAATGCAGATGAGTCAGTCACACAAAGCAGTAATCACGCAAACGTTATTGAAATGTCAGTAACCTGCTATAACTGGTCGTATTTTGGTCAGTTGTTGTTCAAGTTGTTGCTCAGTCTCGATATGCGGTTGTGTAGAAAATGGTGGGTGATGACCTTGATGATTAATTGCTAAGAAAGCCAACTATAGAACTGTTTCATGCCATCCACAGTGAAAATAAGTGATATCTCGATGTCGTCTCGCTTCTTTAATCTGATTTATTCAGGTTAAAACATAATGCATACGTAATTAGAGATACTGTTTTCTAATTTAAGCAAGTTGAAGCAATTTGAAACAAGTTGAAAAAGGTCATTAATTTCAGTGTGATTTAACCAAATCAGACTTGTATAATTAGGCATCCAACTGCTAAAAGACAGCATGCTGAAAACTGTTAGGTCGCGTCATCTGCTGCAATTACACATTTCATCAAAAAGTCTTAATCAAAAAGACCAAGGAGTCGTTGTCGGGTTTTGTACTTCATGACGTCACCTCGTGCAGATGCTCTGGGAAAGAGCCTGCCCTACATTTACAGGCTCTCTGTATTGTTGATGAGAATAATCGCATATCTCCAGTGGATTACAGAGTGAGGACTTGCTGAACTGTGGAACAGTGGTGGTTCATCGTCGGTAATTTCTGGAATATATCTTTTTTTTTTTTCTTCTTCTTCTTCTTCTTCCTCTCTCCCTGTCTCCCCTCTCGCACTTGTCTTGCTTTGAAGTGATTTAATTCCGCCTTGAATGCTGTCCAGGAAATTACAAAGCCACTGTAATGAAGTGTGGCTGATTGGACAAGTGCCCTTGTGTGAACATTCATTTTTCGGCTATCCAGGAATTTTGAAATGAGTACTAGGCAGGTTGGATTGCGCAGATTGATTTTTATAGCCTTAACCCCCCCCAGCAATTTGAAGCTTTCTGGTACCAATTCTGTGAAGTTAATAATCTTCTGATCGGACTGTTGCCCAAATATCCAAGCTGAAGCTGATGTTTTAGTCATTTCATGCAACTCAAGCTTGCAATTTTACCTCAAATAAACTGAACTGTTCTACCGAAAACATTCGACTGTTACTATACTGTTTCAGGTAACCTCCATCTTCAGGTTATTTCAGCTGTTCTGAAATAACACCTTTATTTCAAGCCACATTTCATTTCATTATGATGTTTCTCATGTCTCAATTACTTGAGCTAGAGCAACAATGCTAAAGGAGGAGACAACTAACAATGACTGACACCCTTTTAATGAGTCATAGTGAACTGAAAAACAACTCCAAACTAACCTATAAAATTATATAATGAAATACAAATTGACAAAAATTGAAAAATCTAAATAATATTTAATATATTTCATGTATTCATATCATCTAATGAATGGCAAAAAGTTGTTTTTTATTAGTTTAATACTGCGTGGGGTTCGGATTAACACTCTGGGGCTTCATATGTTTGTGCCACCATCATGGATAAAGTATTTTTGTGTGTGTGTGATTGCAGTAATCAGTCTGACCCATGGGCAGGTTTTTTTTTTTTTTTTTTTTTTTGCTGCAGCGTCTCATCAAGTTAAGGAGGGCTCCAGTCCTGTCTGGGTATTAGAAGAGGAGATGGGTGGGAGAGAGGTGGAGTGCCTCAGGATTATGTGCTTAAAAGATTCTCTGCTCCACCTCCCCTTTAGCGGCAAGATATCAATACTGCAGGGCACACACATACACACAAACTGTTTACCAACACAAGGATTAGTTATGGATATACCTCACCATTGCATTGGTGGACCAGACACAGGCATGGTGTAATATACAGTGCTCCCGCAGAGGTCATAAAATCTGCAAAACATGATTCAAAGTATGAACAAAGAAAAGTTCTCGTGGGATGACGTAGGACAGAATCTGAGTAACAGACTGAAAACACTGGAAGAAAATCTAAATGAAGTGCACCAGAGAGACTGGACAAGTAATCCAGTTAAAACATGTAGGATTATCATCAATGGAAAATTAACAAAACTGAAGCTTGACAGTTGGTGATGTTTAGCTTGCCTTGCCTATGTGATAGTGCATTGAATATATTTGGCTTGAAGTTAATGATTAACAAACAATTGTCATTATTTTCTGTAATCATTTGAGAAGTTTGAAAAACTTTAACCCCGACCTGACACTGAACCTAACTGAACTTGTGTAGTATGTATGTCTCTTAGTGTGGACCTGGAACTGCTGCATCTGGAACTGACCCGTTCTCACGAAAATCAAAGGACAGACATGCAGAAAGAGACTTCTTCAATTTCAGCTCCGCTCAACCTGGAAGGAACATCGGTGTCTTAACCAAACGTCACACACCACCAGTAGTTATCCAGACATTTTATAAGTGGCCACAGACATCAAGCACCAGCAACATAAACAGCCGTTTATACGGCAGTCACGTACGTAATCCCAGTTTGATGCAGAAAGTAATGCCAGTTCTGAAAATTTAAAGTCTGGCAGATTCACTTTAAAAAGAAAAAAAAAGCACTTTCTTACATCTGTGAAATGTTCCATAAAACGTGTCACTGGATGATAAACTACAGCATCAGTAGCAAACATACAGTGTAGCTGCAGGATCTGGCATCTCCCTCCCATGAGCAATTGGTTAGAACAAATGAATGATCGAATGAGCGCGTCCCATTTATGTGAATATCTTACTCTGAGAAACCAGCTGGTATTTAGGTTTAAAACAAACAACCTTATTTATTTTTCAGGAGTTGGTGTGTCCAACAAACATATCCTCTGGCTAAAATAAGTTTTTACTGACTTTACACTTCAAAGTGAAGAGACGGGCAGAGTGGAGTCAGAACAGGCAGGGCTTTGGGCTAAAGCTCTAACACACTTTTCATGGCTGATCACACACTGTGCCTGTCTGTATATGTGCATGTGCTGGTGGTGGTTATATCTAGAAAACTGTCCTCACGATACGCGACTGAGGAAATCCAACAGAGTGACAGCGCTTTGCCTGTCCTCACGTCTACAAGTGGTTCCTTAAAGTCTGGGATGAAGATTTGGACTCAGATGTAAGGTCAGAATGAGCCATTTGCATTGATGATTAATCTGTTGATCATTTGCTTGATTAATCAATGAGTTTTCTGGTCTATGAAAAGTCAGAAAATGGTGAAACGTGTTGAGGTGATGTCCTCAAAATGTCTCGCCTTGACCACAACCCAAATTTTAATGTCACAGGGAACTAAAGAAACCAAAACAACTGCACATGTATTCTTAAAAGAATCATTAATGACTAATGGCTATGGATTATGAAAATAGTTGGTGATTAATTTAAGAGTTGACATCTAATCAATGAATTGCCCCATCATTCCAGCACTGTTAAGGTTACAGGAATTAAGCATCGGTGCCCTGAACTGTAATAACTACAACATTTGGTGATAGCAATTCAGCTATGCCACAAACTTTGGCAAAATTGTAGCATGCTGGCCACTTACTGATCTTTTCTAAAAATATAGTTTGCAGTAAAATGATGCTTTACCTTTTGTTATCTATTAAAAACAAAATGCCCCCTCATTCTCATCCTCATGGGGCTGCACTGCAAGATCCATTTATAAGGTTTCAGTGGTAAAAATATGCTCACACTGTCCGTGAGTGTCCTTTCTGTGTGAGCACTACCTGTTTAATTTTACTACAGAGGTCAGTGGAGATATTGGATGTGATGAACTCATGGTACTCTGCTGAGGGTTACGGGTGATGGGGATAGTGGATAGGAAGTGTGGGTGTTGGTACAAGGTCAACAACAGGTACCGTGTGTTATTTACCATCATAAAACAGCAAGATTTATTTGACAGGCAATTTAACTATGGGTGCATGAACATATAATACACTCAATGTGCTAAATCACACTTATCCAGGTGTGGGAGGAAGCCTGGAAAATACGGTGGTTGTGGGTCTTTTATTTCCCTTCTGTCAGAGAAGTGCTACTACACTGCTCGTGGTTTAATCCGCATAGGATGAGTCCTTTTGTTTTTTTGTTTCACTGACATTTTGTTCAAGGCCACCATCAGCTTAAATTTTCTCCAAACCAACAATTCAGTTCCATCACAAGATGTGCGGTGTATCTGAAAAGCCTTAAGTGCATCCACTTGCCCCCGTCTTTCCCCTGTGTCTTAGTCTTTTAATGCTTGAGATCGGTCCAACCACAGTTTGTAAATGGACTGCTCAACAACTGTGTGACAGTGAGTCACTTTGGCGGCAATGTAATTATTTGTGTTTGATAATATCTTGTCTTTAAATCGATGATTTAACCCAAGCAACGGCGAGAATGTCATGTTTGTAAAAGTAATTCTGGAGCACAAATGTTTCAGTGGAGGGGAAATTATTATGTGACTAAATAATTACAGAAAATTAAGTGCTTATTGCTGAAAGACAACAGACTTTGCTCCTCTCCGACTGTAACATCATCCATGATAGAGGTTAAAAGGGGAGCAAGCAAACAACAAAAAACAAACAAACTACGATGATGTTTTAGCTTTCAATCAGCAAATTTTCTATAAAGCAGTTTGTCGGTCCGGTAAAAGTTTTCTTTCATATTGTCTTGTGTACCCTCGGTCGAGTATCTTCAAAAGCCTCCTCCTCTGTCTTTCAAAAAAGAAATAAAAGCATTGAACCGTCCTCCACTTGACGATGGCGAGGGGACAATCGAATAAAGGAATTGGCATGTTACCATGGATACTCATGGTCAAAGAATCCTAATGTTTGCTTCCTTCATATTTGTTGTAATACTCCCTGTTCTGCTACAGATATATGAGAGCTCCTTGAATATCAACTAGATGTCAGTGAGGATGAACTTTATGGGAATCTAATACTTAAGCACAGCACAGTATGTGTTGTGTGTTAAAAAATAACCCAAAAATACAAATGTTCTTTTTTTTCTGTCTTATTTGATTGAATGCCGAGCTTGTTGTAGATGCAGCTTGTATATGCACACATACCATTTATGTGCAATGCCCCGGGCGCCTTATTATATTTAGGGCAGTTCATAAGTCGATGATTTGTTTCCAAGACTCGAGTCAGTCTGCAGCCAGAATGTGCTGAATTCCTCCTGGGCAACTCTGCTCTATTAACAGAGTAGAAGCAATGCTAGGTATCTTCCTGAGGATAAAGTTAAATCACGTGGTATTCAAAACAGATTATCTTCCCCCGAGTAGCGGTTCACCTCACTTACCTAAAGCGCTCAGATGTTTCATTCTATAGCGGGAGCTGAGATCGACTGTATAGAGATTAGAAAATTTTTCATCGTTAATGCACCAGGGATCTTTAAAGAGGAGGTAAGACAGGGATGCTCCTGCTCACCAATACTTTTCTTCACAGAATCTCCCGTCATGTTTGAGAGCGTCTGTATCATAGTGTAACACAATATGCTGCTGCAGGTATATAGAGCTGCTGCAGCTTTGGGTTCACTCAGAGAGAGATTCACTCCTGGTGTTTCCATTCATCCCTGTAATACAGTATGAAATGAAATACAGAGAGTCCTAGAGTGCAGCATTTAGTTCAGCTTGCTTCCCTGAAAAGTATCTATCTTCATTTTTTTTGTTGGGGAAACAGACCAAGTAAAATATAGCAGCAATGACGAGGTTAGCACAGCATGACAAAGAATGCAGCAAGTCCTCTGAATGCCAAACAAAGTGATGTTGGTATTCTGTGGTAGGTTTTGTGAAGCACAACGTCATTTTAAATGGATGATTTTTCTACAGATCTCTGTCCAAATATTGGATCAAATCTCTGGACCATCTAAATGAAGACTAATCGGTCGACTGAAGACAAATCAGTGGAATATATTCATACATACACAGCAGATCATAGATTTACTTACTTTAAAGTCAATTTTTGAAGAAGAAATACAAACACTATCTATCTATCTATCTATCTATCTATCTATCTATCTATCTATCTATCTATCTATCTATCTATCTATCTATCTATCTATCTATCTATCTATCTATCTATCTATCTATCTATCTATCTATCTATCTATCTATCTATCTACCGTAGCTCTAGCCACAGGCAATAAAAGACGTGTTTCTTGGAATGGAACACAGCTTATGAGTAAAATGTGTCCTTGGGCAAAACATTGAACTCCAAATTGCTCCTTGCACCTTGCGAGGCATTGGCCTAAAGGGTTCAGGATCAGGCTTCCTGCCGTCGCTGCTTGTGTGTATGAATAGGTGAATCAGAGGCAAACCTGTAAAGCACTTTGGATAAAAGCACCATATAAACGCCATTTACCATTTCATATCTGTCCAGAAGGGAACTCCTGTGCAACACAGCGATGATGAAAAATTGTATTTGTAGATGCATCGCAACACACCACCACCACCTGCCTCATAATGTAATGAACTCATCGCTTTATGAGGCGGACCCCTCAGTTCTTTTTGGCAGTGAACCAGCCATGTATCAGCTGTAGCATGCTCTTTGGCTAAGATGACAAAGTGTCACTGCTCCACTGTATGAGGGCATTACAGTTGGTTTAGTCACAGCACAAATTGACCAAAATCACTGTTTTTGCCCAAGTTGGGTTCAGTTGAACTGAAGTTGGGTTTGTCTGTGGAAACATCAAAATTTTGTTGCATCGGGTGGCATTGAAAATTGTTTTATCATTGCATCGTAGCCCTCTGACTCAAAATCAAATCGTGAGGCGCCTAGAGATTCCCACCACGAGTGAAACGTCAGTCAAGCTTTGCCCTGACCTGCATAACAAATCCGGAGGCTTGTCACGAGATGTTGTGACTAACCACAGGAACGCGTGTCTGCAGTTCTTAATGCTACAATAACTTGATTCTAATTGGAAGGAACAAATTAAGTGATTTGTGAGCACGAGCTGCAGAAACGAGGGTACAAAATTACTGCTTTCTGTGTACAAATGTAACCAGAACTTAACTCTTGATTCCTGCTCGGCTCTGCAGCTCGGATAGATTCAACAAAACATAATTTAAATCAACACGCTTTTGATTTGGCGACACAAAAGGCGACGTGATTCTGTGCTTCGCACGACAAAGACAGACATGAAATGCAAAGTGTAGGCTCATGTTGATAGAAGCAGTGTTGAATGCAGATCCTCATATTTATAATTAATATATTAATAATTTATATAGTCTGCAGGGTAGATTCTGGGACCTGCTCGGTGTCTCGGCCAGTGTTGTCTTCCATTATGCATTCTGATTCACCACTTTTGCATGCTGGGCTGATTGCAAGGTGTGTCCTTTCAGACCTGGTCCACGGTTTGACAAGCTGTCAGTGTCAGTGGAGTGGAAGCATGTCTCTGATGGCAGTATCTGTCTGTCAGTGCGTCTGTGTATGTGTGAAAGAGACAGATAGGGCAGAGACAGCCTGGGAAAAGCTAATTCTAATTCTTGGGTTTTTTGCTACCCTTATACATATATATATATATATATATATATATATATATATATATATATTTTTTTCTTTCACAAAGGGAGGTCCGTCATTGTTGCAGTTAAGAAAATGTTAGGCTCTGCATTTACCCTGTAGCTGTCAGAATAGGAGGGCTTTTCTATAGTACATAAAATAGAATTCATTAAAATAATCTTAGATCAAACAGAACATCATTTTGAGAGGGTGTTTTTTTTTTTTCTCGTGGCAGTTTATTGCAACATATTGTACTTGATTGCAACATAACCAGTTAACTGTGACATGATTTTAAATGAATTCATATCCAGACAGATCTGTGCAGATTTTGATTAGCGGTGGACCTGAAGAGGGGGACGAGTCACTTCTATGAAGAGGGGGGACAGTGCATAAATATGGATTTCTAAAATTCTTTGCTACCTTGATGAAACACATTAAATATATGACTGAGTTCTGTAATTTCAGTGGTATCACTTTACAGGGTGGGGTGGTGAAGAAACAATATAACAGGATCATTTGCTACTGTTGCTAATCGGCTCTAGCAGTTAGAAGTGTAATTGATATTATGAACACGATGCTATGAACGTGTCTGCTCTGACTTAAAGTTGAAACAGGAGAATTGCTGCAGGAGAACAAGACTGGCAAGAGTCTGAGTACTGTTGTTATGCAACTGGTCTGTCTGGATACTTCTGCTTCAACGCGTTGGTGGTTTCTTAAAGTTTACAAACAGGTAAATAAAGACGTTAGAAATGAAAACTTATAAGACATACACATATGATCAACTTGTGACCACCCTTTCTGTGTAGTTGAAGTTATAAGATAATCTGTGTTTAAGTTTTGTTTCCCAAGTTTTGTTTGAATGCATTTTTTTATTTTTTTTATTTAGTGACCTATTTACAAAGACTACATGTAAATGAGTTTGCAGCTAAATGAGACCTGATGCAGGGCTGTTCTGACCTGTGCTGTGCACGCGTGGAAAGTAATTGACCACAAAATAAAGTGTTTTTTCTTGCTGAACTTTGAATCTCGGTTCAAGAGCCACTTTTGGAACTTGCAAGCTGTGAGCTGTGTGTGAGGAAATATTACTTAAATAGCTTAATGCGAAAAGCTACAGCCTCCCTCCCTGTGTGTGTCAGATAAATATATTGGACACACAAATTTTCCTCCTCAGAAACGGTACATCTTATAATCCATATTGCATGAACACAGACACTCATTTATCAGCGGGGCCTCTTTGCTACCATTTCACCTGTGCGAAACCTCGCAAAGCTTTTTAAAAAAGGGAAGAAAATCCTCAGCAAATACCCCCAAAGAGTTATAAGATTAGCAAAGTCACAGCATCTGCTTCTATAGGCAGATACTGTACCACTTACAGAATGTCTCTCTTCACAGTGTCCTTTCATTATTGCTGCGGTTTAACAGATACACACAACCAAACAACTAAGCAGCCACGATATATTTTTTTTAATTTCATTTGCCTTTTAACCTATTAATCAATCCACAAATGTGACCTTAAATTGTTGTTTACCAGCTTGTGTGGAATGTTTGGTCAAATGTCTGTTCATGTCTGTGAAAGTCAGTAAAGTTTGTGAAGAGCGAGGGCACCTCAGATTAACTTAATGATCCCCAACATAATTACAAACATCTTTATTGACGCTCTGGGCAAATGAGGCCTTCGGATCTAAGTACCACGTGAGTCTTTTGTTGAGTCAAGCATCTTTCAAGAAGGTGGCAGTAAAAAGGAGAGAGTTGACAAGCAAAAAAAAAATCAATCTAGGCATTTCCACATCACAGAAGCTCTTGAGACAGCAACTTAACACTGTCTGATGAAGACAATGACGAGGGCTCACATCCCCCAGCAGAATGCTTCTAATCATCGATGCCCTCGCTGGTGAAGCACTCTGTCCTGTTCCTTATTACCTTGTGATAAAAGGCCATCTTTGTTCTCACGTCGTTGTCAGAACATCTCGCTTTTGCAAATTCTGCACTCTTTCTCATTTGCTGCATTAACAGTTCATTAAATGAGCTTTTTCCACCTACGTACCTCTTCTGGGGGAAAGCTCTTCCAAAACAACTGAAGTGCTGACCTCGCAGGATTTTAGTTTTGAGTTTGACATCACAGACGTTTTATGAGAAGATTCACAAAGAAACAACATCGAATCTGTCAAAGGAAAAGGAAGGTAAGCGGCATGATATTAGCTGATCTGGCTCACTTATTATTACAGGGAGGGACTGGAAAATGAGAATAGTTTAAAGCGCATAAGTTCCTCAGGAGATAACACTGTTAATCTAAGACCAGATCTTGTGTTGTGGCTTGTATTTTGTGGAGCTGACAATAACAACGGAAGGACACAGTAACAAGGGCATATGAGAGAGATATACCGAGCTGGGAACAGAGGCAGAGGATCGTGGTTTCGAAGTAAAAGATGTGCTCAGTGGAGGTTGGCTGTAGTGGGTTTGAAGGCAGGGCAGTTATGTCCCTAGGCGTGTTTGACTGACGCAGACTTGTGCAATTTTGCTGTCTCACTGAGTGCATTTCATGATGGTTTGTGATTTTGTCCGACTTGCTCTGGATGCTCAACGCTCGTGAGACTTGGAGATCCGGCAGGACAAAGATGCACGCACTTGGGAGAGCTTGGTGCCGCAGTTCAAGCAAAATGCTTGATGGGAAATGATTAGCTAATAGATGAAGCTGAGTGCTTATCGGGAGCTCTGCTATTGATGAAACTCTCCCTTTGGCTTGCAGAAATGTTACCAGTGATAATCAATTATGACACTTCCATTATCAATTTTCATAATTATCCCACTGTGTTAACTTAAGTACATTAGTACTGAGTACATTTCTCACATTAATAATTTAACCTGTTTGCACATTCTCTGTGAATGCAAACTGGTGAAAACCGCTGTCTAAAATATTTAAAGTAACAAGTGGTGATGCCGTATATACATGCAGGATTCAACCCAGCTGTATTGATTTGTTCTAAAATGAACAGTCAGATTCATTTGCAGTGAGGTGTCATATACCCTTAAGATTAAACTAAATTATTACAATCAATCACTGCAAATGGTTTGGGAATTGTAATTACTGATTGCACGACGGGAACAGAAACGATAATGCTGCTGCAGACATCGTAGCCAATAATAAAGTGTCTGCTTAAGAATTCTGTATTGTACCAATAGGAACAATCATCTCCATCTAACAACACAGGAGGTCAGTGTTCAGTTCAGACGCAGGCGAGCGAATGATTAGCATAAGTAATTATTCCACATCGTTTAGTGTTCTACCATCGTTGCCATCACGGCTGCTGATGCTGTGCATTGTCTTCACTTGATTTTAGTTTGCTTGTTTTTTTTATGTTGTTCCTTAAGAAGTGTCACTGGTTTCAGTGACAGCTTGATCTGCAAAATGAAATGACGAGTTAGAAAACATTGTATCATTTACTGATACTAACGGATGGTGTTCATCATGTCCGTCTCCATACAATAACAGTAGGACTTCTATTCCATCCACTTCATCAGCAACAAAGAATGCTAATGCTACTTCTATCGTTGCAAGGTCGAGTTGATCCACCACTGAGCTGTTTGAATTGAATGTGATTTCTCCCTTTATTTTCTCTCTTCTCAAACGAGCTTGCTGTTAACTAAACAGGAAACTGCGAAAACATGGCAGACGCTGCAGCCAGTTCCAACAAATTGTAAAACTTTAATGTTACCTGGCGATGTTGTAGAGAGAAGTGTATGATGCGTCGCTTGCTAGGATGAGGTAGCTGATGATGAGGCTCGATTGGTTTATTTGGTGGGTGATGGCAGCCTGCTCGTTAGCTCAACAGCTTAGCAAGGTCGTATCCTCCCTTCCAGGAACTCTTTCACAACCATCCGCGATTATTATGACTATTATTATTACTCATCTATCCTCCATTATCCATGCAACTTTTGTGCACTGGATTGTGGAAGAACAACACCACCATAACTAACTACGACCTTGATGCTATAACATATGATTGAATTAACACCTCTAGGGCTCGACTTTAGAATTATAGCATGGTAGAGCACTCAAATTGGATTCCACTGAATTGTAGAGGCGGGCAATGTAATAATAGTGGCCACTAAATGTAGATGTAAGGCTGAGTCAAGCCGCTGTGTAGCTACTTTGCTTAGGTTAGGGTAGGATTTAAGGACGGACGTCAGTGAATGTGAGGAAAACTTGCTGATTTAACTAGCGGACACAATGTTGATATAAGGCTGGGTCATATCTGCTCTTTGCACATCTCTGCAGCATAAAGGTACCTTAGGTCAGGGCTTGAGAACGGTGTCACCTATCACAGGGCCCAGTAAATTTATGACACCACACACCCATAGCAATAGCCTGATTCCCACTCCTATAGGAGTGCTCACTCAGTTAAAACAACTCAGAAGAAATGGATTGCTATCATAAGTAGTGAATGTGTGCCCTGTTGGTTAGTGAGAAAGGAAAAGCATATTAAATATCGCAGGCTAATGAGGACATTCAAGATGCTTCTCTGAACTCCGTTGAGGGAGGAGGCCAGTCATTGTGATTTTATTCCTGCACTGTAACCACTCCTCCATTCTCTGCATGTTTCATTATCTAAATATTTTCTGAGCAGCAGTCTTATATTAGTTGGTATAATTTGGGATCCACCAGAGGGTTAGTTCTCACCTCTTGTTCTCCTCGTTCTACCTGTAGTTAAATATGTATGAGGCATCTGTCTTTGGAGAGAATCATTTTTTCTCCTTCTGCTTCACCAAGGTGCAGTTTGCAGTTCTTCACATTGGAACCATTTATCAGTTAGAAAGTGCTATTCAGGCAGGCGAGCTCCAAGTGTACATCTGAGAATTATTTATCGTCAGCATGACTGTGGTCCGCGGCCGACTGAAGTCGAGCATGTCGGTGTTTTCGTTTCGTTCTCAGCGGCAAGGTCAAGTGCTAGCTTCATGCTAAGTGTCTGTTCCTTTAAAGAGATGTGCTCTTTTGACATTTCCATTATTCGTTCTTATAGCTGTATAACATAAAAACAAGTGATGAGGTTTCCATACAGGATGTGTAGTTTAATGACATGGAAAATGAGATCAAATCCAAAGAAGTTGAACAAGATGTAAAGAACCGAGCAAGAGACGATTTTCCCACTCTGCAGTTTGTGTTAAAGCTCCCATATTTTACTTTGTTTTACTTCTCCTGTGTTTTATTTTTGATATCCAAAAGAACACATATTTGTATTAAAAGTATTAAAAACAATGTCAGTATAGTTTTACGTTTCCTCTCTCATGATTCTTTATACAGTATGGGACCTTTAAACAAAGCTGCTTAATTCATCATTATCAATTAATTGGCTTGAACATTTTTTTTGGACATGTGGGATATATTTGGATTGAACTTTTCAAAACACATAGTCTATATTTAGCTTCACCTTGCTTGCAGCTAAGAAAATAATGAGCCTCGGGGTTTTCCCCAGGCAAATCGCTTAGCCGCGTCGGTGCTTCTTAATTTCATGAAAAACATTAATAAACACGGATTTAAACTTGTGACATGTTTCAGTACTCTCCTACAGAAAATGATGCATTACCCCAAGCTGTAAAACATTGTAAAATACAGTGGATTTCTATTTGGTTTGTGTGTGTCTATTGGCAATGACCAAGCCTGCATAGCACATACATGAAACATATTCCCTTATTAGGTGTAAAAAACATGATTGTCACTAATCTGTGGGAAAGGGAAGAGCAACCACTTCAATACCAATGTGGGTTTAATAGTGTGACAGGAACAAGAAAAACAACGGGGGGATGTTTTACATTTTTTATGATTATAAAGAACATTATTATCACTATTACACTTATGCAAATTAATAACCATAATATTATATTTGATAAAATGTGATAATTTCTTCTGACATGAGCGCTAGAAAGTGGAAGTGGGTTGGGAAACCGTCAGCTTGATCAAATGTGTTTGTGCTGAATTATGAATATGTTCGCAGTAAGTGAAAACAGCTGTTTTAAAGTGAAAATGGGAAAGTTATCTATTCATATAATGTATAACGTGTAATATATTCATATATTATGTATTCATATATCTGAATTTCTAACTAATAGACATCAGTTATACATATAATATGAATGATTTAAAATATAAGTGCATTTAATTGCCAGCATGTTCACGTTGTCAGCAGCTCATCCAGCTCTACTACTCTCTAGTGTAGTTGACCCGACCCTGAGGAATAAATGAGCCTATGATAATTCAGAGCCAAATATTTACAATGACAAAGGTGTCTCTTTACCTTCCAAGCTGTTTTGACATTGCGAGTGTTTCTCCTCTCAGTGCCACCCTGAGATGATTTCATTAATAGATCCATCAGTGTCCTCTGAGATTTCCTCCACGGGTTTGTAGTATGGCAGTCCTGCTGCTTCCAGATGTCAGGTTTCTAAAAAGACCACTTACTAGAGGATGTGACAACCAGGGTGGTTAAGAACAGTCTTATGATTTAAGTGTAGCTGGGAAACATCAATGAAAAAGTCATTTTCTAAGACTGTGATAATGACTGGTGACATGTTGAGCCTGTAAACTGTCCAGCGTGGTATCTGACTGAAAGGTCACTATCAGTCCAGTGGTCCTTTTTGTAAATCTTCTGACACCAACTTTAGGTTTACTTTAAGAAGGCTTTATCTTGCAAACCACTATTCTCCTCCCTAAGAAATTCCTCGAGTGGCACAATGTCACTCTACTTCCGCCTTTACTGCAGAGGATGGACAGTCAATTATACGCCCCGCTGCAAGATGTCGCTTGTCAGGAACAAGTAAATGTAGGTCAATTGAACTGTAAGTTTGGAGTCTGTGAAGAGTCTCGTCATGACTGCTTGGTGATATCAACATTAGCAGAAGATTTAGGGGCTGGTGTTATTCTTTTCTTATTGTCCATCTCTCAATACTTTCTGACTTGCCTGCTCTGTCTGTGGTCACCTATTGATCCCTACTGAGGGCCCAGCAAGTTAAACAGCTGGCCACTTAACTAAATGCAAATTGTGCATTTGTTGGAGACTGTTGGGTGGATTGACTCCAAATAAGGCACACAGGCATGACAATGAAGGAACATGTCACCCAATAATATGATAATTATTCATTTGTCAAACAACACTGGAGGTCTGCGGCACAGGTGATACACACAAATTCTTACTAGAATCAATCTGTTGTTGGTTTTGGTATTTGTTGACGATACCTCGAATGTTACTCATCTTATCTTTAGGCTGTATCGATCATTTTTGGCCATGAGGCAGCACGATTACTAACTTTGTGTAGGCCAGTGCTGATCTGTTCATCCAAATGTGGCGAAGCTACTTTGAAGCTTATTTGTCTGACATTGCTTTGTAGTTCAAGTTTCGGCTGTTAGAAGATTTTTATTATAAATTCATAAATTGGCCGATGCTATTTTTTCCTTTTGTTTGTTTTTGATTTGCCAGATGCTTCAACTAAATAGCACATAATTTTAATTTTCAGAAAGTCAGTACGCCAATTAATCTCCTCCTGATATTTATGCTTCTTGACAAGACATGTCAAGTCTGATATGTGCGAGACGGATGGCTAGCTAGCGTTAGCAGGTAGGGACAAAATGCATGTGCAAACTGTTCACTTTTTTCAGTCTGTGCCTCGCATAAAGGCCGGTGCATTAATTATGCACAGCAGAGGGCAGAAAATGTCCACGTGCAACATTTGACTAGCTGTGAATGCATATGAATGTATCTCATCTGAAGGTAATGTCTCTAAGATGGCTACTAACAGTGATAATGGTTCCTTGATGGCTGCAGTTGACGTACCATTTCGGCTTTACTTCGCTATGTTTAATAGGCCTTTAGGTCAGAAATGGATTTAGAACTGGGATTCAGAAACAGATTTCCTTTCTACTTTAAGAAGTGACCAGGGAAATAAACACACATTGTACTGCCCCAGAGCTCATAATGGGCATAATGTGCCTGCAGGGGTTTGGCATGGTTACTGGTCAATAGCAGTAGATCAGTGGTAATTTTACCTGGAGCTGAGAGGTCTTGGTTTTAGAAGTCGCTGCACAGAAAGACATACGGGAGCTGCATGGGTAAAATGTTTACCCAACACTGAAGAGACCTGCAGTCTGTTACACCAGCCGTGTATATAGCCTGTAGTTATAACTTAAATAATTACTAAGCTGTTATATGTGCTGTATTGAAATAAACGTGTTTGCACCATCAAGAAAAGTTGCAATATAACACAAAGTATCCATTCAGTGCCCTGAATTTGCAGGGCTGAGGTATTTAACATCTATGTCTTATTTATTTTTTTACCTTTTCAATCTTGAGTCAGTTTCTCTATTATCTGCCATGACACCTTTTTGTTGTTGATGGAAATCTCATCACTGCTTTCAGTATTGAGTATTGAGCTCCCGGTGAAATGGATGGCACGGCCACTCCACACTGCAGTAAAAAAAAAAATTCCACTGAGGCCAAAACTTTAATGAAAGAGAGAAGCTCGTGTCTGAAAACAAGCGCTAAAACGATCAGTAGTTTTTTTATTTTGTGAAGCTAAATTGAATTTACTTAATAATAAAATAGCCTCAAATCTGCTTCTAGTTCTTCATCCCTCAGTGGTGCCATGTTTGTGTCGGCTAAACTTGAATTCATATTCATATTGTCAGGATGCTGTACACTTATAAAACCATATGTGAGTTTGGATTGTTCTCTTTGAAAATGAAGAGATGTGCCTCTGACTTTGTCTTTCTTCCTTGTCTGCCTGTTTGTGAAGTCAGTTAAGGTGACATGTTGAAATAAAGAGTGCTTTCGCTTTTGAGTGGTTCACAGTTTTTCTCGTCGTGCCAATGTCTCCTGCATTTCTCTTAAATCACTGCATAATTAAAGATATATATTTTTTTTTTTTCTTCTTCGCAGGTGTTTGTTAATGTCATGCTGCATGACCTTCGTGGCTTTATTTGATTGAAACAGTCAATTCTTCAAGTTAGTCTAGAAATAACAGTAAAGCAGTAAAGAATGACAGCCAGCACATTTGTCTCAGAAATATGGAAATCATGAACAGTATGCTGAGGCTCCTTGTTCTTAACTTGAGTCTGAGTCTAGATGAAGTTTGAAAGAATTTGACATCATTCAAACTCGCGTTGCTGTTTTTAAGAGGTGCTCTTAAAAAACGTGTAGGGAACAGATATTATTTTTCTTTTAATAACTAGTGAGCCAATACGTCTAGTCATCTGTATTTAGATGTTTTGTACTGTCAAATTGGAATGACAATGATTAATTAACTGATCAGTTACATCAAACACGTTATCACATGCATGCTAAGTCTCTGTAAGTTGTCGCAGAAGTTGTTGTCTGCTCGCTGCTTAGCTACTGTAGCTGGCTGCCCACAGGGTCACACTGATGCCAAACTCAACACAACAGGCTAACAGTGGATCATATAGTGTGGGCTGGGGAGCTGACAGTCAGACCGCAGAGCGCATCGCTGACAATGCAGTGCTGACATTAGACAGACAAGAAGAACTTGTAACATCAAAACTGATGTCATGAACCTGCTGAGCTCTCCTCTTTGAATATGGGACACCCAGGATCAAAGTGTGTCTAGAAAACGTGAAGGTGTTCGTGCATTTGTGATCGCCTACCTTTTCATCCTCTCGTGCAATTATTAAATATATTATGTGCTGTCACTTTGCACCAGTGTTTCCCCCCTAAAACTCTCAACAGTCGAGAAGACTCCGAGTCGACTCGCATTTCGTCAGTCGAATCTTTGCCCCTTTTGTCTTTTTAGCTGCCCTGTTGTACACAGAGCAGTGCAGAGGCAACAGCATGGCGAGCTTTAAGCTTTACAAACCGCGTCTCGAAATGACCACAGACCGCAAAACTAACTGTGACAGAAGCCGCGAAGGATGGTAGAAACAGAGGGCAGCGGCTGCTCCAACGCTCTATGCTCCAGCAATGATTGTCAGTGAAGTCGGCTAAACCACTTTTAAAACCAGAAGGTGGTACAACCTCCTCTACTGCCGTCCAAAGTGATTGACTCTTGGGCTGACAGCGCTGTCAGCAGCCTGGCAGGAAAGACGCTCCATGGTGAGCTGGGATTTTATAGCAGGAAAAACTTTACTTTCTCTCTGACTGTGTGGAAATATGATGTTTTCATGATGAAGAAAGGCACTGAAACGTGAGTCTTCCAAGTAAAACATGTAGGCTGACAGCCTATAGGAGTTTAATGTGGCACTGAACCTGTGGAAAGAATAATGCAGTGAATACCTACATTTCTGAACCATCACCTCCGGTGTCCCGCTGAGCTACTGTGGTTCTATAAAAAAGGAAGTAACAGCTTGATTCATGTTCTCTGTGTGGAGCTGCTGATCTGCTGTCTTGGCATTCATAGTTCCACTAGTCATGATGACTTCATGCATGACTACTGCCATAATTTTGTTGCACTGTAGGAAAAATTAAGTCCAAGTTTTCCGGCAAGCAGAAATAATCTCACTACAATAGGCCAGTCAAGTCATTCCAGATGGAGGCACAGTTCATGCTGTCCTCACACATGACTCACATTTGGACTGCTCTGTCAATTTCTGTGTGACTCACATAGTTCCCCGGAGGGTGGGGACATCTTGATATCCTGAACTACAAATGAACATATGAAACAGTAATCAATTCAGATTGCAGAGACATATAGAACTGGAGTTGTCTAACCTTAAAGGACGAGCTATCATCTTTTACTGAGGCTATATTTTACACAAGTTTACCTGTGCATGGGAGAACTGCAGCAGGAGAATGTGAAATGTAACATCTTTAATACGGCAGTCAATTTTATTATGCAAGCCATCTAAACCCATCACGTACAACATCAATCTTGTTATAGTGCACACATTACACGAAACCACACATTAGTGGGCTCGAAAGTCTGGCAAAGCAAACTCATTCCGACCCAAAAATGCTGGGTGTCATTACTGACAATGATTTAAACCTTGCTAGAAATATTAACTCCATCAGTAAATGTGCATTTTTTCCATCTGAAAAATGCTGCAGATGTGATGCTGATGCAAAGACACTGAGGATTGTGTTGGTGAGTTCAGCTTGTACTACAAATAATGCAGCTGAGACAAAACAATGAGCACATTTCACCAATTTTAGCACCGTTACATTGACTTCCTGTCTCCTTTTAGAATTGATTTTGAAATTGTATTGCAAGTTTATAAGTTCATAATTGATTTAGCAACTCCATACTTAGTCAACTGTCTGTCCCTCTATGGAGGCATACTCGGGTATACTCTTAGCTGCTGCCTTAGATCATTGAACACAATAACATTAAATGTACCAACTGCCAGCTGAATGTATGAAAGGTGTCATACAAAGTTTGACTTACTACTAAATAGCTAACTTTATTATTACACCATCTTCTTCTGGTTATCTGATTGGAGCACTGGCGCCACCGACTTCTTATCCACGTAATGATAGTGGATTGAAACAAATATTTGTTGTACTCCAAATTTGGTTTTCAATTTGTCACACATTTGGATGGAAACACAGCCAGACAGATCTCATAAACTACATAGACGACGGTGTTCAACGGGGCATAAAGCAGCTACTTCAATCAGTATAGAGACTTCAAAGGGTTTCAGGTACTGCCTCTAATTCGAGTGAGTATCTGTCAACATAGCAAATGTGTCTCTATTTCTTGAGTGAGCGTTTAAAGAATTGGAAATTGACAAAAGCGCTCATTGAGAGCAGTTGGCTTTCCTAACAGGGCTGTCTGCCTCAACAGACAAGCAGATGTAAAAGCAATTTTCTTACACTCCAATGATTCCTCCAACTGCTATTTTAGACGACACTCATTTAAAGCAGCTGATTAACGCCCTCTGGGTAGGTTAACTCCCGGTTAAAGTGTGTGTTCATTTCTTTTTTTAATATTTATTTTGAGAAAACACTGTGCTAGTATCTCATGTATTTGGAGTAATGCACGCTCATCCTATGCTTTCACACACTCCTTGTTTCTTCTTCACTATAGGAGTCTATCTATCCTGAATTTATTTGAAGTGTACTGCAGCCTAAAAGGACTGGCACTTATTTTGAAGTTCAGCATTCTGGAGTGACAACAACAGCTCCTCTGTTTCCTTCGATGGCTCAGCCTCAGAGCCAATTTCAGAACCACATTCCCCCGGTGACATTTCAGACACTACCAGACAAAGTGATGAAACATATTTCTCAGCCAAACAACAATTAAAATAAATTCCCTTGATATTTGTTATTGAACTTTGGTGTCTGGTTGATCCTAGAAGAACTCTTAAATCCCGATATTTATAAAGCAATATCATTAATTGCACATTAGTTTTCTACCACCTTTCTGAGGACCGTAGCTTTTAGCCGTAGCTTCTGTGTAAAAGGCCCAGTGGTGCATAACACTGATGAAGCAGCCGGAGAGAGATAATCAAATAATTATAAATGAGAAGCGTTATGCTTCATTATGCTTCCCTTTGAAAATTGCACTGCCTCATTTTTTCCATGACAAATGTAGATTACATTCTATCCAATGCTACAGGTTGTTTCGTGTATATTTAGCTTTGATTATGCCGGGAACGCTACATGAGTTTACAATTCAATTCCCTGCACAGGCATGAAACACTGTATTGATTCGTATTCGTGCAGGGACAAATAAAAAAAGAGTATTTCTTAATATTGTGTCCACATTTGACATTTACCACTGACGCAGAAAAGAACACTGAGGACAGATGGATATCTCTGAAGTGCATTTGCCAACCGAGGATCTGGACTTGGCCCACAATCTTTTATGCACAGCAGAATTGTGAAGCGTTCACACATTCGAGCCACTCTGTCTCTTTAATTGTTGTCTGTGAGCTTCTTTACAGCCTGCTAGTTTTCATTATAAAAATTGTCAGTGTCAGTATAACAGTAATTACCCTTGATCCATTTCTCAAACTATGCAGTGTTGGGTCTTTGATTTAGAGGAAATTGGACGAGGAAAGTAGTAGAAAGAGTCCTTGAATTTGATATTTAAGAATGTGTGGGAACCCTGTGTAAAGTTTATTGACTGACAGACTCATCAGTCTCCAAAGATAAACAAAAAAAAACACTCAATTGTTCGCAGCACAGATAAGCGCCAAAAGTTTGTAGTTTGGCTAACTAAAATAAAAGTTGATCCGGCTTGATGCTGCCCTTGATTATCGGGGACAGCCGTGTGTAGGGAGGTCACATTAAGAGAACATTTTATTTCTGAAGGGGGTCATTGTCATACTAGTACACTGTGGATCAAATTCTGACAATGTTATTCATGGGTACAGTAAAAAATAGATCATGACCACAAGATTAAAGGATATTATTACCGCGATACGCCAAGCTGAGTTTAGAATTCAAGTTTAGGGGGCCACATTGGCTAAAGTTCTGGTAGTTAGAAGGCACCTAACATCAACAATCTGGAATGTGCTTCAGGGCTTTGCACCACAGTGACTAGATAAAATAAGTTTTAATGATTAACACAAGCAAGGATCAGTGTAATGAAGCTTGAATTGTAGTAATGTGAGAGGCCCGTAAATAAGACCCTGCTTCACAGCTTGGCATTTTTGGATGCCAGCCTGAGTATGATTATTGTAAACTGTGATTATTGTAAGTGTTCTGTTCATGAGTGGTCAATTCAGGAGTCCAATATGTCTTACGCTGTTTCTTGAAGCTTGATCAAGGAGAATGAAGGATTTATCAATATGCTCGTCATGGCATGATGCCAGACGCCAGTGATGATGATTCTGCCCCTACAGTGACCTCAAGACATATGCTTGACCCTGTGTGACCCCCATCTGTGACATGCTAGAATAGAAAATCCCCTCACTGTAATTCTGATTCCAAGAGATAGAGACAGAGAAGTGGAATATGAAGGATGACATAGAAAGAGTATTAACGTTTTAATTTCTTGGGGATTCATGACAGTAATACATAGCGCAGCCTGGGGTGGGTCACAGACAGTGTGCTGCTGACAGGCTACTGCTGAAAGGCCAATAACAGTGCAGGGTTGAGCTGCTCTCCCGGCTGCACAAACGCTGTAACCTTAACCACAGTGCAGCTGATAAAAAAACAGAGTGAGTGCTGAGAAGGTCATCAAGGACTCAGCTGAGTGTCCGGGTCTCCATTATCATACTTTATTAGAAGTGATACCTTCCGCTCTTTCAATTATATAGGGAAAAGATTAGGACTTTTTTCATTAACCTCCTGTCTCTCTTACATAGAAAAGAAGCTTTGGAGCGGTCACACAAAATTACAAAAATTATCCCTGATAGCAGTCTTGCACTATTTTTACTGGGAACTGCAAATCCTGTTTTCAGCTGCTGCTTATTAAACTGCTGGATTGTCTTGTCAATCATTATACCCTGGTCATTCCTTCAGTGTTCAGAAAACTGATCAGCGCTGATTCAGAAACCGCTCTCCCATATGCTCTTTAATATCGCGGCCTGCACAGCCTTCATCTTTGGTGCCTAATGAATATGCATCACCTGCTATAAATCACTTTGTTAGCAGCTTCTGCCACTCTGTTTTGCCTTTCTTGTCCTTTTATTAATTTCCGGTAACAGCTTTCATGGTGGGCCGGATGCCAAACCTTTAGTTTACAGTAATTCAGAAATTACAGTTCTCTAATTACCTCAATCTCAGGTATCTTGGTGCTACAGAACATTTAAATGTCACAGCATTAAAAAAAAAAAAATGCTAATATTAATATGCCTGGGAGTACTGATTGAAGCACCACTTGAGGCTACTAAAGCTATAATGTTCATTTTGGTGGTGATATTTTCTCGTCTGTGCAAAATTTCAAGGTTTGCCTGTGCTCTTCTAAAGCACACATCACCACCCTAACACATCCATATCCCCTGAATAACAATGTGCCATGGACAGGGGAATGTGCATGAAAGCTGCAGTGGGAGTGCAAACAGTTTTCCAACGATATCAAATTATTTAATCAGCGTTATCATAATTTGCAGGGTTCTGTGGTCGAACACACTGGATATCTACTTTGCCACAGCCACAAATTGGAAAAAAAAGTGTAACTTAACAAGTAAAACTTGGAATAAATTTCTCCACAGCACAAAAAAAAAAAAATGTCCAAATACCCTCAGAAAACGAGGCTATCGCATGACTGTTAAGCATTATCGGCATTTACACAGAACGCTCGAGTCAGACAGAATTATCTGGAACGAACAATTGCAGCATTTTTAAAATCTCAAGCTACCCAAAATGATAAACATAATGGGAAAACAAATTAATTGCATTTTTGTTATAAATGATAAGAATACAAGAAACTTTACTGCTTATGACTTTGCAAAGAATTAGGAATAGTTAATGTGAAGTGGGGCAATTAACAGCCGCAGTCCTTTCAGTATTTACTGCATTTCCCATATTAATGGCCACCTCTCAGTCAGGTATTCTGTAGAACGCTGTTAATGTGCTCATAAATGATTTTCTTTGTAGTGAGAGGCTGCCATTTAAATTTAAAATGCCTGACATGACTGTATCTCGCTCCTTGAAGTGAAGTTCTGTAATTCTAATATTTAAAATCAGTTTTGACAGTGTGCTGGAGGAAAACTGTGCCTGGTTTGTCTAAGAACAATTGTACACTCAGTAGGCCTGTAGCAATTATTGCATGATTGGCTGATCATGATTATTTGAGCTGACCGATCATTTTGCACAAAACAAGACACTTCTAAGACGAGTACACGGAACAAACGTTGATACCATGTTTCTACCACATTTTCCTGATTCCTCCTATTTTCCACAATCCGAGGTTTGACAGGCACTCTTTTATTTCTGTCGTCTTGTGGCAGGCTCTTCTTTTGCAATGTTCCTGACTAGAGAATTAAGGCTGCCAACTCTTCATCTTGATTGAGTCAACTTTACATAAAAGTAGTGGATGGAAATACACAGCTATTTGCAGTTTCTTTTTCCTTTTTTAATAAATGGAGTGTGTGTGTGTGTGAAGATGTGAAGATGACACTTATTTGGAACAGGGAGTGATGGAATCAGCATCTACTTAACCTCTGGTTCAGACCCAACACCCACGACGTGCGCCTTTATACCTGAAGCTTTGATATGTCTGTTGTGTGATGTAACCCCCCCCCCCTGACTCCTTTTTCTTTGCATTGTTGGGCCTTATCATTTCTCCTGTAAAATGGGCCAGCGTGTGCTGCCGTTTTAATTTCAAGCTTATTAAAAAAGAGGGATGAAACCGAGAGAGAAGTATTAAAGGGTAGAATTAGCATGTGGAGACAATCCTCTGTGAAATTACTGCAGACGAGGGCAGCTGCAGTTACCTTCAAACGTGCATTGTGTCAAGCAGATTCACTGTGTTTACCTGTTTCCCCAGAGCCTTAATTAACCCATTACTCACTTCTGAACCCATTGTAATCATTGCAAAATTAGACAGGCCATCAATTCACATGTGTAATTATGAAAAATCATTTAATACAGGCTTGCTGATTATTCAGAAAAGAGTTGCAGGGGCAACGTGAGCACTAAATCTACCATATAATATTTTTAAATGAAGTGATTTGTATAATTTTTGAAATGGAGGAAAATCTATTCCTCTTCTGAGCTCACGGGCAGAAAACATCACACTACCAGCTGTGCTTGCTTATGCACTTGGCAAATGACTTCGACTAGAGCTGTGCTCTACTGTACAGTGAAAAGGAAAGTAGCATCACTTTGCCACGGGACCCTACATGCATTCAGATGCTAACAACAAATATTTTTTCTCCATTTTCATATAATGTTAACTTTATATTTTATGTATTCACTGCCAACTTTGCAATGCTTGTATTACAGATAATAGAACTGTGATTAGAAAAGTGACTAGTCTATCGCTAATTAGTAAAATAATGGCCAAAATAATGGTCTATCTATCTCTAACTATGGGACAGGGTCAGACCTAAATGCTGTTCTTGAGTATAATGTTTTTGCTGTATCAAGCTAAAAGTTTAAGGGCTCTACAATGTTCAGTTGCCACGCTACAAATAAATTGAAAGTGCACTGAGTGGTAAAATAAATATATTAACTTACAAATTTACATGATTAGCAATCCTCTTTCGTCTCATTCGCAGTTACAGTGTTGCTTTTTTGCTGTAGTGGTTCTTTTTTCTGTGTTCTACATAGCTCTCCATTATAATGACCTGTTCCTCTTGACTGAAGTAAGCGGCACACAAACACTCCATTCGTTCTGTGTGACTTAAAAGATGACGCAGTGTGTGGTGAAGGTTTAACAGAGAAAGTTGATAATCACAGTTGTTGATACTTGTTATCTCTGACTGGAGTTTTTTGTCAAGCCTACCTATGTTGAGCTTGGTTTGTTGTTGTACACTCCTCTGGGGGCATGTTGTACACACACAGTTTTTTTTTTTTTTGCGCATGTCTGATGTTTGAATGACAGATTTCTCTCTGCTCAAGTGACTCATTATTTCATGTGCACATTGTGAAGGAATTCTCTATTCTAGCATGCCGGGGACAGAATTATATGTTAGGTTGTGGGAGTCACTGACTTCTCTCCTTGAGACACAGAGCAAGTTGTATGTTTGTGTTTAAGAAAGCAGGCGCCATTCTGATCATTACTCTGGTAACCGAGGTCAGAGGATAGGGCCGTCTCACCCTTAGACATAACAGATAGGTAGATAAGCCTCCACAGAGTCAGTCAACAGTGTCAGACCACTAAAGTGAAAACATATCTCCTTGTTTGCGCAGTAATGTCCAACTAGCAAATACTTTAGACTGTATTGCATTGAGTGTTGGCATTTATTGACTTAGAGTAGTTGGGTCACTGTGCTGAGGGCACATCGACGAGCCATGGAGGACAGATTATTCAGAATCGAGGCAACATCATGCCACAACGGTGTATATATATACTTTCTCTCCATTGCCTGAACTGACCACTGATGCATAAAATTCTCAATCAAACACGATATGATCATATTCAAAAAGCTTGCCAATAACCTTTATAGTAAATGTTGGTCATTCAGGATGAGCTGTGATGCGTAGAAAGTTTAGTGTTGGACTGGCTGCTGACCTCTTGTAGTAAAGCTCTCTGTGCTCTTCCTACACATATGGCAGTGTATCAAGTTGGACCAGATTGAAGTGATAATTTCACATACGATAACCTTTAAAACATCATGACTGGTGAATATACCTTTCAGTGTGAGTACATGATAAACAACAATAAGGATATAAGAAACAATGTTTCCAATTGTCTTTTAAGTTAGAAGCTCATTAGAAGTCTTAGATGATGCCAAACACAAAATTGCATATGATTATATTCACTACAGCTCCTCATTCTTGGCGCGTCGTGCCTTGGCGTCTGTGGACAGATTTCGTCAACGTGACAGAACCACAAACCTGCAATGTTCATTCACAAAATGCAGAGGTGTGTAGTTGAGATCAAAACAGAGGCTGCATCAATCAATCAATCAAACTTTATTTGTATAGCATGTGGTCCAAAGCGAGAGTACTGAGTACTCAATGTAGTAACCATTATTCATGGTTTCCATGGGTCCTTGAAATCCCTGAAAATTTCTGAATATGAGGACAAAACAAAGAGGACATGGGTCATTGAAAGTGCCTGAATTTATTTGTGAAAGAATACAAATTGATTTGAAAAATTTCTGAAATTTATTTTAATATTTTGCTGTATTTTTGATTGTTGTCATTCAGTCTTTGTAAAGCCTGCTAGCAAAAGACAAAAAAACAAAAAAACCTTAACCTCAATCAAATTCTTGTACTTGGATAAAGTGTTTGAACTTGATGTTTAAAAAGGTGTGGGAACCCTGACTATGACTACTCATATTGTAGCAATGACTAAAACATCCATTCTGAATTCATCCCCAGTTGTCCGTCACTTTATCGTGACCCCTCAGCATCTCGTACAGACGCTTGTAGCAGGGGGATCAGTGCATTCCTAAAAATAACAACTGGATTTTACATGTTAGATTACTCTACCATTGGTGTCCAAATGTCAAAAGTAACCCCCTTGACATTTAAAATAAAACTGACAGACTGTACAACTCATCTGTAATAACATTTCAGTTGAATTGTCCTTGTGGAATAAATGGTAAATGTACTGTACTTATATTCAGCCTTTCTAGTCTCTAGCGACTTTATATTACACATTCTTACACTGACAGCATCGGTTACCGAGTTACCGTCATCACATTCATACACACTAACACGTTGCCTTAAAGAGCAATTTGGGTTTGGTATATTCGCCCAAGGACAGACACTTTAACATGCAGATTGAAGGAGACGATTAAACCAGTGATCTGGACCTACTTTATCTGCTGATCCAAATAGATGTTGATAGCGATTTAAATGGTGCCATCTCTGGGATAATGGACATCTCACAAATTCAATCTAATGCTATAAATTATTGATTTAAAGTTACCAATCGCTAAAAGAAATAATAATAATGCCATCCATCCATCCATCCATCTATCCATTTCCTTACGCTTATCTGGGGTCGGGTCGCGGTGGCAGCAGGTTTAGCAAGGCGTTCATTCAAGCCCGTCCTGGGGAAGAAGTTCCCAGGCCAGATGGGCTATATAGTTGCTTCAGCGAGTTCTGGGTGTGCCCCAGGATCTGCTGCCAGTTGGGTATGCCCGGAACACCTCCAAAGGAAGGCGCACGAATCACCTCCGCTGCCCTCTTTCAATGTGAAGGAGCAGTAGCTCTACTCCGAGTTCCCTCCGGATGTCTGAGCTCGTCACCCTGTCTCTGCGCCCAGCCACCCCACTGAGGAAACTCATTCTGGCCACTTGTGGCCATGATCTCATTCTTTCGGTCACTACCCAAAGCTCATGACCATAGGTGAGGGTTGGAACGTAGATAGACTGGAAAATCAAGAGCTTTGCCTTCCGGCTCAGCTCCCTCTCCTCCAAAACAGTCCGGTACAATGTCCACATTACTGCCGACTCTGCACTAATCCGTTAGTCCATCTGGCACTCCATTTTCCCGTCACTCGTGAACAAGAGATACTTGAAGTCATTTGTTTGGGCCAGCAACTCACTCCTAAAAATTATGATAACTATTCCAAAGAAATGCAAAAATTAGAACATTTACACTGATCTACTTTTGTTTTGTTTGTTTGCTTATGATCTGTTTTCATGCTAACATTACAATATCTATATATGATAACATCAGGAGACACAGATGAAGATCCCTTGCAAATTGAGGACGTTATTACTAAATCTCAAACGCATTGCTTGAGTTGGAAATGTCATCTGCATTAATTCAGGTTCAATGAGTCGGAACGTTCCAATCTCTATATCGGCTTGTAAATTTCCAATTAGGGAAGGTGTGAGTGAGGCACTTTTCCATTGAAAGCCAAAATATTAAGAAAACCTTGAAGCAGAGTATTTTAATCTTAGGACTGTGCACAGAAATAGGAAAGCTATGATCTTCGACAATTAGACTTTTTATACCAGAGGAGTTTATTCATGTGTTTCAAAAAATCCTGAAACTCATGGCTTAACAGTAAAATAAGCTCTTTACACAGTTTGGGAGGAGAATGGTAAATGTTCTTTCATATCTCAGCATGAAAATATCAATGTCTTCATCCCTTAATTTAGACAAGAGGATGTCAAACTCAGGCGAGGTTTATGAGTTTGGACAGTGAATTATATGCTGCGTTTCAACTACATATTAGGGTCGACTTTGAAAATGATGTTAATCTTTTGAAATGCTTTGGAGAATCCCTGAGGGGCAATGAGCAAAACACTAGTTCTCTTCATGCTTTATGCCAGTGAAGATCATCAAATGAAAGCTGACAGCCTCGCTCTCATCACCTCACTGTGACTGTTATAACACTTTAATTGATTGACGTTGATAATGTCATGGAAGCACAATATCAAGCTCCTAATGGTTATGGCCCTTGCATTGAACCCTCATCCTGCTGACTGTGGTCCGCACAGACCACAGAGGTGTATTTTGTGTCATAGGTTCTTTTATTGTACCCTTTGAACTCTTCATGACTCTGTCAGGCAGTTTGTTCCGCATGATTTCATATCATTGTTTTCTGTTTCTGGTTTAATTAGTGCGTTTCCGGGTGGACCCAGGTCAAAAGCTCAGATTCTTCCGGTGCATTTTTAATTTAATTTTTCAGATATATAATTTAGTTAGAACTTAGTTTTAATTTAATTAACCAGTCAATTAATTATTAATTACATATTTTGCATTGACGGTAGTTTCTTACAGTTTATTGTCGGGGTCCTTTGGGCAGCCCCGTCAGTAGTCCTTGTATGTAAAATATGTTGGTAGGATGAGCATTAAGGACTTGGGCAATCGCGTTTATTCTAACATAGATTCATGCTTGACATGTCCTTGCCAAACTTTCCATATCTGCAGTCTCCAACTAAGTATAACTTTTTTTTTTTGCAGTCATTGATTTTGACAGCACCTGTAGTTGTTGGCATGTGTTGACAGATGGGCATAGGTATTATAAATCAAGTGTGTTTAGTCCAACCTGTTCTGCTTGAATATAGACATGATGATTTTGTTTGTTTTAAATGCCAGAGGGGTTATGTATCATAGTGTTTTTGTACTGTTTCTGAAAGGTATTTTTTTATTAATAATATATATTTTTTCACTGTTGGTGTATGATGCACATCAGACATCTGTTGTTTTCTCTGTCTGGCGTACAACATCATTTCATGTACAATATTTAATGCTGGTAGCACATAGAGGACATACATACACAGACAGAAGTAGTCAAACTTTGCCCGTGCAAACTTCAAGACAACCAGACCTTCAAACCTTCATTTTAAAAAAGTAACCTCGAAGATCCCCTCCAAAGATGTTCTGAGATAGAAACAAAGATTTTTCATTTAAAAAGATGACCAACTGAGATGTCTACTACTTCACTGATAACTCCATTCTTTGTGAAAAGAGTCTTATCGTGTCAAACTCTGGCAAACTATGGCACCAAATAACCAACAATGAGTTAAAGTTTAGAAATATATGTTCCACTTTATGTATCTACTTCACTGAGTGGGTGTGATCCTATCACATTTGAAGCAAAGCGTTCATTGACTGCCATCATGTCATTTTTTTTTTTTTAAATTGCTAAATTGTGATTGGATGGTTGCATGACATGACATCATAAGTGAGAAATAACCAAAGCTATGACAAATCTGACTTTGGCAGATCCTTGTTGTGTGTTCATGTCGGATCATCGCTGACAAAACTTTAAACACAGTCTCCTAATTTTATACCTGTTTTTTTATACTATATTATACACAATCTACTAATATTTTATATGATTTTTGTACTTTGTAGAAAAGAAAATCAAAGTACTCTACCACCATCTAACAAGAAAAAGAGTACAAGGCATGCATCAAGAGATCAAACTGTGACTTTGCATTTTCAAATGTGATTCTCCTCCCAGGTTTAGTGTCTCAACAGTTATTTTAACATCAGCTACAGTTTATTTGAATATTATTGCTCCCATGTTTTGGTTGTGTGAGGAATTATGAGACAAAAGTGCCAATCAACACAACCAAGCTATTTTATCATGCGCACTGTCGTTTCTAAGCATACCTCATTCTGTCATTTTTACAGAATGAAACACACACATAAAAAAATAATAGCCTGCAACTGGAACACAGCATAAAAAGGTCTACAACTTTTTCACCAACACAAACGATGGCTTGTTTTCTCATGTATGTGAAATTTAACTTTTGCTGTCACTTGAATTGATGTTCCACCCACAATGTAGATGCCAAATTGTTTGTGTGGTGCTGGAGAAGAAATCCCAGCACAATTCAAGACCTCTCAAGGTTTATTGTGTCAGGCTGCGTGAGCTTTTGATTGCTGCCACTGATTTGTCTTCTGTGGGTGTATGACATGATTTTTTTTTGACACTTTTAAGCCAAGTCAAATCATGTTCTCTCAATCAAAATATTTTGATGGCATATTTACAGAACCTAATTTAAAAGTCAGTCACTGACTTGGAGGGAAACAATGTTAGTGATTAGGGCACTAATGGAGCTTTGGAAACTGGTGAAACTTAAGTTAAGGATGAGTGCTTATGTTAGTTCAGTTTAACTATCAGATAGTAAACATTATGAGATGTTAGTGGTGGTTGACTGCACCGGAACTGCTGGGACTCGCTACACCGAAGATTAGAACAGATGAGGCGGCAGCATTAGCACCTCTGTTTGCATATTTCACAAGCTGTGAACTGCACTCAAACACTTCAAATGACTGGAGGTTGTGTGGTCGAAACGGTGAACATGCAAATATTAAAAGCACTGATCATCATAAACGCTGCTACGTTTAACTCCCTAATACTGTATCTGGAGCCCAAAGTGCCGCGGCTTTGCGTGCTGTCACTCGGAGGCGAGGCACATTATTTTTAAATGCATCTGAGGGAAATAAAAGTCTTGATTGAAGATAAGTGAAGTCACTCAACAATGCTACTTTTCTGTGCGTCTGCGTGGGCATGTTTTGCTGAGTTTAGTACACCGACAATCATAATTTAATTATGTCTTAATTTAATCCCACAATCAGGCAATGGCAAGTGGGATGTAGCAAATGGTTGTCAGGCCTGTTTCCCCACAGGCAGATAAACCATGCAAATGACAAAAGGGTAGCAATTCAATTATGACCATAGTGGGGGATCCTCTGAATGATAAAAGCCATTCGGGAGTAAACGCGACAACTTATGAGCATCAGTTCCGTCTCCCTTAATCTTTACCATTGCTAGGGACATGGAAACACCACGCGCAGCTCAGAAACCAGTGTTTTGTTTTGCATCACATTTCGTGAGTCGATACCTCCATGCGCTGACAAATGTGAGCCAATGTAATACATGGTCACGGAGTGTGGTCCTAGTTCAAAGAGATAAATATGTGGCTGGCAGTACAAGGTCAAAAAGAGGAAGAGTTAACACACTGTACGGCGTTACAGTATGTAGCATCAAAACTACTCGACGGGAGAACGTAGAAGGCTCAGTATTGCATATCAATAAGGGCATCAGTAATGCAATATTTTAAGTGCAGGTTGTAAAATGTCTTTCTTTGGCTGTCTCTGCCCACAAGTTCTTCCCTCCCTCTCTTTATCTTATTTTACAGCTGCTGTCAGCTTTCGTGCTGTAGTTACACAACCACCTCATAAAAAAAATAAAGCAGCCTTTTCTCATATAACCAGACTGGCATAGAAATATCAGTGTCGACTGAGTTCACGTTGGCATCCGAGCTACATTCTTCTTTTTTTTTTTCCCTCTACAGTAAAGACACTGCAGTTCACCTGACGTCCCACTAAATCAGCTGATGTCAGCATTTCATGCCTCTTAATTTTTAAAGGAATCTAACTGAGTCTGTGAGAACGTAAAGATATATTGTTGAATTTTGCACTGAGCTTTGTGCAGTGCATCACACTTCATGAGTATAATCTATACTTCAGTTACCGCAAGTGTGTGTGATGGTGCAGCTCATGGGCTGTGTGTTCTGCTCCAAAGCTGATCAGATATTTGCAAAATTGGTGGCATGAATCACATAAAGTAGATAGTAAAACTAAGTTCTTAATGCTCAACATCAGTTTAATTAGTCAAATATTTTCTAAAATTCAGGCACAGATGTCAACCTACACAACACATTCGCACTGCGAGTGTAAAACAGAAAGTCAGATGAAAATGATTCAGCCCTCTCTCTGACTGCTTGATTCCACTGTTCTGGCTGCGATGCGTCCGCCGGTGCTGATCGCAGTTGTTCCAGACGATGCTTGTGATTCCAACAGAAGCACTGCGGCGAGTTTTTCAGAAGCGTCCCAGAAGAGGCTCTCCGCTCTGCTCCGTGGAGAATAAATGGCTGGTCTATTTTTGCCAAGCAGCACGGAGCACAGCAAGCTGGCAGGAAGTCTGAAACAGGACAGAAAAGCTGGGAGATTTTCAAAATAAAACATCCAGTGCAGAACCCTAAAAAAACGAAAAGTTAACAATTTAACTGTGTAGCCTACTTTCCAATGGTAAAGCACGTGGATGAAGGAAAATAGACTAAATCTGGCAAGCAGAACGCTTGGAGTGCAGCCGCAGCCTGGAATGTTTTTTAACAGCATGAAGCAGACATACTGTTCAAAAACGTATCTGGCAGCTTGCAAAATGTAGATGCTAACAATACTCATGGCAGAACGTTCCATGGTGGATTTCATATGTTTTCCATCTATATTCACTTTTGCAATACAACTGCTCAGTACAACTAAAGCATGAGCATCTTTTATGGTTTATGTTTATGCACTCAAAGTACTTGGTTAGGGTTCGGGGCTGATAATGGTCTTGGTTAAAGGAGAACCCGCAGTGACTTGATTTGTGTCCTGATTAGATCATTGGGAATGGTTGGTAACACTGTCAATGCAGAAATGTTAAATAATACCTCATTCTTGCTGCCAGAATAAAATCAGAGTCAAGCTTCCAGGATAGCAATTCCCCTGTGGGTTCAGGAAGTTCTCCGACCGCTTGGGCTTCAAAAAAAACCTTCAAAAACCCAGCGGATTGACTGAAAACTTCATGGTTGTCAAGCTGTCAAGGCTGCTTTTTGCTAGTTCTTGAAAAATTGTCATCTGTGGAGGTACGGGGGTTTTATCCTGCAGCAGTGAATGTAAATTTGTTGGCGTAGTTTACCCTTGTCTGATGGGATTTAATAACAGCAATTTCAGTGACAGGTGCAAACTTGTGTTATGTATTACGGTAACATTAAAGAAAATTTAAAGAGCCTCCTCCAGACGGCATAAAAACTTTGATCAGTGGTACTTGGATTGATATGAAATCGTAAAGATGAAACAGGATATTACCCCATGTGTTTTGACCTTCATTTTAATTTGTGGTTGTTGTGAACAGTCATTCATTTAGGTGGATCCAGCTGCTCTAACACCTTGGCAGTAGAGTCCTGGGGAAGTTATCAAATTTGACATCTTTATGTTTGCATCCGTTAATAAATCAGAACACTCTAACAAGAGTGTTTAGTAGCTGTTCAAGCTGTTGAGGGTTTTTGTTGTTCCACGGGACAGATCTGCCTATTCCACGGCTTCAAACTACGTGAAAGCTCCCCGCCCACCATGATGCTGAAACGACTACAGAGACCATTACATTTATAACATGAGGCAGGTTCTGTATAAAGTGTGTATAAAGACAGGCAAGTCACTGTATGTTTTACATTCCTCTGAAGAAAAGATATTTGAAATATTGTCGGCTGTCTGTTGTTTTCTGCACTTCCATTTGAAATGTTCCATTGATGAGATGTAAATTGTCATTGTTACTCTCAATGAATAACGATGAAAGAGGTCAGTAATTTTCTGTCTAAATGAATGATTCGTCTGCACTAAATGGAAGAACATTCCTCTTTCTTTGCCGTCTCTTTGTTTCATTGTTGCTTTTTTTAAATGAGTTTTTACATTCTGAGAGTTCAAGGAAGAGAGGAAGCTGGAAGAAGCAGCCCGACCAGGGAAAATCACGTCCCTGTAGAATATATGAAGTGATTTACGTGAAAGTAATGCTACATTATAGCACAAATTCATTTTAGTCCGTAATATGAAGGGTCTGATGGGATTAGTTGGGAGTAAGCCACACTCTGTTTCTAAAAAAAATGACTGCAGCGTGTTGGAAAAGCAAAGCAGCCTCCTCGACTGAAACAAATGCTTTGTCATTTCTTACGTGTCATCGGCCTTTTATGAAGTCATTTTTCTACATGCTTTGCATTTATCGAAGTTAGCTGTCACATGAAGCCAAACTTTGAAGCACTTCTTGTCTCTGTGGTCGGCCACTGTTCCATCTGTGAGGGAGGTGATGAGCACTTCACTCGCTGCAGGATGGAAACGATGATGCGACTGAAGCTTTTTTGGTGTCGACGTGGAGACTAAGCGAACGTATGAGGGGCGTGTCTCTGCTCTCTGACATATAAATCAGGATTTTGAAGCACACTTACAGTTAGACAAATATTTTCTGAAGCTGACTGCAGTGAACTCGTTTTCAACACGTTCTGGCCGTGATGCAGGTGCCGAAGCTGACTGCAGCCATGTTATACAATCTTGTAGTTTCACCAGAAGCGGCTTGCTGCTCCACTTTTGACGGAAGCCACAACGCAAACCACCTGCGTGAAGCAACAAACGGCACATCGAAGCTGGCAGGAAGTCACACACAGAAACGACATAAAGAATCCAGTCAGTTTTCAAAATAAAGCACCCTGTGCAGACTTCACTTTGTCATCTTAGCAACAATAATAAACATGTAGCGGGTTTAGGCTAACATGTTAAATACCTTACCTAATTTAAATATGTTACATACATATCAAAATAATTTATTTTTGAGTTTCGGTTTCACATGAAGCAGAAGTGTGTTTCTTTGACACATCGCTCCACCCAAGCTGCCCTCAGATGGAGGCTTTTTCTCACTGTTAGGCTACATCACCTGACATTTTTTTCTTTGATATTCCAGCGTGAAATGACACACTGTGGCAGAATATAACTCAGTCGACACGAATGCCATGAAAAGACAAAAAAACAAACCTGTCTTGTGATAGCGGGTGAAATGACAAAACACATCGGTTTATGTTAATCATACACCATTTGGTGATAGCTGATAGCGCTCTGATATAACGGGGTAGAGCTGCTCAACTCCTTTGCAGAATGAGAGAGAGAGAGAGAGGCAAGTGCGATGCTCATCGAAGCAAAGACACCTCAGCGGTAAGACATTCATTTAACAGTGAAAGTTCTGTGTGAGCTACAGCTTGTCACAGAATAAATACTACAGCTCCAGAACCGAGCAGAGGCCCCACGCTTTGTTGACCAGCAGTTGAGTACAGTGACGGGGGGTTTAACCCCAAAGTTATGAGCAGTAAAAGAGCCTCCCCTGTGTTTCTCCACCAGTTTTTAAGCAGACGAGGAACAATAAACAGCAGTTTGTAGCTGCAGCAGTTTGTTACACAAGCCTTGCTAAAAACGCTGCATATCCTGAAGCACAGATGGAATTCACAGAGGCTGTGAGCTGTTCTTCACGTCTATTTGTAATATGCTTAATTTTGATTTAGAGATGGGAAACCGACTATTTTAACTTCATAACCCCCTCCCCATCCACTGCAGGGACAGACAGACTTGTGCACGGCTGTATCTGATAACAATATTGATTTATTTTAGGACAGACAGGCAGTTCTGTTATATTTCTTTAGTTTGTGTAAGGGAATATAACATTACCCTCTTATCCGAACAAGGGACAAACCATAGTCCACGGTTGCTGAGGTTTTAGGGGTAATAAATCATTGTCACATAACTTTAAGACAGGACTGTAATTAACATAAACAAACAAGAGCATCACTCAGAGCACTGGCAGGCTTCATGTGTATTTTACTGTATGTTGTGAGCCACGTGGTCAGATATGGCAAGACATCAGCTGGGCTGGTTTACAGCACAAGAAAAAAAAGCAGGGAGCTGCTTCTTTAGCACAAATAGAGATACAGATAAGAGTTTTATTGCATGGTATATGTTTATGATAATAATTTCTGCAGCTCTATTAAGTGTTTTTTTTATTAGGTGAAAATGTCTGGCATCAGAATTTGGTCAGATATTTGTTGATTTTTGTTTAAAATCCAACACGTAACATCAGCTCTGGACCTTGCAGGAGGTTTTGTCCACTGATGACATTATTTGTCTTCCCTCTCCTCACTCTGGTGCACAGTATCAGCTGTCTGCACACACACTAGCCCTCTAGACCATCCCCGTCTCCAATCTCAATGGCCAGAACAACAGCTTTCTCTTCATGGGTGGATCCAATGAGCCTGAAGCACCGAGTGTAACTTGCCGCCATATCATAATCAATCCTTCACAGTGATAGCGGTGCCCCAGGTCATTTGGGATATGGAGTTCAGATAAATGTAGGCTTTTACTTAGCGGAGAGAAAAAAAGAAGAACAACAAATTGTTCACCTCTCAAAGGGCAAAGCTTTGGCATATTGAAAACAGATCAAGAAATTAGTCATGTTTACAATATAAATGGTACTGCCAATTGTAAAGCTTCTGCTTGCCAGAGTGATTCACGAAGGAACAGCTGCTTCTCTGCTGCACCGGTTAAATGAGCAACACCGGCAGCTAGTAATCAAACAACTGGACTGTTTTTAATAAGCGCTGCAGCGGTGCATGCATCAAACTGTAGATATATTGACGAGTGTTCACAGTTAGCAAGAGATATTCTGAATTTATTCTAATGATTATACATTACCTAATCCGACTGGGTTGGAGGTGCATACTATAAACAAACTAATACAAAATAAAATAATATAACTGTGCACATTTTGATTGAATTAAAGAATAAATGTTGAAGTAATTTTTAAATGGGTTTTTTCCAATGCTATGAACACCACCCCCATCGTATTAGGGTGGAGAAAGGAATATCAAATAAAAACAACCACTGCATGGCGAGATACCAGAAAATATCACTTTATTTCCATGCGATTTAGGTGAAGCAAATTGTTGGTTATTATCCCGCCTCTTCATGAATGCGGACCTCATTGCAGATGTGATCAGCGGCACATGGACAGCCCTCGGCTCTGTGATACGGCGTAACTGACAGTTGTTAATCTACAGGCATGATAAGCTTTACTTGCGGTATTACTTCACTCCCATTGTGTGTCACTCATTTGGTTCTGCCTTTCACCACTGACATGCACCATTTGTCACTTCATTTGTATCCATCTTTGACAGATAAGGTAACAAATAAACAGAATTTATAAAAAAAAAAAAAAACACTAAACAAAGCCACCCACTTCTTTTGTATGTCTGCCGTGGCCTAGAAAGCTGCCTGCTGCCCGTCCCTGCAGCTGTCTGCTTTCCTTTGATTCTCCTAATAATGGAACATGCTGCTGTAAGACAGATAAATGCACGGACTCTTCCCGTCCTGCCATGTTTATTCTCTGGGAGTTTTGTTTACCCGCCCTAGATACCATTGCTCTTCTCCCTTGGCTTTTAGGTCCACTTAAGTCTGAATCGATGTTCATCAGCAGGGGCCAGGGGTGACTGTAGAGGTCTGACAATTGTGCACTATTGATTAGCATCCACCCAGACTAATTTAAACTGCATATGGCATCATCAATACCTGGTACTGACCCAGATTGTGTATTACTATTCAGTAAGCGCCTGTCGTGGCGTGGTGGATAGGCGGAGCAGTGTGTGAGAGGCAGCTGAATGCTGGGTAATTACAGCAGAGAGCTGTGGAATCCCTGACGATACGATTTGCCAGCAGTCCTTTTGTTCGCTCGCTTGCTCGCTTGTTTGTTTAAACTCTTCGTCCATAATGGACTGCCGGGTAATGAGGTCATGATGTAAAACATAACAGCAGCGATTATTTTTCTTTGTGTCACCGTTGGGCTGCTGATGATAGTGAGGTGGTCGATATTTTAAATATTCTGTCTGAAAAAGTTTGGGAAATTAGTTTGGTAGTCTTCAATTCTGGCACTTTCATGCATAATATTCACAGTGGACGGAGATTCAAAGGCTGTTTTCCTGTGTGTGCATGCGTTTTGCACATTAGTGCATAATCCCAGACACTGCCACCTACGGGCGGACTGTTGAAAGTGCAACAAAAATTCTCAAAACTAGATGGCAAGAAGCACTGAGAAGGTAAGGAATATTCTGCCAGTCCTTCTATAGTAAGAACCTCATCCAGGTAATTAAAGTTTGGGAACATCAGGTGACAATTAGCAGTAAAACAGTTGTTTAAATCTACTAATGATGTCCACTATTGCTGGTTATAGTTCAACTACGGTACATGCTATTACTGCAACTTTGGAATTTCTATTTTTGCATTGCACTTAACAATATGTAAACATCTTAGTTTAATAGTGTAATCATTTCAGATCCTTTGAGAGAATTACTTTTTTTTAATACTTTTGACTCAAAAAACTCAAATGCACGCTGTCCACCTGAACACATATGAAATGTTATGACCTTTATTTAATTGAATTTTTGCATGTATTTTTTTTTTTTAGATATTAAAATTCCCCTCCTGACCGCAGAGCTACATTTTCTCTCCTAAATGCGAATTGTCAGTCGGAGCAGAATGCTCGATGGAAATTATCAGACTGAACTGAGGCTGCAATTTTAGACTCTACATTACTCATAATCCTCTTTAAATGTTCCACTGCCACTTATATGTTGTACTTTGTGCTGCCTTTAATGCCTCACTCATCTTTTTTTTTCTTGCTGCCAAGTCTTCCTGGCTGACTTAAAGTTTGAAAGGTGAAGAGAAATTATTGAGGTCACAGTACTGATAACTGATAATGACTTCTAAGGAGATGCCACCTATAATTAAGCCCTACTGTATTAATACCTTGTACTTTACTTGCCTGAAAGTTATTGCGGCTTCCTTTAAATGATCCTGTGGCAGTATCATAGTTGCATTTTTTCAACTGCAAGCCGTTTTATATTTCTTCAAGGTTTTTGAAGTATTTAATGAATTGCATGAATTTTTCAGATCGCAGCAGTCCAACTATTATTGTATGTGTAATAATATACTAAACAGATAAAATAGCTAAGGTTATTAGAGGTGATCACATTTGAAAAGATCTTTTTACACAGGCGTTCTGAGTCAGTGCAGCAACACTTTAGACATAATGCTTGATAAACTTTTTTGTTCCTCCACATTTTGAGAGGACGGATGATCTGGATGTTCAGTGACTACATATCAAGGTCTCCTGCTCTATGTTTGTTTCCTCTTTGAATAGCAGTGGATGAAAAGCCTTCGGCTTTCTTTAGCTGTGCTCACACGCAGATGAGAGTTTAAATTTGAGGTGACGTGCGGTATAATTTACTTTTACAAGACTACATTTGATTAGCCCTTTAACATCATAACAGCATAACATTTTCATCCCCCTGAAAAAAAACACGTGTGGTTTTCAACAGTTAGCGATGATATTCTATTTTAATGTTAATACACTGCTCTTAATGTGCAAAAGTTAAAGCACATTCAAACTTTTCGAACGTTCATTTAAATGCACATCAAGAGTACTTTGGACATCTATTTCTAAACCAGACTGTACCCTTGACTCAAGGAACATTTCTTTTTGCAGGCATGTTTTAAAATGCTGCTGGCAATCAAAAGCCTGAGTCCTGGCTTTAGATGTCCTTTGTCAGCACTTTTATAACCAGTTCAAATAGATCGACGAAAACAGACACAGTACACCATCTTTCTTATTGTCTTTTTATATTCCACAGACATGCACCTCCTTCCATGACTGCCTGCTCCAAAAAAAAAAAAAGCTATGTTACTATATTATTTAAAATTACTTGGCATGCGAAGCCAATAAAGTGCAGACCACTTGAGGACCAATGGAGGATCGTATTCTTAAAGGACAAGTGTGCTGTGGATGTGGTGGCATCTAGTGTAGTTGCTGATTGCAAATCCCTCATTTCACCCTCCTTCCTGGCGTGTAAGAGAAACTATGGCAGCCACGAAACATGCAAAAAATGTGAAAATATATATGTATTCTATAAGTAGAGCCTCCACCTTTAAGCATGCCCTCTGGAGAAAAGAAGAATATAACAGTGAGTTGGATATTTGGTGGAACATTTTGTTTTCAAACTGTCTCCCCTATAAACAGATGTACTGTAGGTAAAAGTAAAGCCTACGCATATCGCTGTTAAATCAGCAAGAAAACAAGAATATATCATACACTATATAATATATACATATATTTAAGTCATGTCCATAATGTTTTACGACTGTTGATATAGTCCATAAGAAAGCAAGGTCTACATTGACAGTCCTCCCTGTAGCAGATTCTATTATAATGTTAATACCCTGCGCTCGATGTGCAAAGTTAAAGCACATTAAAAGCTTCAGAAACCTCATTTAAATGCGCATCAAAAGACTGTACCCTTGACTCCAATGAACATTTGCAAGCATATAACAAAATAATCTAACGGCGAGTTGCATTTGGTGGAACATTTTGTTTTCAAACTGTCTCCCCACTAAACAGATGTACTGTAGGTGAAGGCAAAGCCTACGCATATCACTGTAAAATCTGCAGGAAACCAGCACTGGTTCTTTGTTACGGATGTGAAATGACCGTCCACAACAGACCACTTTTCTATTCAACTGTAACTGCACTGAAGCCTTTTGTTCATGGTGTTCTTATTCTCCTCACACAGAGGGAAAAATGTGCCTTCCAAATATAAACTAATAACAAATCTTCCTGTCTTCATCTTAAACTCTAGATCACTGGAACACAGCTTTCCCCTTGCATCAGTACGATCCGTCTCCATTAAAGGGTGCTGCTATAGTATCAAAAGGCAAAGAGGGCTTTGTGTTAATGTGTCATGCTTTGTTCCATTAGAGTAATGTTTTCATTTTGTGGCCCGGGTTTAGTGGAATTGCAAGCAGCTAGCTGGAAATGTGTAGTGTATGTATCTCTCTCAGATCAAGGGGGTTTCAAAGCCTGAATGGTGATGGGACATTTTGAGCCCGAGTAATATAAAAACAATTTATAGTACAACATGAAAAGGGAACATGTTAACAGATATTTTTAACTCCTATTGTTATTTGTTTACTCTTGGGGCGATGATCATGCTATATGTGCGCTACTTTTTTCTACAGTTCTGTACATACAGTATATAAGTGTAGTATGATATAATATATTAGTATATATAAATATAAATATAATATTACAATGGCTACAACTTGGGAATCTTTTTTTAGCCCTCCATTTGATTACAGTGTGCCACATTTTCACCATTAAAAGTATGCTGAATTCGCTAACAGCAGCTCCCATTAGCAATGTACCCAAGGATGTCCATCACCGAATGACTTCATTACTGAAGAGAACTTAAAAACCTGATGATTCTCTGGCAAGCTCAGGCAAGTTTTAAAGGTCCAATGTGAACGATATGGGGCCTTTATTTTCAGAATAAGGCAGACATGGATATGAATATAATGTATAATCACCTGAATCTTTTTACTCTTATTACTTTAAAATTTGTCTTTTGTATCTACAGTGGGAGCAGGTCCTCTTTCATGGAGGCCACCATGTTGAAACACTGTGTTTCTACAGTAGCCCAGAACAGACAAACTAAATATTGACTCTAGAAAAGGCCTTTCAAGTGTTCTTTCTCCTTTGTACTAGGAAGGTGAGTGTGAGGTGAGGAGATTGCAATGCAGCGATTGCACCATTAGATACAACTAAATCCTACACACTGGACCTTTAAGGAATGCCGCATTATGATTTTTTTAAGGGGGTATTCATGATTAATCTACATAGACAGTTCTCACACACTGACAATAAGTAGAGCTAACTTCCTGTTGTTTTTAAAGCACTGACATGTTGCTGCACCTGTCACCTCACACACGTCTTTGTTCCCCTCTTCAACTCTTCTCTGCCGTCTCAGTTTGATAAGTTCTGATAAGCGCTGATTTGGCTTGGAAAAAAAAAAAAAGCATTTTCATCATTTCATCATCTTTTCTATTTAAATTTAGAGACAAAAATCTTTTTCTTTTTCCTGTACTTTACTCTGTCTGGTAAACAGGATCACCCCTCTCTAGAAATGGTTCTTTCCAGCCGGAGTGCTTGCTGGCACAATTATATACAGTCAGCATTCAGCAGTCAGAATGGGAGGTCTGAAAAAACTGTTTCAAACCACACCATGAAAACAGTCTGAATCTGGCTTCAGCTTCAGAAAGAGTGACCTACAGCCCTGTGTGCGACTTTAGCTCCCATGTTTTTTTAAATATTTATAATCTCCATGTAATCTGTCAGAGCTTGTGTCCGTTGCCATCATTAATATCATGCCAATGTTGCTGCTTTTGAAATTGGTATGGACTATTTTGTTCTGTTAAACAGCGGAAAAGCTCTTAGGACAATTAAGGGAAATATAGAAAATAACTGAACTCCATCCATTTTTCTACTACTAACAGATGACCGTAAAAGAAAAAGTAAAAATCAGAGGACCAAAAAATATTTTAAAGTCTAATGTTTTACTTCCTCTGTGATGTGTGACACAGATAAGCACATAAATCATATTAATATTCCACTTTCTTTCAGCATGAAATCTTGCCTGCAGTCATGCCCTGCTGCGTTCTCCCCACTGTGAAGGACATACACTGGTACTTGAAATGAGTATGCGGCCTTTGCCCTTCTGTCTCCTCAACCCCGGTGATTTCTAAATGGAAATCATCAGACCTCGGATAGATCCGTGCAAGGCCCTCTGACCCTGACACCTGACCTGTGTGAGCAAATTAAGACGTCCGATCCTGCGAGAAACTAAAGCTAATTTTGATAAACGGATCAGTTTCATGAAAGTCAGGCTTCACAAGGATTTCTTTTGGTTTTTGCTCCAAACGTATTGCGTGTGAACTTCTTGCGTCAAAGTCTCTGAAATACTCTTTCTTCACGCGTTATAGGCTTTTTTGAGGGCAAGAAACTTTTCAAGGCCAGAGATTTAGCAGTGGAGTTAGTTAACCTTGTCCAGAGTCAGTCCTTTCCCACTCTTCCACGCAGGCCTTAAGTGATGGGCCTCTCATAGCAGCCAATTAGGCTGTGTCATTTCTCGAAGTGTACAGGGCCCCCAGTTTGATAGATCATGCACCAGAAGCATGTGGAGGGAAAGGCAGCCAAGCATGTTCTTAGGTCAGCTCCATCCAACGTACACCAACCCCCAGTATCAGTCAGCCAAGGTTGTGTGATCAATGGGGAGGAAACTGTGTAGCTATTATTTATAGGATCACCAGGCCATTATACCCAACTATCCACTTAGCCTTTGCCACTGACTGTTTCTGTGTACCAGACTAGAGAGAATTGGAGATTGAGGATGGCTAGCCAGCCCATATTGCAGGAATCATTCTTTTCATTTATCTCCATCCACACTAAATTTACTCTGGGCTCCAGTGCCTATGATACAGCAAACCCACCCGAAATTTGAGGCACATGGCACATCATTTACAAACCGCAGCCACTGACTTAGAACCAACATTTCTTGTACAGTGAAAACAGCGACGGTCAAAGGCGCTCCCAGGTCGTCAAATATAAAGTTTGGTCAGTGGCTTCAAACTATGACGCTATAGGTGCCCGTCTAACATTATTGGTGGATGCTCCTGTTTAGTGGAGGTGCTATAAAAATGAGATTATGTAGCACCAAGAGGAGAAAATCCACATAAGAAGGCGACTGAATTGGACAGATGGGTCAAACAAACAAGACTTTTCCTCACAAAGTCAACACTGACTTCTTTTTAACTTATTAAATTAATTTCTCTCAATTGTCACGCACATAAACCTCAAATACAAGCATGTACATACAAGTATGATTTACAGGCATACAAATGTGAAGTAACAATAATAATAAAGTTTATTTTGTATAGCACCTTGCAGGAGCAAGGTCACAAAGTGCTTTACAGGAGACGATTGTCAAAAATAAAACCATAGTACAAAAAAAAGCTTAAAAATGGCGGTTCAATCCGAACCAAACAGATTTGTTCCTAAACCTAATCAAACCTACGCTAGAGGATGCAAACTCTGAGAGGTAAAATAAGAAAACCATCAACCCTCGTAAAAACATCTGCTATAATTAGTTTTTCATACGTATCGGCACATTTCTCAACCCCCTTTTTTCCTAATAGCACATAAAATTGGAGTACAGTACAATAATACCTGCAGCGATAATGAGATAATGCAGTAAATATCCCGAAGAAGTGAGTGCAAGGGGACTACGTGACCTTTCAAAGGGCTATAACCGAGCCCGACTCTTCCCCTAACAACCTAGAAAAAGATTTTTTGTTGTAAGCAGATGCATCATCTCCTTTCTGTGTTTCTAATGGCCCCTTTTAATTATTAATGATGATTGAATCCAAGCTGCCGTCTCAACTAAAGCTCATACCCGGCTATTTCTTTGTCAGATCTTTGCTGCTCGGACCGCCAGAGAGGATCAATATGTCCTTTGAGTGCATTTTAAGTGCAACATGATGTCACACTGAAATAAAGTATGGCTTGATTCTCCTCTGCATGTGTAGCACTGATGACGTGGAGTGAGAGGTGACTGTCGCTGCTCAATCAATGAGTCAGCCTCTTGTTCACGGGATGTCACGATTACAGCCTTTACAGCTCGTGTGAAAAGACTAAAAACTGTGGAACATTTCACTGTAAAACACTGCAGAATACACTGACATGTATATACTGTAAAAGCTTTTTTCCCTTAATATAGAACGTATGGTGTTCTTGTAAATGAATACATAAACATGGCATGGTCAGTGCTGATTAATTATTAATTCATAGTAAGGAGTATTGCTTTTGTTCTGGAGTAAACATATTGCTACAGTAGGACAATGTATCTATTCCTGTAGTATTCATACATTAATCCTTATGCAGTGTTTTCATACAGACTGTGGAAAAATAATTCCACATCTTTCAGAACTTTTGGTAAATGCACGCAGAGCTGAGGACAAAACTATATCAGCAGTCACAGTTGAGCTAAATGGTGTTTGGCGTGTGCTCTTGACAGATGACCCGGGCCATGAGGAAACTTTGAAGGTCTAAAATGCCCCTGCATGACATGTGAGCTGTACTATGCTTCGTTTTTTTTCCACAACCTTCCTTGAACTCTGTGACTTAATAAGTTGATGAAAGGCTGCTGGGTATTATTTGCAAAAGGCACCTTCGTTTGTACGTGTCTGTGCAGCCGTCCAGTGATTTTGGAGCTGAAGTATTAATCTGGCACTGGTTTTCCTCTAGTTAAGTGTTCAGATTCACGTTTTTTCCATTATTTATAGTTTTCAGACCATTTTTTTTTTTGACTTTCAATGTTTTTATGAATATAGCTGAATGACATTAAATATGCATTGGCTGGCAGCTTATGTCCTGATATTTGTTGCAGAAGAGACAGACAACACTTAAGTTTGACAAGTGATGATACTAAAGCAAACATTCTGCTGCTGGGAGTAGTTTTACTATGGAAGGGATATATCTAAAAACAATAAAGCTGTCATATATGAGACTTATCCCCCCTGTGTAACACACTGTATGTTATTAGTTGTCAATATGGAGCGCAGTTTATAAGGCTAACTGGACCAATCACCACAAAAAAGAGAAGATACATGGATCATGGCTTCAGACATGTAGAAAATGTACGAAGCAATGAACCACAAATGTATTGCAAAGCAACATTTTGAGTGTTTGGTTTAAAGGTACAGAATTTGTAGTTTGTATTTGTAGTTTCTTTCACATTTTTACCCTTTTTTTTGGCCTTTATTGAGCAAATAGAGCTTTGGAGACAGGAATCAGGAGAACTCAATAACTTAATCATGATGGTGTTTTGTAAAAAGTCAAACTTTGTCTGGTCCTTTCACAACACGATGAGCAAACAACTTTTTGCTCATCATTTTTTGCAGACATATATTTTCAGCACTTAACAGGTAGTCTGGCTTCCTTGTTTGCCTCTCTAAGCATTCTCCTCTTTTGTCTTGTAAATATGAAAAAGTATCAGAGAGCTCTGGCTGCCCACAGATGGCTACAATAACAGCAGTGGATGTCTGCACCTCCGCCTCAGCAGCTAGGTTGAGGATCTGGAGTTAAGATAATTCCACTTACAGAACAGAACAGATCAGAATCCGGCCTAACTCCGGCTGTTAATTCCTCAAGAAGCTCTGGCTATGCCACTGCCGCCTCTTCCTACAGCTTGCCCGGGCGCTGAGGCTGGCCTTCCCGGGCTTCAGCAGTTGTCTGTTGGCTAGCAGCAGCTCTGTTCCTCGGCTCTGCTTGTTGGACTAAGGGCAGACTAGACATTACAATGACTCACTATTGCCTCTCAAGCCTCAAGTGGTATTACAAGGCAGTACAATCGGAAGCTAATTTAGCATGCTAATTTCAGCAGACAGCTCTTTGACATAACATTATAGCTGTTACTTCTACCTCTACTCTTATGTTGGTAATGTTGATCAATGTGTTTTCAGCATCCTCACACTATAATTCATATCTTCTCTCATGAGTAACTTGGTCACCAATTGGGGCAGCTCCAACAGATATGGGCAAAATATAATTCTAAATCAAGTTCGCTCCACTCACTATAAAATAAACAAAATAAAATCATGTTTCGTAGTCATTCCTTGGATCATAGGGTAGGCAGTTCAGCCGATATGAGTAGGTGAACATGGCATAAGTCACCCAGAGATATGAACCAAAGGATGAAGTCCTGTTTCTGTGGTATTATTAAAATGACTAGATGGCTAAATGACTCCAGTGGTACTGCAGAGTGAGAATTGTGAAGAATGCATGAAAGGTCTTAGAAGTTATAAAATCCTGGTGGGCATTATTGACTGTAAATTCTTTCAACTGCCTTCGCAGCAGACGGATGTTGTTCTTGATGACATTGTGAGACTCATCTCCCGTCTCACATTTTTGTTCTTTTTCATCAGAGAAGACGAAGCTAAGCTAACGATAAGTATTAGGCTTTTAATGAACTTTGGCTAGATTGGGCTGATAAATTAACTGAATGATTCCTCCATATGGGCTGAATCTGTCATGACTGAAAAATGTTTGACTTGAGACATTAGCTAATGTAACACTTTAAATCATCCTCTTTCATTTTCTTTGGCTCTGTTGCAGGAGGGAGTGAAGGAAGTCCTCTGGTCTGTGGCATCTGATTTATTGCATTTACTGTACGCTGTGTGTTAAAACGTTTATACAAGACAAGTGGAAGTGAGTGCTCCAGCAAATTTGGCCTGATGTGTAGAGCTGTGAGAGCGTTAATATTATTCACAGGGGTACTTTTATCCCTGGCTTAGCTTTGTGTCCAGCTCAATTAAGCAAAGCTCATACACTTTCTCAGACACTGAGCCTCGATTATCATCAGAGGGGCTGCTGGCCACGTCCCACCAGCTTGTGTCCTTGCTCTCTTTCAGCTTTGTGAAAACAGAGGGTGGAAGGGGTGGTGTTGGTGGTACTGATGGGGATGGCGGGGGTCTAACTGGCCTATTTTCATGTGTCAGTTTAGGACACACTGGGAAACACTGAGTGTCTGTGTGTGGATATTTCTTGGCCATGTCAATTGCTCCGAGCCCGCTGAAACTCCTTCTGGGATAAATGTTATACTCCCCAAACAAGTGTTTCCTCCTCTTATTTAAGGGTCCCCAGAGGACAAGAACAAGCAAAATCTGACTCTACCACATGACCCACGAGTGACCTCTCCAAGCTGTGGGAAGATAAACTGGAGCAGCAGTGTGGTCATGGGCAAATTATGAGACAATGGGCCCCTGGGCATGAATGGATGCCTTAAAGCTATGTCCCATACAGCCCCACCCTCATTTTTTTTCCTGCCTTTTTGTTCTTGCAAAAGCATCTACAATAGGCCCATTTCAGTTTAAAATCTTAATAAGTTTACTAGCTGTTGAGCTTTACTCTCTGCTCTCATTTTATTCACTGTGACTGTACCATGCGAGTTCAAATTTTATTTCAGTTCATCCTGTTTCGGTGGCGTTTTACTACTTTGCCCACAGTATATAAACTTCCCTCTTGTTAACGTCGTGAAAGATTTTGTGGCTCTTAAATTGTGCACATGTCATAAATGTTACATCACTTTACATTCAGAGACTCAGAGTGAGTGCATTCAAATCTGACTGATGCAAAAGAACATCTTTTATTAAACTAAAAGTATGTCGAGGGTGTCTCGGCATGCTAACGCTGAGCGAGTGTCACTGTTGTGAAAGAACGTGTATACTGAGCCAACTCATGCTGCATAAATAACAGTTAGAAATGGAAATTAGCTCCCACAAGCTTATCTTTGGAGAACATGATAACAAGCTTGCTTAGCAGTATCATCTGAAATTGAAAGGGCATGTCTTTATTTGTTCAAAGACTAAATCAGAGTAGTCGCACGCCATGTACGAGGTTTTATTTGTTCCTGCTCAGGCTCAGCACTAAGACATACAGCAGGTGACACCACAACACAAAGCAAATATTTAAATGTGCAAATCATCAGGCAGGGCTCTCAGCAACTTTGATCGTGGCCAAGTGAAGCCGTGCAGTATTAAAATCAACTTTTTGGGAGGTGTTTTTTAAATTCCATCTTGCAGAGTGTCACAAAAGAAGCGAGTGAGTAAATATATATTGAGGATGGGTGGAATTAGGTAGGGACAGTTTGTTCTGTTCTGTCAGCTGCTGTCCTGTAAAAACAGTTGTACAGTGTCTCCTATTGCATGACCTGTTTTTTTTTTTTTTTAGCTTGAGAAAATAATCCATGGTGATGCAACCGTGATGTTATCATGGTCAATCTTCAAATCTTTTGTCAAAAACCGGAGGGGCGGAGTTGAAAAATACGGACGCTTATTGAGCAATGAAAGGCTAACCAAAGTTGAATTATGGGGAATGTAGGATCCAGAGTATCTGGAGCTTGGCCCATACTAGGGATTAAACGTCGGGATTTCTCGGCCTCTGCTGCTTTGTTCTATTTTTTATTTATTTATTTTTTCGTTTTATCTGTCTGTCACAAATCCTCCAACTTTAACCTTAATCCTACCGACTGGAGAGCCCGCAGACTCCAGAGGTATACTTTTTGCTCCGTCTATCTTTATATGCAAATTACTGCAACTTTCCTAAAAGAATAATAATAATCTGTTGTGTCCACACATCTTTCTCCCATGCTTGCATTTCTGTCAAAAGCCTCTTCAGCAGTAGTGGGGGGATTACTCAAATGCTGCCCCTGCACACATTAATTGTGCCTTGTTTTGAAGCTAGCGCTTCTGTCTTTACTTCATTGTTAGTTTTCTATAAGGGCTCTGAGTAGTGAACTCCTGGCGCTCCTCTAATCAACACAATAGCTCATCCGCCTCCTTCCCCAGCCAACAGCTCTCAAAGTTGTTGAACAATAAACATGGGAACTACAAGGTAATACTTTACTTGACAGGTGTGAAGTTTTGTGATTACTGCGTGGCACTTTTAGTGTGGTGGTTGCACTTTGATGTCATCTGTGCTTGCATGTTCTTTATCCTTCTCATATTCTTCTGACAGCTTCTCAGATTCGATGTGCCTGCTGTAGAAGTTTCCTGTTGCTTTATGTTTTTCATTTATAATTTAAAGCTTTATTTTGCAAGTTAAGGTTAAGCAGCTGCATAGTGAGGCTCGCTGAAAACAAGCAGCCTCTGCTCTTCCAAAAGTTGTCCGATCGTGGGCATCATTGAAGTCAACAGACAGCTTTTTCTCTGTTGATCATTTTAACGTGCGCGGCGTAGAATCCAACGTGCTCACTGATTCTCAGATGCTTTGCTGTTCTCGTCCGATGAACGCAGCTTTGCTCGCTACAAGTGTTCTCTATTTTTTTTATTAGTTTACTGATCAGTCTTTATGGCTGCAATGGGTCAGGCTGAGAGTGAATTCTGAAAACACTTGAATTTGAAGTGTTTTGAATAAAAAAGTAAAAACTCTGCTGTTCAAGCCTTTAACATTTATTCTCCTTTAGTTCATCCTCTGTTGTCCTCTCTTTGTCCATTCTGCACAAACAAAGTTATGCATTTTACATTTTCATGAGCAGCAGCACTGTTTGTTTGTAATAAACAGAGTGTGATGCTGCACTTAGGCACAGCAGCGGTTCGAGCTAAATGATAATGTCAGCATCACCCTCAAAGCTACAATACAAACATGCTGTTTGCAGCAGGTGTTTTCACCGTCGTAGTTTTTTGGGGGGAATGAGATGGAGAGTTTTTCATTGCACTGTAAATTTTTGACCTGGAGATGGTGCTAGGAGAAAGGTCGAGGCATCACTAAACTGTGTAGCGTATTAATATTCATCCCGGGGAAGACATTCGAACATCTGAACCAGATTTTATGACAGAGATTTAATGTCTGCATGCTGAAAAATCATGATGGAGGCCCCCGTAAACAACGCTAACCAAAGGTAATCCGACTTGTAGCCTCGTGGTGTCTTTCACTTTTCGTGTCTTCGCTCAGTCGCTGCTTCGAGTCGAGCTGACGCAGGTAACCAACTACAAATCTGTGGTAACTGGCAACATGGGGCAGTGCAGCAGTCGTACAAATGGCTCAGCAGTTACATTACAAGGATGCAACGCAGCGATGATGAGTTGACTGTTTGAAAGAGTGATGCTCCCTGGAAGAAGTCCAAGCTTATATATTACAACTATTTATTACTCTCAAGTGTTTTGGCTCTTTATCATGCCTGCGTAGATGAAATAAAAAGTAGACTTCCTGCTTGCAAGGCAGCCGCTGCTTTTTAAGTGGAATAACTGCTCATTTTAAGACTTCACATATGTTATTCCTATGGGCCGTGACAGTCAAGTTAATCATTTTTGACACATTAAGATACCATTATATATCACAGGAATGCAAAGTCTGAAGCTGCCGTTGGATGTGTGGAGGAGGAGGCTGTTAGCCTTGGATCTTGAGACACCCAAGAGAGTTAATTAAAGTAGTAATATATGATTTTTATTTTCCTCTATTTCTGTCTGTGTCACTGGTGTGGTGTTTGTGTACTCTACCTCCCAGATGTATTTATCAGTGAGTGTGTCCACTGTTCTGCTCTCTTTCCTTCCCTTTGTGAAGTTTGAGACTTTCTCCTCTTCACCTGTTCATCAGCTGTTTCTCTGTTTATGCTACCTGCAAAGATCGAGCGGCGTAGATCAGCAATCCGATAATTCATGTTTGTGAGACTCATTAAGAAAATGATTACCGTAGAAATAACTGAGAAAGAATTTGTGATACAAAAGGTGCTGAAGGAGGCTAAATCACAGACATTTAGTCATCTGATTTTGTCCTTGTACTTGCAATACATAACACACAAAAACATTATATTCTATACATGCAGACAGACATAGCGGTTGATTGTCAGTCGTCATCTCGACCATGACTTAGCAATTCTTCCGAGAAGAACGGGAAGGTGGTTCGGATGCCCGCGGTCCCAAACAAACGCATCCTCGATGATTTCTTGAGCGAGTGCTCAGCTAAAGAGGCTGGCAATAAGCCAAGAACAATTTAAGCAATCTTTTTAATGTAGCTCACACTACATGACCTTCACACAGTGCCACGATACAGCTCACTTCAGCTCTGCTTCTTTATACTGTACAATATGAGCTGTTGTCTTATTACTGTAAGTGACGCTGCTTTTATGTGTTTATCCTTAAGCAAGCTCTGTTAAGCATAAACATAAAAATTAATTAATTGAGTTAATGACGTATTAAATTATACAAATAATACAGATTATTTTGGCACTGTGACTGGAGATTGTATTCCAGGATATCTGAAATTCCACTATACTCCTTGAGGGTCTGAATATTAACCTTTTTGCATCTTCCCAGATGTGTTAATCAACCACATTATAATATTCCCCAAACATACTGACGGTTGCAAAGATGTGGTACATATGATTCATTTCTGGAAGACTGGATTTGATCAAGAGGTATAAGTGGTGAATAAACCCAGGTATACGGTCTATACCCCCCTGGGAAGGAGGCCTTATACCTACCTAAAAATAGATACAATACTTATCAGTACACATCTTGCACAGCGAGGCTGCAGGCAATCATGATCACAGTCTTTCATGTAATTGATGGCATTAACTGTGCACGAGATGTTTAGTGTTTAAGACATTACCTCCTCCCAGGCGACGTGACTACCTGCACCTCCTTGGAATGGCACCAAGCTTTGTGATAATTGCCGTCTACAGTTCCAGGAAAGAAATTGCTTTCGTGCCATAAACAACATGTTTCATATGAAGCGAACACAATAAAGCCACTGTCACCTATCTACCAAGACATCGATGTACCGCCGGTCCATCACACCTAATGGTTTTCAGTTAGCTCTTGAGGTACAGTAGTGTCTGAACACTGAGGAATGAAGGTTAGTGATTTATCTTTGCTTAAACTGGATTTACTAAATGATGTGTTCATTCACCATCTTACCTGCCGTGATGCATGTCATGTCACGTCATGGTGCCATCTCTGTCTCTCTGTATCGGCGCATCTTAGAACCTGCCTAGTGCCTAGATTTATTCTGCCCACGTGTTACGTGGAGACAAGTATGTTGACACGGAAATGTTTCCTAATGAAGGCATGGATTGGGCTAATTAATGGCCCCATCAGCATAACTGGTGAGGCTTAATATATCATTGTGATTATGGGGGGGACATTAGGAAGCTCAAGTGGCTGTTTTTCCACCAGATTGTGACAGCTTGTTTATCTGCTTTGTTCAACACAGAGATGGAAAACATGAACGCTCAGTCATAGCGCAGGGACATGCAGTAACAGCTCAAAGCTGAAGTTATTTTCTGTGTCAACCACGATGAGCAAACCTGGGTTCATCTCTGATATGAATGTGACTCTGTCCTCTGTGTGGTAATATTTGCATTTAGCAGATTGTAAAATAAGTCAGAGCGGCTTTTACTAACTCTGTCGCCTTTGGGCAAAACAATTAAACACGAGAAAATGCTTTCGAACATTTTCAGCCAGGGACACGTCGGTAATGTTTGCCATCTTGTTATTTGTCATCCTACTCGCACGCTGCTCGTTTTTGCTTTACATGATTGGATCAGTTATTGTGCAGTGGTTGAATTTTTTCGCCGGAGGCTACACAAGGCGTGTCATGAACAGAACATTTAGTCACTCACTAGAGAGGCATGTTATTGTGGGTCAAGGACATGAGGATGTCGATTTAATTTGACTTCAATTTTAGACATCTTTGTACTGACCTCCTTTATCAGGAAAGAGACGCGACTCTACTAAAAAATGTTGGATGAATAGGAATACCGCTGTCATAAGTGGATGTTTGTTACACGGGTAATGTTGCTGTTATTTAGAGGTTTTCAAACACTACGTCTTACTTCTTTCTTAATTCAAGACTTTTAAGGCTGCAGGACTCATGTGCACTTTTTGTAGCGGAGCGGTTGTTTATGCGTGACAGTCATTTCAGTACAGTTTTATCTGTGCTTTTTAAAGAATCATTCATGTGTTCTTACATTTATAAACTTTGCTTTACTCCGACGCACGTTGTGATAAGCAACCTTTTAAGTGATTTGTTGAGTCAGTCTGAAATATGATAAGAAGGTAGAGTAACTGCAACATCATTAATTGTTTCTGCTTTTCTAAATCAGAACATTACCTTGAAATACTGCAGAAAATCTGGCAACCCTTTCAGTAGACCGTATCGTCCTTATTTGTTCTAAATGCACTGCAAGAAACTTTTTATCTGAGGTTACTCTTGCATAAAATAGAGTTAAAAATCCTTTTCCGGCTGATGTCACGATCATTTACAGAAGATGTTTTTCTAATCTTTAACTCTGTGTATCTTACCTTATATCCTGAGTAAAGAGAAATTATAAAGTGGACAATAAACAAAATCAACTCATCCATATTTCATTCTCAAATGCCATGACACTTTACATCCAAAAGCCCCAAACTCTTCCTGATGTGCTTTGACAGGTCATTCAGACGGAAACAGACTATGAGGCATCTGACATTTTTATGACACCAAACACCAAAAAAAAGTTTTTCTTCTTGAGCTGCAAGCAGTAACCTTGTTGTGATGTCCATGAGTACAGGTTGGAGCTTGGACTACCGGGGGTTCATTTTACTGACGTGACAGCCCGGCTGTAAAACACTTTCTGATTAAGATGACTAGAATGAAACTTGCATACTTTTCATCACTGCTTCCTTACATATTTCTTTTGTAATAATTACATCTCAGCATCTACAGCTCATGCCAACACCAACACACCTCGGTGCTAACTGCTCCATGTGCTGAGAGAGCTGAAAGCAGAGCACAGAATATGTAACAATGCCAGCCTTGTCTGTCAGTCAAAGTGATGGCTCCTCGTCATTCAGACAGAGGTGTCTGTTACGGAAACGTCTCAGCTTTATTCAGACAGAACATTTATGAAAATATCCACAATGCTCAGGCGGTATTTGACTCCTGTTGGACGAGAACCAGGTTGGAAAAAAAAAAAAGAAAAGAGGATTTTGTTGCTTTTTTTTTAAGCCTGTGTTAATGAATATTGTGAGCACAAGTGGCGATCATCCTCACGGCTCTTATGTTTCATCTTTCATCTGAGAATTCTGCTGAGAATCACAGATTGACAGAATGTTGAGACTTTAATCAATTCATCTTAGCTCGCATGCTGCTGAATATTATAGAGGCCTATCATATATAATTACAGCCATGCACGTGGCATGGATAAAAGTTTAGGAGAAAGAAAGTGAGTTTGGGGAATATTTAGTTTGTCTTGTCATTTATTAAATAATCGTGTGATACTGTGAGAGTGCTCATAATTACAGTGTGACTGCACTCCATTCTTGTTTTGTTGTTTCTCACCTCACTGAGAACAATGTTCTCGTCTTCAGGAACGTCCTGATCACATTCAGACCTGGAAGCTACCAAATACCACCGAATGATCTGCTGGTTACTGAACAGCTCCTGCAGTTGGGGTTAGAGTTAAGGGCCTTGCTCAAGGGCACTTCAGTGGTGGTAATAAGGGACGGCCTTCAGCCCCCACAACCCCCAAGATTAAACCGACAACCTTCCGGTCACAAGCTCGCCTCTCTAACCTTTGGGCCAGCACTGTGTCAGAATGTGATACAGAAGTGCTACAGGCCATCGTGACTTTTATTTAAAAGCTGCTGGAGTGGTTAAACAGACACAAGGCCGAGATGTTAATTGCCATCACATTTAAGTAATGAGGTGCATGTCTGAAAGCTATAGAAAAACTGAGCTGCTGAACTGCTTTACAATCTATAATTACAAACTTGTTAGTGCTAATTAGTCTAATTGTCTATTTAATATAAAGTCTATGACCTGCTCAAGTCGAGGACTCGTGTTTAGGTTTGAGTTCCAGGCGTGACCATATTATGTTTTGTAACCTGCACGGCATTAAACACTAATAAATATAACTAATAAGTATAATAATTGTTAATTACATATGAGTAATTAATTATGACTGCTAATTGCTATGCGTCTAACACCTTCCTTCTTATAAAGGAATGCATTTCTTCAGTGTATAGACAGTTTGTTCTCACTTCATAGACAGTAGAGCTGTGAAGTCATTTAACAGCAATCACGGCTTTTGAATTCTCACATGTATTCTTACTGTTAACCTCAGTAACTGTACCACAATTTGATTTCATTTATTTCAGCTGCATTTTTGTAATTTTTTGTAGATTTTCCACTTGAATTTGCCCCAATCGGCAGCAACTAATGTTAGTTCAGGTGTTAAAACACCGAAGGCAGCAGTGGACTACAGAGATAGTTTTTGTCAATGGAGTCTGGTGGCTCTGAAGAGAGAATGGATCGATGTAAACGCTTCAGTTTCCGGTCAGAAATTGCCGCCTGAAGTAAGGTAATAGTGAAAATACTCTAAATATAGCATAAACCTAAAGTGATATTGATTTCACCTTTTTCATGTGGCTAAAATACATTTTCTTGCTGCCTCCGTTCACAGCAGTAGATTGCTTAGCATCTGTGCTGGTCATCCTGTCTGCTTCTCTAAACTGGGAGCGTGCCAACAGACGGTCTACTGTAGGTAATAGAGGAGCTATGAATCAGTACCTCATACAGCCCCTCTTCTAAAGTACCTAATACAACTCCAGAAAAAACCTGAATTAATCACACTAGCTGCTTGGATTGACACATCCTGGCTACTGTACCTTGACATTGACTGTGTTCGGTGTGTGCTGCTAAATGATGTGATATGGTCAGTGGATGTTAAAAGGATGGAGCAGGTGTAGCTGTGGTGCAGAGATGTGAGCTAAAAAGAGAAAAAAAAGAGTCAAGGAAGAGGCAGCGACAGAAAAGAAATTATAGGAAATCAGAAACGCATCAGACGAGTGTCGTCCTGTAAAGTTGATTCAAAGATGAATGAGCTGAAGTGCCTCCCTGTGTTCTGTTCAGTCTTCCCAGCTCCTTAAACTCTTAATGCTTAAATATCATCACACTAAATCATCTCAAACCCACAGAGGCTTTGTTGTCAAAACGCTGGTCATGAAAAGAGCAATTTGTGAGACCGCGTGTCTTTGTTCATGATTAATCTGACCACTCAAACCTGGAATACACGCACACAACAACAATACAATCGCCATCATATTCCATCTTCTTTAGCAATTTGTGAACCATTAGCATGCATCCCATTAAGCTATGCATTAAATGGGAAACAGGCATACTTAAAAAAGCACAGGTTGATTAACATTTACAGTTTGTGTATCAGAGTCATTAGAAGGTAATGTTAATCTCTTCGGGGACTGTGTGTTCAAAGAGATGAGGGTTGTATCGCTGGAAGAAAAATCTACTGATGACATAGTATTAAACATTAACTCAATTGATCCACAGTGTAAACAAAGTCTACTGGCGACATCTAATTGCGGAGCAACAAGTGTCATGTATTTTTAATGATCCGCACATCAGAAAGCACACGGGGAGGAGAGCGGAGACGCTGTTTGCTTACGGTTACAGTTTCACCTTCCAATCTCACATCTCCCCGTCCCCTACCTCCTTTCATGCTTTTGAGAGGATTGGCAATTTTTTGGATTAAATTTTGTTTGCCATGTGTGCAGGAGCGATAAGGGGAGAATATATGGTATGTAAAATATTTATCCCTTCATTTTTTTTTTTGTTGCTCTCTAGAGGGATTTGGCTGGTGAGGCATATAGTTTTCACAACAATACCAATCTAAATCCAAAACCAGATTTTCTTTTCAATAAAGTTCTAAAAATAGATATTCACGAATACCGTTCCAATTAGCCATGGAACATTTCTACTACTTACATAAAATATTTGGGGATGTAACAACCAGGAGATTTAAGTATAGTGCTGTATGGTGTTGGCATTCATGCAGAGATGAATGAGAATTCCTGCACATATAGACTGAGAAGCTTTGCCAATATAGTACGGACTGCAAAACTCAACAAAACAAGCACTTTAGGTGCTTTTAATCTCCCTTCCCTCCTCGTTTAATGACTATCAAAAGACCAGCAACTGCATTCTCATATCTTATGGCTTGTTTTGTACTCTTTATCACACTCAAAGAGGCAGCACTCCCACTCACACAACATGACTGCACCGAGCGTCTCATGAATTGGAAATTGGAAGGCAGTGCCAGGATACCTTCAACTGTGTCACTGACCCTCTCAAATTAAATGAAAACCACTGAAGGCTGTGTTTCTGCAGGAGGCGCTGACCACAGCCTCGACCTTGAAGGCTGATAAGTAAACTGGAGGATTACTGAGTTTTTGTTAAATCTGCAGCAATTTAGTCCCGGTTTCTGTTTTGCCCATGTCAGAAGTCCACCTATCAGTGGATATGCCCGGTACCTTCAGGATGCACTTTACCAACTTACATAGATTTTTAAAAATGAAAATCAGTGGTAGCATAACTTTAGTATTTTGTATTGAAAGCCTTGAAACCTGTTTACTGAGTAGAAGTCAGGTCATCTCCCCATGAAGTTCAATATAATTACACTTCTTTCTGCAGCCATAGAGCTGCCCATCGCTGGCCATTAGAAAGAATGCAGGTTTAAGACCCTTCTGCACTGGCTTCACTTCACTGATGTGTACGTTAATTATAAACTGTCAATGGTTGGACTTCTTTCAAGAAAAGTCTTCAAATTGAGGTGCTGAATAACTCTGAAAATCAGTGTTTTGCTGGTTGTCTGTCAGTGTCCTGGAGCCCGTTCGTGCTTCACCGCAACAAGGTGAGAAGTTAAATGTCTGGAGGACAGAACAAGATTTACAGGGGGGCGTTGAGTTACTCTTTAATTCTTACATCGTCACATTAACAGGCGTACCGGAGATAGTATGTTTGTTGTAAAGTCAGGTTACACTGAGCACAGTTTATATTGTGCTGTATCTGGTGTTACTTATAGAGATAGAACATTTAACACTGCAAAATGCATTTGCAGCGCAGAGAAATTAATTTACTGTAGCCATTGGAAATGAAAATCCAACTTTATATCCACTTTGTCATAGTAAATTGATCCCTCACCATCTCACATATACCGCGATCCATTATTTTTGAAAGCCATTGCTCCTGTGTATTGATTACACACAAACACACACACACGTACATGCACCAGGTTTTTGTCTTATTTCCCCACCATAGCACCACAAATGCCCCGAAGGATGCCATTGACCCTGATGCCGCCACTGAAGTGGAAGTGACTGATGCTGTAACAAAAGCTCTGACAGCGTAAATGGAGCTGAGCTGAGCTTTCTCAGTGTTGAGCTCCTGTTCCGTTGCCACCATTCTATCCTGTTTATTTTTAAATGCCCTGCTCTTCCGTACATGCAAAAATTAGGCTACTGGATGTTAAGTAAACCCAGATCATAAACAGGAATTTGGCAGCCAAAAGCACAGTTTGTACAAAGTATGAATTTCATCCGCTGGTACCGTCTTTTCAGTGAGGCAGTTCTCTTTTTTTTCCACTTCAGTTCTGTCAGTACTTTCTCAGCAGGATCCAAAGATTTGTCATGAAAATACAGCAGACGTGTTGCTCTGTGGAAACAGTCAAAGATCAGTGACCCAGCTCCTGTATCAAAGCAGTATTTTGTGACTGGTGAAACCAATCTGTTGTGATTGCAGTGGAGCACTGAAGTGCAGTTTTCGGCTCATTGTCTCAATCACTTTTGAATGTCACCAGCCAAGTGTGTGGGAAAATTAACAAAAGAAACCCGATGACGGCTTGAGAGCTTCATTTGCATATGCACAATGTTGCCAAGCTTATTAAAACAAATAGTAAATAGTCCAAGCTTGCTGTTAACATGGTTGCTAATACCGCAAAATATATTAATCCATGTTCACTGTGTTATTCTACATTAATGTATATTAATATATTCATAAGGGAATGGAAACTGCAATTATGCTTCCAATATTGTAGAGTGACCCTTATTATTACCTTTCAAAATTCTAGTAAAGATGATTTGGGAGGTCTGATGCTGCCCCTAGGTGTTAGAAAATGATTTTAAAAATGGATTATGGGAAGCGTATTTCAGTTATAACAAACCAGTTAATATCTAGGCTACTTATTGTTCCATATAGAGTATGCTGATACTGAGAATAAGCAAGCACAAGCTCAGCTACCCCATGCCCTATCCCATATACTGTCTTATGGTGCAGTGTTAGTGAGCCTCTCTTACAGTGGTGAAAGCTGTGGAGGCAATATGGAGGTGCTCAGACTGTGCAGTCTGCACCACACCAGCTGCTTTCACTGATTAGTTCCTCCTCTCTGGTTGAGGGTTTGCTAATCAGTGCGATGACTGTCCACCCCACCCAGACAGGGAAAAAAAATCATTTTGAGATTTGCATTAAGTAATAAATATGTAAATGTACTGCGAGGAGGGAGTAATGGTTGTGGTTGACAAACATCTGAGTTGTTTTTATGAGAAGATTATAGATTTTGTTGATGATATGGGTGCTCTCTTTGGTAAAAGCCCCATTTTCAATGCTATTTATATCCTTTTACAGGTGTGCACAGGGGGACGTTGTCACGCACACAGCGTGGCTAAACCGGTCAAGTATACTGTATGCCGGAGAAGACAAATGGTCGGTGGATCCTAGAGTGAGTCTGGTGACCCTTAATCAAGAGGAGTTTACCATCAAGATTGAAAATGTGGACATGACAGACGAGGGGCAGTATGTGTGCGCAGTCCAGACGAGCAGACGGCCGAGAACCACCTCAGTGCACATCCTCGTCCAAGGTAACATACATACGCACTACTACTACTACTACTACTGTTGCTACTATAGGCCTCCTACTAAATGATAAAAAAAACATTCATATGTTAATAATTTCTAAATTATTTTTTATTCTGCTACTAACAGTGAATCTGTATCTTGCAGTGTCAGTTTGGCAGGTGTCTCATGTAACATTTTGAGAAAAGGAAAAACACTTTTCTACTCACTTACAGCAACTAATGAGAATATATATTTAAAAAAGTAAACATTAAAAGTACAAGTCGATAAAGCCAGGCTAATGAGGTGTTTTACCTTTCTTTTAAAGATGCACACACAGACAATCCAGCCTTTCATAATAAACACTTACGGACAGCTTTTTGATTTTATTTATTCGTCCTTGTGCTGTGTGATTAATGGTTCTGTTATTCCTGAGCACCAGCACTTGAGGGCATAAGTGAACAAACTAGAGTTAAAACCAGACACGTGCTCCCCTTCTTGAATCTCATTTCCTCAATCATTGCTCCACTGGAGCAATTAGGGGGCTAAATGCCTTGCTCAAGGAGAGGGAGAGGGGGGTGTGTGTTCCTCATTCACTCCGTTAGGTGAGGTTAATGGGGAATACCAGATGTTAAGATGCTTTGGCTAAAATGAGAGACGCAGGGCACAGTGAGGTGCAGTGTGCTGTATACACATAGCATAATGGGGCGGTTTAATACTACCGATCTGATATGCAGATGATCCGTGTAGCATAAAGTGCTGCTCATAAGAGTCAAATCCTCGACTCCATAAGAGAGAAAGAACCCGATCTCGTAAAATGGCCACATTTGGATCTCTTATGCCGTCAGTTTTCTCTGCAACATGACTCCAAACAACAAAGAAACAGAACAATAATGACAACAAAACCTTTTCTGCTAATTAAGCTTCCGTCTATGTATAACTTTCGGGCTTTTTGACCTCAGTAGTTTTTTATTGAAAGCTCACTGTGTTGTATTCATTTTATTTCACAACATTCTTACAGTCATTTCTACGTGCACGTACATGTGAGCTGCCAGCATCCTGACACATCATGTGCACCTTTTTATATTCACGTAACACCTTTAATGAGACAATACAGGAGAGACTAGTGTACAGAAAACACCTTCTTTCACAAACAAAATCAAAACACCTCTTCTTGACAAACTTTTATTGTTAACGTAAAAGGAACTGTGGTGTCATTACCAGATTGTCATGATGATAATTTATTGAAAATTCAATGTATATATAGTCCAATCCCAGCTGACATTCGATGAGAGGTTGGGTACATCGTGGACAAGTCGCCAGCTCATCACAGGGCTGACACATAGAGACAAACAACCCTTCATATTCACACCTCCGGCAATTTAAAATCACCAATTAACCTATTAAGCATGCATGTCTGTGGACTGTGGGAGGAAACCAGAGTACCTGGAGAGAAACCAAGAACATGCAAACTCCGCACAGAGAGACCCCAGCCGGCTGGGTTGCTATGAGGTGACAGTGCTAACCACCCTGCAGCCTGAGTCAGAGGAACAGAAAATATCACATTATTAAATTAGATAATTATCGTAGAAAGTAATATCTAGAATATATTATTGACATGAAACAGCTTGAGGGGACACACACTTCCATCCAGGTAATTAGGTATCCAAGCTGTTCCTTTTTTTCATTTCTACTTTTAATTCTATTTTTTCTTGTATAGTGTGATTTTTTGATTTAAAATAAAAAAAATAGGCACATTAATGAAATTAAGAGAAGTGGTCCCTCCTTTGCCCTATGATGAACTGGCGAATCTCCCAGGGTGTACCCCGCCTCTCGCCCAATGCCAGCTGGGATTGGCTGCAGCCCCCCGCGACCCTGATAAGAATAAGTGGTTATGGAAAATGGATGTATGGCCCTAACTTTACACCTTTGTTCAGAATGTATTTGAATTCTTTGACCTTCAGAAGAATGTTGAATGTTGTTGTAATGCTCCATCTATGATAAATATTAATGATGGGTATTTTGTCCTTTGTCATTTTCTAGTCTTTTTTACCCAGTTACCTCGATGGCATTGTGTGTGTGTCTTTGCACAATATGTTTCATCCAATTCATGCAGTCCTCTGATTGGATTATTTAGACAGCATTTATACAGCATACACACACACACACACACACACATACAATATACTGTATGTGGAACTGTTGTGATGTTTGTCGATATAGAGGACGAAGGTCACCCAGATCAAAACACTGTAAATAAATGAATATATCAGTCCATTGCTATACCACCACCAGCCACGTAGCCTAGAGAATATCCTTTAAACAGTCGGTCAGCAGATCTGCGGGACACCAGGGGATACTATCACAGGGTCATGGCCAATGAAGCAGTAAGCACTTTAAAGCACTGACATGATAAGTCTTCTACCCCTAACATCAGAGAATTCTGGTGCTATGCAGTTCTGCTGCCAAGCATTCCACAACAGTGGATTCCCATTATGCTTAGATACACACTAAAACATGCACAACAGAGTTCATGTTCTAATCTTTGACCCCGGGCTGCTGGTTTTGGCTTTAATGGACCAGCAGCTAAGATTTGCTTACATGAGAAGCGGGGCTCTGGAGAGTGTGCTTAAGCAGCTGGTAATCCTGGTTCAGCACACCAGTGGGGTTAACCATTAACTCCCATTCTCATCTGATATTAGTACATCTATTATTTGAAGCAGCTGCCTGTGATATGTATCCTCTGAATCCAAATGACAAAAGACAAACAAGATGTCTGTCATTTTATGACTAGATGGAAAACAGTTGCTGTATGTTCAACAGAAGAAATGTTACTGAACTCAAAAATAAAGAGCTAAGTAATGACAAATTATTTACATCTTAATTCTACTGCAGTTTCTAATTAGTTTGTGTGCATTCATTTATGTCACGCGCATTCATATGCAACGTAGCAAGCAGGTCAGGTCACGGGGGCAGGAGTGAGGGGATGCAAATGCCTGCAGGCTTTTAGTGTCTTGCTGACGAGCACTTTGACTAGTGTGGACAGAGAGCTCACTACAGTACTGTTCAAAAGGTTGAATTTTTGAATCCAATAGTATTTTTGTTTGTTCTCGTCCTTGAAAACTTCTTTGGTGCACAATTTGTTATTGTAAAATGTAAAAATATGTTTCGGAACATCAGGGCTAAGTCTGGAAACCGAGGAACCAAAATCTTCACCACAATTGCCGCGCTGACACATACTGGAGTGTGGCGATGAGCTGGAAATCTGTTTCCCTGGATGATGGCATTTTAAAGTGCAACTTCATATTTTTAATCTAAAAAAAAAGCCACGAATTGTCTTCTGTCTCAGGTTGTGTTCAGACATTGTTCATGTGACCTCAATCATTCAGCGGACCTTCGATCCAATACAATAACGCAGTTGCAATATTCTTATTTATAAGTGCAGCTCAGAAGTTGAGAATTAATTTTGCTAATGTAAATGACACCGTGTCACAGGCATTCGGATTTTCTATAATGTATATGCACTTCAAACACAGACACTCCCTTGATTACCGTATTCATGTATGCACCGTCACTTGAAGCTGTAAGCACACTGTGCTGCCGGCGCTCTACCCAAAAAGATTATTCCGCTGTTATGGAGTGTAAATTAACCAGCAGCTTTATTGACATGATCAGTGAAACCGGCTTCATAAACGCAGTGATGTCAACTTTGGTGAAGGAGATAAGCTCTTGTTTGTGCTTTTAAGGACAGCTCATTATATAGAAGCTCTCCTCTTGCTCTTTTACTATATTTGATCATAGGGCCTTGATGGCTCTCTCCAAGCATGAGCAGTCAGTCGCTGGAACCGTGCCCAATCACAATGACTCATCTGATGTAGAACGGCAGTGCATGATTCAGATGACTTCATGGATTATTTACAAGACATAAGATCTCAGCAGAGAGTTAACCACAGTAGTTTTGAGAACCTTGAACTAGAATATTTAAGTATAGTAGCATCAATCCCTATTTTGGTGCAAGGAAACAATATATCCTTGAAATATCCTGATATCTGGCTTAATTATAGGCCTATTTCATGATCGATTGACTTTTTTCTTGTAAATTAAATAAAAAAAAAAACACTTTCTGGACACCCGCTGATTATTTAATACCCACATGCAAACCTTTGTCAGGCACGATTGTCCTAAATTGTTTTTTTATTTCACATGATCAGTCTTGCGTAGCTTGTCTAGCATAAGGAAATGTCCAAATAAGTAACTAAGTAAGTGAAGTTTTCTTTTTTATCACATCTTTCTAGATCAGATCACAGCATGCTTCAATATAAAAGACAAAAGAAAGACATAAAATGGAGATGCAATATAAAAGTAGTCTATATAATAAAATTTAATAAAGGCGACAGTTAGCTGCTTTTTAGAGGTGTCCGATGGGATAGGGTTCAAAAGCAGAGCTATGACTGTAAAGGCACAGTCTTCTTAAGGTTTGAGGCTGGAGCGAGGAACAACCAGCGAACCCTCGTCAAAGGACCTCAGAGACCCGCTGGTGATAAAGAGCATGCAGAGTTCTAAAAGCGATCATAAGAATCTTGAATTGGATGCTGAATTTAATGGGGAACTGGTGTAATGTGTCACATGAGACATTTTTAAAGAGCTGTTCTAAGGCTTTGCTGCGGCACTCTGGTCGGCTTGTAAATGATCAAGAGATGTTTTGCTAAAACAAGTGAAGAGGAAATTACAATAGCACAGATGGGATGGAATAAAAGCACGGATAATCATCAAAATAAAAGCAGTCTGATGTAAGATTAGTGACCAAAAAACACCTGGCAGCTGCTACTGTATGTGACACCATCATATCTAATATCAAGCTGATGTTTTGTTTTTTCTCTCTGTTCTTAGTAGACTAGAACAAACTGTTTTGTGTTTTATTTAATGTCTCCTGGCATTGAACTCACCACAAACCAAATAAGAATCAGAATCTTTGTGTTGCCTGCAAACATTTTGAAAATTATAAATATTAATGAAATATTTTAGTCAGAAGAACAAGTTTAGACCACATCTGTGCCAACCAGTATTCCTTAAATTAAGCCTTGATTTTTTTTTGTTCTGTTTCTTTTGCATTCTCTCCTTTTTCGGGGAGTATAGGTGGAACAAAGGGAGAGAAAGAGATATGACATGCAACGTAGGTCAAAAACATTGGCATGACAAAGGCTACATGTCATCACAGTGAGAATAAAAGTGTAGCCGGTAGTGAGATGAGCATTTTCTCTGCCCAGAGCTGATGCCATCTTGGACACTTGCCTCCTCATGTAGCGCACCGTCATCCGCGAGGAGCCAATCACCTGCGAGAGTGGGCAGTTGGTGAACCAATCACCTCCTCGCCTGGAACAGGCCTATACGCATACAGACATGCTGACACTTGACGCACATCATGTACTTTGGCACTGAGACACATTAACACACCAAAATATGACAGCAGTGGTGACACATACTCTTTAAAACAAGACACTGAAGTAAATTATATTTCTTAAAAGCGGCTGAGCGGAGAGGTAACAAGGGTGGATTGTAACATTATATATTTTTGTGGCAGCCCAACATCTAGCACAAGGAGTGCTGTGGCATTTTGGTATTTTTGGTGCTCAGGTAGGAGGAGTCACCACAGGTGTCCACAGCTGTTTTAGACTGCATGAAAAGCTTCTCCTTAGGTTCATTAAATCCCCGCAGCCATCTGAAGGCAGCAGGACACGTGATTTGAGAGGTGCCATGTGAGAGTGCACTGCTATTACACACACAGCTGTCGACCGTCTTTATTTATATTAAATCACATGCAAAATGCTAGGCAGGCAGCTTCAGAATAACCCCGTGCACCCTCGACACACACCAGACTGGTCAGTCACTGTAACTCAGTGTTCTGACCAGTGTGTAGGAGATGTGATCAGCTCAGCTGTTTCAGAGCACTGAGACCTGAGATGTGCCCGGCCTCTCCCCACACACAACCGATCTATATTCCACTTCATCCAGCTCTTTTGCATTCTGTGCTGCTGCACATACATGAACCAAAACAACAGGCGCGCTTGGAGACGCCCACCCAGTCGGCGCACACAGGAGCGCTCTTACACTTATTCGTAATGTGCCCACAGATTTGACTAACCAGTTAACAGAACCGGACTAGTGATCTCATGGTGACTTTTGTCTTGTCTAACTACAGACTCGTGTTGCCCTTTTTGTCAGTAAAGGTAGCTATCAGGGAGAGTCAGCTGCACTGAATATGTAGATGTTCTGGGTTTGGTATCAGGCTGAAATTTACTGCAATAGAAGCCTAGAAAGACATGTAGATATATACCTTAGTCTTTATGGATAAACACTAAAAAACACCACCTGCCTTGCTTCTGAATAATATTATGTATAATAATATTCGTCTTGGGAAAGAAGAATATTAGCGTACAGGATAGTTTTGCATTTTTGTACCATATGCTTAAATTACATGCACAGCAGCAAATACATTGGGGTTCAGCATTATACAGTATCCAGCAGAACTGGTAGATTCTGTATAATGCTGTGTGAAGAGGGTCAAGCCTTTTTTTTTTTTTCCTTCTTCTTCTTCTCATAAATGTATTATGTGCTTTCGAAGCCAGAGACTTCACATTACTTGTTTGGTTGAATTCTGCTCAACAGAAATTTGAAGGATACCTGCAAACACTCATTGCAATACAATAAACAAGCTCAAACTACTGTATGAGTGAAATCCACAACTTGACTATTGTCTTTGCTGTTTCCTTGGTTACGGGAAAAAGCAGCAGAAAAGTGGGTTCACTGAGGCAGCCAAGAAATACTTGAACAGTAAAGACCACAAATATAACGTGTGGGGTTACTGTATGTGCTGCTGTTGCCATACTCTACCAAACAACAAAGCATGAACGCATTTGCCACCTGACTGAAACCTATATTCTTGTATTCTGTTCTTATAGCAGGTGGTGTAGAAAGAAAAACCCACCAGGATTGTCTATAACAAGTTTTCTTTTTTTTTTTACAGCCCACACAGAAAGCTTGTTTATCAAAACACTTGTTTACTGTATTGTATTGAATATAGGCCTTCAGAAAAAAAAAAAAAAAACTTTTCACCACTCTTGTGGCAGAGCCTGAGGGTGAAAATGTCTGTTGGTTCATCCAACATTTTGGTCTAGAGCAAGATATATCAACAAACAACTGAACAGACCGCCATGAAATTTCACAAAAACATCTATGACCCCCCAGAGGATGATTCCTGATGTTGTCGACCCGGTGACCTTTTCAACAGTGCCACCACCAAGCAACGAAAACAACTGCAAGAAATATTATGGCAGATTTCCATAAAATCAAGCAGCCTTGCTCCAGACCGCACTGTTGCCACCCTCATATCAAAATGTCAATACTCTCACTCAATACAAATAGAAATGCAACACTATTGTTGCTAGTTGAACTAAAAGATCGTATTTCTCTCAAACTGTGTTCATAAATTGGTTATAACCCATGCATGATGATCCACAGGTGTCATACCAACACGATTGTGACACAGGTGTGCCTTGAACACTTTAAAATGTGTAGTTTTATCACACAACACAATGCCACACATGTCAAAAGTTTTGAGGAGTGTGCAATTGGCTTGCCGACTGCAGGAATGTCCACCAGAGCTGTTGCCCGTGAACTGAATGAGCATGTTTGGGATGCTCTGCATCGGTGTGTGTTCCAGTTCCTGCCAATATCCAGCTACTTCGCACACAGCTATTGAAGAGCGGGCCATCATTCATCAGGCCACAATCAACTTCAGCGACTGTATATAAAGGAGGTGTGTCACATTGCACTGCACTGGCCACACCAGATGCTGACTGGTTCCCGCACCCCCACAAAATGTATCTATCATTTAAACTCAGGTGGATGGATTATCTTGTCAACACAGATTTTAACACATTTGTGAACTAGCAAAATAAACCTTCTGTATGCATATACAAGTCTTGGATTTTAGCCATGTGGCATGGCTATAAGAATGCAGTCAGTGCTTTGGTTCAGACTGAAACAGTACATTTTGGATGAATTCCCATGAAATTTGGTACAGATAACCATGGTGTCCAGAGGACAAATCATAGCGGCTCTAACAATCCCCTGAATTTTTCAGATAACTCACCAACAGGTCAAAGTTTTCACTTATCCGGTGAAAGATCTTAACATCTACTAAATGGATTGGCACAAAACATTTGTAATGGCATTAATGGTTCCAAAAAGCTCAAGCCTATGTCTTTGGATGGATGGATCCCATTGGATTGTATGTCTTCTTGCACCCAAAAGTTGTGTTTCCTGCTGCAGAAAGACACACGGTGTTTGAAATGTGTTAGGGGACAATGAGTTGAGATTCATTTTGCTGAAATAATAGAGATAAACACATATGTCTGTGCAGTCTTCTTAAAAAAATGAAAATAATGAAATAGAAAATATTGACCCCTATACTGTAGCCTACGCGATGGCCAGTGCACCCCTAGGGGTTTCTCGATGGTTGGTGATATTAGTTCGTCCTCGTACAGTGCATTCAGTACATAATATTGTTACTGTCATTGCAGATCAAATTGCACTGACTTCATCCTGCAGGTTTATTGTCTTTAAAAGCAAATTTGCTGTGGACTTACAGTATCCACCCTTTGCTCATGTAACCTTACACTAATCATTGCCAATGCCAACCCACCAAAGTGCCTATCAAACAAAAGATGTAGAAATAATTGAAAAAAAACTTTATTTTCACTTAAAGTGGTACGAAGAACTCAAAGCACAAATATTAGATAGCTGCTAAAATAGCTCATACTGCATGAAAAATGTATTAAAATCAAATCACATTTGGTATGTTATCCTTAAGGGAGGGTTTTCTGACATGTCTCATAAATTACATGTACTAATCATACACATTGTAGAAAAAAATAATAATTACAGTATATTACAATCGCCCACCACCGCTGGTAAGATCAGCTCTAAACCTAAGTCAAGCAAAAGCTTTAATAATGTTTGTTTTTCCTGAAATTCATGTAATTTTGTCGAAGAGTCTTTGTTTATTTCCCCCGTCCATTTAGAAAACTACATCGGATGCATTGTGAAATAATGAGAGCGATGTTTGCTCAGCGCATTGATGAATACTTTCATCCCATTACAGTACACTGCTGCCAAAAAAAATCACAGTAAAGTGTCCACACTGTGCTCTTTGGATGAACTCGGATCAGTTTGGACAGTATAGGCTTCACTCCTATGTAATACTCAATCAACCCTTGTAGGAAAATTCTCTTTTCACTCGCCCACTGTATGGGAGGTCAGAGATCAGGGTCAGCTACAGAGCAGCAGCCCTGGAGCTGATAGAGCTTTAGTTCTTGGATAAGCACCTCAGCCAGGTAGGAGTCTGCTTATACTATCCAGAGATGAATGAGTAGCAGCTATACATTTGATGAGAGTCTGATACTTCTGATACCTGACAAAGATGACAGTGGATAGCTGCCATTGAGAATGTTAATATCACAGTCATTTGCTGTGATATGTTTAAACAGTAATAAAAAAAAATTACTAAAAAAAAAATGTCTTCATCACTGAAGTTCTGCTGCAATTCTCCACATATTAGCAATGCAGTTTTGATCTGTACCTGCATGTTTGTTTTTCTTGCAAAATTCTTTATTATTTCCCTTATATAACACATAACACATATTTCTTTTAACAAATATCCTGATTCTCCCACCCACACGTTGGCCAAACTAAATTATTACAATGGACTTGCAGCAGTCTGTGAAGTATTGCAATACTCTCTCAGAGATGATGCGAAGTTGCACCTCTATGATTAGAAAATTTGACATGCTTTATGTGAAATGGAGGTCAGAGAATACCAATATGACAGCTCAACACACACACACACACACACATTCATACAAACAGTTCTTATATACACCTTCATTATGCACAATGACCAATGTGGCTTTTTTACATGCTGATTTTCATAGACACGCAAAAGGAAAGTAACATTGGATAGAAATTGGTATTTCTTTTTGTGATTTATTGTAAATATGGACAGCTGTACGCTTTTATTTTTATGTTGACCACTTTGCTAACACCCAACATCAGGCAAGTGCAACAATTTAAGTCAGCTAATATAAAAGTCAGTGCTGGATTTACTCTTGTCCAGCGACCTTTTGCGCCCTGGTGCTCTGAGTTTACAGTCCAGTCAGCCTGGCTAACCAACTGCACTAACTTTAGCTGGCAGCAGCTACAGTTGGCAGCAAAAACTGGTGGTGGTGTGTCATTACTGTGTTTTTCCATACAACCTGACAGATTATATTGAATGATATGAAACTCAACCTTTTAATTTTATTCCACAAGAGATGTTCAGCCTTGGCCTCTTGTACCACAGCTAAACCAAAGCAACGTTGACACACTTGCTGTACACTTTTGTCATTCATGAAGGGTAAATGTGGATTAAGCTGACATCCAATAAATTATTCATAGAGATTTTTGTCTTACAAACAATTTTGATGTGACTAAAACAAGTTAAAGTACTGCTGACACTCTACCCATGTACTCTTAGTTAATGATCCACAAATGTCAAAATAGAAATGTGTTCTTGTTACTTTGAAATGGAAATGACAAAATGATTCTTGGACAGATATGTCAAAAAAAACAAGAAAAAAAAAACAATATTTATTCAGGAAAACTGAAGAGTGAGAATAAATCATTATAATCATACGCAGCCATCAACTATGTCTTCTGATGTGTGGAGATGTGTTATTAATATGACTTGAGACATCCAGAGAGTCCCGAACAAAACAACTATCGTTCAAATGTGCCAAAGGTAGATCTTGAGATCGGTCTCAACACCACTTTTTGAAGGTCTCAGTCTTGCTTGAAATGTTTCGATGTTCGATTTTGTCTCAGACAAAGAGGATTTCAAGACGGGTCAAGACCACAACTGCAGGGATATCACTAAATGCCTGTGCATTGCCTGTCCCCTTTCACACCAAGAAATTGAATGCAGAAGAAACTGTGTCTCTCTGGGAGAAGATGTCAGACAAATCTTATTTAACAAACTCATAAATCAATCATATAACAAAGTTTTAGGGTTTTAAGTTAGGTTAAATATGTATGTTATGCAATGAACGCTTACTTATACAGCCATAGAGAACTGGCAAATTTTGGCTACTTATAGACTACCTAATTAGGTAGTTACTGGTCTTAGTCATGACTTGGTCTCGGTTCAGGTGGTCTTAAGTACAACACTGCCTTCTATATCCCCCCTCCTCTCCACACTGTCCATGAAGTGATCCTCTTGCAATGCAGCTCAGTATCCTTCATGTGTGTTAAGACAGAATGCAAAGTGAATTTTAGAGGTGGCGCAATTTCTCGAAAGTCAACGGAAAGACGTAATTAGACGCGACTTTGCCTGAGGCGACATGAATTGACGCAGAGACATGTCCGCACGAGTCGAAAATATCTCAACTTGAACGGAAAAATTTGCCTAATCCTGAGGCAAATCCTTTATGACTCTTCTTCAAAAAAGTAGAGAAGGAAGGAGGGAGAGTGATATGAAGGCGAAAAAACAGGAATAACTGGAGTTTTTGCTGAGTTCTAAGTTCAGTCTGAGACTGAGCTGAACATACAGACGCACTCCCCCAGACATGGTTTCAGCTAAAGTCTGAGCAGTCAGTGCATTGGCTGTTTGGGGTTGAATAAACACAAACAGTCCAGCAGTCAAAAGTGCAAATGATGCAAAATTCACTTGGCTTCAAGTCTGATCACACGCCGAGAACTCTTAACATGTTGGAGGGTTCCTCATGTCATGCAGTGCTAACCTTTGTTGCAAATGTATGAAAGAGAAAGAGGCTGTTTGTCAATGTGGTGAATGGATGGATAACAAGTTTGACTTTTATGCCTGGAGACCAGTACTTACATCCTGTCAAAGACCTGCAATTAACCGCAACCATGATCTTTACCCAAGTAATTATGTTGCCTTCAATGCACAGATATTGTAGTGAGTCGAATCGTACAAATATCATTGAGCATAATCTGAGGTTTTGCAGACGGTTTTGGTGACAGAGTTATTCTAATGTGACAACTGAATATTGTGAATAAACTTTATTCTGTTACTTTAATATGCAGCTTATTTATATATTCATATTCTATTATCTAAAACATATTCTAGGCTGTGCACAAGAGGACCTTGTTTATTCTAAACTGTGATCAAGTGTTCCTTTGCAGCAGACATCACAACTTTTGGATCAAATGGCCTCAGAAGAGCTTTAACAGGGAATTAAACAACACACTTATTCATCATATTCACTCTTAACACTGTCAAATCAGTTGGTGGTAATATAACTTGTGAGTATTTTAACATTACGTTCCTATTAGTTGTTTTTTTGATGGTATCAGTTGTTCTATATTCTGTTGTTCTTATTCTTGACTTTATTTTTGTCTTGACAAAGACGTACATGCTATCTCAGTGTCTTTCTTCATTTATTTATTTATTTATTGGTTTGTTCATCTATTGTTCGGGCACTTCAGTGATTTTTTTTTTAGTGATCTACAAAAATAGAAATGTCACAATGAAGGCTGCTTCTGTGCACCAGTTTATACTCCTGTAACCACTTGGAGTAGCATTCTCTATGGAGTTGGTAATTGTCCATAAACAAAGTGCTCTGCATTATAGATCGATTCGTTGCTTTTGCAAAGGTAATTTCCTCTGCACTTCCTTAAAATTGCTGCCTAAAGTTTAGTACCGATGACTGGAGGAGCTTTTTTTTAATATTTGTATTGGTGAAAATATAGAGTGCATTTGTTCATTTTTCAACAATACTGATCAAAACAAAATAATAAGACAGCAAAATAGGACGGGGGGAAAAGAGAAAAATGTAGTGCTCAAAAAATTGTACAATGTGAAAAACTCATCTCCAGTACTTGAAATAACTTGAAAATAGTTTGTTTCCTTGAAGCTGGCTTCTATCTGCATAAAATGCTTCAAATAATAATTCTCTTTTTTCTTGGTTAGTGCTACATGAGGAACCTGGAGACCTTTCTTTGCCAGATATTTCACATTGGTTTACTAAAGGATTGTTTTACCATCCCCCTTATGTACCGTAGACAGTTAAGGTGGTTTCCGGAGAGAATCTTTGTCCAATAATTCATTTAGAAGACAGCTTGATTAAGCAGCCTGCCTTCAGAAAAAGACTGGTAGCCATGAAATGGGCTGGCTGCAAAGAAATCAATACATTTTGCAGCTGTAGTTTATACAGCAGAGAGTGCAAAGACAATACAACCCGACGTGCTTTAAGAATTTATTTTGAATCAATTGACTACTTGTGCAGTAGTGCTCAGGAGTTCCTAACCAGTACAACTGCACTGGAAATAAGTGAAACTACCTCACTCTACTCAGGGATCTGTTTTATTTGTTTGAAGGAAAACAAGAATTTTAGCCTTGCACAACATTATCAGAATTTAATGAGATGTGCTGTGGCGTGAAAAAGCCTTCAGATGTTTTGAACATGTTTCCAGCGTGGCTCTGGATAGAGTTCTCAGAGCTTAATTTTGGCGCTGTGCAGGCTGACGTTAAATCCGCGACAGCGCTAACAGTGCTGTCAATCATGCTCATTCAAGCTAATAAGATGTCACAGCCATAAATAAAAGCTTCTTTTGAGAAGTGATATTGCTACAAACACATTAACCGCTGTAAAATCTCCATTTCTTAAAAAAAAAAACGCTGAAGAAAAATGAATAATGGCACGATGGACAAATTAAGAGGTGTTTGGAATGAGCTGGTAAAGTCCGCTTACAGTCACAAAATGAGCCCCTAATTTTCAGCTCCACTTGTCTTATACAGAACTGTGTTCATCTTATTTATTCACATATTCATCTGTATTTTCACCTAGACATATATACAGTACATTTACTCGGTGAGTATTTCAAGCTCACTCAGTTGAAGTTGAGCATTTGGTAGAGTTGCTTAAGCAAGGAAGCAGAAAATTGAAAAAAAAAAGACACTTTAGCCTTTAACTGATTTTTTGGCCTGCAGACATACGCTGACCTATTATCACCTTTTTAGGTTCTAATGTCCATATTTGCAAACACAGTCCAATGTTCACTCTCTCGTAGCTCTGTCTTTCATCTCACTCAACTCCTGAGGGAAATATCTGTCTCTTTAACTGCTAAACGCTCCGCTATGTTCACCTGATGTTCGGCTACTTCACAATTCTGTGGCTTATAAGTGAAGTGGATGAAGGACTGCAGGCTGGAGTGACTATTCATAGTGACAAACAGAAAGATCTTCCTCGTTATACACTTGTCTCCTCTATAAAACGTATTCATTCACTCACTCTTCACATGGGACAAGTTTTAAGAGGGGACCTCTAACAAATTACCCCTCCACGTCTGTCGCACGGGATAAGCAAAGTCTGTAATTTACTTGAATTTATGTTTCAGACCTGTCACATTATTAGTGGTGGTTTGGTAAAAAAAGTAAAGAGTTATTCCAGGCATTCAAATTAAAGCAAAAAAAAGAAAAAAATCATAATAATAACATGCACCATTTAGTCTGAATTCATTATATAGACTGACCTTCTCTCAACATCCCCAACTGTGACTGACTTCCAGTGTCCCTGGCCCCAATGCATATCAAGTAGGTCCATCGGTAATGATTTTGCAACCAAATTATGAAGGCTTACTTAGTCACTTTGAGTAGTTATTTTCAACCGTAAATCATGAAATTACCATTGCATTATGAGTTTTGAGGGTTTTCCATCATGTAGGCGTTGTAATAATGAAAGTAGGCATCTGGTATGAAGCTCATTACGGTTTGGGTCATCCACATGGCTCCAATATTTATGTGCAGATTATATAGTAAATTAAATCTAATGCTCACATGCAAGACAAAAATGATGAAAATGTAATTGTAATGTATAATGTAATTCTCATTCACCCATGAAGAACATACTGTAACTGGGCAATCTGTTTACTATCTAATTATTAACTATTTAATAGTTTGGTCATTTGGAGTGCCTCTTTGACACCTTTGTGACCTCAACATAACCAAACTCAGTCTCAGCTTGTTGGATTCAAAGCTCAGTAACGAAAGGTCTGACTCGTCCGCGGGGAATTAAAACATGATGTCAGAAAGCAGAATGAATTAAACATGACAGTGATTCCATTTTCATATAAACATAATTTCCCTGTATTGCATTGTCTGGTGCAAAAGAGGATATTGAGTTTACGCTGTTTAAAGGAAATCTGTTTTGTTGTAGGGTATAATTCATATCTTTACATTCAAACACAATTGCTCTGATGAAATTCTTGCATTATTCAAATCAAATCAAATTAAATCAAATCAGATTAGTATAGCCCAAAGTCACAAAGTACATTTGCCTCTGAGGGCTTTACAATCTGTACAGGGAGTGACACCCTCTGTCCTTAGACCCTCGGTTCGAGTGAGGAAAAACTTGCCCACAAAAAACCCTTTTAACAGTGAAGAAATGGATGTAACTGCACTTCCAAAATGTGAATCATACCACCTCTACACATCACACACACACACCTATCAATGATTTTTCACATTTAAACAGGCATGAAGCTTTTAGCAGCAGACTGCCAAAATAGAGAAAATAGATCTTGTGCTGCAAACGTTTCCTCAGAGGAAGTAGTCCCTGGATCCCTTGAGGTAGCTCTCCCATAACTACACTACCTTTTCAGTACCCTCGAGCAGCACACTGAAGTTGTAGTTAGTGCTTACACCTGAAAAGTTCCCAGAAGGCAACTGATATAGATTTAGTAAAATTTAATTTCAGCTTCAACTTCCTTTTTTCCTTTTTTTCCCCACTCTCAATGCATTAAGACAGTTTGTATCCAATACATCACGATAAAAAACATTTTTCATCGTCACTCTGTGTCGGCACTGGTCTGTCAAGTGTTGGAGTTTCCCCATCGGCCATGTCTTTAAGAAATGAACAGGCGCGAATGCAAATTATGAACCTAAACTCTAGATTCTGTGAGCATAGGTGCAGTCCTCTAAGGCTATCACTAGTGGGTTCATCCCTCCCTCATGCTTACGCACGACAGAGTCTACCTATACTACTACATGGGCCCCACCTTGGTTATAAGTTGAGCTGAGACTGGACAATTGGCTCCCAAAAGCAGTTGTCCCCCCTCTTACTAATTAAAGGAATCAATCACACATCTTAGAGGTCTGCACCTATACACATAGAATCTGGAGTTACAGGGCGTATCTAACACTTTATTTCATATAAGCTTCACCCTATGAGAATCTCTAGTGGGATTAGGCCGAAGCAGGATATGGTCCATGCCCCACTGCATCTGCACTCACACATACCCACTTTATGAGAAATCAATAACTAGTCTATACCTCGCCAATACATCACAGCACAGTGGCGCATCGCGATATATCATATACTCACGGATGACGCACCGACAGTATATTCACCATGAGGGAATGAAAACTGGCAAAGAACAGCAAACTTACTGCTGTAAATAACAGAAATGATGGTCACACACTGTAACAGTCCAGCACAGAGCAGAGAAGGAGAGAAAAAAAAAGAGCTCTTCATGCGCCGAGAGGCACGAGGGAGAGTGGACAGTTAAGGGATCCTTAGTAACAATCACCCGCAGATAGAAATGAATGAAAGAGCAGGGGGGAGTTAATAGTTAATTAGAAAAGCTAGGCAGTACAAATGAATGTCTGAATATCTATTTGGCCACAGTATCGCACACTAACCACATGCGGTCCAGCCGTATACTAGGTTTCCAGCCTTGTTTTAAATCTACAACAAAACCCACAGACAGGCCAAGTTATCCTGACTTTTTGTTCCAACGATGGGCTAAGCTTGGAAAATTCTGGATCCTACACTTACAAGAAAGATATGTCTCTTCACTAGACGTTGTTAAACCTCCATCTGTACGCCTATTTCTATCAAACTCGGCACCCCCCAATTTGTAACACACATTTTTGTTGTAAAATTGTACTCTCAAAATACTCTCTACTGTTGTTTTTACACGCAGAGTCTCATGACAAGTAAATTCAGGTTGATGTATAAAATCAGAGTTACCCTTTATTACATTTACCCATTTTTCATTTGCTTTCACAGTACCGCCGAAAATCATCAACCTGTCAAGAAATATCGTGGTAAACGAAGGCTCCAACGTCACCCTGATGTGCCAAGCCAGCGGTAAACCGGAGCCTTCCATCAGCTGGAAACTCATCTCTTCTTCAGGTAACATGCTTGTCTGTAAATAAGTGCATTAGCTACAGACCGGGTTTCCTGCTGCATTTACACTTGCCACGTAAATGTATCACATTTCCTCTTCCTACGTAGTTTTCCTCACCGTCCTTCTCTTTCTCCCTTTCTCTCTTCCACTCAGCCCTCTGTGTTTATCGCCCCATCTTTGACTTTGTTTGACCCCTGGTGGATTTCTCGCTTCACTTATTACCCATCATTACCTGTTTCCAGATCATCATTACGACGTAATTGTTCGCAGGAAAATAAACTGACCCTGTTGTTCTTGGACTAATTAATTAGGATAATAGGATGGATGTAAATGTTGTGGAGGGATTTTGAATGACAGGATTAATGCAGAGAACATTAACACAGTGTGGAATATTATGCAGAATATACAAGCATGCCACAGCAAGCATGTCCAAAATTGGGTTAGTTGCATTGTACGCTCTCAATGGCATTTATCTCATTATTCCTTACCGAAGACGGAAGGAAACTAAGTGCTAGCTGCTGTTTCAGTATCCCACTGTGTCCTTCCTTCACTTGCATTCATAATGAATTACATGTGAAAGATTTTGTTCTTTTATCTGCTCTGTCCTTCGTGTTGAAGCAGGAATCTGGGAATTGAAATGTTAATATGACACAAAGTGTGACTGCCCTGTCTGTAAGGAGATAAGCAGTGAAAGGCGCTATTGATTGGCTCCAATTTGCAAAATGCTACAGTACATGCTTGTGCATACATTATTGCGCAGGCTGTGTAGAAGGGACTGGGGAAGCTATCACCTGTGTTGTTGCCTCTCTTTTGTTTTAAGGAGACAAAGCTGTTTGCCTTCGCTCAGTGACACCCTTTTGGTCTAGGAGCCCAAACAAAGGGCACTTTGTTATCTCCAAAATTGTGACACCGTTTAGGGTTGTTGTAGAGGTTGGCGAATCTTCTTGTTGACTCGCGTTGTCAGTCTGTGATGTGGGTGTCCCATAGGCAGACAAAAGTGCAGCATTTATCTATAACAGAACCCTGCAGTCTCTGTATGAACAACAGATTGGCGATGAGCATCAGTATTTACTGTACGTTATCCATGTTTGTTGTACATCATAAAGACTTTTGGTTGAGTGACACACAGATTGTAACGACCAATAAAAGTTGTTTTTTTAAGGAGTGTTTGAGCAAATTGTTCAGCTCTGTCTCAGATTTCCAAACTGCTGTTTTATGTCTAGATACTAAGCCAAGAATGTAGATCTTGTTCTTGTAGGATACAAAAATGTACCATCAGGATACTATAGGCTTAGCCGAAGACTTAAACACTGTTGACTGAGGACAACTTTACTCTTAAAAGGAGTGCTGTAATGCCACTACTGTTGAAATGTGGAAGAGGAAAAGAAAATTGACTTAGTTCTTTCTTTAATCAATCAAGCTTGATAAATACAAAATAAATGTTTGGCTACAAATTTATTGCAACCTCACCACCATTCTCATTTCACCCTTTTCCTTATCTTCTGCTACCTTGCATCACTGTTAAGTAGTTAAACCCCCCCCCCCAAAATCCTGGACCCAACTTAATTAAAAGCTTAGTGGACTTAGTGGACTTTTCTTTTCTCTTGGGCTTCCTTATTTTCTCTTATAAATAAATGAGTAATGGCAGAAAAAACTAACATGACAGTATTTTTAACAAGCCTTTAAATCTGGATCTGGAAAGATAGGACTGCACATATGGTTTCTCTGTTCCTCTCAGGATAGACACGCCACCAGAAGAAGACAAGAACAGTTGAACTGTATGACAGACAACTCAGGAAAGCGTATCTGACGAATTTCATGGAATGGATCATAGTTGGAGATGGTCCTGAGATTGTCAGTCAGTTTGTATCACACAGGGCATTTGACACTACACAGTCAATTGTCAGTGAGACTGTGGGAGAAGCACTTCTCTTTTGGGCCTGACTCTGGGAGGGTAAAGTTGGAAACAGGGATGAGCTGACATTGCAGTTGAAAACCAGATCTGTCCAAGGTGCCAAAGGGCCTAAGACAAACAATCAGGACGGGTGCATTTGTTTTTCATAGTTGTGAATGATTGCAGGCAGTTGTTAATTGTGAAACAATCCAAACAGATCACAAAGGATTACCCCAAATTGCATGTTCTCTACCTTAGATGTTTCATCTTGACCAACAGATGTCAAACGATGGGTGTCATTGACATGATGACATGGTTACTTAAGTGGCACTGCCTTTATTGTAGGTGTTAAATTGTATCATTTTTTGTTGCTGCCTGGTCGATTAAATGTACAGACCAGATCTGGCAGCCTATTAAGCATGCCACTTTAGCTAACTCCACCAGAGAGCTCAAATGAACATATATTTAACATATGGTGTTCTATCTCTTAGGCGAACATTAGTCCCAACAATGTCTGGCATCCATTTTGTTACTGTACGTTCTTGGCATCCTGGATCACTTCCTGGCCCCAAAACAGGCTTCCTGGATACGTAACCAGCAATTTCTGTGCTTTTGTCATCTCAGCCAGGGATAGACATGTAATCAGTGGCTCTCCCACTAGACTTTGGATTCTCTATCTCGGACTTCCAACATGAAAAGATGCTGAAGACACCTGCTCATTGTCCTGTCACACCATGAAAACATTGCAATATTTCATGGGTTATCCACAAAAATGTCCTGGGGAGATGAAGGAATGCAACATATTTTCTCTTACAGTACTTGTGATTTTAAATCCCCGTGCAAGTCTGTTGTTTTGAAGGCCAAGTTTCAAAAGGAAAAAGGCATCATTGCTTGAAAGGTGATCCAGCCTTTTGCTGCACTCTGCTGTAAAGGTGAAAAATGTATATTTTGTTGTTGTTTTCTTATTGTGTCTTATTATTGTCAAATGTCGATTTGACATTCATCCCATGATCACATTCTGTTGTATACTCATACAGCAGCTGTATGTACCAGCTGAATGGCTTGATGAGGAGACGGAGTGTTTACCAGCAGGGAGTCAGAGGAGTAAGGACCGCTGACTCATTGAAAGGCGATGATGCATTGTGTCTCTGGAGTATTTTGGCTCGCTGCTTTGTGTGGATAAACATAACATTAACTCGTTCATTAGAGACCGTCGGCTCTCGCTGGCTTCTTTATGGTTCACCTCACACTTTTGTTGCACGCTTTCAAGCTTTGGAACATCCGTACTTTAAAACAGCATTCAGTGTGTCATTACTTTCTAAGAGGTTCGGAGCAAAAAGGTTAAACAAGTCACGATGACATGTGCTGCCACTGTGCTCTAGGCTGACCAAGGGTCAGTCAGCTCTGTTGCTGTGACCTAATCATGGTGTAAGTCATTTGATAGCATTTGAAGGCATGCTGAGCAAACGGCTTGACCAGCACCCATCTACTTCTCCTGCAAATGAGCGCATCACTTTGAATGCCCTCCAGGAAGGAAGATTGTGCACCCACACTTAAACCATTATCACGTCACCCTTCATTCTATGATGAAACGCTTTCACCCTGCCTCTGAATGCGGTTGTTCAGAACATCTACTGTAGGTTCCAGTCATTCCTTGTGTTTAGTTTTGTCTGGTTTAGACTGCTGCTTTGTTTTCTTGGACCTGGCCTTGTTCACGGACTTTCAATTAGGTCTGCTGCTTTACGGATTTGTTTATTTGCTACTTGAGCTTGCCTGACAGTCCATGAGCTTTTGCGCATTCACTTTTGTGCATTAAAACCATTTATCTGGCCTAGTTCAACCAATGAGTCTGCATTTGTGTTCCTGGTTACCCTGTTTGAACCGTGACACCAACCCTGAAACCAAGGATGCACAGACTAAATACACAAGTGAAGGCAGGATGACAGGACACTGGTAAAACTAATCAGGCTGAAGCTGAGCTGGGATGAGTGAGTGGTTTATACTGTTACCAAGAAAATAAGAAGACGGATACAATAATGAATTAAACATCAAAATCAATCTTTGAATATGTATTTGATGATTCTTTGTGTTTTTAAAAAATGACACATACTTGGTTATAGGAGTTAAAAAGGTTATGTTTTTTCTATTTCAGTGCTCAGATGTTGTAGCTGAGAATATAGGAGAACACAAATAATGCCTAATTAGGTAATCTGATTTTTGTTTGTTCTTTTCTTGAACACCTAATCAATAGCCTATGAAACCAACGAGCACGTTTATCCCAGTCCAATATGATCATGAACTGAATTGTACTACACCTAGAGAGAGAGAGAGAGTGGTTCTCTCACTCTTTTGTAATTTTTAATTAGACAATCGTGAATTAGCGAGTTAGACTGAGGACAGAAAGGTCTAACGGAATTGACTGCTGGACCAGAGGGGACGACACGTGTTTCTGAGGCATGGGACTGAAGCGGTCAGCTATCTCTGGGAACTATTGTTGTGAAATCTCATTAACTGGATCCAACAGCTGGTTTCATTTTCTGCTTTAACTTCCTGGCTTATGGTGTGAAAAACAAGAGCTGTTTTTTTTCTTTCTTGTCAGGCCTCCTGAAGGTGCAATCTGTTATAATTGCCTATAAATACATTTTGATGTGGGAGGAGATTGAGAAACCTGAGTCATTCATTGTTAGTGGATGGATGGATTCAGTATGGATTAGTATTGTGTCATAAAAACACATTTCCATGCAATTTTCCTCCTTCACCTGCATTCTTATTCATGAAGACGAGCTGAGTGATTCATGTAGTTAATGATGTTTGCGTGTAAGATCAGTTTTGCCTACAAGCTACAAATGTAGAGGGTGTCTTCTCACCCGCAATGTGTTTGTGACATCTTTGCATCACAGTTTCCATGGCGGGTTATCAAATAAAGCAAAGGCTTTAAAACTAATGTTTTCTTTAGGTACAGTTAGGCCACAAGTTCTGATTCCTGCTTTGCGTCTGCGCACTGCGACATATAGCTGTGGAAGTATGTTTCTGTCCTGTCTGTGTGGCATGTGGCTACACTTCTGCAGAGTCTTGAGTTTTTGTGCAACACCAAACTAAGTGACAATTTCTATGTGAGACAACCCATTTTCCAGGACGGCAGTGCCATTCAAAGGCATTTATTATTCTTTTCTCGTCTGAGCACCCTTCATGATCAAAACATATGCAGTGACTGGTGGCTTATGTTTATTTATCTGTTTAAAATCCGTATCTGAGAAAATCCATTGAAATTCATAGTGAAGATCTTTTTTTTTGCACGCACCAACAAAACTACAATTCCAGGATGTCTATTGGCTTTTAGTTTAGTGTGGGATGGAAATGTAAATAGACTAGCGTTAGCTTGAGAAGCTGTCGTTTTGATTTTCCTCATGCAAGATAAAAGACAGCACTGATTCAGTCATTTTCACTTGGGTTTTCTGGGGTTGTTTTTCTCTCAAATGGTTCACTTTCAATGTGCTGAATCCGAGCTATTCTTTTAGTTACCTTTTTCTATCAGTTTCATCTTCAGTATTCCACTAAGGGCCCGATAAGCAAGCTTGGTAAGAATACACAGAGTTACACTATAGAGTTGTCACCCTGACTCAGAGAGAGCAGCCGAGCAGAGCAGAAAATGTCCCAGCACTTGCTGTAGTCCAAACTTCTGTTCCAGTATCTCCCAGCTGCAGAGCAACTCTCCTCCAGCCTGGGGCCATTCACTGTGAGCCCAGCTATTGCAAGCACTCCGGGGTGTTAAAAAGAATGAATTAAATAAATAAAGATGTGCTGTGTGTGTATGTGTGTGTGTGTGCATAAAGATTGATGATTTCAGGCTGAGGCCGGGGCTCTCACACAGCTGTGACCCAGCTCCCCCTCACCTTTGATAGATAGATGGCTTTAGGGGCTTGTGGCGGATCAAAAGTGATCCTCGGTATCTCCCACAAGGCCGCACAACCTGACTGCAAAGTTTGTCAGCCCAGGCGGCCGGACTACGCCCCGGTGCATTAAGAGAGCTGGAATGAACATGCACATGATTGAATTTGGCCTAGAAGCAATAAAAGTTTTCCAGATTTGCACAGGCCAGGTTGCTTGCAAAGATTCATTTGAAGTTGGAGTTGATGGAGTTTGTAGTCGTAGTAGATTGGACTTTTTTTTTTTTTTTACCCTTTTGAAGGTGAAAGCGATAACTTAAACACTTATACCATATCAATACCATTTTAGATGTTCATGGCAGTGTTAAGTTTGGAACTTAGTCTTGTGATGTATCTTCATCCACAGCCCTGTGATAACCTTTCCTTAAATGATCATGAGCATTTTTGCAGTTTGTGCTAGCAGTCATCATAGTTTATGTTATTTGATTTACCTTTAGTCTCCTTTTTTTTCTCATGACAGAAGTTACAACAAATATTTTGATTCCTGGTTCCCGCAGGATGATTTCTAATGATTTGGTCTGTCCACCCTTCATTAACACTTTAATTCATCGCAGTGTATCTCATAGACTTCATTATTTTGCTGTGGATATTCATCCTCCAGAGAAAATGAATTCTACTTTTTTTTTGGTGACCAAAGTGTAAGTGTAAACAGGAGATTTGCTGACCACACACTCCTAAGGGGATACACCCTGGTTAAGAATAGCAAATAGGAATACTTTTCTCATTCTCCCCAAATATCATATTGTGGAGTGCAGTAGTGTCCCCAAGACACAGCCTTTATGGCTCATAATGGGCTTTTAAACTTTTAATCTCTATGCTAATCTTGTAAACTCTAGAGTACGGCAGTTACACACAGTAATGTGTACACAGTGTTCCCTGGAATCCAAAAACACTTCCAGACAAATTGAATAGACCTGTATGCCCCGTTGCTGTATGAAATGTGGATTTAAAAAGACACGTGTGGAATACTGTTCTCCTCAGCTCATACAATGATAATTATCAATGATTGCATTACAGGGACAACTTACCCAAAGTTCTTTCTGAACAGTTGTTCTCCATCAGTTGGTACCAATGCTCTGTTCCCTGTCTTCCACAAATTGTATTATTAAACCACAAATCACCACTAAAACTCTCTACCTTACAAGAGTTTTTTTTACTGTATTCACAGCAGCAAAAAAGCACTCTTGTTCTGACATTAAACTCCTCATGAACTCTTGCGTCTGAGCACAAGAAACTAAAAATAAAATTTCTGACATTTTTCTGCTGAAAAACTTTGTTTAAAATTGCTATTTTAATCTCCTCTGGGAAAACAGTTCCTTCCGTGTCTTGGCGCTCCACTTGTACCGGTGGACAGTGAACATGCCGCCATGGGGTCATCGGTACAAGAGTATAAGAGGTAGTTGGTTCCTGGTGTTGGGTCTTTATATGTTTTGATTATTTGCCACAATTGAAGTGTATTTATTTATTGTATTTCTGTATAGTAGTAGTTTTTGGTTTATGATATTGTAAGGTAGTATTTCATTATGAAGGGTTCCTTGTATCAGGGTCCTGGTTCCATTTATGTCCACGCATATGTCCCGCCAAGCTAGAAGGGAAACTGAAAAAAATAAATACCTACCAGTACTCTCAATTTTGCTTGATAGAGAATAAAAACGTATTTGTCACACATCACAGCTTCTTGCCTACGTCTACCACGTCACCCCTTTAAGACAGATTTAATCTATAATGTATCATATTTTATAGATTACTGTGAGTTGTATGATGACAGTTCTGTTAACGTTACTGGTAACTTGACTATCTAGTCATTTTTATGTCATCTAGTAAATTCTATGCAAATTGCATACAAAGTGGACTATTAAACACAGAAATGTGAGGTTGAGAAATTGGATTTTTATTCTCTTTAGAAAGAAAAAATTCCTTTTCAGAGTCTTTTCATTTTTTTGTAGCAGGTACTTTATGTACTAGCTACTTTCCATCTGCTGTCCCTTGACTGATAGACACTAGCACTAAAAAAAGGTCACTTTTATAACAGCAGGTTCATCAATGGCTTCTAGACTTGGCTTCTATTTTGCTCTGTTTTATTGAAACCAGTTAATTGGATAGGATTGTCGACGCTCTTCTTTTTGTTGTCATGAAAGGGAGTCATCTCTGAAGAGGAGAGTATTCTTTTTTTAGTGTACAGAAGCAAGAAGTGTGATTTCTTTCATTCCTTGTTACATACCCAACATTGCTCACCGCTTCATCTCACATAATATAACCTTCACTTACACAGCTGCTTCTCCTTTAGTATATCTGAAATACAAATGGACCTATGGCCTGAGAGATTAGTGGCAGCCATGGTTCTCATTTTTCTTTGTATGCTCAGAAATATGCATGCTATTGATGGGTCAAATCCAAACCATACTGTCACAACAGATTCTCCTCACTGCCAAACCTCTTCAATAGAAGTAAAGCTGCTTTATGGCATTGCACTAATATGTAGAACCCTGTGTTACTGTATTCTTCTTTTTTCCACTCATCCCTTTTATGTTTGTTTTCTTCAAAGAGGATGATGCATCAAAGGAGGCCTGGCATATTAAGGAGTTTCATATGCCGAAGGCTGATAATCAGTGGGAAAATAACCATATATATTTACCTCGTGCAGAGAAGGCACAGTTTAAGGCTCAAGCTGCAGTGCAGCAGCAGTCGGTTGCTCTCCTTCATTGTCTTCATGAACACCCTTTCAATAAGCATTCTTTCTCAGCTTGTCTAGGTAACAAAAGCTTTGTCACTTTTTCTTCGACACATTTCACTTTGACTACCTTTCCCTCAAGACAACACTGGTATCACAATCTAAACTCCCACTCTCTCTTTGGTTATGTGTGCATTTCTGTCTGTTAACAGCTTCTTTCTGCCATTCTCCTTCTATTTCTTTTTCTCCCCTTTGCTTGGATTCATCAATTTAAATCCAACCTCACCATATCCCCTTGCTCCCTCTCCTTAAATGCCTATATCCCTCAAGCATCTGCTCTCCTCCTTTTTTTTTTCCCAACTCCAAAGTTGTTCCCCTTGCCCTGCACACAAATATATTTTTCTCTTTCCATTTTCTTCTTTGCCCTTGAGTTTGAGGATGGCATTTCAGGGACACAGAAAGGGTACATTATCTTCTGCCGGCCTCTCCAGAGACTTCCTGGCTCTCTTTGCTTTTCTTCTCCTGACCACCCTCTCCTGTCTAGTCTCCCCGATGTCCTGCCATGTCACTTTGATGGCAGTGCAGGACACAGAACTATCTCGCTAATGACTTGGTCACAAAGCCAGCAGTCCTCTTTAACAAAGACTCATAAATTAGAAAGGCTGGTCGTTTGTAGGGTTAAGAAAAAAATGTACTTTCCCGAGGTGAAAACTAGTAAAATATCAGTAGTTATACTTTTATGAATATTACACTAGCACATTAGCACTATTGTCAATGGCTTTACTCACACAGTTTGGTGACTGATGGTCAGACTGACAGCAGCAGCACATGAAGTGGCTCAGTAGTGCAGCTCTGATGGGAGAAGACCAACAAGATAATAATGATTTATTACTTTATTTATAATGCAGGATCGTTTGCCTCGCACTGGCTAAACACTTTACATTCAAATGAGTGATGGTGCAGGTGAGTTTATGTAAATGAGAGACGGGGGATTTGAAGGGTTGCGACCTCTGAGCCGAGCCAGCCGGGGCTCTGGAAGCCGGTGTAGGTGGAGGAGCATTGTGCGTTCTGAAAGAAAATAAGATGATGGTGATAGGCGTGTATACGTTTGACAGGGAGGTCATGATTTACTATGGAGTGGCCTCAGGAATGAATGCAAATAGCGAGTTGGGAGTAACCATCGTGCTTTGAGAAATACACAAATGTACTGTTTTTTTAACACATTAGGGAAGAGCGCGGAGTACAGTGACTGGGTAAAAGGTGACTTAATCTGAACAAGAAGTCCAAATTAAAATTTAAAATATGTTGTTGCTTGTGCATGCCCTCCAGAATGTTGGTAGTCTTTGGCACAAAGAGGACTCGGCTAGCTTGAAACAAACATTGCGTCGTAAAAATGATGATCTCTGTCGTCATGGTTACTACAATAAACACTTGTTTAAGGGTTCAGGGACGATCATCGTCACGGTTAAAAGAAACCAAACGGGAAACAAACAGCTGTCTCCTGTTTGTGTAGACAATGAGTTCATTTATCGAGCTGTCGAATCAACGCCGGGGTCGCCCGCTGATCAAACAAGTCCTGCAGATGAAGGCAATGTACTGATGTGTGGAGTAGGTGGGCAGGTGAAGGCCTGTGAATTGAACTAATGATGCAATACTATGAATAAATGAATACTTATATTACTTATACTTATACTATTTATGCTGATTATATGATAAACACATGGTTGATCTGAAAGGATTTTGCTTCAGCTTCTTTAAAATGATTTTTTCACAGATGTTGGCAAAATCAGTGTAGGATTATACTGTAATCCTACTGTAGGATATACCGGATATCTAATGATATGGATAATGTCAAATCCTTTCATATCTGTAATTGAAATTATTCAGGGCTTTGGTATTTGTATGTTACTGAAGGTATAAATGACTCAGATTGTCAAAGATTCAGAAACACCTAACCCTGAGAACATCTGATCTGATACACTGATATGATATGCATGGTGTTTAACTGGGAGGCTGCAGATCAAATCGATGTGACAAGATTAGTTTGCTCATTTTACAAGAGACTCTTGTGCTCAGCTGCGAAAACACACAGTCTGACAGCAGCGTGGTGTCACAAAGCGGTTCGTTCTCCAATCTTTGCACTGACACTGGCTTGCTGAAAGTTTAATTTTTGCCTTTGAGAGAGTTGTCTTTAATTAGCAACTGTTGATATAATGAGCTGCCAGTTAGCATGAGAAAAGGCAGGAACATCTGATGACATATTTCTTTGTCTTTGGTTGTTTTTAACCTGCAAAGAAATGCAGAATGGAAGTGGGATTCACATCTTCACCTGTATTTGTTGGATTAAGCCAATCATCTACTTTCCCCAGCGTTCACAGGCTCACAGGATTTTCTTTTAGCCCAACAGTGTGACATGTTGCTTTGATTAGTTATTGTGAAGCTCACGCACGACTCAGTCACCTGCTGAGCTGAGAAATCCTGATGCATCTTGTCTCTTTATCCATATGCGGTAGATGACAGTTCAAACCACCTCACTCATTAAATACACAGCCTTTGATATGTACAGTACTGCATGTACATTTGTCCTGTATATGTATATAGCTAGTCTCCCAGTACCTTTAAATGTTACATAGTGACTCATGTATGCCATGCTAGGAACTGTGCTTCCATATGGTATAAAAGAAGACTGAACAACAGCACGCATTCACACCATATTAGGCATATCATTACTTAATTAATAGTAATCATGCGTGAGGATTGTTTATGTTAGTGTAGCATAGCAGAAATAATACAACTTTTAAACCAAAGCATAGACTTCTCTGCCTTCTATGCAGCAGAAAAACGGAGTACTGAGGATCCTCCTTTGATACACTGTTACACTTCGACCTATCTAGTCTGCTTAAGTGGTAACACCTAGGAATCGATAACTCTAAACTACTGGTGCTAAAACATCCACTGCAAAATACTGCACAAGTGCATGCAGAGTGTAACAGAGTCCAACAATGACTATCATGGCTCATCCTCACGACACAAAGAGCCGACAAATTCACCGTTCACAATCCCGCATTCATGCGTCTTGCAATCTTACAATGGTAGTGTAGCATTTCACTACATACTAACTCATGCGGTGGTTCACCAGTTACACGGTGTGTGCATTATTTAGTAAAAATATTGCGTCCACATTGCCGTCAAAACAAGATGGCTTCCTCTTTCCATGTCTCCTGTTTCCCAGAATCTTTTGCTCTCGCTGGGAGCACTCAAATCGAGACGGTGCCATCTGGTGGCATTCATAATTACAGTCACATTTCCCACTTGGCTAAATATATATGTTTAAGATCACGAACTATAAACAAACATCGATTTCATGTGTCGTTCTGAAGGACTTGCTTGTGCTAATGTGACGCTACACTTGCCATGAAATGTGAGGACTCGCAGCCTCGTCTTGATTATCTCTCCTCAGATCGTCGCAGTGTGGTTTTAACTGACGCTGCGGTCTCTATTGGTGAAATGTAGCATCCTCTTTTGAGAGAAAGCCATGCAAAAAAAAAAAAAAGTGGAACTTGCACACCTATATGAGTCCTCCTGACACTTCTCGTCAGGTGATCAGTGTGCCAGCGAGGGTTTCTCTCTGTAACAGCCTTCCCAGGTGCAATTCAGTAATGTGTCTAAACCCAGCAAAGTGAATCCATGCGCAATTTATTACTGTCACCGACCAACATCTTGGGAGGAGGCTTGAAGTCAATTACGTCTTTTGTTCTTTACGTTGAGTGCTGTGTTAAGTGTCTCTGTCAAGTGTGTCAAATTGATTCAAGAAAAAGTAGTGGGGCTGGCATTTTTCCCCTGTTCATATTCTCATATCTCAGTCGTGGTCCGGGTGCGCTCGCAGGCTTCAGAGGTACAAAACAAAAGAGCAGAGTATGAAAGTTCTGACAGACAAGTGATAATGAGTGGGGGCTTAACAAAGCACTAATCACAGAGCGTTCTCAGAAATATGCCAGGAAGCTCAAGAAGCAGTCTTTGTACGCGTTGAAGGAAACAATGGAAGCGCATCAGAGGCAGAGACAGGGTGGGCACGTCATGACTGTGTAAGTTTTGACACACATGTAGCTGTGTGAATTTTTGCCTGTCATACCAGATCAGGTTGCTGCAGGAATTAACAGGATCTGTCGCTGCTGCTGCCAGTGCTGAACTTAAAGAGCAGTTCAGTATTAACTCCAACACAGAAATCAAAGATCTGTGTTTCATGAATACCAAAACAGATCTTCCATTTTTTTTTTTTCCAAATAGTCGAATAAATCAGATAGATTGTGTTAAATCATCATTGTAACAATTACCCTTTTTCTCTCTGTGCACCGGTGCGATGATCACTAGGCCAGGCGGTGACGCAGAGTGTCAAAATGAGCCACAGCTGTTGACTTGTCGCATTAACTCTGAATGACCATCTCCACTTCCTCCCACTTTGTGTGTGTGTGTGATCTTTCATAGGGGACCTGGCATCAGACGACGAGTACCTGGAAATTCCATCTATCTCCAGACAGAGAGCAGGGACGTACGAATGCACAGCTGTCAACGATATCGACACAGACGTCCAGACTGTAGACATCACCGTTAACTGTGAGTATGATCGCTGCCAAATATTTTTCTCAAATATGAGTCTCTGCTGCTTTTCTCCGTGTTATGTCACTGTAAGCTGAATACTGAGTTGGGTTATAGTGTCTGCCATGATGTCAATGGCAAATGCCAAATATCAAAATCAAAACTAATTAAAAGAATCATTAAAGTATTAGTGGTGAACAAAATGTAAATATTGCAGCTTTAAAAATGTCTTTTCGTGGTTTTTCCTGTCTACTCATTTGCTGAACTTGATCTTCAAGAAAATTCATCCTATTTTATTTTTAATTAAATTTGGCATTATCATTTTTTTTTTTTCTTATCAGAGCTATTTCTATGCTGAATCAAACGTTCTCTGGAGTAATTATTTCATAATTAGCAAAGAACTGTTTAATAACGGGGTGTTTAAACATTTTAAAAGTTTTTATCTGATAATTTATAGTTGGGTTGATCAACAGAAAAATAATCTGCAACGATTCTGATAATCGATTCAGCTACGTTTTCAAGGAATGAACTTGATGACTTTCTTTAACCAATTAGATTTTTTTTTTAAAAATGAAAGTTTGGGGCTTTTTTTGCCGTTTCACCAGTCTAATAAATATTCTACATAATTTGAACTCCTAATGCCCGTTCACTGCTGGTCATGGTGTTGGATCACAGCTATGAATTAAAAGAGGTGCAAATGCTGTGACCCCTCTCCTGATAGCTTTGACTCGCGCTGCCTTGTAGTTCTCATCGCGGTGCTCTCATGTGTTGCTGACTGCTTGTAGATGCTCCGACTGTGTCAGAGGGCAGAGATGTCGGAGTGACTCTGGGCCAGAGAGGAGAGCTGGAGTGTGAGGCTGATGCAGTGCCTGAGGCAGATTTTGAGTGGTATAAAGATGACAGAAGGTAATTTGCATTTTACGTTGGCAAATGAAAGAAGTGTGTGTGTGTGTGAGTGAGAGTGCATGCTGCAATTAGTTTTCACAGTCATTGATGGTTATTGGTCAGCTCTCTATTGTTGCACTATTCACTGTCTGATCATGTTTTTTTGTCTCTGTCATTGAGGATCTTCAATGGCTTCGACAGCATGGGGATTGTGAGCACTGGATCGCTGTCGAGGTTGACATTTTTTAACGTGTCTGACGGAGATTACGGCAACTACACTTGTGTCGCCATCAACACACTTGGAAGCGCAAACACAAGCTTCCTTCTGTATGGTGAGTACAGCAGGAATCTGTCACATTTTTAGCACCGCAGAACAGAAAATACGAACAAGACGCAGCTGTAGCGTACCTGCTAAATGCATGCTTCAAGAAAAGTAATAATCCACATCTTTTTTGAGCAACCCATTTCCTGAACTATTTTTATAGATAAAAATATTCTTATTTCCGACTCAGAAACTTGTTATACAAAAATATTAAATATAAATATAAAATATAAATATGTAGCCATATAGAGAAAATATATAAAGAGAAGCCACAGTCTGCATAGATCTGTACCTTCAGTTCTGTGGGTTCAAAATATTAATATATGAAGATAATCCAATGCTGTGTTCCAAGGTGGCGCTTTATTAATTCTGATTCACAAAAAAACATGTCAGGCTTCGGTGGTTTGGGGCCTGTAGAGCGAGAGCATGAGCAAAAGAGTCCTTCTCTTGCTCAGCTAGCTGACTTCCTGCTGGCTCCCCACATAGATGAAAGGCATAAAAATAACTCTTTCTGCTCTTGGATACTTTTTTTAAATTTATACTGGAAATTCCGTTAATATAAAAAGTGATGCTCAGAAAGTATTCACTGATTTCTTTAGAGAGATTGTGCATGTTCCTTTCAGACATGCATCTCTTTACATGTATGTGATGGCAGCTTTGACATATTGGTTTCATCAGACCTGACATTAGCCGGTCTCCTGGCTCCTTTTTGTGCACTGCGTATACATTCTATACATGTCCTGTCATGTCTGAATGGAGTTGCAAGGAATATTAATGCAAAAAATACGTGATTTAATGACAGAGAGGCATCACATTTAACAGATTTTAAGCCATTAGGCCTCGGTTATGATTGCAATTATAACGACATCCACTACTTCACAGCCCACTGTTGTTCCTGGGGGTTTGCTTCCAAACAAAGAAATGACCACATATCTCCAAACATGTCATTAAAGTCAAGAATCATGTGGATTATTACTTTATCAAGTGAGTGGTTGTTAGATTTAAAATACTGTTTCAGCTTTGGAATGGACTTTTGATACTACCCGTAGTTTAATGAATGGCTTTTGGCATTATTATTTGTTTGTGTGATTATATCATTTTATCTAAGTATATAACTGTGCAGCCACAATGCAAAAGTCCATCCAGCAGCTTATTTTTCATGCTTTTGACAATTGTTGTCAATGATGTGTTGCTACTCTGTTTCCGATATGTTGCTCTGTTCCATTTGTTCCCCTGGTGTAGTGGTAATTGAACCCACTAGCTCAACGCTATTGCAAGGTTAGTATTCTACAGCAGCATGCACTTCAACTGTCACGGATTGAAAGTATTAACTGCACGCTGGCACATGACAAACATTGCCATTTTCACAAACTGGAAGTTGGCTGCAGCGTCACAGCGTTTTGACAGGAAGAGACAAAATGACTTCTGGGCTCTTTGATCGTGTTGAAATTGTACTGTAATATTTGAACAACTCTTTGTTCTCTTCATGATTTGACATGTAAAGCTGCAGTGTGGCAAAAGAAGAAAAAAAGCATCTTTAAAGAAGATGTCTTGTGAATCTTTGTGAAAATGGTCATTGGAGCCTGTTGTGTTAACCACGTTTCATCTTTCTCCTCTGCAAATCTAACCGCCTCTCTGTGTGACATGGCTTCATTTTTGCATGCTCTTTTCCCCCATTGTAAGTATTCTTCATCTTCCATTATCGACCATTGTGCTTGTGTAATGCTTGTAATTATCATATTTCAACTGTACATTGTACACAGAAACACACACAGAAAGCTGCAGAAGTATTGAAAAACACCTCAGCCATCTTGCCATTTTAACGTCTCCTTGTGACTGGTGGTTGCAGCATCTTGTAAGCAAACGCACTCCATTAACAAAATTGTATTAATGGCTTTGATTTTTGGCTATGAGTGAACGTCATTATTCTAATTAGCCGTATGCAGGATTAGGGATAATCCACTGTGGCACAGTAATTGGATAGATGCCCCAAAGGAAACTGTGGTGAACTCATGGAAATCCAGGGGAAATGAGTAGTCATTGTGTTACGAGCTTCAAAGTTAAAAATGTGTCCTCAATCCTCGCACAGTGCTTTTCACTTAGATGAAACTTGGCTCATCCCAGAAAACAGCACAATGTGTTTTAGTTTTTGCATCATGAAATTGTATTTCAGCAGCAGATTCTTGGGAATTCCATTCACCGTCACTAAATACCGTTGAAACATTGTGACACTCAATAATACTAGAAATAATACAACGCATTAAAGACTTAAGTAAGAATCTGATCAACATGCTGAAAATTATACTTCCAACACATATGCTATCTCATCTATGTAGTCTACATACTTTATACAATATGTACTTTATTTATTATGTAGTACTTTAGTCAGATCTGAATAAATTAGCATTAAATAAGTACATTTAAGTATTACAGATACACATATTGTAAGAAAACAAATTGCTAATGAACGTCAGCATGCATTAACATCAACACGCATGATCAAATTCCACCATCTTAGTTGTGTGATCATTAAAGTGAAGTGAGTTTTTTTTCAACTTATCTGTTCATTAAAAATGTTTCCTATTTATGTTCATGAAAAAAAAAAAAAATCCAAGCCTCATTACATTCCTCTCAAAATGCATTAGCTGTTGCAGATTAGTTGTATGTAAATGGAGATGATTTCATCCACAGATGAGTTGCCCTTGAACTTTTGCAGGAGACACTTTGGCACTGCAGCAGCAGCAGAGCATTTAAACTATGCGTTGATGCCAAGTGACTTGCAATACCTTTCCCCCATAACCCCCCCCCCCTGTAATTCTAAACAATGAACTGTAATCACTATGATAACTAATCACTAATTATGCACACCGGTTTGCATGGAGAAAATACAGCGTGAAGTCCCCCAGTGTTTTCATCCGGGTTTGCGCTGTATAAATCACAGTTACACGTGAAGTGTTTTGCTGAGAGGAAGTGTTATTAGCAAAGTGGAAATATTTTAATGCTTACCTCCAGTAGTGCTATAACACAAAGAAGAAAAACAATCCCCGGTGGTGAAACTTAGGTGTTGTTTTTGCTTCTTTCCCCCGTCAGGACCGAGAGCAGTTCAAGACGGCAGCGGTGGCGCGATGGGAGTGCACTCGCATACCTGTCTCCTCTTCTTAGTGTTTCTGCCCTTCCTGCTCAGATTTTGAAGAGGGATGGATTTGAACACAAGTATTTTGTGTGTGTGTGCGTGTGTGTGTGTGTGCGTGATTTATTTTTTTTGTTTGTTTTTCAACTGGAACCATAAACTGATGCACAGTGAGTGCATGAAGTATCCTGCTACATAATGATGTTGACCCACTAAATAAGTACGTAACAAACGTTTTGCTTTTTTTTTTTAGATTTGAAGGATGTAACAAATGTTTCACACTTTAATTGAATTATGTTGAATATTTTTCTCTCTAAATTATATTATTCTGGATTGTCTCTTTATGTAAATGTCTCGGGAAACAAAACAATATTTTGTTTTAAATGTGGTGTCTCTTATTCAAATTGATTTGTATATTATTTTTAACTGCATTGCATATTCATCTCAACTCCAGGAAAAGGCAAATTTACAGCAAGTATGAGAGGTGAATGTTAAATACCTCAAAGTCAAACCGAGACAGTGAAGCAGAAGGAATTTAGGTTACCCTGAGGCTGAAAGCCTGGTATTATCATATTTTAATGTATAATAATTATCATTCAGTCTGCTTGTTGAAAGCAATTGTTTTTGACCTTCAAGTATTTTTGTTCTCACAATTATAGTGATATACTTGCAGTTGTGTTATGCTAATCTTTTAATTTTATTTTTCCAATTATTTTTGAGTTTTGAATTTCTTTTTTTGAAAAAAAAAATGAAAATACGAAGTTGTAATTATTTAGAACAAATATCCTAGTTTTACGTCTTTGTCGTTTTTTTTTTCTTTTTTCTTTTACCAGTACAGTTGTACACAAAAATGGTGTCAAGAATTATTATAATTCAGTAGTTAAAAATGGAACTCCACTTGTGTGGAGTCGACGTCTGACTTTAATTAATGAGAATTAATGCTGTTGCTACTTTGAATATCACGCCATACACAACAGTTATTTGAGAAAATGTTCCTGCCCATGCTCCGAACCAGCGCTGGAGGCTTAGAGACCACTCACTAAAGCCATGTTCATAGAAGATAAACTCTTTTTGCATGTATTTAGACACCAATAACCCAAAGACTTAGCAGTTTGTACAGCACCGTACTTATACATACACAGGAATTTCTTTTGTTCTGTAGTCTCAGCACCGAACAAATCACAGTGACACATGTTCCATAGTGTTGTCTTTTCACAAACACGAGGAGGGTAAACATGTTGTGTTTTAATGTGGGTTTAAAATGGGGGTAATTTGGAAAAATAAAAGATCTAAATTCATCGATACCTTTAAACCAAAATGTACAGTATGCGATTTACGACTGTGAAATGCTCATCCGAACACGACATTCCCAGCTCTTGTTGAAAAGAAAAGAATTGCAGGCATATTGCCAAATTGCAATAACTAAGAATGAGCAGAGGTCCGAGCAAAAGAACAAAAAAAACAAAAAAGAGGCTTGCATTGTTAGAAAAGACAGAATATGTGCAAAAACAAGAAGATCATATCTCTGTTTTTATTCTAGAGAAAAGATCAGCGCAGGTGGAGCACCGCCGGCGTTTTAAGAGGCAGCAAACAAAAAGTTTTGAGTGCGAGGATTTTATGCAACAATCAGAAACCTCTCACAACACGGCAGCAAGAATTAAAGCCAGTAACTTATCTTATTCACGTCTTATGTTGGCAAACAATTCACGCAAACTGCCGGTCCGCACTCAGGTTCCCGCCGGCCCGCAGTGTTTCAGAGCAAGTAAGATTTGAAGTTCTGGTTTTGTAATGTGGAAGGGAATTTTTAGACGTCATGCGTCTCTTGCAAAATGCATCAGTGTTTGTGTCTGCGTACGCACGCACACACGGGCATGTCTTGACTGTTGGTTTCTACGATAACTGCGCTCCACATCACTGGATTGTGTGCAGCACGAATGGATTTGTAGGATTCTGTGAAAACATCAAACATCAAGCAGGAACAGTGAGTTAAAACAAATTAGTGTGTGTGCCTGTTTAGCGGTAGGGCAATGATGCGCTTCTTATGAGCCCACAGCTCTGATCGAGTGTGTTTTCACATATGGTTATTTTTAAATTATTGCTAGCTCACTCGACACTGAGCTGGCCCCCAAAGGGAGAAGAGCGACAGAACCAATGATCTCTGCTATGTTCGGGTTCATCTTTTCCTCTCTTAAAAGAAAATTCAGATCTCTTCCCCTGGCTCGCCTCAGCTCTAGCAAGGTCGTAGTCCATCATCATCCAGGTGCACCTCAATTTTTCTTTTGAACTCAGTTCCTTTGTGGACCTTGGGGATAACACAGTGTGAAAAAGAGCCAATATCCAAATCAAAACAGCATGAAACAGATAGGGCCATTATTGAAATTGATCAGGGTAATCATCAGCTGAATCTGACAGGCTAATCATGGTTTGTTTTCACACACAAGACAAAGAGAGAGAGAGAGAGACAAAGAGAGACAGACACCGCAGACTATTATTCATCCCCAGCACAGTGATGTTTGGAAATTACACGGTAATTATTCCATCCTGGCTTCATGGATGACACCACTGATCTCACGTCTGTTTTGCACAGTCATTTTGCCACAAGATTAACCACACTTAAGACGAACTGAAGTCAGATCACCTCCCAAGGAGGTCTGTGCTGGGGGATCCCTTCAGAAGGGTTTTTTTTTGTTTTGTTTTTGTGTGTGTGTGTGTGATGTGGTTGTTGTCAATATGCACAAACAATCACAGCCTCACTGCTGCGAGTTCGCTCGAAAGGTTGAAAAATGTGAAAACAACTCCCGCAAATAGTTTGCCTGGAAATATCAGTCAACACACACACACACATACCTTCTCTTTCTCTCACACACACAAACAAACACACACACGACACAGATTCTAGTGAGGTAAGGCAGTTTGTTGTATATTCCTGCCTATATTTCTTTTGTAGAACAGCCAAGCACACATTGTAAAAACTGATTCATTTATTTTGTTTTATTTTTTACTACCTCTGAGCAATTCAGCAATTCGTCCAATTATTCACCGGCACGGCAATTACCACCTTAAAGTAATATTTAGATCTGGTCATAGATGTGTATTTGTGTGCACTGTAATGACAATGTAAGTGAGGCTCATTAACAGGAACCCTTGATATACCACGCTGCTCTGTCGTCAGTAGTGTTTCTCTGGGAGTATCACAGCGCTCCACAGTTTGTTAAAAAAGTGCAGACAGCTGAATGTTTGCAGTTTATTGCTTTGTCCTTAATAATTGTGAATATATATATATATATCTATTTCTTTCTTATTTTTTAATCATGTCAGATACAGTATAATTTTTCAAGTCAAGCACACTATTACTGAGGACAAACCCATGTAAGCACTTACCTTTAGAATATAGACAGTTCTGTACAAACCAGCAGGGCTGCTGTCAAAATATAAAACATGCATCTGTAGAGGGAATGAAAATGTTTGTGTTTTTTTCACTTGTACCAGAGGTAACGAGGCGGTTGTATAGCTGATTTTTCCTCCAGTGATCCACCTAATAATTGCAATGCCAAATGGTCACTATGGCAGCGATTCAGAGTTGAGGCTGCACCGAGCAGACTTCAAACCAAAACTGTGTGTGTTCATATTCTGACATCATTAAGAGGAGCCGTGCTAGCTGTCAATATCAAAAAAGAGCATTGTTTATTACTTCTGGACACGGACAAAATGCTGTAAACTGCGAACAACGCTCAGCTGAAGAGGCAACATAGAAGCAGTCTGAACTGTGATCTGAAGACGAGAGAGATTCTCTCTTTTTTTTTCCAGTGGAGGTGAAAAACAGTCAGCACCTGTCAGATCACTGTCGGAAATCCCGCTAGATCATCTTCCTAAAGTTTTGGCCTTGGTCTGAGCCACATGCAGCTAACAGAAAGGCATCATCTTCATTTCCTTGTTCTTAAATCCCCGCTGCTCCAAATGTGTAACAAGAGAAGGCATGTGGAGGATGTGCTCCTATGCAGGCTGTTTCTTTCAAGGTTTAATTTGAAGTGTTTTCTGACCTGAAGCCTTTTATATTACTTAGCGCCGGTATTCTCAATGCAGTATGGGCGCTGCTAGCCTGAAGGTTAGACAAGCTGGCTCGCAGAGCAGTTAAATAAACACAATCACATTACATTTAGTGAGACTGTGTGATGTTTTGTGTTGCGCAACACAGCTATCTGCCATGTTATGGCTCATTTAGTTGAGAAGACTCTAATAAGCTCTCAGTTGGCCCTCATATTGTCCTGTTGTTAACTGGACTCATCCTGCATTGTAAAACTGAAGGGTATATACTGTAAATCGCATCCAGTGTGATGACTGCAGCTCTTTTCTAAATACACTAACATCCTGTTTATGCAATATCCAGTCTCCTTGGGAGTTAAATAAAGTTAAAAACGAACATTGATTGTTTCTCGCCACACTGCACGCTTCCAACAGCTGCATATAACATGCATCACAGTCAGGCAAACAAAACACAGCAGGAGGTGGCATGCCTGTTTCAATGGGAATAAGCAACTTCTATAATTGAAAATAAGTCCCCATCTCTGAGACAGCGGGGAGTTGTACTACAGTTTCTTTCTGCCCGGCATTAAAAAAGTCAGCCTGTACTGTCTTATTAGAGCAAATGCAAATGCAAACTCCCACCAAGCATGACTTTTAAAAACGATATGCAAGACACGCTGCAAGTCCCATTCAAGCCAAACTTATAATGATAAAAACCTAGCAACCCAGGGAGAGGATCTTGGAAATACACTAGTAAAATATTTCTGATCCACCCCCAAAGTTCAGCAAGGAAATTGCTCTGAGAAGGCCTGAATACACATAACTTTTTTCCCGTTTCTTTCTGACTCCAGTCAGCCAATTCTGAATCACAGCCCATGAAGGCTTATATTTTGGCAGTAGCCCTGCATATTTATGTTGATATGACCAATTCCATTGTCTGTTTGCTGCATAAGGATTGCAGGACTCATTCTCTCTCTCAGCCCGAGCAAACATTGGTCCATTTGGAACATGGGCTGAGTTGAAGGAGAAAAAAAAAAAAAGAAAAAATATGTGTGTATTTCTTTTCTTTCTCACCATATGTGCAAGGCAGGACATCGGTCTTTAAGGAAAATTTGATACCATTTAAGAACAATGACTGAGCTTGTTTTGCACCTACCAGATAGTACTATTAATTTTAAGTGTTTTGTGACATTCGTGTGATTTGCATCGGAGTCTAGAAGAGATCATTTTTCGGATGTGAGATATCAAACCTTTGTCTCAGCTACCAGGGGATTATCATAGCAGACGCATGAAGTAGTCTCATGATCTGTTGGGATTTATTTTGGTTGACTCACATGAATAAAAATCTGCCCTTTGCCTGGCTACAAGTTCACAGGACTCTCTTCAGATTGGATTGTTCCCAAGCGGATGGGGACATGCTATCCGACTCCCTGCATTGTAAAGGATTGTTGGTTCATATGTATTTTCTTGATGAAAAGTGTGTGCTCATATTTAAGACTGACAATAATAAAATGTTGTATCTTAATTAAGATTGTGTGTTTTTTTTCTTATACTGCACTGCCAACAGACTGTTCCATGGTGCATAAACAGCAGTTTCGCCCACAGCGGTACCTATCCAGAAACAGGACCAACCTATTGATTTTTTTTTTTTATCCCTCAGAAGTCCTGACCTTGGACAGAGCTCGTTGTGGTCTGTCCGCTACATTACAGACACCCACTAACTGCAGTTCTCTAAATGACACCAGTGTATCTTCAAGCCTGAACACTGTGTATTTTAAGCGTTCTGGTACATCAATTATGTACTACCGCAGCAGGGGGTCTGCCATAAAGCTCTGAACTTGTTTCTCTGCCTTCATCATGAATGTTAATTGCATACTGTGGCTGCATGCAATAGGAATTTCCTCTTCTCATTCATTCGCTGCGTAGATGATACATGTAACGAGAATCTGAAGGTTTTCCACTGTGAGTTGTCGGTGGCAGTGATGCCTGTGGCCGGGGGCAATGCTCCACTGTGTGATAAATAATATAAATGAATGTCCATAATATGTACAGTATTTCAGGGTTTGTGCTTTTTTTTTTTTATTGCATTTTCTAAGCAGTGGCATAAAAATGGCTTTCCAGTTGATACCCCACCGCTCTACTTCACCCTCAACAAATATTTAATTCATGCAAACATCTGCTGCTGCAGCTGAGAGTTGCTCCACACACATGAGACTGAATACAGTCATGCTGTTGGAAAGATGAGCTATTTTTCTTTGCCTTATGTTAAAGGCCAGTGTCCCTAAAATCAACACACACACACACAAAAACACAAAAATGGGCCATCCCAGGATTTGTGATTGACTGCATTTTTAGGCTGCATTGTTCTGTTGCACTGCCACTCAGGATCATTGAAGCTAATGAAGCATTGAATGGAGACCGTTGAGCACAAAACACTGAAACCAACAAAACCATTTGCTTAGAATTTGCAGCCAGTGTGCTCACACCAAGCATATTTGGACACTGCAACCTTAATGAGTCTCTTGTCCTCACAAAACAGGTGTAGCTGCAAACTTGGTGACTTACTGCAGCTCCTGAAGAGGCTATTTGTTTGTTTGTTCGTGCTTGAGTCATTCAGGGTTACATAAAATCACCACATCCAAGATCAGAACTGTCAGTGTTTGTGAGTTGTCAACAGCTCAAAATCTGTGGGTCAGAGTTCAACAAAATGAACTTAGTCTCTTACTTAATCTTAGTTTCTCCAGGCTGGAACTGGGGAGATTGCATTGAAATCCTTTTGCAGCCCAAAATCTGGCGTGATAGAGCCATGACTGTTTATTTTCAGGTGAGAATATTTGAACAAGATTGACACCGAAGAATTGCAATAAGACACCTGGTAATGCAAGCCTCAGTCCTCCTCCAGGTGCACTTTGTCAGGAGTGAAAATGTGCTTAAACCATTTAGAAGGAACAAACATGACGACATTTTACAGCCAGAGTCTGCAGCCGAGATAGCAGCTCTGTGAGGCTGGGTAGATAATGCTCACAGTGACATGTTGATGTTTAGCTGTTTACCATGAGCAGTATCATAATTTAATACGTGCTAATTAACTGTGAACGCAAAGTACAGCTGAGGCTGAGTCATTGCATTTGCAAGCATACATTTAATGCATGGTAGATCAGTTTGATAAATTCATTTTGATAGGTTTGCCAACAGAAGTCCTTGAGTTACCGGAAGTTTAATTTCATAACTAACTGTGCAATAGTTAGCATTCCAAGAGGTAGTGGGTAATGTTCTACACATGATAAAGAGCTGGAAGATTGCATAACAGCTGATGACACTATTCATTAGTTTCTTTGCAAATAAACTCAAAATCCATGTCAGGGTTGTCGCTCCTTTTTAGATATCTTAAAGAATTCAACAACAGTATTTTGTAATTAAGTATTTAGGTATACATAGTAGATATTCAGGTGCCAGAGAAAAAGTTAATGAATTACCATTCATCATTAGGATGCATCCTGGTAACCATGGAAGTCTGTATAATATGTCATGACATTTCAGCTAAGAGTTGTCAGAGTTAGAGCCATGTCGCCAACATAGTTTGATTTCTGATTTCATCAGTATACTGAGACCAAACCAAGCATGGACTGGATTTCTTATCTCTCCAGAACTGGTATTACTCTAAAAATCAGAATGGCAAAATGTGCAGAAATGTCTATCATGCTTCAGTAAACTTCCATCGTCTCACCAAGACTCCATTATCCAACAAGTGAGCGACTTCAGTTCATACAAGTAAACTTTCTAACCACAGTTCAGACCGAGGTCAACAAGCCATAGGTATGCTATAACCTTTTACTCTTTTTTCCAAGAGAACCTTCCTCACTTTTGACATCATAAGATGATTTTCTTCCATTTTAAAACTTGTCTGTGTACCTTGCTATCTGGTTCTCAACCTCTGAACTCTCTAGATATTGTGTGGATGCTGTTAAAATCAAGGGTCAGCTTTGTGTGAAAAGGCACTCTACTTGTTGGTAAGGAAGAGTGTAGCAGCCAGAGGTTGTCTTGGTCAGGTAGACTATTCAAACTCAGTTTTCTGTCCATGTTTCTGTTTCCCTTATCTTTTCAGTTATACATATTTCACACGGCTCTTGAATCCTCCTGAGGCCCAATAGAAAAGACATCTCTTTTACATGAGTCTGTTGGGAAAATGATGAAAAAAGTAAAACAAAAATCAATACCTACTTTGGTTTGGCCATCGGGCTTTTTTTCCAGAAATATTTATGCTTAACTGCCAGTCTAGTTAATCCACTCAAAAGTATTTCATTACTTTTAATGAAGTTTATCATCACCAGTTTCGGTAAAATTGACTTAATTGATCGGCGTCTGTACAGTTGACAGTAGTTTGGACCGAAGCCTGAGGCTGTAGGTCTGTTGTTGAGGCATTCTGTTGAGACATGGCGAAATATGAGTCTCAGCCTCCTCTATGATAAATATTTCTCTGTGTGATTGTTTGACATTGCTGCTGACGTCAACGTCATGATACCATCAGTGCAGTGCATAGATGAAATCTTCTGTGCTTTTAAAAATCCACTCCAGAGGAAAAATATTGCCCATGACAACACTGGGATTTAAGCAGCCATTAGTGGAATTACAATGGAAGCACTAACAGGAATCCAGGATTGCAAAATACTAAATATATCATGACCAACACTTTAGTGTGTAGCAGTATCAATTGATTGGATACCACTTTGGTCCAAACTAGAATATTTTATGGAATACTAGATGGATTTCTATGTACTTTGTTTCAGACAGTCTCAGAGCAGTGGTAGCTGGTGTTTTTTCTTCTACATGTGGCATCCAATCAGTGTCAGCAAACACACTCGTATGTTTGACCAAAAAAAAAAAAAGTGAAGGTATCAAAACTGCATTACTTTGCAATTAAATATTTAACAATTATTCAATTCCAACATAAAAACACAGTAAATAACATCTTGGCAAACATATGAGGACATCGTGTTTTGGAAACCCACACAGGTGAATTCACCGTAATATTAAATGTAAAAGAAAATGTTTATTTATTGAGATCACTGTCCCTATGGACTAAGTTTTTTGTGCAATTAGAAAAAAAAATGTGTTACATACTTGCTATTTGGATACTGAATGGATATAACCATGGCTGTGAAGTGCTCCAAGCAAACTTGTGTTTCAAAACTGTGTGTGTGCTGTACAACCATACAAACATTAATATTGCATGACATACTAAATAATGAACACTGGATCCTGAAATAATGTCAAAGACAGTACATCTTGAAATATAAACATTTTCTGCACTTAAATGAACCCAATAAGTAAGTTAAATTATGCTCAAAATAATTGTGGATCAGTATAAAATACCCCAAATAATAAAGATAATCTTGTAAATATGAATTGACCTCATACAAATGGAAGTACATGGGTTATTAAAACAGCTATGAAGAGTTTTGCCTTTACCAGTCTTAGCATTTCCAGAAATGCTGTTGTGATGATGTCGTTGGTTGCATTCTGGATGGCAATGAACTTGAAAAATCGAACACAAGCACTCGCTAGCAGTTGGTGGTAATGTCAGTTGTCTCATCTCCTTGAATGGCAGTAAAATCATGTGTTTACTTCCACTAGAATGTAATCCTTTAGCTCTGACAGCATGCAGTCCAACAGCTTGTGCAGTTTTTGACGTCTTCGGAAAATGCCAGTGTTGTTCAAGGAGCCGGTCTCATCATGCTGGCATAAGGCGAGCTCAGAACTCCAACAAAACTTTACAGAACTGATTATTTTTGGATGAAATGTGCCTGTTTTTATCCACGTCCTCTCCACAATCCTGTGGCCGTGTAGCCATCCAGCTTGCAATGTCTGTCTAGCTCTTGGTTAGCTTGACGGGATTATCCATGTTATCCATTATCCATGTATCCGTGTATGCCAGGGTTTGTAGATACTTGATGTTTAACATATAAAATACAACACAGCTTTTATAATAGTGTCCATGTTTTTTTAACATTACACCTTAAAAGCTCATGAACACACCAAAGTTGGAAAGTCGTCGATGATAAGTGCAGCTCCTTATCGTCCTCTATTGTCCATCCACCCGATTACAAAGAAATGAATTCTACCGCAAGCAAGTTGTAAGTGAAATATCACCACAACTGGACCTCATGGATTGATTAAAATTCCATTCTGGCTGAATAATGATAATTTTGTTGATCTAACATGCTAAGACATTAGAAAATCGATGATTGTTTCATGATAACTTTTTACATTAGCTACACTGTTTTTATGAGGTTTTTAGACAAGCTTTGAAAACTGTTTAATTATTTAGGTAGAGGTAATGAATAAGACCTCCTTGGACTTTTCACACTTCCAGTGTCCTTTGTTCAAACTCAAATTGAGAGAAAAAGACCCTCTAGCACAGGCCTGGGCATTTAGTTCCACAAAGGGCCGGTGTGGCTGCAGGTTTTTGTTCCAACCAACCAAGAGCACACAGTTTGACCAATCAACTCTGTGAAGACTGAGATCAGTTGATTAAATGAGTCAAGTCTGGTGTGCTGCTGCTTGGTTGGAAAGGAAAGGAAACCTGCAGCCACACCGGCCCTTTGTGAAACAGATTGCCCAGGCCTGCTCTAGCAGCACCAACAACTTTCTTTTTGTGTTTTGTAAGAAAATGAGATTTTAATCTGCAAGATGTGTACAAGATTGGCTTGCAGTGGTGCTACAGGAAAGTCACCAAAATTAATAGGACAAAACAAATGACAACAAATGACATTGCAGTCTACCCAGTTGTTGTTGACGCAATGCTGTCTCCATTGGGAGAGGGGATGATGGGGACTGTTCTCCATCTCCAAGCAGAAGAGAGTTTAGTTGAATGTGTTGGTCTAGTCTGCCTGACTCATTGACCCTTTATGTGACTGAGGTTTGTGCAACCGACCATGTCTCTGAAATATCAGGAGCCCAACTGTGTATTGATAAATGGCGCTGTCCGTGGTGCTGAAGTTAGAAGATGGGTTTGTAATTGCGCCCCTTTTCTCTAAATCCTGCCTTTGTGTCAGTTTCATCATGGGTCTATAATATTCTCTGTATCAGACAGAGTGGAAGACAAAGTATGGCAGCAGCATGACCAAGGCCAGCTCAGAAATGAACCGTTCTCATGCACTAAATCTCATTGCTGTAACTGAGATTTTATTTGACAATGTAATACTGTAACAGTCTTACATTATTCAATGAATTCCCATGAAATCAGTTCAAAGGGCAAAAGATACTCCACCCACCCTCACTCTCCCTCTCTACTCGTATAAGTGTAGAGAGAGAGAGGGTAGGAGGGCTTCCAAGGCGGAAGTGGTGAGAAGACGGCAGGTGGTCAGAGGTGCAGCATCGCTAGCTTTGTGAATTTGTGGCCAGGATGGCATCAAAAAGAATAGGAGGACGGCTTGACCTTTGTTATTTATTTATTTATTTCAAAAAGAAAAAGAAATTAGCTTGGTTTTGATCCCTGTCCAGACAATTAAATATGCATGAAGATTGGCTCATGTTAACACGGTTAGAGATGAACGAAGCATGTGGACACAAAATCAACTGATATTATTCACATGTAAGTGTAGTGATAAAAAAAAAAAACAGAAGCAGTCTCATTGAATATCGTCATTACTTCTGTAGAGAATGCGCCAATATCATGTGCTGGTTGGTGCAGTGGGGGGCATGGAGGTGATGCCATTGGACCATCCCCCACGTTAAATGTATTCGGTGAGGCAAATTGGTAGTATATGAATGTATTTTGTTGGGTGTGAACAGGACGACATTCATTACCGTGCTTAGATACCTGCAGTGATAGAACAACCAGGCTCATCCTGCCAGCAGATATTGTAAATGCTAATTGTCAGACAGTAAATACTGTATTCGTGTTGCAGAGCGCCCACTTAGAGGCCTGTGATAGACATTTAAGCACTGGAGAAAAGTCTCGCCGTCTACCTTCTAACTCCCAGTTGGAGCTATCTCTTCCCTCACACTCTCCTCACTATATTTCAACCTAATTAATGTCAAAATGGAGTAAAAACAATTAAGGATCCGTCTCCAAAAGTTGTTGATTTCCTTTCCACTCTCCTCATTTCGCCTCATCGAGGTGAGCAGAAACTCCTAATGGCTGGTAAACATCTTTTGATTGTCTGATTGTCTCTCAGGACTGTGAGTGTACTGTAGCCGAGCGGAGAGGAGGAAAAAACCGAGGAAGAATAACTCAGTGCTTATCAAAACCAAAGAGAATAACATCTGTGCTCAAAGGAAGCAGACTGCAGCTTCCTCCACACAGATTCAGATGAAACATTTTTCAGATTCACAATTACATCTTTTCTACATTTTCACATTTCGCTCGCTGAGAAAGCACAGCTTATTGTGTCGCAAAGCGCCCACGACGATGAGCCACTTGCCTTGTTGAGCCTACAATCCTCACAATTCTAAAAGTAATGGAATGATGCAAAAGACTGGACAAGCCATGCAGGTCAAACGTCAATAAGCCATTTAGTTGTTGCTATTTCAGCTATTCTGACTGTACAGCTGTCTGTTATTAGAAGTCATGGTATTTAGCCCGTAATGATCTTTTCCCGTCTTTAGTAATATAAATGGATCGTCTCCTTTGGTCAGCCTTCTTCAAGTCATCTGCGTCTTTACGATCATCTGTGAAACTTTAATATTCTAGTTTTTAAGAGAAACCATAGGTGGCTAATTAAAAAAGGCATAATTGATGCCACTGATTAAGCTAAATAACACCTCCAGCAAAAAATTACTAGTAAGTGAGAGTCATAGCAGCAAGTTTTTTTTAAGTTGGAATTAGTACTCATAATGAGATAACATGACTGTATTGGAATAACTGCTGCCTGTGAGAGCAAATTTATGATTTATGAAAGGAAATCGCTCTACAGCTGCAGGCTGTATGAAACTCTAGTTGATATATATACTTCATTATTATTGTCCTTTCATATTTACAAACAGATGAATGCATGCTTTATTGTCACAGCATTGCTGTCTTTGGCGTTGGGGAAGACAAAAAGCTGCAGTGAGGAAGGATATATGGCTACACTGTCACTTCAGGCCATCGCACACATACAGAACAAACCGCTTTTTACTGTGTCTTACTGCTTTTTATATAATCTGAACCAGGGGTGTCAAACCCATTTTAGTTTATGGGCCACATACAGCCCAATTTCATCCCAAGTGGGCCATATTGTTGCATAATAACTTATAAATAACAACACCTCCGCATTTCCCCCTTACTTTCAGTTTAAAGTGGTACAAGTACATTCACAATTAATGAACCGTCCAATTACAAAACAGAAAATGAACAGCCTGAGACGTCTTCAGAAAAATGAATTTCAACAATATGTCTCCACATATTGTTTCCATTTCAATCAATGTACTGTCATTACATATATATTATAATTTACAGATCACTCTGGAACTATAGAGGCATAAAACTTTTAGCCACATGTATTCTGTAACAATAATATAGTATTTTTGTTCCAAAAAGCTAGCTTTCGTAATTGCACATCTCATGGCTATGACTGAAAACACACTTTTCCTCAAACCTGCCAATAATTCATCAGTCTTCTCCGCTCTCAGTTACTATTGCATGTTCTTGTATTTTTTATTTTTTTTTTTTGCCATAATTCTCATAGTGGTGTTAAAACATCTATTTTTTTGGCCAGATGGATCTTGTGGTGGAGTGTGAGGGTGTCAGAGTGTGACTGACAGTCAAAAGCAGACTAGCTGGCTGTGCAATATTATTTTATTCAACATTAACTATTATAAAAGATATACATCTTTGATTTAATTCTACATTTAATTCAATAGAATTAAGTCGTAGCTGAGTGGAGAAGACGCAGAAGCATATTCTTCATATTGAATCTCAATTATTAGCTGTTGAAATGTTACAAATAACTATTTAAGTGGACCATTCAAATTCATAATAAAAATATTAATAATGATAATAAACTTTTGATGTTTTGGAAACTTTCACACACAGATTTGAGATGCTGGTCACACCAAGCTGCCTAATGATGAGAGTCACAAACAAAGGAGCTTTTATAGCAACATTTTTAGCATGTGCTTTCTACTAGTGTGTCTACTGTGTGTCTACACTAGTGTGTCTGCTGTGTGTCTACACTAGTGTGTCTGCTGTGTGTCTACACTAGTGTGTCTGCTGTGTGGCCATGTAGAAATCTGATTCTAAACACCTTTAGATGCAGCGATGTGGCCAAATTAGCCTCCTAGCATGCTGAGCAGCGACAGAGAGAGTCACTTTCATTGTCTCACTCCACCAGAGGCAGTGAAAGAAAAAAAAATCTGACTTGATTTATTTAGATTGTTTTGCCCTGCACACAATCTCAGGCAGTGTATTTGCTTTGTGGAGAGACATGCTAGAACAGTAAGGCATCTTCTAAGACTACTCTCCCCCTGAAAATATGATTAATGAGCTGACAGCCATCAACCTTCACAGTCCTTACTGCTTTCATCCAAGGCCAATAAATGTGCTTTGAGGAACAAAATACAAAGTCTTAGAAACAGTGACACTTCCAGTGTGAATCTGAAAAAGAAATTCCAGCAGCTGTCTTTTGTGTGCGCATGTATTTTTTGTAATATCAAAGGGAGCTACCCTCTGGGCCAAATATGCTGCTGTGACACAATTGCAAAGCAAAGCACATGTACAAATGCAAATAAATAAAAAAAACATTTTATTTAATTGCATATACTGCTGAGAAATAACTATGACATAATGCATAATTATGTAAGGATAAACAGTTTTAAACCATCTGAATGCAGAGAGCTGAGATCTAAAGCATCTTCATAGGTGATACTTTAATCACTGAGCTTGGATTTTATTTAAATGAGTAGTTTTTGCTTTTATCGTTACTCTTGGAACCGAGCTGAATTACACCCTTCTCTGGTTTTTAAGAAATAATATAATTTGTAATGTTTAGGCACAGCTGCTACTTTGCTAACTTAAACTTGGCGAGAGTTTGGCATTTAAGGTTTAAGGTTGGCTGAGTATATGGGACACTGTGGCTCACTTCTGGCTTAACAGAACTGGAGATTTAATTTGGCTAGGGTGTGACAGGCTTTGTCATTAGTCTACCACCCTCTTGTGAGTTTTCCAGTATTTGTAAGAAGCTCAGTTTGGTCCTTGTTTTATTTCCAGCATTGGGTTTGTTTATCTGAGGGACCAAACTTGACAAAGGGTTGATACTGGCTAAATTGCCTTTGGTGGACTTGTCAGAAAGTCCATAAACACTTCATTCATGTGTTGGAGTGTTCTGCTTCTGTGTGTGTTGGAGCCTTGGGAGCTGCTACTCCTGCGTCTCCTCTTCCTCTGGGTCCTGTCTTGCCTCAGAGGCCTCCAAACTGCCCATGAGGCCAGAAGTAAAAGTAACTGTAACTGTAAATTACTCTCAAAGTGAGTAAAATAATGATTTTTGTAACTGAAAATGGCTTTTCTCAAAGGACTAACCTTCTGTTTGGCGTCCGTGGCAATGGAATAGACATGAGGGGAGGCATGCTTCCCGTCACGCCGGCTCCCACTGGGGAAGAAGCTGTTTTCTACGTCACTTCACAAACGAGTCTCTCAGTGACTCCCACCTTGTCTCACAATCTGTCTGTAAATATGAAATAAGTAAATTATCAAACACAGTCTACGGACTAGTATTTCTGGTTTAAACTGTGCAGGTGCAGTTAATTCACTTTGGCTATCAAAATAATCCAATAAGAAAATAATAAGTCCAATAAGAGAAAAAATAATGAATGTTAAAATTCCTTGGGGGGATCACACTTAAAGAAGGGGAAGTCATAGCCAGGTAATTGGTTGATTGTTATTCTCATAAAATTAATAAAATTAATCTGGAGCTCTGATTAATAATTAAATGAATAACTACAACCAAAATTACCATCAATAGCTACTGTTGTAGGTTGAAGGATTTGTAGCTCTTCATAACAGAGGTTAGCAGCATTCACTCTTGTGCATCAACCAGCATTTATTAGAAGGAAATAAAAGCAAAAACACACAATATGTAATCTAATTAAATTCACTACAGTGAAGAACACAAGAGTGTGTATGTGTGTGTTTGAGGGTGCACATTCCTGGATGTGTGCCAGAAAGAATGTGTGTGTGTGTGTGCCTTGATCTACACGTCGTATGCTAAGCATGCACTGGCATGAAACATGTGTTACATCAGAGACAAAGAAACACGAGGTCGGATCTTTAAATTTGCTGCATGAGGTTTGAATCTAATTCATGGTGTGTATGTGTGTGATCTGTGCAGGATAACGATGCCTTTGCATGCAAACTAACACACAGACCTGCACAGGATACTGCAGGAGGCACATTCGCTGCCGTTTGTAAAAGTTTCTGTGGGGTACCTGCGACTGACTGTGTTGTTGCTAAACTAATGACTCATAAAGGCTAACTCGCCCAGCATGTGTGTCTATCTGTGGGGTGAGTGTCGGTGCGTGGGATCATCATCAAGGGAAAAGGTGCAGACTGACCGGTGGTGCTTCTGCTGCTGTCAAAAGTCCAATCCACCAAACAAAAAATTAGAGTTAGCGAAAAATAGTGTAAACTCCTGTGAATGATGTATTGGTAAGAATATCAACACCACCACAGATGTGTATCATTATAGTACAGTCATATCATTTTGTTTTTGTCTCAAAACAGCATTTTTAAATGTGCTGTACAGTCCTAAGGAAAGGGCAGGCTCTTGTGTTGTGGCTGTAATCCTTTCTTGTCCTTCCATCGGTTGTTTGCTCTGGGCAGACCGCACAGAGGTTCAGAGACCAGAGGAAACAGCAGAGAGGTTCTTTGAAAAGTGGAACTTTTCCTAATTGGATCGGTGCGATTGATGGGAAACATCTTCCTAAGAGCAACTTCTAAAGCTCAAGATATTTTAACAGTCTCGTCTTCATTATCTGTATGAAGGATCTGAGCTCTTACCCTTTGGGCGTTAGATTGAAACTACCAAAGGCCAGGGTTGAATAATTCCTTTATTTCTCAGGCCACCAAATTGTTAAATGCTCATGATGACCCAGAAGATGATCACTTTCAGATTTAACCGCTGGGGGCTGAAGATGGTGTTAGTGATGACTGAGCCTTTACTGCAACTACATAACAACCATACTTCTGTCATTCTGATGGCCCTTGATGCAGAATATCAGTTCAAGTGGATTCACATGGGATTCCAGTGATGGGAGAGTCTTTTCCGGATCAATGCTGGGCGCAGGTCTGGAGGCTGAAACCCTTAAGGTACCTGACAGTGTGATCATACCTGCACTGGGTGTACCGAACATGCCTTGCACAATGATTTGAGATCTTGCGTTATCTCCCTCATTTGATGATGCCCTCCAGGATGTGTCATCTCCTGGAAGAGAAAATGACGTATCTCATACAGACTGTTACAGACAGTTTAACTCGAGACTTTCACAGGCAAGAAATGTCATGGAAAATGTCTTTTACATCTTAGCATCCAGGTGGCAAATCTCCCAGAAAAAAAAATGTTCTGAACAACCTTTTACTCAAACCCTCAGAGGTTTAGAGATTTCTTCAACCAACTTGCTGGCTCTTCACCAGTTATCTGCCTCTCCTCCGAGCAGGGTGGGGCCCAGAAGCTCAGCGAGGTTGGAGGAGAGACAGACAGTGGAGAGTTGAAGACTACGTTGCTGTGCATCAATGCTTCACGAGTAAAAAGACCTGATGTAAAACAAAGGATTAAATCAGGCTCAGTGCAGCTGCTACTGATGAGTTGATTGGCCCTGATAGTTATCTTTGAAATGGCATCAGGACATCACTATAGTAAATAATAGTGACACGCACAGTTTGACGGCCGTGTACTTTTGCCTTGAAATGGCCCGGCATTTAACATTCCATTTCCCTCGCACATGAAGTCACAACCAAAGCGTCTGTCTTTTATCAGTCCATAATTTAACACTGCATATTCAAAGAACGGCACATGTACCCAGTTATCTGTATCGTGGCTTTACATGCAGTGAAACCCACTGAGATCTCACAGAGACTAAATGCATACGTCAGTTCCAAAAGTCTCTTCATGACTGATATTAAGCACAGTGAGCTGACACTGTGTCAGGCGTGCCGCTCATGTGTTTCACCTGGGAATTATTAAATGCACACTGCCTTTACTTATGTTGCCAAATATAATAATCACAGTTAGTGGTAAAGGTAGATCGAGGGGGTGTCATCATCACAAGACTTGGATATGTGGCAAACACCTCTGCAATGGGAGACATACTTAGGAAGCCAATACACTTCACAAGAGTTCAAACTCACAGGCAAGAAACTTTTTGGAGTGGATTAGACAAATATTAGACAAGTGGTGTCACGGGGGGTGAGTGGGGAGGTGCAGAAACGGACCCGAACACAGGGAATTAAACGAACTTACTTTAATAATAAAAAAGCGGCTGGATAAAACCAGGCAAAGACAGGGTCAAAAAACAGAACAAATACAAAAAACCGGGAAGCGGCCGGGCCGCCGACAGACGAGCAGGAGTCGGCCGGGCCGCCGACGGAGGAGCAGGGACTGGTGTCGGCCAGGCCAATGACGGAAGAGCAGGCGTCAGGAGACAGGACTAATCAGAGACAGGTGAAACAAATCAGGGGCAGGTGCAAAATCAAAAACAGTCTTGGCGGGAAACAAGACAGGAAGAGAGACAGACAGGGTGGAACTACAAAATAAAACAGGAAACAGAAACAAACTCAAAACTGTTACAAGTAGACAAAGTGCACATTATTAAACATGTTTTATCTTTTTTCTATTCTTTTTTATATCTTCTTGGCTTGTTGGCTTAACGTTGTTTGGGGTTGTCTTCCTGAAAATTACATTTGTTAAATCTATCTTTTTTTTTCCTCTGACATTATTAAAACTGAATTTGTTGAAATCCATTGAATTACTACCCATTCCCTTTGCCACAAACTGATCTTGTGCATTCGTTGAAAATGTTAATTAAAGGTCAATTAGACTCCACAAAGCATTTAGACTCTATTAGAGCTCTTATGGGAAAAAAAAAGACTCAAATAACCTCCTAATAGACTGAGGTGGGATTTGGGAAGGACAGTATTGTGTCAGGAGTCCTGTCATCACTAATACAGATTATATGAACATCCAGTGTATACAAGGACTCCCCAAACAGAAGTAATCCATGATTTTCCAGTGAAGACTTGTGTAACATGTTATTACTCCAAAATCTAATCCATAAACAATCCTCATAAAACTGAGACAGAATTTTGGAGCTGGTAAAGACGACCCAGGGTCTCCAATAATCACCTTTCGTGCCACTCAGATGGAATGAGTTGGATACTATTTGGAAAACTTTCAACCAATCACTGTCCCTCATCCCGAATATCTAATCGCGTTATCTCCTCCTGTAGTATTTAATCTGCCGGCCTTCTGTGTATTGGCTACTTCTCTTACATGGCTTCTGCTCCTCATCCCTGTCTGACTGCTGTAAAGCCTCCAAGAGCATCCCGTCATCAGCATCAGGTGCCAGGACAACTCGGGCTTCTCAGCAGATCTCTGGTCCAGAGAGTGTCCATTCCTCATAATCTCTCACACCAAGCCCGCATGTCAGCTACCAATTTGGCTCTCGCCCTCCTCCCCCGCCACACACACACACACACAAACACAGTCCTTCCATCCCTCTACCCCCCTGGGCGACACACATGAGGGCTCTCCTATGCCTTTTTGGCTTTCTCTTTTCTCCTCCTCCTCTGTCTGTTCTTCACAGCCTGTTTATTCAGCAGCTCCTTGGCAACGCATTCACAGCTCCACAGCCACCTCTTCCCAGCCTGCTCTGTTGGACAAGCAGCGCATCCCCGCTGCCCACCTCTGCTCGAGACGAGTTTCTGATGTACACAGACTCACGACCTAACCAACACCTAACCTCCCACCATCTCCTTTCGCCCTCTTCAGCACCGCTTCTCTGCACACTTTACCCTTCGAATTTACATTCAAAAAGGCTTCAAACACAGGTTGCTAAAGCCACTTGATCAGTGTAGAAAGAAACAGATTATTCCTCACTTTCATCTTGAAACCCAAACAGGACCACACAGTGCTGTCAAAGAAAACATTCACAGTTTGCAGGACATGCAGTTCTTCTGAACCATTACATCTGCTGAAGAAGAAGGCTGTTTCAGCTTGGTTGCAAATGGCTCAGTGGTCAAATTTCACTGCAGCAGCGGAAGAAATCTGAAAGGGAAACACTAAATAATAAAAACAATTATGAAACTACCTGCTACACTGCCTGAGGAACAGGAAGTTGAATGTAAACCTCACGTACAGGAACTTTGTAAGCAGCGTGTCCATGTGGGCTGCCCTGTGCTTTGGATGTTTTTTAATCAACTATATGAATATCGGAGCCTTTGAAGAGCCATTGCAGTTATGTATAGTTTGCATTTTTAATGACCATTTGTTCTTTTAAATTATATAACCGGACTTCTACCCCCTGCTGTCCTCAAAGAGCACACAGATCCACCAGTTTAGGTCTTCTACTACTGCTCTGGAGTCCAGGTTAGTAACTGCATGATTATATTTTGGCTGCACTGGATCCTACGCTCAGGTTGAAAGCTGTTGAGATATATTCAAATATAATCTTAAAGCCTTCTTTTGAAACTGTTCTCCCAATACAAACAACAGAAAATGTCTTAAAACAAAATGTGTTCCCATTGAAGTTCCAAAGACCTCTAGCAGTTACAGGCTTTATTACTTTTGTCAGCCGATTGCAAATGAGGCAATAACATTGTTACGGGTAAGTCAAGGAAGGCAAGTTTATTTGCACAGCACCATTCAACAACAAGGTGATTCAAAGTGCTTTGTACATGAAAGACCCTAAGGGGACAAAGACAAGATGATATGAAATGCATTTGCATAGGGTCTGAGAGAGTAAAATAAAATTGTAATAGATTTTAAGGAGCTAAAACATGATGAGACAGAATAAACAGTTTAAGTGAGTTTGCTGCAGATATGTGGAGCATTAAAATTGGATGCTGCTCCTGCATGTTTAGTTTAAACACAAGGGACAGTGTGCAGACCTGTCCCAGACTACCTTAGAGGCCTGCATGATTCATATTGTAGCAAGAGATCAAAAATATATTTTGGTAGTAATTCGCAACATTGTGGTGGATCTTCTTCTTTCTGTTTTTGTGGGTTAACACCTGGAACTTGCTAGATTTTGCCCTGTATCCTACAGTATGTAAAGAAACTCTTTGTCATACACTCAACTTCTCTGACTCCATGTTGTCTCCATGAGTTAGCTTAACTTTCAGTCTAGCTATCAGTGATACAGAACATGAGCCCTGGAACACTAAATGACAACTATTCCAAGGTACTGTTGTGCTGCTACACCCACATTTATCAAAAAGACTGTTGATCGTTGATCGGTATAAAAAGGCAGCACCTCCTGGTGGCTGAACTCCGAGTGCTGCAATCAGAGCCTAGTTGCAGGCAGCCAGTAATCACACAGACAAGGTTACTCACCCGGCTTCTAGAGAAATGGATGTCAGTTAATGTCAGTGTCTACCACAAGAGGCTTTTATGGTATTATTAGAGCACTTTTATTGCTATATGATTATTTTGAACTGTTAGTTCCCTCTCATAAAAGATAAGATAAGATAAATGGGAGGTTGCAGTAATATCTTTTTTATTTAAAAAAATGCTTTTACATGAAATCTACACTTGTGTTTCTCCGAGTATATAAATTTCATTAACATTTCTTTATAGTGAAAGCCGATCATGGTGTGGAGCATCAAAATAACAATAGAACATTTCTAAAAATAACTATCAACACGAACAGCGAAACCAACAAAGACCTAAATCAAATCCTATTTTTCCAAAAATCATCATCAGGAGGTGTTTGAGAGTTATAGTTGTAGTAAGTAATAGTGGATTATTGTTTGGACTGGCAGAAAGAGGAGTACTAGAGCACACCATATAAGCTTTTGCATATAATCATAACTCTGTGTGCGTGTGATGGCACACAGAGAACCACTGGTAGCTAGTCTGCACTCACTGTGATATTAATGTGGAACATGGGCTAAGTATTGAAAGAAAATGGGATGACCTTACTGTGCCTCTGTAGAGAACAAGAGGACAGGGAGAGAGGAAAGGAAATGAGAAGTGCAAGAGACTGATGAGACACAAAAAGAGCCGAGCTACCGGAGAGGTGAAGGAGAGGAGAGTATCAGATAGACAGACAAGGTACAGGACAGTTTGTCACAGTTCAAAAGGAGTCCTTGTCACACAATAGAAGCTGTACGACCCGGTCAAGTGGTCAGTTTTTAGAATTGAACAAAGCATTGGCAACATACAATCTACCATAATACCACATAATATGTCAAAGCAATCATTTTTTCCTTAGGGTTTTCTACTCCTGCTGCTGAAAATAATAATGATAATAGAGTTGAATGAGAACTTAGATTACACTCATTTTGATTTCATGTTGTTTTCATCACATTGTGCAAACCAGCCTATGCATCTGACCGAAACCTTTCGGCAGAGCACAGTGTCTCCCATTTTATATTCATTTTAGTTTCAAATAACTTCAAAATGATGCAATTATCAGGTGAAAATCTAGTTCTGGGCTGAGCCCCCAATGCTTTGAGAGACAAATTTTAGTTTTATAAACAAGGGGAGAGCGGAAAATCTTGGTTGTACACAGAGATACTGTGCACCACCGAGATTTCTTAACACTATTGGCAGGTGAATGCAAAAAAAAAAAAAAAAAGGTTGCAACACATCCTCAACACATGCTCTTCTCCTCCCATGATGCATTATCTTGTTTCTTAGTTTGGCGTGACTTCCTCACACATGAAACACGAGGAGTGCTGCAGATCTACGGTTTCTGTTGCCATGGAGGGTTGCTACTGTTATATACCCCTCCGTCTTCCTTCGTGAGTCTGCCACAGTCGCCTACAGGTACGCCTGGGAGATACATACACCAATCAGCGACCATAAATGCTTATCTGTTCCCTTCCCTAAAGACAGTTTCACTCTGCCAGGTCTCATGTTGCCGCTCTACTTTGTTTCCAATTTCTATCTGTCTCCTGTTATGCCTGCTGTTGCTTTACCGCTCTGTTATGTATATGTCCTGGTTTTAACAGTGTGGTCTCTTCTCAAAATATAAAACCAGAGACAATTTAGAAAGGAGCTGGTGCAAATGTAGCATAATTTCCTGTATGTGTGTCGTCTGGATTTAGTGACTCCAGTGTCACTCCAATGCAGGATGTGAACGTGAGCACAGATTAGGATCATTTCTTGCCCCCTCCTGATAATCACTTAGGTCAATACTGGACCAATTTTTCACAAACCACACAACTTCTGAACATTCTGCCACTAAAATGGCATTTTTCAACCACAATTAATAGAAAATATGTCTGGTTTCACCAAAGATGATCTATAAAAATTTCACTGCAATTTAAATATTGTTTTTCTGAATCATGCCCAGTAAGAAGACAGGAAGTGTATACCATTTCATACCATTGCAGCAGCTTGTAAAATTATCTCCTGTTACAGTATACACAACATAAAAACAATGTTTATATATTCATAAACATCCAACAAATAATCACAACAAGAACAACGCGACACCGCTGTTTAACACGTTTGCATAGTGTAAAGAACGATTAAAGTGAGCACCACAAATATTGCACTGCTGTCTGTTTTGGAAAGTAAAAATAGATAAAGAAATATATCACACATTTAGTATTTGTTCTCCAAAATGAAGATGTTGGTGAAACTGACCATTTTTTTTTGTAGAAAGCAGCTTTGGAACAGGTTAACACATACTCCACCCAGGTTTATAATCCTCTGCCTATTTCCAGGTATTCCTGTAAATAGTACTCTGAAACATTTGACGTGAAATTCAACCGCTTTTGCCTTTTTCTGCAGTTTGTGCTGTCACAGTCTGAATTTCCATTTTTTTTCTTCATGTCACAGATCTGGAGTTCACATTATTTTTTTCTAGAAATTAATTAAAAATGAAAAGCTCAAAGTGCTTCAGTGAATCTCTGCCGTGTCAGCCCTAATTGCATCCAAATTCATCTGAATGTCCTTGAGATGGCTGACTCGCATTCATACGACAAGAATGAAACATGTACAGTTAGAGATAGAATTGTGGAGACACCCACACTCACACATCTGGGTGAGGCTGTAAAACAGAACACTGACCTGAGCCAAATTAAAACTGGAGAGGCTTCAGACAATCATATGGAAGTCTGTGGGAGGCACTGGTCAAAGCCCAGACTTCCTATTGAGAATTTGTGGAATGACTTGAAGGACTTGAAGATAACTGCTCACAAACCCTGCCCAGTCCAACTCCATCGAGCTCAAAAGAATGGGAGAAAATCCCAAATCAGGATGTGCCATGTTGATGCAAACATTTCCAAGAAGGCTGGCAGCTGAAGTAGCTGCCAAAGATGTGTTTATAAGTAATGAGGCAGGAGAGTGAATATATATTTTTTTCCAATGAGATCTCTCCAGATTTCAATATCAGTAAATTCAAAACTAAAACATATACAGTCGGGTCCAAAATTTGGGACCACTACTCAAGATATTTCTAGTTTTAATTAGTTCTAATTTAAGACTATTTTTCATCATTAATGAAAATATCAGCTTAACAATGTGAGGTGAAAGAGTTGTTAAAGCTTGAATCTGTTACAAAATGTACTTCCTGTTACAGGCGGCCAAACTTTCTGTACAATGGTCAGACTTTTTATTCATGGACTTTGTGTCTGTGTGCTTTGGACGATTGTAGAGTTGACCTTCTCCAGCTGAGCTTCATTTCTTAAAATTTATGAAATTTTCCAGTGATCGTGCAGTAGACTGGAGGTTCTGCAGACGACCCTGCACAGTCAGAATTCTTTTAAACTCAGAATTATGACTTTTAAATTCTGACTTTTGTTTAGTCAGAGTTCTGACTTTTTTTTGTTGGTAGTGCATCCGCCCCATGTACAAAAGGCTCAGTCCTTGCTGCAGTGGCCCAGGGTTCGAATCCAACCTGCGTCCCTTTGCTGCATGTCATTCCCCATCTCTCTCCTCACATTCCTGTCACTCCTTAACAACTCCTGATTAATAATTTCCATGATGATGATGATGACACAGGAGAGGAATCTTGCTTGACTTTATTTTGTGTTTTTTGAAGATAAACTTCTCATCATGATGCCATTTTTATACTTTGTCTTATTCTGTGTCAAAATGATAAGCGAGGGCGAGGACACCAGAATTCAGAACTCAGTTTTTTTCTCAAAATTCCAACTTTTTTTGTTGCGTTATGACTTTCAAACTAAAAATTCAGACTTTTTTTCTCAAGATTATGACTCCCCCCCCCCCCTCAAAATTCTGGCTTTTAAACACAGAATCCTGGCTTTCTGGAATTGTTTGGAGGTGTTGGTTAGCTCAGTTGTTAGAGCATCTTTCCACAGTGGCCCAGGGTTCGAATCCAATCTGAGGCGGGAGGCCTGCTGACTTTTTTTTCTCAAAATTAAGACGTTTTTCTCAGAATTCTGACTTTTGTTCCTCCATATTTTGACTTTTTTTCTCGAAATTCTGACTTTTACAGTGAAAATTCTACTGTTTTTCCTCAAAATTATGACTTTTTTTTCCTCAAAATTATTACTTTTTAACTCAAGATTCAGATTTTTTTCCCCTCAAAATTCAGACTTTTACACTAAAAGTTTGGATTTTTTTTTCTAAATTCACACTGTTTCTCAAAATTCCGACGTTTTTCTCAGTTTTGACTTTTTTTCTCAAAATTCAGACTTTTTTCTCAAAGTTGTGTTTTTCTCAGAATCCTGACTTTTAAACTAAAATTTTTAAAAATGTTTAAAGTTTTTTTCTCAAAATTCTGACTCGCCTCAGGTTGGATTCAAACCCTGGGCCATTGTTGCAAGGACAGAGACGTTTGTACATGGGGCAGATGCTTTACCAACTGAGCTAACCAACACCTCTAGCTGAGTCCAAAAAGTCAGAATTCTGTTTAAAAGTCAGAATTCTGAGAAAACACAGTCTGAATTTAGAAAAAAAAAAAAAATCCAAACTTTTAGTGTAAAAGTCTCGATTTTTTTTAGGGAAAAAAAAAAATCTGAATTTTGAGTTTAAAAGTAATAATTTTGAGGAAAAAAAAAGTCATAATTTTAAAAGTCAGGATTCTGAGAAAAACGTCACACTTTCGAGAAAAAAAAATCAGAATTTTGAGTCTGAATGTTTTGTGCAAAAGTATTCTGAGAAAAACATAAGAATTTTTAGCATAAAAGTCAGAATTTTGAGAAAAAAACATAAAAATTTTGAGTTTAAAAGTCGGGTTTCTGAGAAAAACATCACAACTTTGAGAAAAAAAAAGTCAGAATTCTACAATTCTATTGTATACACTTTGACCAAGGGGAATCCATGCTACAACCACCAGTTTGGATGGAAGTAGAATGCCATGAATTAGGTTAAATGCTGATATAGCTCATACTCAGTGTAACTTCATGAACTGCTACATAAACTGCTAAAACAGAATATTTTAGCATCCTAAATTTACAAAGATCTTCCGCAATAATAGTTTCCATTTGTGGCACCTCACCTCAGATGACTGCATTAATACCTGAAAGATTCCTCCTGAGACAGCCCCGAAGGATTCAGGTGATCCCTCCTCCTAAGTATCAAGGGATACTCTGCTCAAAACCCAGAGAGACGTATGTGACGGTGACGGTGAGCCGCTGGCATTGACTGATGCTCCACCTGAAGACGAGACGCAGTCAAGGGCAGGATTCTGAGTGCATTTATATGACTTTTTCTCAGCGGATGGTACCCCAGAGGTTGATGGAGGCACTGACCGTGAATGACATCTGTTTTTTCACCATTCAAAGTGTGACAACACATTAATATATACAAATGAGATAAATTCTAAATTTTGACATGGTGGACTTCTTCTTCTTCTTCTTCTTCTAGAGACAGAAAGCACCTTCATCGCAATTTGCTATATATAGAGAACTCCAGTCAGCAAAAGTCTGGTCAGAAGAGGTCTGTCTTGTAACATTCAGCTTCTTCTTAATTTTCTTATTATTATTGCTGTTGTTGTTATTATTATCACAATGATGCTGTTTGAAAGTGGATCTTTTGTGCCATTCTCCTATTTGTCTTCTGAAACTTCAAAAGCTTTCAAAAAACCGATTTTAATTTTCATGAAGTCTTGAAGAAAATCTAATATCCGACATGAAAGCCCATTCAAAATCATTTTTTTTTAGATTGGTAAGACTCTCCAAAAAATAGTATTAGTGCAAACTTTTTAAATACAAAAAATATCATCATGGAGAACCTGAAGCTCAACTTTACACTTTCTGGATGTAATCTTTAAAACAGACAACATGGCCATTGGTTCATAAGCTGACTTCATCATGCAGCTAATTATTAAATCTGAATACTTTCTCTGAACAGCGTTCCGCACTCCTGTTGGCAGTGAAGAGGTACAATAAATCACAATCAAGACAGTGATGCAGGTCATATTGAAATATGGAAAAATAAACTAAATTTGATACAGCTGCACAATTATTGTGCATAAAGTCACGTTAGGAGAAACTCCCAGTTGTCCCATGTTTGTCAGCACTACATTGCATTTCTTCAAGCTCTTTTTAATGGGTTTTTAAAAACAATAAGAGCCTATGACTCCAGAGAGACCAGGAGGAGTATATTATGTGTGGCAAATGCATCAAGGGGTTTAACGTCGTCATGGCAATACACAAAACTAGACTCTCGCTATCTTTTAAATGAGGATGAGGTTGTTTATATCAGCGACAGCTGATTTTTATTGAAAAGCCAGCGCTGTAAGCAAAACAGACGGAAAGCGCATTGTTTCTCTTTACTCTTGGATGGAACTGTGTGTTGCCCATTCTGGCCTGTGTGACCTACTGTCTTGCTCATATGAGAGGAAGAAAATGGCAAAGACAAGATCATAAACTTGCGTAGGTGATGGAACAGGATGTATAGTACAGCAGCTGCGTGCACACTCCCCCTGATATGGAGATGATTTATCGTAGTCTTACACAGGCAGAGATTAGCCACACAGTTGACTGGGGACCTCAGTAGTTGTACAGGCTTCAGAATCGTCCCCTCCCCTCTAGCTATGGCCTTGACCTGTCTTTGCTTTCAGCCAGCTGCGCCCCCACACACACACACTCAAAATCATACCCATAAGTACTTTATCAGACATCCAGTCGAATGCACCATCATATTCTTGTTTTCTTTACAAAGAAATGTCCTGCATGATCTTAGATGAAAGTGCAGACTGTGGACAAGCAGCAGCTAATCTTACCAAATAAGCCTGTCGCTGATTTTTCATTTCTCTCTGCTAAGGCTAAGATTATATAGTTTATAGTGTCAGATCAGCTGAAACTTTTCCTAGACTCACACAATATCCTAAATCCCATGCAATCTGGATTAAGACCCATGCACAGCACTGTGACGTCTGGTTTTGAAAGTCTTAGATGACATAAAGGCTGCTATTGATAAGAAAACTGGGTTGTAGATTTGACTAAGGCATTCAATACAGTCGATCATCACATGTTAATTAGCATCCTGGTGAAGGCTGGCATTTGTTGTGAAGTGGGCAGTTGGTTGGTTTGAGACTTATTGCCAGGTCTGGTAATTCTGATCCTGTTATCATGAAAAAGGGAGTTCCCCAATAATCTATTGTGGGGTCTCTTCTTTTTCCACTATAGACAGAACATTCAGTGTAGCATATGTATGCTTACGATACAGTCCTGGATTCCTCTTTTTTTTTTTAGATTGCGGTTGCTAATTTGCAGTTTTATTTTAACTCGCTGCAGAACGCCCTCATCAATTTGAAATTGCTTTGAAAAGAATATCCTATCTGACCCCAGCAGCAGTACGGTTTCCTTCTCTATTAACACCCTTTAAGGTGTTAATAGAGAGTCTTGTTAATATCTGAGCATTTGGTTAGACAGATATTTCAAGTATCACACTAAAACACTCGCTAAAAAACTCAAGTTTCAAGTGAGTTTCTTATAAAGTCATTTTTCTCTCCATCCCCATATAAACGTCTGGTCTATTCCTGTCTCAGCAAGACTATGGTGATACCATTAACTGATTTGCTTGTCCTACCACTTTGGCCTTACTTGACCCACTTTATCGTGCTGCTTAGAGATATACTGTATTTCAAACTCTGGCTATACAGCACTCATCACTGCACATTGTACTCTCTGTTGAGATGGTCTTTGCTTTGATGGAGCACTCATATATAATAGTGTACAAGGCCATTCTAAGCAAACTGTCGATGTAAATGCACTCTAAATGTTTTTCTTAAAAGTGTGGAGTGAATGTGAAAAGAAGGAGTCTGTTTTATAGACTCTTGAACAGATCAGTTGTCTAAACTCAATCTTACATCCCTCGTCTCTCAAATCATTTTTAAAGAAAATCTGAATGAAGTTTTAAAATGCATATATTCATGCACACTTTCTGTGTTCATTTAACCCCTTTGCTGCTTCTTGGCCACGTCACTGTTGAAAAAAATCTCACACAAATATGAATTTAACTCATTTAAGAGTGGCCCTGTGAAGTCAAATAATATATGTCACAAAAATTTGTGACATATATTGTCGTTGTGTGATGGACTAAAGGCCAGTAACTTATTTATGCAGGAAGTCTGTTGAAATTAAAATATGTTTTTTGGTTGTCTAATTCAAATGAACAATAGATGTTGGAGAATATTTCATCGTAACAGTTAAAAATGATGGTGAGCTAAAACCTTAAAAAAACAAAAACATGCAGACAAAGGGAAGACAGAGAGGCTGCCAGTTTACGTAAGATGTGGGGAGGAACTCAGAGACCCAGATGGCTAAATATATATTTCAATATTGTCAGTACTGATGCAAAGTCAAAAGTCATCAGAGAGCTGGATTTTAATCATGTGTTTGGAGAGTTACAAGGCCATGCTGTTCCCCAGCCTGTATTCACGTTCCTGTATTACAGACTGTGGCTGAAGTCTTTATTCTTACATGTGATGTTTCTTTGGCAGCAAAGTCTTTTGTTGATACAATTTTAAGTGAGCAAAACTCATGAAAAAAAAAACAAAACAAAAAACTGTTGGTTGGTTGTTTTGCATCAAGCATTCCTTCAGCTCTGTGCATGAAGTCCAATTATGTTATTTTTATGGTAATCAGGATGGTATTGTCATTTGACATGAAATTACCAGTGCAGGAGAACTGTGTATGTTGCATGTGAGCGATATGATCATCACAGCTTTACTTCAATCAGGTGAACATACAGGAAGGCAGACTGCTGAGAGTTTCATAGTTGTTAAGCTCAATTACATCCATTTATAGCTCCCCTCAACTTTAATATGAAGACTTAAAGGATTAAATGTCTCTAGATTGACACTTGTATCACAATCGTTTAAATCATTTTGAAGTTAGATTAAACTTTCTATTAACCCCAACCTAGCTAGTTAAGTTAATGAATATATCTGTAGACAAAGTAGGGAAAACAATGCATGATGTGCCTTTACAATACCCCGTCCAAACAAAGTGATTCATCAATCCGGCTGCTTGCAGTGTCCAATCAATGCTGTCCTCACTGAATCTCTTGCATCTGAAAGATTCCCATACCTGTGTTGTGCTGTCATATTTGTGACGCAGGAGAATGTAGAGTGTGAGATGAAACAGCAAAGTAATCCAGTTATTTAAAAAAAAACTATATTATAAACAAGATTAAATATTATTGCATGCTGACAGAAAACACACTGGATACCATCAGACCTCATGAGAACATTTTTAAGAGACTTAGATTCAATATAAAAGCTACTCAAAGGGATATTGTTTTATTATATTGGACTGGTTATTGGCTATCTATAACAGGAAAATCACTTTCGTCCCTTCTTCTGTCCAGACTTTGGTCTGAGCGAGACACACAAAAGGACCTTGATTCCTGTTTCAGAGAACTAAGAGTTATATCTTGTAATTGGAACACTGTTGGTGTTCATCATGCTGTGAGACTACTGGCAGGTTAACACTGCAGGCTCATCATGCAGTCATAAGGTTTCAAAATATTCAGTGCCAAGAACCTTTTCAAAAGACAAGTTTGTTGAACTTGAATGAAAAGGAAGCTCAGAAATTTGAGTTCATTTTGCTCTAACTCATGTTGTAAAATGACTGGGTGTGTCATTTCATTATAGAAATACAACACAGTGCCCTCATTACCGGAGAAAGAACCATCAGTAATGTGGCTTATAAGCTGGGAGGTTGTAAGAAAAGTATTCTTACGCCTCAAACCTCGAGGCAAGAATTTGCATTAATATCTAACGGATCTGTCACTGGAGTGCATCTCCTGCCATTCATTTAAAGACGCAAAGAGGTAACAGGCAGCTTGACTGACACCACAGTAACCAGACTTGCCCTGCATCTTTGCTCTTTTTTGCAGCTTCTCTCTGATAACAAGGTTACACTGGAAGGAGCCCAGGATCTAACACATGCAGATATTGATGTCATTGTGCTGAGGCTGTACGAATCCCTCTCAGTTCTGACAGCAGTGACACTGAATATTCCTGTTTATTAAGACTTGGCCAGAAAAGACAATGTGGGTGCTGGTGGTGTGCAGAGGAAGTACTGGCAGGAATTCGGAGGACATAAATAGTTGTCTTTATGGTATTGGTTTAATATAGATCTATTTGCAAAGTCTGTTAGCATATTATCTCTCGCCTCCTAATGAATGACTTATATTTATGATTTATGATGCTGATCATGAGAAATGGTCTTTAAAGCTGTGATAGGTATTATTCACCACATTTTCAACATGACGTTTTGCCCGTTACATTTACTAAACTGTTTCTGTGTCGTTGGTCAGATTGATTTTTTTTTATTATTAGGCTGTCGAATCAAAACAATGAGCTGAAAGATGTTAAAACGCTCTGTAAAGCTGATAGTCACTGCAGAGTTGGTGATAATTTCTCTTCTTTTTTTTTCACCATGAAAGACATCTTTCACATACGGAAGAGGATTAGGGCCACATGTAAAAAAAATATTTGAGTTCTGACTTTATTCTAAAAAAGTAATAATTTTTCCCCCCCTAGAATTCTGACTTTTTTTTTCTCAATTCTGACTTTAAATAAAGTCGGGACTCAAATATTTTTTTTTTTTTAAATGCTCTTCCGTATTCACATATATAATTATTTGAATGGTTGTTACAAAAATCGACTTGTGCAGCTTTAAATAAGAAAACAAGAACCAAAGAGACGGGTGGTGTTTCACGTCATAGTCAGAACAAATGATTGGCAACTTGAATTCACATTTAACCAGTTTATGGACATTTTTGCAATCTCTCAATCAAATGATACGATGACTATATACCACAATAGTGACTACCGTATGCTGAACCTCCAGTAATGTCAGGAAACATATCAAACAGGTTGACAATGCAGCCGTCAATGGGATCATACATTTTAAAAATAACTGTTTAAAAAAAAAAAGACAAGTGAATATTTGTGAATACTGCAAATACTTTAAAATGCCCAGAGAATTATGCATTAAGGAGGATTATAGATATTTTGTAATGCATAAATCTAAAATCCTTAAACCATAACAAAAAAAAAAAAAAAAACACAAAACAAATTAAAAATAAAGTAATTACAACTTACATTGTCGTTCACGGTGCCAGATGCAAAAATACATCTCAAGTAAATTTCAGTATCAGTTCTGTTTTAATGGGGATTTTTAACATATTGATTCAAGCTTATTGACATCAATACTATATCATGTTCATCTATCTGTGATGGACAGGGTCACATTAACCCTCGTCTTTAGTTTTGCAGGCATCAGAATCTCACCTGTTTGTATTTTTTTTTTTTTTTTTGCAAACCCCTAAAAAGTGAAATCACATCCTGTGACATGATCTGCAGCTGACTGGTTCACCATCATTACAAGCACATGAGTACAACAAAAGCATTCCCACATACACCAATCTCATCCCTGTTGTTTTGTCTTCAACAAACTTCTTGCTCATAAGTATGCACAGGAGTGAACTGGACAATAGCAGAACATCACATCATCAATCACTTGTGCTTTAAGTATATTCTCGTCACTGGAAATTTCTGTCCGAGGCAGACTAAAAAATATCCCTTGGAAATGCACCCACCGACCACAGAACACAACGATCACTTCTGCAGTCTCGAGAGCAGCGTCTGCTATTCATCTCTGGTCAAACCAGGTTAAAAGCACACATTCATAACACCTGAAAAAAAAGCTTCATAGCAGCTACACGGAACATTCATTCAAGTCGACTTTACCGTCCGGACGTTCATGAAGTATTTTAGCTTGTGTCATCTGTTACTTGGATGCGGATAAGTGCTGTTTAGGTGTCAAATACATCCTCTGTCTTCCTCAGGTGTATTCAGATTGAAGGAGTTTTAAATCAAGGACACGTATCCAGCTTCCCACCACTTAACATTAAAACATATTGGCGATAAATTGATAAAACACCTATTTTCTGACTGACTAGCAGAGCATGTTTGAGTATAAACCTTGATCATGAAGTTCATTTATATATAGAATATGTGAAAGAAGCTCATTAAAGGAACGTACCATGGTTTGTATTCATCTTAATCAATTCTATATTAAAATCAGTGAAGTGCATACTTTTGATTTGCATTGCCATGCTTTGATAACTAACAGCAATGAAAGAATATGTGGTGTTTACTGTAATGAATAAAAGATAATCCATGTTGACTTTTAATATCATACAGATCTGAATGAAAAACAAACACTGCCTGGAAAGTTTATGCTTTTAGTAAAAAAGATAAAACCTGCAGAAACACTGACATGGTCCCTTAAGTAGCTCTATCTTTTCTCACTTCTCCCTCGGTGACTGCATGCATTTTCAGTGATCTTTTATATTTTAAGAGATATTTCAAAGAGGATTACCATTTATTATTAAGTTCCAGAGCATCTATTTTCCAATCAAAGATCAATAGAGGAACAAACAAACATGCTATTTGTAATAAGCTGCAACCTGTTTGGCTCTGTTAATCCAAATAAAAGCCAGAGCTGTATAAAAGTCTACTGGTCAACCAAGGAGGGAAATTGAGGAGGAAACTCAGAGGCAAACTGTGAAATAAATAAATAAATCACACAAGTTGCAGCATTAAAACAAGAGCCAGAAATATCATCAGGAGCTTTTTAGAAAAGTGTGTGTTGCAAATTAAAATTAGTTTCCCCCAATTAACAGCAGCAGTGAGAAGTCAGTTCAGTGCCATGTTGCTAATTAGACCACCCACTAACCTCACGCTTTAATAATGCCATCAGTACTTCCTGTACGGTACCGTTAAATAAGTTTAACTCTGAACATTTAATTCATTTTTTCCCTGTAAAGAGCAAAGCTGCGACGATCTCGTTTCAGACATTCAGCACTCAGTATGAATATGCCGTAAAGCTGCTATGACACTGTTATTAGGTGTTTCAAAAAAAAAAAAAAAAGCCATTTGATAAATGTATGCATTTTGAAAAACAGTGCAGGAATTCTCTGTACACATTTGTACATTTTCTACACACACTACGATGGAAATAAAAAGTTGGATGCACTATGCTGTAGGACTTTGCCTGAGAAATCATGGTGTACTATTTATTGTTCTGAACTGTTTATCATGAAGGAATCGGTTTCTCTGTTTTGCATACAACTGTAAAAATACAGTAAAATTCAACAATCACATTGTATTTTTTTTCCTTTTTTGTCCTTTACTTAAAAAAGCTTAATGGTATCATACAGATATTGAACAGGACGTGACACAATAATAATAATCTGAATGTACACTTCAATATTAGGCAATAAACAGTCAACTATCAACAGTTACATGTATATATTTTTTTTTCCCTTTTCACATACAAAAATGTTGGGGAGACACAAACTCAGTAGCTGTACCATCATCAAATTAGTGCACGATTCAAATTTTTCCCTTCCTTGGATTGACGCCTCTCACTCTTGGCGAACCAACAGAGAACAGACTCTGATGCAAAGCCAGAAAGAAACAGAAAGAAAACTAAAGGTGGACCACTGGCGCTCTTGGGTTTCCATTCTTCTTATAGGACTAATAGTCTGTTCTTGCCGTTGCTGAGAGAAGCTTGAAGGTTGTCACATTTCACATCAGAATTTCAGCAGGTAGAGCAAGGTTACAGTCACCAGGAGGCATATGGAGCAACGTGGCAACACGGCGGCCCCATTCACATCGTGCATCGCGCCAGGACCTGCAGTGATACACAAAACAACACAGAAGTTACTCCACCATTGGGGTCAACGTGTCTCTCAGCTCGAATCAGTGTTTTCAATTTGTGAACTGTGATTAACTGGAATTCAAATGTTCATGTGGTGCATTTCCTCGGCTAAACAGAAGCTTTATATCGGTGCTGCAATTGCCATGGAAACTAGTAAATGGTAGAAATGAAAAAGTAAACCAGTGAATAACAGAGTGGGAGGCCTATATGTCTGGACTGATTTTATTTATGTGCACAGCTGCTAGCATGAAAAGAAGAAACCATTAACAGTGACTAATAGTCAAGTTGAAAAATTTTTGAATAATCTGAACGTGATTAACGCTTTCATTCACATCAATATGCTTTAGTCATCACACAGCATGTATATTCTTACCATAAAGGATTATGCTGGCATTGGTGATCCCCATGGTGTTCATGGCAACGCAGGTGTAGTTGCCATAGTCTTCTTCTGAGACATTGAAGAAGACCAGCATTGATTGTTTACCTTGATTCTCTATCTTAACCCCATTTAGTCCATTGAAGAGCCTGAAAGACAAAGAGGCGCTGTGATTAACAGTCTGCTGATGAGCAGTAAAGAAGAGAAACCAACTGTGCTTTTCTTGAATCCTTTGAGAAGCCCTATTTGTGTTTGCTCACGCCTGTTGTCAGATCTCTAGCATAAGAACTTAAAATGTATCTCTGCATGAAATTACTAGAGCCGATATTCACTCACACAGTGTGGCTCGGCGCCTTATTGAAGCAACTGTACACGTTCGTGTGCGCTCACCCTTCGGTGCAAGACAACCTTCCTCGCGTTTCACTCATTGCATCTCGTATTCCTCTGCTACTGTTTCCTTCCCTTATTACACGTCCGCGGATGCCAGTCGTTTATTTCATCAATGTCCTCCATCTTGTTCTTGAGGACTGATTTTGTCTTTTGGGGACTGACGAGCAATGCCGCTGTAACCGTCAGGGACCATTTAACAGTGTAACATAGCCTGTGTTTACATCAGCTCTACCAGCTCTCAGGCTGCTCATAAACAACTTTTCAGTCTCGAGCCTTCGGTTGGAAAATACTGCATTATATTATAATAACCTCAGAGCCCCACACCCCACTGACATAAACCAATTACAGGGTAAAAATAATAATAGTTGCCTTTGGTGTCCATGCCTGTTTTGCAAAAGACTTGACTGAAGATTTTTTTTTTTAAATGAAAATTATGAATTTTCATAATATGATTAAAACGCCGTGTTTTGCAGGGGGGCATGAAGGATTATCTCATTACATCAAAAGCAGAATTTTATTTAAAGCCGGCATTTATCAACAAAGACAACGCAGTTGGCTTATTTCAAATGAAGTAAGTCCACACCCTCCAGCAGAATAGGTGTCGTTATGGGTCTGTAATACTGACTTCAAACAATTCTTAGCCTGTGGAAATCACAGAGCTCAGACAAGGAACTTGCCTGCGGTCTTCTTTGTACCACTCAAAATCTGCCCTCGGGACAGCAGACGCTTCACACTGCAGGACTCCTTTTTGTCCAACTGGAGTACCTGTACTTCTCGCTTTAGAAATGAAGGGAGGATCTATAAAACAAAAAAAGTGAAATTGATTTATTTAAACGTGAACTGACACAAAGATAAAGAATCAGCACATTGCATGTGTTCTTACTCCATACTGTGAACTTTGCACAATACAGTATATCACTGCTAATTTTATGTTTTGCTCCATGACTTGCGTTCATTTTTATATGTGTTTTACTCGTACAAGAAGACCTACGTTGTAATAAACCTTAAGTTAAAAGACAGATAGCTTTGGCCCTTACAGTTGACGGTGACTTGCACTGTCCTGACATCGGGGTTCGAGATGTCATTAGAAGCGATGCATTCATATGATCCCGATTGCTCTTTGGTGACGGCGTTCAGCTCCACGTGTTCTCCCACTGTCACAAATTTATGAATTCCTGAGGAGAAGGAAAGGCACAGAGGAAGAAATGCATTATGAAAAGTTGGGAAAAACTGAGTTGTAGGAGACGTTATACGACGTCTGTTTTAAAAAAAAAAGCAGCAAGTAGTAATTCACATGACAGGTAAATTGACGTTGGGTTGGCAGTGGGTTGCTCCTTTATGCAGTGCATATACATTAACAATTCTAGAAATCACTGAGAAACCTCAACTACAGTTGATTACTCACATTAAGACACTTATTCTTTTTTCAAATACAACTTTTCTGAAATGTTATGTTTAAATATGCAAATGAGGCACTGGCTAATGCTAACGTTTCATGAAATACAAATTCAAACACAGTGTAGTCGAATAAACACATTAATGGGCTCCAGCCCTGAATCTTTTCTCAAGTCTTTTAAAACTTTGTGCCATTTCCCCCCCCCCCTCAGCCTCTCTGACTGGAGTGGAATCAATTGAGCAAAATTTCTATTACTGGGTGAAAGTGAGGAAAAGAATGAAAGAGAGAATCGCAGATGAAATGTGAAAACTTGTGAAGAAAGCAGGTTAAGAGGAAGAGGGACAGGAGATGAAGATGTGTGAAGAAGAAAGAAGTGAGGAACAGAGGAGTAAAGGAGAGCAGAGGTGCCAGGAGTAGATGTAAGAGAATAAGATATAAGCATTTAATCTTTTGCATCTTAAGTTTATAATCGGAAAGCTTCTTTCTTCCTTCCTTCGGTGGAAGAAATTTCCAGGTATAAATAAACGGAGCTGAGACATGCCAGTTTTATTATTCATCTATGTTATTCCCAAAATAAATTTAATGCTGATTTTTATGGAATGAATTCAAATGCAGCAGATTTGTCAGCTAAACATTAATTCTTTTTTTTATTATATAATACCCTGTTATGTAACTTAAAACGAGTAACATCAGACAATTGCCTCTTTTTAGATGGCAGGAATGAGAATTAGTCATCCTCAGCATTTGTCGTGTTATGGTTTCTGAATGATAAAGGCAGTTGGAGAGCAATTAGACACAAAATAGACTGTAGGCTCCACAGTAAGTTTCTTTTTCTCCAACTATCATGTTTTTCCCCAAATGGCTTGACGAATAGTGCATATAGCTGCCATAAATGGAAAAAAAATCTCCCGAGGGGAAGATGCCCCCAGACCCCCACAGGTTTGGGTTAAACTCTTGCTTGTAGTGTCTTGCCATGTACAGGAAAAGACTGTCCTTTTATCCTGTGCAGAGGCACATTTGTGCTGGTGGGATTTACCCTCTGTTTAGTCACCTTTTAAATAGAGGACTACGAGTCTAATCCAAAGTAGTTGAGTAGAAACTGGTTCATAGACAAGAAGACATTATGAATGCTCTATCCGTAACACGCCAATTGTAGACTAGATACCTGTTCTTTTATACAATAATGTATAAACTTAACAAATAAGGACAATTATGGGATTATCTGTCAAATAGAGGAAAAATTCAAATCAACACATCACAGCAGCAGTCTGCCCCTGAATTTGGGATTTGCTGTGTTTCCAGATGTCTCCATAGGGCAGTGACAGCTCAGGGCATGCACTCATTACACAAAGAAAATAAACTAATTGCACCGAAACAAGCCCACTTGAGTAACACCACAAATTACCCCTGACACCAGCAATGTTAAAAGCATGTTCTGGTGACAGAGAGACCTTAAGCTATTGCTGCGTGGGTGTGAAAATGGATAGGAGCACTAATCCCAATCAGTAGAAATGTCAATCCAGCAGTATCTGCACATTAGCATAATATCATTATATTTTCCAAATCCTCAGCTGCAGACACTGTTGCAGCTGGCTGGGGATTCACTGAAGACGTTGTGGGGTAAGGATAATCAGCTTGTTGCACATAACCAGGGAACTGCTAGCACAGGTAATTGAACATTTTCATCATGGATAACTATATTAGGCAAACTGTGGGTGATAAAATGCTGTTGAGTTACTAGCTGGTAATGTGAGACTGCTTTAATGATGGCCAAGGGTAAAAGTAGGTTTACTGTCAAATTATGATCCAATTACCTCATTTGCGTTGTAGGATTTTCTTGATTGTACATACATTGCATAATTGTTTCTTGCCGTCTTAAAGTCAGACACCAAAGTATTTCTGGGTATATAATATGTATATAATATGTATTTTTGATGCTGCATTGATGAAGACAGACATGTTACGTATTTAGAAATCTGTTCTCAGCCAAGAAACCTTGAAAAGCAAGTGAGAAAAATAATAGAAATAAAAGAATTCAGAATTCAAAACACTTGTTGTTTTGTTTTTATCAACTTCCTGCTGATTCCCACTCAGCACACCGATGTGTGTGTGTGTGTGTGTGTACTGCATGTGCCTGTTAACAGAACATGTCCGCATTCAAACAACAACTTGAGAACAGAGTACAATCAGCACACTATTGATTTAAAGATCATTAAACAGCCTGTACAGAATCCACAGCAGAGTTGACAACATGTAAAAGTTAACAAAAAGTATACATTAATGACCAGATGTGGGCGTATTATAATACAAATATCAATCTAAATTACCCAGATGAATGAATATAAAGAAGTCATAATCATCACACATTACTCTGGATGAATGGATATAAAAACAATCACCATCATCGTCAACACCCACATCAGTGGTCTGCAGTGATGGTCATAATTTCAGCACAACATCAGTGTCAGTATAGCATGACTGGATGACTAATAAGAGAGTCATTAAAGTACCGGGTGGCAGCCGGCACAAATGAGCGTCTAAAAGCACTCGGCGGAGCACCTCAGCAATATTAGCCATTAACTTAAGGAGCTCTGCTGCCTCGACGCCACTGTGCAGCTTTTGTACAGAGATTACTGCAGTCCAATTACAAGCATTACAGTAGAAAAGACCAAAGAATCCAGGAAACGAGTTGGTACCATGACAAAGAGCAAGCCACAGGTCCTCTAGAACAGACTGTAAAAGGGCAATTTGTTAGAAAAAATATATAAGGTAACCTCAAAGTGACAGAGGCTGACAGGCATCAATTTTAATTTCACAACAATGGAATGAATGGCTTTTAATCATAGATATTGATAGGCTTTACTAATGTAAGCATGTGGTAAATGGACCTAAAGCTCTTAAAGTGGTCGGTAACCAGGAGATGAACCTGCAACCATCCGATTACTAGATGATCCGCTCTACTACTTGAGGACATATGATCTAAGCTAGTACAGTAGCCTACAAGGTGACTACCTGAGCTGTACCTCAGCGACAGGGGCCTGTTTCACCAGAGTTGCAACATGCAAGGTGTAATTTGCAAGGTGATTTGCAAGCTGCAATCATTTGTGCAATTTGATGCTGCAACCATTTGTGTGTTCACATAACATTTTGATAAAATGGGCCCCAGGACTGCGCACATATGTTCTAACAAAGCGTCACACTGCCAAATGGTTACCAGTGCGTTGCAAAGCCTTGATTGTTATTCACTAAATTGACCTGTCTGTGTAGAGTTTCTGTGTTCTATGTTTCTCAATAGGAAATGGACAGATGGATAAAAGTCTGACAGAACTGTGGGCCAGATTTACAAAGAAAATGGTGCAAACAGGGTTGTTTGAGGTCACCGAGCTCAGAAAATGAGTAATGACATGGTGATCATCCACACATTTACGTTGACTACACTTCATCTAATATAAACTGAGAAAAACTACCCATGAAATGAAACAAAGCTTTAGTTCTAATTGCATTATTAGTGCAATAAGGGAAAAAACTTTTATTGGAAATGACACGTTACATAATAATCTGATATTATGTTCATTTACCACGAGTGCTCTGTTTCATGTCATAAGAAAAGGTTTCCAGTTGTATCAAGGTATACGTTTTTAGCCACACATGGATGCTGGTCTGTTTTAGTCGTCCAGTCGTCAGTCCACTCTTATATTCAGGCTGAAAAGTCTTGGGTGTGTTGCCATGACACTTGGACAATTCACTCAAAGCACTGCCCGCATATATAATATAGTATAGTATTACAGAGCCACTGTGGCTGTAGATAGCGAGAAACCGTGCAGCTCTTTGGATATACCTCAATTTCCCTCCTGGCTCATGTAAATCCCCAATTTTTGCTGTGTCTATGCTTTTAAGACTTACAGAAATTTCCATAGGAATCTGACTAAAATTGTGAATTATAATGGTCAGTACATATTCTGAATTGGCTGTTACATTACATAATAAATCTCTGTTAATGTGTCTCCACCTACTATTTGTCAGTCCTCCTGGAAATGAGTGTGAGAAGAAGGATGCACCTTTCTCTCACATTTTCTAAAACGAAACAAACTGTGACTGAAACCTGCTGTTTGATAAATATGCCGCACATGTTTGTGTCGAATCTGAGAAACGGGTGCAAAAGTCTTCATTAATGTGGCTCTTCAGGGACAAGCAGGAAAAGCAAAACCAGACCACAACAGACTCTGGGGCAGATATACTGTCTTTAAACTGGCATTATATATCATTTATCTGTCTAAATGCTAACAGATCAAACACTGTATTAGCACATTTATATGTGGAGGCCTATCCATTAGGAGATGACGGGCAAAGAAAAAAAAAAGAATAACCTGTAATTACCGTTAACTGTATAAAATTGCACTGGCCTCTATTTCATGCTTCTTTGAGGCTGTTGGATGCACACCAAGGCATGACTGCAATTGCCAATTGCCATTCAAAGAGTTGGGATAATTATACGACCTAAAAAACAAACAAAGAAACAAACATGGACTCTCATTTCAGCAAACGAGCAAAGCCCTTGATCAGAAAAGTAACAGAATAATTACTTTGAACGACCTCATCAAAATAAAGTAAAAGTGTTCAGTCAATTCGATTCAGCTACAGACACAGTATAGAGCTGTGGCTGGTAAGGAAAACTACCCCTTCCTGTAGTCCATTAATCACACCGTGTAATTGTCAGCATCAATATGGAGCAGCAGCATCCTCCAACGCTGCAACAGGCAGATAAATCTAAGCTGTCATTTACGCATATCTAACTTTCCTCCTATTTCAAGAACAAGAAACAGCTGAATACAGAATGCACATGTTTATGTGAGTGTGTCGGGTGGTCCTTTTCCGAGACCAGGGATGTGAGACAGGAAGTCACTTGCCCGAAAAAGACACTTGAGGACACTTGATGTGAAGCAGTGTGTCTCCGCTGACAGCAGCCAGCAGGTAATTCTAGAGTTTCATGGTTTCTAACCATTTCAGAGCCCTGTGGTCATTCTCTAAGCTGAATTCTGTATCCGGCAGACGGTACTTGAAACGGTCTATGGTCCATTTGATGGCTAGACACTCCAGCTGCCCCGTCGAGGACAGTGTCTCCCTCAGGACTGGTTTCCTGCTGACACTGGCTACTGGCCTTTTCTCTTCTCCCTCACCTTGCCGTCACGTTCCACCAATACCACCGCCTGAGGCGTTAGTCTGGGGTGTTGAAGGGCGCACTAAAGTTTAGTTGGATCTGCCACCGCCTTTATCTTTTTTTGATGACCTTCTTGGACCACCTTCACTCTCCTTTTACTGCTTCCCCTGAGAGTAAAAACACTGCTACAATATGGAGGCCAGTGTAACCGTATCCGCTGGCACTGTTTGGTCTCAAAGGAGGAAGCTGGGTACAGCCAATCCTCTTACAAGCACTTCCTCCTGCACCTGCGCTGCAAGCACTTTCCAGAGATTACCCACTAGTTACATTCTTTCTTTCTTTCTTTCTTTCTTTCTTAGAATGACAGTGTTTGGTGAAACATTAAAATAGCACAAGAAAGCTTAAGAATAGTAGTCACAGTCGTAACAGTGTCACGAAAAAAATAGTTCCATTGCACCTATAAATAAGTTTCAGGCGCTGAAGACCTTCGGTCAGCAACAAAAACTGTTCAAAAATAGTCCTTAAAAACACAAAAATAAGTTAAATGAAATTCTTTATCTCTGAGCAGATAAAGTCCACTGACAGAGTCAAGTAATTGGCAGCATTGAACAGCAGCTTGTGCATAATCAGTTCAGGACGTGACGCCTTGTTTAAAAGACAAGATTGCTTAAACTGTACGGATGCTTTACAATGCCTCTACATTAGCTGGAAGCCATGTTTGTTCTTGTTTCTGGGTAGTCTCTCCTCTCCCTTATCCCCTCTCCTCTGCAACATGACTAATATAGAGCATGGACGATAGGACTGGGCACAAAATCCCTGCCCATGTCCCATGAGGCTCTAACAATTACCACTCTGCTGCAGAGCTGCTGTGATAGCACAAGTCTCATGGGGTTGAGCGCATTACTGCTGTAGCCGGTTTTCCGCTGTTTAATTGTTTGATGCAGTTGTCGCAGGTGAATATTTCTGCAAGCCTGCATTCTTGTGTAAATCAAACTCTAAATCAAACTCACAAAAGTAACAGGACTTTTTTTTGCATTTGTTTACTGGCGGCATAAACATCTACCCACTTTAAAATTAAAGCCTGCTTTGGGGAATTTCTGTAAAAACCTTGAATTTGTTGACCTTCAGTGGTTTAACTTCTCACCTTGCTATAATGACATACTGGTGGAATCTGAGACATCACTGCAGTGAACACTGCAGCAGGGATTCTATGCCTGGTCAGAGGTTTGAAACTATCAACCAGAGGGGCAGCAAAATACTGCTTTTCAACCTGGTTGAAAAAACATCATCTTCCCAGTGTTCCAAAACACCTGCCGTACAAACATCAACCCTCCCGCAGTGCTCTGAGCTCACAGTCCGGGCAGCTAACAAACTGAGCTAACATTAGCTAACAGCAGCTACAATTTACATGAGTTTATACGCAGCAGCCGGAGCACATTAGAGTAAAAAACATAAATTCCATAAATTATGATCCAGTTTGACCAAAATCTATGAAATATATGGTGGTTAGCGCCGTAATGCGTTACATACTTGTCACAGGTGATCGTACCTGGAGCACAAAGCTACACAGTCCAAAAACAGACACATGGAGAGTGGAAACTACAGAGACAGCATTCATCTCATCACAAGTCATCGAAATGATTTCAGTGGCTTCACGTTATTCAGTAACAAGTGTAAAACAGTTTCAACAACAATTTTTTAACACATCCATGATATCAAACAATAACACCTGCTGCATGTTGTGTAGTGCATGATAATTATTACGACAGTGTTGATATGTTACTAATTAATTTCTTTCCTTGTTTTTAGGCATTTATATCAATATGAACTGACTACAAATTAATTATGTTCCAACGGATGTTAATTTACACTTCATTCATTCATTCTCACTTTCATCTATCTCATATATTGATATTTGGTAAACTAGTAATATTCTTTTTCTGTGAATCTATTTTAAGAATTAACATTGCAAATCCTCCTAATTATGCATAACACATAACAGTGTTAAAATATGAACAATGCTGTTGTGAGCACTGTGAAACATATATTTTCATGAAATATGTGCTGTCAGAGAGAGGTTTTTTTCTCGGTGCTCTGCGCCAATCTGTTCTTATTGCACCCAAGAGCCTACCATTTGGAAACAAAAGCACCAATATTTTTGCAGTAAAATGTCTCAACAGGAAGTGTCATTTAAATAAATCATGGTTACAAAAGCTCTCCAGTTGTCTTAGAAACCAGTGGCAACCAACACTTACATCTTAGGGACAGGAGGAATGCAATATAATAACAGCTGTTAAACCATCAGTACTAAAGATTCTGTTGCATCACATCTGGACAATAAACGGCAGGTGGGAGTGTTGTTCAAATGGAAGGAAATGGTGTCTATATTAAGAGAAACTATGATTGTCTCTGATGTGGGATCTATGCCTCAAACACAGTTATCAGTTATGTGATAGTAAATATTTGACATTATGCTGCTTGTGAACAAACTATTTTTAATGAATAAGTGTATTTCATCTGGTAACAAAAGTGACTTTCAGGTGCAGATATACATAGATTCAGAATGCTCATTTGCATAAGCTATTAAAAGGACCATTGACCACTGAAGAAAGAAACTGACCTGCCGCTATCAGGAAATCAATTTTCCCATGGACCTGTATCAGTGCTGCTTCCATGTTTACTGTAAGGCCTGCACGTTACTGTCACGACTTGTTTGTTTTGAGTTGGGGTCGACAAAGGAATGCATTTTATGTTGTGTCCTATGACAAAATAGAACAATAATTCGGTCCTGTCTTTGCTGCTCAACAGATATTTGCAATCATAAAATGTCCTTGATTGAGAAGCAAGAAATCATCTGATGCATGCAAAATGATGCACGGTGCTTCTTAATCCACAAATCAAGTCAAGACAAATAATAAAAAAATAGAGATTTATATATGTATTACACAGTGTTATAAACACAGGCAATGCGTTTCATACCTTGACAGAATCTCTTGCAGTATGAGCAAGGGTGCACACAAGGTAAATTCTAACTTTGTCATTTGACTTTAAAAGAGAGTCATGCAGTACACACGTCGTACACAGCAGCTGTAGTGTAAGTGCAACTAAAGTAGGGCATGACATAAAGTGGAGCAGTATTTAGGTTTTCTCTTATGTCTGTGATACCAACCGAGCGCTGAAATGATTTGATCTGAATCATATTCGCTGGCACAATCTTCAGAAGGGTTTTTGATGTTAAGGTCATTATATTCTACTTGACCAAATTCTGCTCCACGGTGCTTACTGATGCATTGAAATGTGTCCTATGTTGGTCTGGAATGTAGGATAAAGCTAGATACAGAGCACATAACTTGAAAGCACAAGAGGAGTCCTCACTTAAACTGGATTCACCTTTTGTGCAGCCCTCTCAGGTTTCACAATTACTGTTATTTCACAACTTTACAGTCATATATATATATATATTAGTGTTGAAATGAATAGTATAAATTCACATTTGAAAGCTCCAATAAAGAATGGGAGAGAATTTATGTTTGTTTGGTTTGAAGGTGGAAGCAATAGAATGTGAACGCCGCCGTTAGATGTGAACGATTATGTACAGTATATTTTCTGTATGACAATTTCATATGTGTATGTTTCATGTAAATGAATGTAATCCTTTTTTTCTACATTCATAAAACTATGGCCTCGACAAATCATTGAATTCTATTTATTTGAAACCGAGCACACAGACAAATCAAATGGAAAAGACAAAAACAATGGAGGCAGAATGCAGGGAGAGGACCTTCCCAAAAGACTCCCTGCAACTGAGAAGGATGATTTTCGCTGCAAAGAGTGGGACTTGATGGAGACAGACTAAAACTATCCTATCCATAGATGTAATTCCTTTGACATTGCCATGCTAAAGACTGTGCTTCATTTCCCAAGGACGTAGGTTTGAATTTGACATTCGTGGGGACATGAAAGCAGCCTACAGGAGCCCCCCCCCGGAAGCTGAGGCTTAGGATTAGCATTTATGAAAGGCTTCTGACTGCAGTTTTATGTCATCTAAAACCATTATTTATTCTCATGAAGGCAGATTTTTTTTTGTCTCATGTTCCTACACGGAAATTACACCGTTTTATTTATGTAAACCGAACAGCTTTCTGGACTTCATGACAGAACATATAAACAAATGTTCATAACTGAAAAAAACAACAGCATTCAGGGATTTACATAAAGGAAGCTTAATAGACACTTCATAACTTTTGGACTTGGTGCAACCATCAGCATCTCTCAAAATACTCAAAAGACGGGGCATACTAATACAAAATATAAAGTGACTTTGACTTGTAAAACAGTTCCTAATGTCGGCATTTCTTTTGTTGGCTGCAACCTCTAAGAAGAAATGACAAAGTGAAAGTCCAATATGTGTAGCTACCCAGGCATAACGAATGCCAAATCTGTGACAACTTGTACAATGCCCTTGTACCTTCCAAAAATCTACTGAGTAAAACGACTGAGGCCTGGGACTGAGAGTAACAACCGCCCAATATTTTGTTGGCCTCTGATGAAATAAAATCATGGTTTATATAAAACAATGGAACAGTATGAACCAATAATTGTTTGGTATTACACGCTTCTCTGCGCTTCCATTAGAGCAGGTACCCACCCAAAACTCCACAGAGACTGCGTCTGTCCCCCGACCACCTAAATTATTTAAAGAAAAAGTAAACAGAAGAGAAGTTAAACATAAAAAAAAAACGAATAAAAATTTAATTAACCTCTGCAATAGTACAAAATAAGAATATTGAACATCAGACATATGATAAACAAAGGAGGTTAGAACCTCGGTATAACCCCGAAACCCCCACATTAAAGAAGGAGGTGCGTACATTTGACAAAGCAAATGGCATTCCACCATACTGCAAGAATCTTGTTTAGTCCTGTAAATATAGTCTTAAAATGTAGAGGAGGGCCAGCCTGTTACTCATCATTAAAAGAGGAAAATAAGAACAACACCAGGTTTCTTTCCAGCACTACAGCCAGGCTGACAGACAGCCACAGCTCCATTGAGCCATGTATTCCTATAGGCCTCGGTAGAAACGACTTCATGAGCTTCTTTAATGATAAAATTCTAACTATTAGAGACAAAATTCACCACCTCTTGCCCTCAACAGGCACCAATTTATCTCCAGACAGGAGAACCTTAGAAACAGCTGTAAAACTGGTATATATTTAGACGGCCTTTCTCCCATCAACCTTCACCAACTAACTTCAACGATTTCTTTGTGTAAACCATTCAACCTGTCAAGACACCATCCCAACGAGACTGCTTAACAGTGTTTTACCTTCAGTTAGCACGTCTTTACTGAATATGATTAATCTGTCTTTATGTCATTATGAGTGCTTGGATGCAACTGTAGTTAAACCTCTTCTTTAAAGAGCCGACCGATATCAAACCTTCCTTTTGTCTCTAAGTTATTTGAGAAAACTGTTGCCAACCACTTATGTGACTTTCTCCATAACAACAGTTTATTTTAGGATTTCCAGCCAGGATTTATCATTGTAGCACAGCGACAGCACTAGTGAAAGTTACAAATGACCTCCTAATTGCATCAGACAAAGGACTCATCTCTGTACTTGTGTTGTTAGATCATAATGCTACATTCGACACTTCTGATCATCACATCCTATTACAGAGACTTGAGCATCTAATTGGCATTAAAATAACCACTCTAAGCTAATTTAAATCATATTTATCACATTGTACATGTTAATGATGAAGCACACCAAAGTTAGTCGCAGACTTCCACCAGATTCTGTGCTCAGACCAGTTCCATTCACCTTATATCTGTTTACTTCAGGCATGAAAATGAGGAATCGCTCCATTAACGTTCCTTGTTATGCTGATGATACCCAATTATATTTATTGTTCAAACCAAAAGAAACCAATCAATTACACTGCTTGAAAAAGAAAAAACAGTATGGAAAATAGCTGTAAAATTATTATTATCTAAAACAACCTCACTGTTTTACAGAAAGAAAAAAATATATACTTTTCTTAAAAATACTTTTCTTAAATCACAAATTTATGTAAAATTACATAATGACCTCTAATTAAATATGCAGTTTATAATATAATTTATAATCCATCGGGTCATGATGGCAACATTTTGTAGCTTATTATAAAAATCCTTAGGTCCATAGTAACAACCATTTCATTTGTGCTTGTATATTAAGGTAAATCATATAAGTTTTACATTACATTTTACTTTTTTTTTTCTTGCTCTCTTGAGGTTGAAACTTTCTGGCATGGTGTGCTCGTGGGTAAAAGCATGCCAATTAATCAGACAGATGAAAAATGAGTAACAGCAAAGTGAGGAAAACAATCTGTGGCTCAGGTGGGAGAGTGGCTTGTCAAAGTGTCCTTGAGAAAGATATTGAAACCCGATGGCTGTGACGTCGATGCGTATGTGTGATTGCCCGCTGATGTCTCTATAACAGTGTTCCTCTTCTATTTATATGAGGTGTTTTAGTTTACAGAATTTTCCTGAATTATTTGAATCAAAGAAACTTTGATTCTTTCTTTCTTTCTCTGCAAAACTGTCTGAAAAATAGAATTCTCCTTTAATTAGCCTTCATAAACATGGTCACCAAAGTTAATATCGCTCCTCAAAGACATCAGCCTGTTTGTTTTCTCAATCCGATCCCGCTATCTGAGCCCCAGATTGAATTTTGCTCTCTAATCTTTTGCCCTGTCATATCCTGAACCCTATATAATATCGCATTACAGACTTATTTTTCTTCACTCTGAGAACCAGCTGGCATCAGAATATTTATATCAGGGTGCATATGTCGCATTTAGCATGCACCAGCATAATGTGTGCAGACCTTATACATAAGCAATACATGAGCATGTCATTTTAAAACAAAGTAATCCCCTTTGACATGCCTCATAATAATGAATAGATTGAAATGTGTAACTGGAGGCATTAACTACACTCTGTACCAGCTTGAGAAGCTCCCAGTGGGCAAACTAATAGTCAGCAAAGTTGTCACCTTTCCACCAGAACAAAGTGCGATATATTATGCAAAGGCTGTTTTGTCAGCTAAAAGGTGAAGAAGATATCGGCCTTCTGTTCCCGCTAGCCATTTAATTCCTGTATGACTTGTGCCATATGCCCTTTAAAGCTCGAGTGGTCGTTTAGCATGCACCCTAAATATTAACCACCATGGCTTCACTCAATTACCATCTGTCTGTGAAGAAAAGGACTGGCTCAGTTTCACCTGACTTTGGAAACAAAAAAGTTATGTGATGGATAGTTGAGGCTGTGATTCAAACACTTTTCAATGTGGGGGTGGTTTCACTCCACTGGAGTGAAACCAAGTTGAATGAATATGATTTATGTAGGGAAAATAAACAAGAGCTTGCTGATGCTATCGTGCTGACCATTCTTTCACGAAAATTCTACCTGGATCCATTTTTACGAGTTGCTTCCCCTGAATTAATGATTGTTGGAAATTATGAGGTTGAGGGTGTGAACCTCTGAAAAAAGGGGGCATGCCAGAAAAAGTTTGAGAAACCACTTTGTTCAGCTAATGATTTTTACATGGAAAAATAAATACATCCAGCGAAACCCTAACGAACAGTTAATTGTAATATTGAATTCAATCTGTGAATCAAATTGAAAAGCAATAATAATGAATCACTAGAAGTGTTGTTTTTTTAATTGCAATTTTAAGCCATTTAATTCACCCAACTAATTTGGGGTAAAAGTCATCAACCATGTTCTGTTTTTAAAGTTTAAGAGTGACGGGCACAGATCCAATGGTTATATACAGTAGGCAAAAGAAATTCTAATATTAGAAATATAATTACTGGTTGGATTACTCAGGAAAATTAAAAGGCATAAAAACAAATATTGTTTAAACCTATGCTACGTGGTGATTGATAATCAGAGCCAATGGACGTGTTGACTCTGCTGGTTTAAAATCACAAAGCGCAAACAGCAGAAAACAATTAAACCAAAAAACCTGTGGACGCGTGCAACATTGTTGCAACAACATCACAAGACACCTGGACTCTTGTTAGATGGCTTTCTAAAGTCCCCAGCTGGTCTTTTAGTCTCGGAGGGTGTCACTGTGGCCTCACCTGGCCCCGACTTCACTCACTGAGTCAACTGGTGGCGAATGCGTCAACAAATCCTTGGTACTTGACCGCAGGATGCACTCTCACTCTCATCTCCTCAGTCAGTGTGTTTCAGTGTCTCTCCTCCCTGTCTCCATCCACTCTGTCCTTTCATTGCAGTGGAAGCTATGCAAAGTAAACACACCACACTGTTCCGCACTGGAGGCTCTATTTTTTTTAGCTTTGTAGACATATTTCCTTGGCCTTCACACCTCTAACTCTAACACGCAAACACTCAGTAGTATTTACATTTCCCTGACTGTTCTGAAAAACTTTATATGGCTGATTTCTTTTTTTTTTTGTGTGAAACTTAGCAGCAAAAATATTATTCATTCGCTGCTAATCTCAGGAGTAAAGAAATGTTCTCAATAAATAATCAGACTGTTTAGTGTCCTCGGTGGATTGTCATTTCAGTTGCATTTAAACTGAATTCCTGCTTGTCATCTTCAGTTTGAAGTGAGGCGTCATGCTGGATTTGGGGGGTATATGTGAGTATACTATGGTTTTCAGGTGGGAAGCCAGTGAGGGATCATGTCCTTGTCATGGCACTAGTGACTCCTTCCAGTTGGTAAAAGTACCTGTATGGGCAGGTCAGTGTCTGTCCATTTTTACACACTGTCAGGGGAAAAGAAGTGCCACCATGGTGGCTATCTTCACCTTCACCTTCCTCCAACAAAGTGCGAAGTTAGCTGCGACAAGGACCAAGGGTCTTAAGTCTCCTGCTGAATCATGACATAAAATACAGTAAAATCTGAATTAATTAGCTTCAGCAGCAGAGATTGTTAGGCCTTACATATGACGCTTATTAATTATATTGGTTATTCATTCATATTTTATTAAGCGCTGATTCCTTCTTGATTATTTGCTTTGTTTGGTTATGTTTTCTTTTAATTGTTAGTCCATACAGTAGGTATGCAGCTGCCTGAGCTGAATGCAAATTGACTTTCCACATACAGTATGCAATATGGTACAAAGGCTGTACTATCCTCCCACTCTTCACTATAGACTGTAAAAATAATCACCTCAAGGTGAAGATAAAACTGGAATAATGAGGAAAATGTAGTACTTCCCGTGTGGATGGCATTAGTGTTACTCTTTACAGAACAGCTTTTCAGGGCTGTTCTGTGATCTGAGGTCACATCTCCACCTGAATGTGACGTCCGGCCTTCATCGGTGTCCTCTGCTTTTGTTCCACTCTTTGTTTTTTTATCCGTACCCTCTCCCACCTACAGCCTCACAGTTTATTGTTAATTAAGGCTGACATGCTACCGGGTAACATTGGAGCAATTACTACATTCCCCAGTGCAAATGATTTCATAATACCGACCATCATTGTTGGCAACACCTCTAATTGCGATATAAAATTATTCCTGATGAGATGCCCAGAATAGGCTAGAAAGACAATTGTGACTTCTTTGTAAGCAGACTAATTAAGAGACTGTTGACATTTGATAAGAAACTAGCTATAGTGAAAATAACGTGAGTGCATGAGGGACGAGCAGCAGAGGAAGTAAACATTCACATCACTGGAAAGAAGATAACATATATTCATTTCCCTAAATGTGCAATCCCTTTTCTTTATGTATTAAAATACAATTTGTTTGCATAAATAGTGTTAATTAATCAAACAATTAATCAAGTTCAACTATCTTTAATAGAAGCAGACACTTTCTTTTTGAATATTTTATTTCAGACAAACCAAATAAGGCGTTAGTTACTGCAACCGTTTACCTCAGAATCATTTTAATGCTGACAATGGCACCTCATTCTGCTCGCGCATAACGCTTTACATCTCCGAAAACTGTGTCTAAACATGCCAACACAGACATTGTTATATGAAAGCATTTGAGCATTAGCAGTAGCACCAGGAGCACCACACATCAAACAGAACATAAAAGAGCAGTTTTGCAATTGATTTTCTTAACAACCAGGGGCCAAGATTCATTACAAGTGCCATCAGTAACACCTCTAAAGAGAAGAGACTTCATCTGGCTTATTCAAGCCAACACGACAGCTCAATATGATTTAATCAGGGGATGTGTTCATATGCACATATAATCAGTGATGGGTTCATGTCACAGCTCTGTGACTCATCGTCAGCTGCCTAAAGAAAATTAAGCTACCATTGGCAAAAGCATGGCTTACAGCAAGTGGCTTGAATTCACTGATATACTGCTAACAGCGTTTGTTATACAGTGCCACAGTATGCCATTTTATTATGGTCTCAATCTCAGAAGCAGAAATACAAGACAGGACAGCAGAGCATTAGCACTACAGTCAGTACAACAAACCAAACGGCACACACTAATCCATCTACACATCTATCCATATTTACTTTGCGAACAGATGATATTTCCAGTATTTATCATACCGGGAAGGCCTTAGCATTCAGATTTCACAGTTTGCCAATAATTAACTCGATACCAAAGCCGTTTCTGTGTGGGATTTTGGAGTGACTGATGTGTGTTACTCTCAGATTAAGACTTTTCTGTCCCTTTCTGAAATACATTTAATGATTCCAGGTTAGATGACTCACCTTCTTTTATCAGCCCTTTCACTCGATTGTGATTGTACTTTCACTGGTTGAATTCCGAGTAAATATGCTACCATTTACAAGACCGCTATGATAACAAATCCTGTCACATACATTAAAAGCACTGGCAGATGTGGGTAACACAGGCAGAATATTAAAATACCATCTGCAATGCAAACAGTCACCCATTATTTACTCATTTTGAAAATTACGACAACATATGCACACCATTAATAAAAAATTAAAGAGACACAAAATTTTAATGCTTCTCTTTCAGGAAAGTGGCATTTCAGCCAGAAGAGATTCATATATTTGACAAAAACAGTGAGAGGACGACAGAAAGTGGCAAGTGTCCGCTGCAAATTAACTCTTGAATTGATTAGTTTATTTTTAGTTTCTAATTTAAATATTACAACTTGTTTTGCATCAGTGGTAACTCAACAGGTGTCCGTAGGTATAAGAATATGCATATTATATTCCATTTCTGCCATGCTCCATAAATCTGACACACTGGACCTTTGAAATTTAACAAAACCATACAAATCTCAATCAAACATAAATTTGGTTTCTCCTGTAGGTTCTTCAGATGCTCCTGTGCCCTTTTCTGACACAATGTAATTTGGGTTATGTCTGCCACAATCGATTAGAAATAATGGGTGTCAGAGCGCAGCGGTGCCATTGTCGCGTTGCATCTGAGCTTAAGAAGGGACATAAAATGAGTTCATGATCATTCTGGCATTAAGATTCTTTCGGTGAACAGAGCTGTAGCGAAAAAGAATCTGTGAAAATATTTATTTTATTTTTTTTTTTTGCCATTCAGAAATAAACTCCTTGAGTGTTGAAATCGCAACTAACAGCTCCCACAAATTCTTAAATTATCCCCTAGCTCACTGTTGATGTTCAGCAATTTAACACGGCTCAAAGAAAATTTGGGGAATTTTGTCAGTACTATGAGAATTAACTACGTTTTCTTTTTATATTTTTTGCTGAAAGGTCTAGTCTGAGATTTAAGAAGCCTTCTACAGAATATGGCAGGATATATTATGTATAGAATATGCATGTAGGATCACCTGAAAATAAGAATCGTAATGTTTTTGTCACCTTAGAATTAGCCTTTCATATCTACAGGTGCCTCCAGTCAGCCATGTTGGGCCGCCATGTTTCTACAAGAGCCCAGAACAGTCAAACTAAGCACTGGTTGAAGATAGATTGATCACTATAGTTTCTCCTTCACACAACGAATCTCCCCGAATTCCTACACATTGCTCCGTTTAATTGTTCTCATTGCTCAGGCTAGCTACAAAACAAGCTTTGACAAGACTTTCTTGCACTGCCGACCTGTTGACTAAATGAAAGGTCTCTCTCATTTTAGCTCTTCCAGCTCGTGATGCTATGGGACCTGCGCTGTAAAAAAACATGTGAAACAACTGTACACTGACAAATAACAACGTGCACAGGATGTGAATAAAAAAAGGGTCCCTGCCAAAGAGGCTTTGAGTGCAGAGACACTTTTGAGCTGACCTACTATATTTAAGGCGGTACGATTTTAGCTGTCACATGCTAAAGTCTTAGAGTACTACTCTCTCAAAAATCTGCCTGCCCTTATCACCAGCTAGCACAGAGTGCTAAAATCTCAAGAAATTCTGTGTGACAGTGGAGTGTGAAATTCCCAAGCCTGTGTTGCATCAGCCTGATAATTCCACCTGATGATAATTAATAACGATCCACCGGCGAGGCATTCATGCATACCATCCCAGTTGCACCCCTGTGGCATTTGACAAAGCCAGCATGGACACAGTGGTTACGCATGCGAGACGAAAGGAAACATGACGTGAACTGGGAATTCACGTTGCATTTAAGCTTCATCAGGTGTGCGACCGGCTTTATAATATGTAAAATAAAATTTAAAAAAATAAAAACAGACGACTGCACTGAAAATGCGACTACGCCTGGTTCAATAATGATATAGGAGCTTTAGTCGAGAAGGTTCTGGGGTATTCTCAGGAGAGATCACAAGCCATTAGCTGTTGCTTTAGGGCCCAAAGAGCCTGCGTCTATTGAACAGTTCATTAATGTTTTTGCTCCTTTGAAACCTACAGGAAGAGTAGCGGAAATATGCCCAGGGGGCTTACTGTGCAGGTGGGCTGGATTAGAACAAAGGACATTTAGGCCAAAATTGAGCGAGACAAGCGAGAAGGCTGCAGGATGGAAAGCAAGCATCCATTACTTTAGATATGTATGTATTTATGCAGGCTGCTGCAGATTGGATGATGAATTGCTCTCAGGACACGGCGCCATTATGTTCACTCTGAACCAAAGATTAACCTCTTTGTCGAGGCACTGATGTCACACAGCTTTAATGATGATAGGCAACTCCTGGCTTCACTCGCCACAATTTCAATTATGCTTACCTGAACCATAGACTGTTTGTGCTATTATAACATTATGGATTAAGTAAACATAGCTTAATAAAACAGAAATCATTGGGATAAAAAGTCCTCCTGATGCCAAGAGGCAACATGATCCCAATCCAAAGGCCTGCGGAGGAACAGCTATATGCTTTTAATCTCGACTTAGCCTCTGAGTTGAGCTTCTGACAGCCCAGGTCCACCTACATGGATAAGTGACTGTCATCTGTTCTCTCGCAACGCAACGTGCGACAGCCACTTAGCATGTAGCATCCCTCACCTCTCTACAGATGCCCTGTCATCCCTGTAGGGTTAGAACAGCAAATACCTGTCAGAGGGTCTGTCATGAAAGCTTCAGCTGAGCAGTGACAGAAGTCGTATGTTAAAACATAGAATTACTCACTTTATCAAGAGACGGGGAATGCACTGATGCACAAGGTTCTGACGTATGATGTGGTTTAAAACCAAAGGATTTCTCTGTGGAAAGCAATCACTAATGGCGAAGACACATTTTATACTTCAAGATGCAAAAAGAAACAAGTCATAAGTCAAACAGTCATAGCTGACCTCTGAGTGGACATGGCAATGTCAATTAACTGTCAGCTAAGTAATGGTTATGCTGTGTGAGCTGTTAAATTATATTAGTATATTATATCCTATAATATCCAGCTTTGGGTTTACCCACCTCTACATAATGCTAATCATTCAGTAGTGTTCTGAAAGCCCTAGGATGGCAAAGGCATAACATGGTTGTCAAATTTTCATGAGTGGAAGCAGTAAAGAATAAGGAATACTGAAAATGCATAATTATGCAGCCGTCTCAGCCGTCTGTGGGTCAGTACTTATGGCCAAATCTGCACCTCTTCTGTGGCTAATGTGGATTTCATAATGATCCCGACTCCCTGAAGTCAAGCAGAAGAATTTAAGTGACAATGTGCAAATATTACTGGCCCATTTTTTTGTGTGAGCTAAATATGCAAGAGAATGCAAATTAGTTTTGCCTGATAGAGTTAGAGGAAAATTCCTGACAAGAGTTGTTTTTTTGTGTGTGTGTGTGTGTTTGTGTGTGTGTTTTCTGGTGAAGAAGATGCTGTATTTTTATACCCGGGTGCAGGGGTAAAAAGATGTGGTCAACAAAGCTCCGGACTTTGACACCAAAAGTCTGTTGTTCACGTCCTGTCTTCACATCCTGTGTTTTTGAGTTTAGGCAACAAAAACATTTTAAGGATAAAAGAAAAGTACAAAAAGCCTGAAACAAAGAAAGAAAAGCTAAAAAAAAAGGCTGTCTGCCTCGTGCTCTACCTTTGCCCAACATCTGTTCAATTATTGTGAATATTTTCTAAGAACTGACTACATACTCATCGACTTTACTTCTATTCTTATTTAGGCAAACACACACAAAATGGCCATCTCGTCACCAGAGCACTACATACATACAGTACTGCTCCACCAGTTATGCATCCACTAATTTAATTTATTAGTATATAATTCAGGTAAAATGTAAGCTCATATCTGCCTCGTCCAGATGTAGGAGGAAGAAAACTGTAATGTATCTAGAAGTCAAGTCATTTAAGGTATCCACTGGTGTAATTAAAGCATCTGCTTTTAAAGCAACTGAAACTGAATCCTTATTAATAATAACAATAATAAATATAGTGCAGCGTGTTTTTCTCTTTCTTGTCAGTACTTTGAAAACAAATCCACCAGACACTGCTTTCATCTTTTCCCTCCTATTTTTCATCATGTAAGAGGAGATTAATCAGCATCAGTGCGGTGGCAGTATGGCATTGATCTCTCACTCACAAGTGACTACATGGTTCTGACGTACAGACTTCCATCTGTCAGGTTGACAGCGGGTTGAGTATATTCTGCTTCTCCTTCAACATGTAGAACATATAAGCCTATTGAAGTCGTCAGTGTCAACATGGCAGCCATTTTGTCAAGACTGCATCACCGCAAATCAAAAATACTGTTCAGCTGGCTTCAGTGCTATCAGAAATACTCCGCATTAAAACAAAAGAGAGAGAGATGAATCATGCAGAATCAATTCATTCCTTTGCTTCAAATTTCATGTCATGTGGATGGGCTCTCACTTGCTTGTGACCCACATTCTCCCAAAGCAAAAGAAAGAAAAAAAAAATCCATTCACACAGAAAGTACTTCTTCTTTCTTGGCTCAGTTTCTCACATTTTGACAGAATGGGGACAGTCTAATTTGATATATGGCGATAAAAATTTTGCTTTCTCAGCAGGGCATAACAAATTATATATTGAAAAATGGTTACACTTTATTTCACAATGCCCTAATTATGGCAGGATGATGGCTTAATTATGAAAAAATGGCCTCTCTTTGCCAGTATGTAGGTTGTTTAAACGTTTGACAAATAACGAATAGAGAAGCGGTAAGTTAAGGGGAAGGCGAGACACGCCGAACACTCCATAAATATGCTTGCAAACTTGAAAAGCCATGTGAGGAAGCTTTGCAATTTTTTTGCCAACTTGCAGTGCTGAGTGTGACATACTACCGTATTATTGAACATATGGGGAAAATGTATTGCATATGCAGCAACCCACTGAACTCCACCGCTTTTCATATCTAAAATCAACAGCAGAGATGAAAATGAAATTCCCAGAGCTTTGGTTTTAGCGTCATTGAGATTATATGTAATAAATGTGTGGCTGCTCAGTAGTCGTAGAAATAAGAATATTTGCTTTAACCCCTTCTGATCATCTGTCCATTCCAAAGATCATAACTCTTCTAGCTTGTTCTAGTGCACTTTTTCTGTAAATAATAATTTGCATCTTTATTTAAATGAAAAATCTATATTAAATCTATTTTTTTTCATATTTCTAATGATTTATGAATGCATTCAGATAGAAAAACACCACAGCATCTTTGTGTTTGAAACATAATTGGGTCCTGAATGGGTTAATATATATATATAGGAAAAAATAGAAGTCTTGTATTAGTGTTGAGCATCAGTCTGTTCTGTGCAAATTGTGCAAAAGTAGTTAGGCCCCACTGAGCCTCTTTGTGTACCTTTGCGTGTAAACCTTTGTTTGTTCTATGCGCTCTGTGTGTGTGTGTGTGTGTGTGTGTCTGTCTCTTTTCTCTATCTGCGCTATCAAGTGAGGCACAACAGCAGCGTAGAGTCATGGTGCCCTCCCTTCCTCCCCTCCCTCCCTCCCTCCCTTTTCCTTTTCCTCCACGCATCTTTGATGATGGGTCACAATAACTCCCCTGAATGTGCTGCTTATTCCACTCGAAGCCTCCCGAGCCACACCTCCCGCTGCATCATAATTTAATTGCTGAGCATTCTCCCATTTCCCCCCTCTCGTTTGCCTCATTCATTTCAAATGCATGACCTTTCCTGAGAACAATGATCAATCAATAGGTGTTTTCCCTCATCAGGCCCTTTCAAATTAAAACCACAGAGTGAATTAAAAGCCTTTTTCAAAGGTGAAGTTATGAAATGCAAGTGCCATAACTCTGGCTGGGAAAAAGGCCAATCATCAGAGGCCTTTAAAGTAGACGTTTTGCACTGAGGACTAATTACAAATACAAATAATTCATCAGCATCCACTGCACATTCTAGGTCGTAGGTGAGCTGCTGTACGTACTACAGACAAACACAGACCTATATCGTAGGAGAGAATTAGAAAACAACAGGAGTGCAAACAGTCGATAAGCATGTTCACTTAATGTCCATCTTTTTTCTTTTTTTCCCAAACTAACATTTACTCACAAACACTGAGAGATATCTTCCAGCTGGGCTTGGAGGGATCCTCTGAGGGAACTGCTGCATTATTGATCAGATCTGGTAAAAACACCTGCTTCTGCATCTGGGACCAGTTGAAGTTCCTACAAGGTGTGGTTAAAAGTCTACGAACAGTTCAACCTCACCTTCTGCAAACAGGTAGACAATCTGTAGTTCATCACCAGAACAATATGTGCAAACATGAGCCCTGCCAGATTATCCAGTTTCAGAACTTTGCAACTCAACTTTACTTTCTGGCTATAAGCGATGTTTTTCCTAATTATTATGTCTCACTGTACCGTAATTCTTTAATTATAATTCAGTTCAGTTGAATAACAATCTGGTGCCATTCATGGCACAGAATAGATGCAATTTCTGCTTTCTTGCATGCCCGCTCTTTTGAACAACATATTTATGTTGGCTAAAACTAATCTGTATCAATCACCATAATTGCGTTGACACTTGTGTTCAATCTGGTCACAGTTTGTCCCTGATCTTGGAAGCATTTACACCAGTACTTTCATGTGGGAAGGTTTTTCCCACTCTCCAGCAACCCATGGTCTCTTCTGAAGATGAGAAATTGTCTACCTTTGAACACTTATGAATGAGTAAAAAGCCAATTACCGTGAGGATTTCATGTTCAAGGTTAAAAGCTGAATGTCAATCACGGTAGATGATGAAACGATAATGACAGTCTATTTAGGTCCTTGCCAAATTAACTTCTATTCTCTCATCAGTAGGATTGTATTGAAATATTTCATGTTTCACAGCCTAGGTGTCTGTAAAAAGAAAGGATTAGCAGATCTCTCTCTCTAGTATTAAAGACCAAATAAAAAAAAAAAATGTAAAAACAAAAAACACTTTGAGTAACTTTAGAATCATTGATGCATGTTGTGCAGAAATATCCACTTTGATTTGTGCATGCCTCACCAGACAAAGACAAAGCAGTGGTGAAGTGCATCAAGCTGTTGTAGTGGGATAAGAAGGGCACGAAAAGCTCAGCATGAATTCTAACATAGTGGAACATCGCTGTATGGAAAGCATACAGCGCTCGATTGAAAACACACGTTTATGAAGAGTGTCCTCCAACCCTAAACTACCGGTTATCACTACCTGGGTTTTATTTACTTCTCACATGCCTACAGTATTGAACGAGATATAACCTCATTGTGCAAAAAATGACTGGCAGTGTTTAAAATGTAGTTTAACGAGTGACCAAAAACAAGGTCTTATAACAGCGCTCTCCGTGTGTCTCTGTTAAGACTTTTACCTCCTTGAAGGTCTATCTGAGGCAGCGTTTTGTTTAGAAGGGCACAAAAATGTATTGAATGCATTTCATTGATGACACATGAGCTTTAATAAGCAAACTGCAAAGCTGCTCCTGCTGAAGGATCTCATTCAAGGTCTTTAAACAACCCAGCATCTGATTTAAATGAACCCCCCCCACCCAGATAAAAATCCTCTACAATTTAGGCATCTCAACAGCTCATTATGTTGATATATAGCCATTAATTAGAAAACATTATTCCGCCTAACGCTCATTCACGAGATAAGAAGGTGTGAATCAACCTCTACCTCTAGAAAAAGGAAACAGGTGTGAGTGCAAATGTCCACCTACTACGCATTATTAATGATTTAGCTCTGATGGGGAAATGCTTGCATTGGTTTGTGATTAATAATAAAAGACAGGAGTGTAGAAGCCATTCACTTGGAACAGTCTGCACCTGTCTCAGACTTTCTGATGGCTTTTACCTGCAGAACGCTCTGCATTAGATATCGCTCAGAGCAAATTGGGAGCTCCTTGGTGCACTAATCTTTCCTTTAGCCCCTTGTGCCCCTCTGTTCCTCTTCTGCGATTTTTTTTTTCTTTCCATCTCTCTCTCTCTCTCACACACGGACTCGCTGCACTCAGACCCTCTTCCTTTTTCACTAACCCGTGCTCATACTTTTTCTGAATGCTTTGCACTTCTTTCTCACAGCCTTTTGCGCCTTGTGTGGGTGGTGGGGTGAAACAGAAAGTTTGAGTGAGCCCTCCAGGTCCCCTGCAAAGCACACACACACACACACACACACACACACACCCCCTACATTAGCACGCGGTACTCACACAACCGCATACTACTTTTGCCACCTCTAACAGCCAAACAACACCCCACACTCCCACACTGTGATTTTAGAAGTGCATTTGGCCAATAAATTTGAAAAGAAAGCTTGCTTGGAGACTTCCCAAAAGTACACAGGCCACAGAACAGGTTATTGGGAAATGCTTTCCTCTAATGTTATATGCTTTATTTTCACTTGCCAGCGCTGTGTTTTGGCCTGGCTGGCAAACAATCAGCATCTCTAGGCATATTCCCAAAGCTAGACCCTGTCTGATTTATAGTAATTGGCTTACAGTACCAAGGTGATCCCTCTACAGACATGACATCCGTCTGTATCTACCGATTGCCATGTAGGTTTAAGTGCAGAGACTGAAAATGACCAGCAGTCAGCTTGTAATGGTACTGCCAACTGTTCTGAAATAGGTTTTAAGAGGAAATTCACTTCCACAAGGCAGGAGTTTGGTGTTCACTCTTCTTGGCCTCTAAGACGGGCTGTATACATATTAATGTTCAAGGATGCCGTCTGCCGCAGAGACACTGCTGTCTAAAGTAAAGGCTGAAATAAAAGCCTTCCCTCAGCACTTAAAATGGGTCACAATGGGTTGGATTTTTCTTTGTTTTCTAACATTTAATCCCTGGTGTTGAGGGATAGTAACACATACTGTGATCCCAAACAAAAGTGCAAAACTTAAAAAGAAGAAAAAATATTCGACTTTGGTCACAAACCTTCTCTTGGGATTAAAGTGTCCATGAAATGTGGTATACATTATGCATTTGTTCTCTTCTGTGTATTTTTGGGTGTGGTGTTGAAATGAGGAGAAGGACATTTTTCTTCAAATGTGGAACCTGATTCTGAATCACTGAATCTCGATGCCGGCTCTGGGGAGCCCGTACTGATGATCCTACAATGTGACCTCAGTGAAGAGTTGCTGAGAAAATGAGCACAAGAATTTAAAAATCGTATTTGGAGTAACGGCAGTAAAATTCAGGGACACTTTAACGCATTTAAATCAGACTACTACAGATTTTGCCACAAAGCTATCTGTCATGGGGACTCTCTGGGGACTTTAGGCTCGTTTGAGATGAACTGCATCTTGCATAGAAAGTGGACGAGTTCACGCGGCTGTGGCAGGAAGAGGTTATAGAAGCTGCAATCAAGTCAGTTTCCAGCAGCTCTCAAAGAATATACAGTGAGTCAGAACTATTTATATCCCTTTAGATCTACCTATAGGCTACCGGTAGTTTGCAGACCATGTTCAGAAACATAAATACAACTTATTGTCATCATTATCCACCACCATTTGTTAACAGATGTTTGTCTTCAAAACAACGAGCCAATCATCTCTTTGATCAGACGACAGTCGGATGTTTCCCATCATGCCTTGCAGTCGCCGGAGAACGATGTTCTCTAAGCAACTCTTGTAATCATCGTCCACATGTGCATGACACCAGAACAGATCAAGCCCCGACACAAGTCGAACCAGCATTCATGTGTCAATCCTGCACAGGCCTGGCTCATCTTGAACTAGCCTTTTGTGTTTGCATCTGATGTCACTGTGTCTGGAAGTCTCCATGCTAGTCGGTAGTTTCTTCTACTAATGGAATCTAAAATTATAATGAAACTAATGGGAAGCCTCGTTTAGTGTGATGTGAAATGTAGGTCATGGCCCCTAAGAACAAGTCTTCCAACCTAATGACAAAATGGCTTGTTTGTCACTGAATTTTCCAAAGGACACATATGTGCTTGTTCTGGACTGCCGCCTCTGCTGTTAATGTTTGAGTAAATCTACATCAACTGATTTTTTGGCCACTCGGGGTCAATGGAAAAAAAAAAAAAAAAAGATTTAAGCACAACCTTGACAAATGACCACCTCTTACGTTGATGACAAGTGACGAAGCCAGTGATGGTTGGAATTATGACTTGTCCGTCTGGAGGGAAGCTGGAAGGATTGTGATACCGTAGACCCTTGAGGCTATAGAGGAAGGACGTCAGGGTCAATGGATGAGTAAACACAACATTGGACTTATCCACAGGAAATGTCCTTCTTGTTATGACATAACTGAATCAAACTTGTGAAAACCAACTTCTGAGAAACACATCTGGCTCTGAGAGCAGACAGGTTTTTTATCAAGGGTTAACAATGCATTGACAAACTATGATATGATGGACATACGTATACACACACAGCATATATACAGCACAGCCAGGTGATGACACTTTATCACTTACTTTTACTTTACTTACTTTTTACCTGCATACTGTACTGACACAGGAGGAATCGCTTTGAAAGCACACATTCAGAACACTATTAAAATGACCCTGTACAATCTAAGGTCTAGGGTCTCTCATTTGTCTCTCAGGACAAAAACTGGTTTACACTGGATTGTTGCTCCTTTGAGTGTCACTCCATGTAGACTTGAAAGGTGGCTGCCAAATGTTGTAGTTTTGTCCTTCACAGAGCACTCCTGCATCATAATCCACCTATATACTCTCCATATACTCTCAATGTTCCACTCATATTTTTTTTTTTTTACAAAAATAAGCAGAATACATAACCTCGATCCTCGAGCGTAACCTCGTCAGCTCATTATAGGCTTGTGTTTTGAATGGATTCAGACAGTCCTTATCTGCGCAAAACATATTCATGACAATATTCAGCACTGTTTATATGATCTTTTGGCATCATATATTATAGATCTTTCAGATGACTTCACTACCCTTGGTACTACCTTGGTTCAGTACCCAATAACAGAAACCATTCAGCAACCAATACAGTGCTGCCTGAGGGGTTGAAGGTCACAGACATTTAATGTTGGCTTTAGGCCTTGCCCCTGACATACAGAGATTTATTTGGATTCTCTCAATCTTTCAATAATAATACGTACTGTAGATGGTAAAATCCATAAATTCATTGGAATTGTGCGAAGTGTTATTAAACCGTTAACCTATAAACATAGTTCACACCTGTATCCTTTGCTCCACTCCTTTATGTTCCACACAGTTCTCTCGTTGACTGTTTTACTAGTTGACAACCTCATATTACACCTTTAACTGTAGTTGCTGTCTGACTTGAAGTCAAGCTCGCTCTGTCACTTCCTTATATGTATTTGCTGGGTAATCAAGAAGCACCTTTTGAACATACCTCGCTAACTCTCCACAGGCTGAAAGGTTCATCCTTGCTATCTAATGAATCTTCTTGCAATCTTATCTGCTCGTACACAATCCAAATACACATAACATTGTATACAGTTTACAGTTTCGAGCTATGAAATAATGCCAAACGGTTGGGATTCATCAACCGACTTTACCCGCAATTCCCTTTAGATGTTTTTGTCCATTGCTCATGCTTATCGTTAATCTTAGTCGATAACACCTCTAACATATACACAGACCTCACACTTCAAAGTTCTGTCACCATTTCTACAATCTTACCTGTGCAAAACACATTTAGGACAGTAGTCAGCAACACTGTACATCATCCTTTTGTGTTTTTTCGTTGCTTAGGGTAGTATCACAAGAACTGTCTAGAACAGTAATCATTAGCTCTGGCAGCAAGTTTGCATCGCAGTCGGATTAAAGTTTAGTTATTATTTAAAGTGCTCTGCAACATCACCTTGTTTTTAACGTTAAAATGTTTAAAATGCTCCGGAGGACTCTCCAAATCTTTCTTTTGAAGTAAGGAAATGTAATGAATATGCATGACGAAGAGAAATGTTTTAATCATTACAAGATTGATATAGCTCTGTTGTGTGAAGCACAGTTGAGTCTCTGTGCCAGTGAATTCCTTATTGGGTGGCAATCAGGCACCAATTAGTTTGACCCAGTTTTATATGAAAGAAGCAAAAGTTGCTGCAATTTTTATATATCTATATTTTTTCACAGCAATGAGATTCACACTTGAAAATAGACAAACTGTATCTGAATGCCATGTTGTCTTGATCGTTGGTATAATTGGACCCACCGCTTTTGTCAAAACTGAGTAGAAACCACAGAACCGTGACGTAACATCACTGAATGCAACCGCAAATTCAAACCGAGACAATCATCCAAAACTGTGAGATCTTGCAAGCCAAGCAAGTAATGAGCATCAGTCTGCTCAAGATGCTACAGTCACATATCGGGAAGGAACTTGGTGATGTGATTGTGATGGCAAAGTCCAATTTGTAAAACTTTAACGCCGTATACTGTGCCATTCACAGACTTTTTTTTTTTTTGCAGGGGCTCTTCATTGGCCTTATCTTTTATAGTAAAGGTTTTCACAACTTGGTCTCTCACGCTTTGGTTATCAGCATAGTGGTGTGAGCACTATTGATGGTTTCCAAATGGCTTGAACTCTGCTAGCGTTCATGAAACCTGAAGAAATTATTAGGTGTCAAAAACGCTAGTGATGTTGTGAACGTGTCTTGGTTCCTTTGAGACTAACTTTACAGCAGCAGGAAGATGGTTGGAAAGTGCTTGCAAGTGGATCTGATTCTAGACAGAATGTCACACTTTCAGCTGTTTTGCATTGTAAATTGTATTATTATAAATTATTATTTTGGATCCTTTTCGTCAAATTCACCCTTCAAGGAAGTCAGAAGTATTCTTACAATTAACATTACCGAAGTGTATGGTATGCATACAGCTGCATACTGTTAAAGAAATAACAGTATGTCATAGTTCTTGACAAGGATCCTGCCTGTTCTACGGTAGGTTCAAATTTTATTATTCTGGTAACATAATGTATCATTCTGACTGACTCTGTCCTCACCTTGTCTCACTCCAGCCGTAAATAAAGAGGTGTCTATGTATTTTTATCTTTTGTTCTTTCCACTTGCATCTCCCATACACTCAGGAACCAATGAAAACAAGCTGTAGAGTTTCTGAACAACTCCACAGAGGCTTTTGTTATGAATTGACTCTTCGGTGGAGTCAGCCATCATGAGATTTAAAGTGTTTGCTCCACAGGGAACAAACGCATGAGAATTTTCCTCCAGCACTCTCGCTGGCATGCCTTTGTTTTTGCCTTTCATCTTTGTTCTCTTATTTCATGATTGTCCTGAAAGGGTACGTGAAACTTCTTCAGGCTTTTATGTATAATGGTGGGCAACTCCAACCCTGTTAAGTGGGGGACAGCCAAGAAACTGCTCACTGAGAATTAAGGGTCTGTCCTTGGTGACATTTCACTTCTAATATTCGTCTGTGGTGCCATCTGGGTTGATGCACAAAAGCGAAGCAAAATACTTGCCTCTGCTTTGTGAAGAGCTGCTTTATGGGACGTGTTGTACTGTTAGGCTTAGTCCAAATCAAATTTAGTTGAAGTTAAGAATAGGTGCACAATAGGTGGTGCACTCACAGAGAAGTCTAGCTCCATTTCTTACTAATAATGTCTTTTCCATGCACAGAGTTGTGCTGGCAATTCTAAGTGCTGTAAGCTATACATACAGCTTCCTTTGCAACTCCATAGCAAGGTCTAGCTCTACCAAAGCACTGTTATAATAAAATCATGTCCCCTTCACTTTTCAAAATCCTTTTTTTGTTTTTGCTTTCTTGCAAAACTTTCTCTAAACATTATCGCATTACTGTCCAGTCAACAAGGTCCAGATAAGAGAAGAGAGGAGATGAAAAAAGACTCATCTGCTTCAGCTACCACTGTGCACGAAACAATGAGCTAACAAGCAGCAACAAGTGGTGCAGTGAGTGCTCGGTGGACTGATAACACTGCCATCTTTTCAAAAATGTAATATCTGTACTACCTCGCTGCTTGGACCTCATATGAAAAAAAGATAAATAAGACATTATGCACCGGGGTGCATCAGTGAATTTTATCGACACATCTACAAAGAAACTGAACTGAATATGGATCAGAGTCTGGCTGATACAGATCTGCGCAATATGGTCAGTATTGCGGCTGATACCGATCGACAGGTTGGATTTGTCTCTTCAGCTGCAGGGAATGAGCCGTTTCATGCTAACAAATTAGGTTTTGATCAGTGCTTTTGCCGTCATGGCACTTCTGACTGGACGTGACAATCCGTTGATGTAAAAAGGTGAAAACGTATACTCCGCTGACTCTCTGTTTTGTCTTTAGACAAGAGGCTTCATTGGACATCAGGTTAGTTTTCACAACTAGAGCCTCCTTTCCAAAGTTAATTAGTGCATAAGAATGCAGCAACTTGTCATACAGGAAACACTCTCACTGCTTCATTGCCAAACAGGAGGGTAGAGTGCAGGCCAGGTTTTTCCTTGAGTGGTTACTTTTTCACTTCCATTCTCACGGTGCTGCCAGGCCTGTCATCTGCTTTAGATTGATGAACAGCAGGCCAACTGCCGTAGGGCTGTTATACATGGTTGGATGTATCTGTGGATTGCTACAGCCAACTGAGCAGAGGCTGTTGAAATGAGGCTTGTTTTTTACCCGGCAGGCCTCCGCTGTTGATATCAGCACTTAGCTGAGGTGTTGTAATGTTTTTATTGTTGGACAGATATGACAGAGTGGAGGCCGCCTCTACTGCTTAAATGTCCTTGAATGTTCTTCTCTGTGAGGTGCTAGTCACACGCAAGGCTTTAGAGGTGGAGAGGGTCACACGAAAGAGGTTGGAGCAGCTATGAGTAAGGCTTAATAGCGGAAGAGGGTCTGCAGAAGAGGTTACAGTCGTTGCAAATGAGAGTTACCCAGCAAAAGAGGCATTGGAATGGTTCCAAAGAATGAGTTGATGGCAAAAAGTAACTGAAAGCAGGGGGTTGACAACAATACTAATATAAGATGAAACAGCTTTTGGCTTGAACAAGTGTTTGAAAAGCATATTTTACTGCTTGCAATACATGATGGGTTATATTGATCTTATTTATATTTTTACTTATTATGTCATCATTTATTGTGCAACGTTAACATTCAACTCATTGTCAGCGAAAATCAATGTTTTATTTACGCGTTGTGCTGCCTTTAAGTTGCACATCTGCATTAACATGAGTCAGCTACATCTGGCTGAGCTCACCTGCTCTCTTGGCATAAAAGGCACAATGTGGAATGCCAATGAGAACTTAGCTGCCCACTGCAAGGCTTATTTCTCAGAGAGCTCCTTTAAACTTTACTCTCAGGCATGAAATATATTAGTATTTCCATCCATGCAACCATCCAATATGTAACTTGGACATGCAGATTGTTCAAAAACCTGAAGGATACCTGCCTGCATGGTGCCTCACTGGATCCACAAAAAAGGAAAGCTTTCATTTGGTTATTTCCTTGAGGCAACTTGCACTCAGCGTGTGTGGACACGGGTCCTGAGTCACAGCTTCTTTCTGGAAGTCAGATGACCTGATTCTGAAGGCCCAGTAGAGAGAGCAGGTCATGGAAAAGCAAAGGCACCATTTCATAGATTACCCTGTGCATGTCCTAGGTCAGCCTCACAGGCTAATCAGCTATGTAGCAAGGGGAATGAGATACTGTAGGGGGCTTTATAATAAACTGTACAATCTCTCAAATAAATACAGTTCCTATTTAGAAAATGTTGATGTCTCCAACATATTGTGCAATTGTCCAAACAACAATGCTAAATCAAATGAAACAATGCTCACCTTTCTATCTAGAAGCACTTCTAAAAGGCTATATATCACACATGGAACTGCTGCAAACTGCACACAACGCCTTGCATACGCACGTGTCAGCAAAGGGGAGTCAGTAAGTCAAAGACATTCATTATTTCCTGTGCAGACGGTGCACTGTGTAGGATATGCTTGTTATTTTATCCAACTCTTTATTCCTATGTGATGGGTTTCGCCATTGTAATGAACTGTTTTGTAGGTAAACCACGCAGGGAGATGAGTCTATTTTCCTCTAAAAACTGTTTCTGCCACATCCAATACTCTTATTAGAAGCCTGTATGTATGCACTGATATTGGGATATTGAAGATGTCTGTTTGAAACAGACTAGAAATCACTACTCCTCCAATTTTGATGAATATTGTAACACAAAATCAAACGTGTCTGCATCTTCTATTCCCAATCTAAAAAGGCTGAATACATATAAGGCTTCCTTCCCAGTGTGGGTGGCACGCTGTGAAGTGTCCCGAAATGTAATTTTTCTAAGGATCATTTCGCTTTTTTTTTTTTTTTTTGTGGGATACACCTGCACATGCTTTCTTCTCCCCGTGATAGCTGCTGTCAGCAGGCAATGCCGGAGCATTGTTCTTTTTTGGAAGGCAACATCACTGCAAATATTGTGCCATTCATTTCTGCCACATAAGTCTGTGAATGGCACTCATCAGGAGACTAATCACAAGTTGACAACATCTGTCTGTGCCATGGTGGTTCTGTCAATCACGCTTAACACTGCCAATTTTTTCAAATGATCGGCCTTCACATTGTCATGTAAGCTTGTTTCCTCACAATTTACTTGTCAGAACTGAAAATCTAAAACTCTGGGAAAAAAAAATTATTAATAATTGAAAAAGAAATATGCAAATATCTCAGTATTAAGAAGAAAAATATATCTGCTTTAAACTTAATATAAAAATAAAATATTAATAAATCTCCCAAACATTGCCCACATTTAAGCAAGGTTAGAAAGAAGAAACCGTGTTGTTCTGCCAATGTTTTGCAGCCTGGATTATGCTATTTTTATTTTATTTTTTCATTTTCTTTTGAGTGAAGGCAGTGCTACACCACACCACACACATGTTGATACATAGTGCATACATAGTGCAAGACTATGAAACCAGAGACTTGAGTTCACATGCTGAGATCCATGTGGTTACAGGGAACAGAAGGCTTTGATGAAGGGAAGGGAAAGATCATGGTTTTGGCTAAAGTTACCAAACATCGGTGTCCTTACAATGGCAATGCTAACATTTTTTAATGTTAGGCAGGTAAAGTAAATGTTAGGCAGGTAAAGTATATTATTCACTGTGTTAAAGATCCAGTGTGTATAATTTTGAGGGCTCTAATAACAAAATATAAATGTACGTTCACCTGGAAATAAGAATTGTTATGTTTTTGTTAGCTTAGAAGAAGCCTTCTAAATCTACAGACACCACAGATACCTGACATTTCTATGATACATGATTCCTTCAACATGAAACCATTAAAAAAAAAAATCTGTAAAATATATATAAGCGTCCATTTCTGTTGTGATACTACATAAAAAGAACCACTGTGGCGGCAATGTTAGACTGTAACTGATAGCCAATAACAATAACAGGTGAGCTCAGTCACGGCACTTCTAAGCGACAGCAGGCATTACAGCCATCTTTCACTCTGTAGTAATTTGAAAGGAAAGGGCACAAACAGACATCTGAGAGAGTGTACACTCACAACATATCCACTTTAATGAGTCTTAATGGGTCGAAGAGATCCATATTGTATTGTCCCCTGAATAAACTGTTTTCGCCCAACCATATATCTTCTAATCCTTTTAGTGGCCAGCAGCCAGAGATTCAGTGGACACTGCTGAATAATTTATATGGTCCCTACTGAGTTGAAATGGGGATGAGTATTGCGGTGCACAAAATAAAGGTGAGACTTAAATTGACATTAAGTAAACGACCACAGTGGCTGCACTTTTATGGGCTGCTACTCACACACAACTCTTACTTATGTCACCACCTGGATTGGAGGATTTATTGGCACAGAGGCCTCAGAGTCTCCCTTCATTCAACACCGCACCGGAGAGAGACTTTATATTAAACTGCGTCAGGGAATCCGGCAATAACTTGTTTATATTTGTTTAACAAACTCAAATTAGAAAGTGCAACTTTAATATTGTTTCAGTATTTCTTCTCTGTTCTTCTATTTTCACTTCATTTTCATAACGAAAGGTGAGGCCTCTTTCTGCATCATCAGCTGCTACAGCACATTTACAGCTCACCGTTCCTGACATCGTGTGAGTGTGAAAATTTTAAATGATGTGCCATGGAATAAAAAAAAAAAAAAAAAAAAAAACATTGCAGATTTTGAGACTTCCTACAAATGTGGTTTAACTGCTGAGAAGTCTGCTCACTTTAGTGCTGTACTAAGAGACACAAACACTATTCTCTGAGGGACCGGTCCATTATCGCTGGTGACAAACATGAAAAGCAAACGGTGAGGAGCTAGTTGGGAAAATGCCACTCTGCAGGAAAAACATTTAAGATTCTGACTGCCAGCAAGAATTTCTTTAGCTGCCCAAACATCTCCCCACATAGTCTCTCCTTTCATTAGTGCAACTCAGAGAAATGTCAAGTAAGATAACCCATTATCTTCCCTGTTGACAAGAACACACACACACACACATAAACACATAAACACAGTATACCAGGCACCTAGCTACAGATGCCTGTATATTACTTTTCAAGTGTGATTCTATTGCTTCATTTGCCACTACTCCTGCTGCCGTGCATCAGCTCAGGCATGGTAGTGAGGAGTGACTTTGTGTCTTTCAACTACTGGGGGAATTTGATATTACAAAATACTGATATTGACAAAAAAAAAAAAATCCAGGATTTTCATCTTGTAAAAGAGAAAACAAACATGTTGTTGGCAACGTTTATGGTAAAATCATTCAGTATGTTTGTGAACAAATTCTGTAGCTTGCACTGTTCAAGAGTGTATTGCATTAAAAGGGCGTGACATAATGTTATCAGCCTCTAATGGAGACACACTAATTACAACATCGACATGGTCTCTTGCACAGCTTGTGGTAGCTTGTATTGGATAGAAATACAACAATATTATGGCGGGGGTAATATTAGCTTTAAAGTGCTAAACACATGCCAAATTCTATGTATATCAAAAACATAAAATTGGATTAAGACCCCAGAGGGGTGTTACTAAGTAAACAGTCAGTGTAAATGGCACCATCTGGCTGGTGGTTTTGTGTCAGTCATTAAAGTTGTCCTTATTATGTGAATATAATTCACATGTTTGTGGGATTTTCAGAGTAAATATTGGAGAGCTGGAAAATGTATGGATGGAAATGTGGACAGCGAAGGTGGCAGTGGTGGTGGAGGAGGACCACTGTGCTGTGAGAACCAGATTCTGCTGGCTCTAGATAATGTGGAGGGAGAGAGGAACAGCTGCGCTTTCAAGCATTCATGTCATGTTGGAGGCTGAACATCTGATCCTATAGAGAAGCAGTGCATGACTCACCCTGCTGAATGCTCAGTGGGAAGCACAGAGCCGACACAATTAGAACAAAGAACACACATCCATGCACACACACATACAGAGCTTCTTTCCTCCTCCTTCAGGCTATAAAGGTGCCAACACAACAGAACCAACCAAACCAGCTGTGGCCTCAAGCCAAATCATGGTTGATTGCAGTTGGGTCCTGTCAGGCCACAGGTTGTGCTGCCTCAGCCCCTCTAATCCACCAAGTTGAAAAAAAAAACAAGTCTTTAGTCAATAGAGCCTGACATTATTCATCATAAATCCTCTCGTGGCTATGTTAACACCAAAACTACAGATTTATATCACACTGGAGGTAAATGGCTCTTCTGCATGTGGGCGAATATTCATGTGAAGCAAAAGTTGGAGGTGTGTGTTGTGTGGGAAATGTCGACATCAGGCCATGTGCGTAGGAGGGCTGGTTCAGCCACCTTTACACTGAGGTGATGCTGTTGCAGCTTTGCCCGACACATTTGTTTTGTGAAATTTGTGAATTAGCTCTGACAGTTGGAAAAGAAAATGAGGAAAACTTTCTGAAAAAATCTACAATAGAGTTGAGGCAAGAATTCTATAGATAGATAATGATGCACAAAATAAAATATAAGTTGAAGGTCCAATGTGTAGAATTTAGGAGGATTTATTGACAGACTATGGAATATAATATGCAAAAGCATGTGTTCAGTATGGTGTAATAACCTTAATATAAGATTATTTTGTGTTTTTGTCAAGCCCTTTTAACACTAGCACACTAGAAAGTGTGAAGAAAAGCTGATAAGTTATTGTTCATAAGTAAGACTTGACAAAATAACTATTTACTTTTATTAAGTACGGGTTTATAAATTTTTCAGTTCCGGAAAGGTCAAGTACATTTTAAAATTCATCATCATGAACTTTAGGCTACGACACCCAAACAAAATAATTAACACATTTTAAGTTTGTAATTATTGTGGGAGAAGAGCATCGAGTGAACATTCTTAATTTTGGATAATAACATGTCATTTTAGTTCTGATAGAACGCTATCACACAACTTTCCTAGAAACACGCTCACTCATGTCCATCACTATCGCTCCCATTCCTCATGGTAAAAACTTCTTTGGCGTTTGTTCTTCTTCTGCTCCCGTTCGGTCTCCAAATCCATCTATCTGGCCTGATATCTGTCAAATATAGCTAGCCGTAGCTCCTGATATAGCAGACTGTCTATCAAAAGACGTCTAAACAATGCCTGCTGCTGTGGCATAGCGTGACTGTTGAGTACAGCCTTATTCAGCGGTTTCTTAAATACCCCTCTGTGGTTCCAGTATAAAGTCTCTCTAAATGCTACCTTCTACGTATTCCACTATGCTGAACTGTCATATTTCTACAGCAGCCCTTTTGGAAGGAGATGGTGAGGCAAGAGGTATTCAGTTGGTTGCAATCTGCAGCTTAACAACCCAAAGCCATTGAATGAAAAATTTGAAGGTTTATTTATTTGTTGTTGATGAACATCAGATTCTGTGTCTTTCCCTACACAAACTCAAGCTACATGTGTCAACGTGGCACATTTGTGGTGTCAAATCAAAGATTGTGATCCTGTTTCCCTGAAGGTCACCTGCACAATGTCTCGCTATTTAACACACGACGTTTTGGTCCGTCAAACCTTCAAGTTGCGTGAAGTTGCGTCTCTGATGCACCTGACACATTCAGATGTGCAGAGATTATTTTTTCTTTTCTTTAACTGTTTATATGAACCAAAACACTAGAGGTCAAGACCAATACATAAACCGTAGGCTTACCTCTTGGTGAATGATGCTTCCATATGATGTTGGCCTCAGGTCGACCGACGGCCAGGCACATAAGATTGACGTTGCTGCCCTCATTGACTGTGATGTCCTTCGATATGTTAGTGATCCTGGCGGGTACTGAGGGGAGAAAGAAGATCATGATTGATGTTTTTAGCTTAATTAATGACATGTGAGCAAAAAGGCTCGCTTTTCCACGTGATCAGAACAGTGATGAGGGTTAAAAATAACCCCTGGGTTAGCGACTCAATTAGCATGAAATTAGCTGACAAATTTGACAATTCTCTGGCTCGCTGTGGTGTTACACATGATTGATTTTCTTCATCATGTATCTTTGCCACACTGCTTATTAGACAAGCATCAGACTGATTTGGAGTAAGACATAATTTCATCTCTCTGACTGGACCAGCTTGATCTGTGTGTGTGTGTGTGTGTCTGGGTTCTTGATTAACTGTACCCCGTGAGACTGCAGCCTCAAATCAATGGTCAGAAGTTACCCTTCTTCACTGTAATTAAACTAAGTCATGGCGACTTGAACTTTAAGATCATTAGTGCAACAGAGAAGACAGGCTTTCAAAGAGCTTTCGAAAAGTCACATTGAAGTTGTAGTTTAATATCATATTTTATCGTAATTCTGCTCTTTAAGAGGACCGTTTAACGATCTTATTTTGACCCTTGGGCCTGAGAAATGATCTTACAGTAGAACCAACCAGTTGAATTCACATGTATGTACGCATGCAACTAGACTATAAAATACTGGTCACATAACAGTAGCATAACCGTATTTTTACCGTATTCAGTTACATAAGTTCTCCATGCTTTATGCCCTACTCTGACAGGGGAACAGGAACAAAAAAAATCCCCCAGCGTCTTTCTGAATGTTACATTTCTAATCCTGGTTGGGGTGTTTTATTGTTGCATGATAATATCATTGATAAGGACAGCTCAGCTGCACATTCTAAGACTAACATGAGTTATATCTATAAGTTTGCTGTAACCTTAGCCTCCTTCAATAAATGATAAATAAACACGACACTGAGTTCAATTTGAGTCAACGGCGCTCTCAAAGCAGTTGTCACGGATCCCTACAGGACTAATAAGCTAATATTCTCTTGCCGTCAATTGGTCACGTAACTCTGTAATTATAATGTGAAAGTTTTAACTTCAAATTAGATTTCACTCGGTGTGATTAAGACAGCTCATGTCTTAATTAATCTGCTTTCAAACATAATGCTTAAACACAGTAATATATTTTACATCAAAATTTCTAAAACAATAATAGAAAATAATATAAGAAAAAAACTAATGAGTAGCATGGTCATAATGCGCGGTGTGCCATGGGATCAGAGCTGGAGCGGCATGCTACTCTGCATCCAATTGACCTTTTGGATTTACTGTTTCCATTAGCATGCATTGCTAACGCCTGCCCAATTGGTTGATTTAGGGGAGTGTGTGTGTGTGTGTGTGTGCAGCTTGGTTCTCCAAATGCCACCTAGTTGATCATATATTTATAACCAGTATCACATCACTTAATAATATGATTCAGCTAAACAAATGACCACATCCCCCACACCTCAAACATTCACAAAACTTGAACACCCAAAGAGAAGTGAGCTGTATTCTGGGGACAATTGTGTGGGACACAGGTGGACTTGCCCATAGGAACAATGGCTCAGTTCCATTAAGTGTCCCAGTAACACAGTGACAAAAGCAGTGTTTGAATGCCCTTTCTCTCCTCTGATTACAGCCATCATCATGCCGGGTGTGGTCAGAAGCGAAGCTGGGCTTGGTTGGCATTCAGCTGCAGGAGATATCGAGGCGTGGAGCAGTGCCAGGTGAGTTGACTGCCACAGCTGGTGCACCGTGACTAATTATGCTCTCCCTTAAAATGCAGTGTTGGACCTCAGGTGACACACACACACACACACACCTCCTGTCAGATTTTGTTTTGTGGAACTGTGGGACTTAAAGCAACGCCCACCATAGGAGCTGGGCAACCAGATGCGCATGGTAAAAAGGAGTTGAATATTTATGTTAAAGTCTGTTCGCAGTGTCTGCGAGCATGGTGTCATGTCAGTGTTTTGTGCAGGGGGGAACTCACGGTAGCAGCGGGACGTGCTGCACACACTCAACAGTGATGTCACGGTGTAGCGACACACCCAGGAGTACACACTATCACTACAATGTGACAAGTATAAGCACCGGAGGTCAGCGAAAGCAACATTTTCAGGAAATGTTTTGTTAGAAATGTCCTTTTCCTCCCGTCTTTACTTCTCTTCCATTACTGCACTTGTATTTCCTGCGAGCCCCCCTGGCTATGTTGAGTTTATCAAACTACCTATGACAAAAAGTACCAGGCGAGTCATTACAAAGCAAGCTCTAATTTCAAAAGGTTACTTTGTTGTCTCCCCTTTTTGCAAACACTCAAAATGTTCACTTTGGGAAAGTGCAGTGCGCCACTTTTTCCTCAAGCAAATTAGTTAAAGTTAACAAAAGTTCACAGTTTAACAAATTGCACATGATTGTAGCACAACTTTTGTTGGTTTCCTACAAAGACAGGCTGATGTTACACGGCCATCTGGCTGCCTCCTCTGCCCCGTCATTTTCCTTTTACTGTGTGGAAACAGAATGTACAGAAAGCCAAGCCGTCGGTACATTCGAGCCGAGCACACAAGTGCCTCTGTGACACAAGACACGAATGTCATCTGACTTGCATTTTTTAATATTATCAAATAAGACTGCATGCATTTAAGGCTGATAAAATAGATAGGAGAAAACCTTTGTGAGCATTTTGGATTATTGTGCTTAAGAAAGCTGGAAAATGAGGTGATTCTTCCATATGAAAATAGCATCCCGAGGGACTCATCCAAAACGGAAATGTGTTCCTTTTATCCATGTCTATTTTAAATGCAAAATTTTCTCTCTGTCTCTTCTATTATCCACAAATTCGGTCAGTACATTAAAAATGACTTTTCAACTTGTTCCTGAAGAACTACATCACTGATAACAAAGATCTTTAATCCTTAGTTATTAAACAGCATTATATCTTAATGATATTCTTTGTGGTGTGGCCAGTGAACAAGAACATGATCTGAAGACATTCTATTAAATCTATATGCAAATAAGCAAATATCGCACCACAGGAAGGTTTCTAAGGCTCCTAGAATTCACTGAATGTGACCGACTGAACCATAAGAGAGCTTGGCGTCTGTGGTTTGCGTGGTTAATAAAAGTAGCTAGTGTAAACTACGGCACTAAACATTTGTTGTGTAGGCCTCAGTGTCGGATTCCAACAGCAATGTTAGATCACATAGAGTGTTTTGCCCATACGCTGTTGTATATCAGCCATTGTCTTCCAGCTATGTTGGCTTAAACCACTAGCATAGAGGAAGGACTGATTTTGGAAGTGTAATAGACTGTCATTTGGAGGCTTGCCTATGCAAAAAAAGAGGAAATACAGACTGCAGGATCTCTGCCAACAGTAGAGCGAGCTGGTGAGATATCAGAAGTTTTCCACGCACTCCATGTGGAAGGGCAGTGTTTGAGTGAATTTAAGCAAAGTCTTCTGCTTTTTCTTGGTGGAATGATGAATGAATAGGGTATAATAACAAGCGCACGTTTCTAATGTGCTCCATGAACCAAGCCCCCTACAAGCGCATGCAGTGGAATTAGTGCCGATCCCGCATGGTGGCAAAATGCAGCGAAGAGGCTTCCCCGCAATCGTCTTCTGTTTACAGCAATTAGACTAACGCCACAGAACTAATCTGGTAATGATTCATTGAGGGTAAAATGCAACATGTGGCGCCTTTAAGAGGCTCTAAATAGGGAGAGGTGATGCGTGGTGGTTTGAGGAGCAGCAGGATTTCTCAGCCACACTGACCTCCGGCAGAGATGAATGAACAAGCATCTGTGTGCAGAGCAGGTGACGGGTCCTCCAGCTTGATAATGCCAGTGGCCAGGTGATTAAAAACACAGCTCCCCTGCCACCGGGGCTGCTGGTGGATGCTACTGGAGGCCTGGGGACACGTCACTCTTCATGTTGACACAGCCAAGGTGTTGCACCCAGTAATTAATTAGAAAATGGAATCAAGAGGCTGCCCAAAGAGGAACAGGATGCTTTCTCTTGGTGTTTATTTAACGTCTGGGCCCAACTGATGTGATTTGTATTTCTTTGTAATAATTTTTCCTTCCATTGTCAACCGTCATTGTGCTGGTAAATGTGCTTCATTCACAGACAGAGAAGCAGATACAGGGGCAGAAGTGCAACAATGTGTCGTTATCTGCAGGGCACAAGAACACGATGGTATAGTAAGAATTGTTATGCTACCGTACATTGTCATCTGTCAGAATATGAATTATACATTTATGGCAATTCTCCAGTCAGACAATGCAATGGTGTCATGTGTTGGGGATCTTTTAGCTCCAAGTTTTTCTCATGAGAATGAGAAAATATTTCAAGAAACTGGGTTTGAAGGGTCAGGACAATCCAATACAAGAAGTTTTCGAAGTAGGCTTAGCAGCAACATCCTGTTTTTCTCTTGGGATTCCTCCCTACTCTCAGCTACTAGTGAAAGATGTATTAAGGTAGCAATAACACAGGGTAGAAATACTTCATTACATGTCCTGCCTTTGGAATTAAAAAGTGGTAACACATATGTATTACAGGAAAAAAAAAGTGATGTATGCAGCATTATATATATATATATAACGCAATAGGAATAATGAGGACGAGTGGATTGGGTTAAGAAAAAGAGTTGGACCACGGACAAGACTTCATGGAGCGCGAGGCTCTGCTTGCTTTCCTCTGTGGGCTACATGTGCTCACCCTTGTAGGCAGGAGGAGCTCAGATATCTGGAAGGAGCTGCTCCTTTAAAATGAAAGATGTCAGCTGAGGTGGTTCAGCATCAGATCTGGAGGCCTTTTTGACACTTCCCTGTGGATGCGTTCCAGGCACTCCCCGCTGCAAGAAAGCCCTGGAGCAGACCCAGAACACGCTGGAGGGACAATATCCCATCTGGTCTGGGAATGCCTTGGGATGCCCCAAGAAGGAGAGCATGTCTGGGAGACAGTGATGTTTGGCGTACCTGCTTGATAAACAGTGGAAAATGGATGGACAGAATGCATTCACCTTTTGATGGTATTTCTCCTGCTGACGCCAAACTTGGGGCATTTACTGATTTGTTTTATTTCATGTATACCAAACAACACATTGTGTAGATATGTGTACTTTTACGTACAATGCATTAGTATATTGCATACATCCTGTATAAGCTTCAGGCCTTTTTTAATGACTTCTGTTTTGTGGTTTCATTTTCATGTACATAATAAATTGTTTGGGGATTGTGGGTGTTATTTTGTATCATGTTATCTCCTAATTGTAGTTGAAAATGTTTTCTTCTTCTTTCTTTTGTTTTGTTTGTCCATAGAACCTGATTTTTGTCCAGATGAATGTTTTAAGACCTTGAAGCATGCAACATTCATTGTCAACTGCTTCTCTCTTTTCTGCAGATTCCCATCTTCATTACTGCCACAAAGGTGGTGTGCGTTCATACTGTATTTTTTTTTCTTCATATTTATTCGATACATGCATGTAAACAGCCACATGAGACTTTAGACAAGAGCTTAAGAGTGTTTTTACAATTCAAGCTTACAATTCAGCCCCATTGGGGTTATTGCTTTTATGACTTAACACTGAAAATGCCACGATAAAAACCAAAATGTGATTTAAGTTGGATATGACCTAAAAGAACATGAAAAAAAAGGAAGAAAAAAGAAGCTTGGAATTGTTTTAGAGAGCCTGAACCTTTGACATCTCCCAACATCAAAGCTTCGGCTCCTGTGCCAACATTCACCAAATCTATAATAGATGCTAACTCTTCTTTCATAACAGATTACTATGCATCTGAAACATCAAAGGAATCACTGTCAGTGAGTTTTCCAATCTGCCATCTCATCTTGGAACAATAGACATCGGTGACAGATATCTGGGTAACATTCACTGTTCTTGTCAGTGGTTATTGTTAATTCAGAGGCACACCGAACTCCAGGAGAAGGAACAAGAGAGAGATCCAAACATTCCAATCTGGGAAGTGTGATAAAACACTTGGGTGGGGGGGTTCATCCTTTGGTGAGGTGAAAATAAACTAGGTTAGTTTTCCCACTGGCTGGTAGAATGCACAAGCGTTGACACCTGCCTTTAAACTTCCAAGCTTCGTCAGTTCAAAGGCAGCTTTTCATATGGGACCCATTGCATCTCATGTTCCAGGATCCAGTCCAAAGTAATGACAGCAGCACTGAAGCGAGACCAAATGGCGTGTGATGGAGTATGATGCACTGCAAAAACATATTACCTTGTGATCAACATGAGGAAAAGGAGACCACACACATGCTGGCGGAGATAGCTAGGTCTTTAAATGCTTGTGTTTACAAGTCCAGACTTTCAGCCATGTGTTTACTTTATTGATGAGCTGACTAGCGATTAGTCGCAGCGCTGGCCTCTTGTACATTTCCTGTACTTGTGGATTTCCACCCCCAGAGTATATCTGTTGGATATCAGTTTCATATTATTTTGTTTTTTATGGAACCTGCTGATATTAAATTGACCATAAAAAAGGCCATATATTCAACCAAGTGTAAAACCTGACAACATCACAGTTGGAGAGTCCTTCAGAATATTCGTCCTTTGTCCATCTTCTGCCACATACAGCGGCTCACCACCCAGCTCACACACTCAAGTATTTGAAAGCATTGGAAAATGTGTCCGTAAGCAGTCTGTGTGCCAGCTGAGTATGCTGAAAAGAAGAAATTAAACACGAAAATTTACCATTTAGCGGAGGACAAAAATCACAAAGTGGAGGGCGAAAGTCATAACTGCTGAAATCCATCCATATTCAGTGCATACGGCACTACTAAATTTGAAAATTAATATGGTCATAATCCGATGACAGGAGCTCCATTGTATCAGTAGCTCTCACTTAACCTGTTCAGTCTACAATCCCACAGAACCCATCACCTTTTTCCAATGCAGCCCGGGGTCAGTGACAGTAGGTCTTCAATTGTGGTTGGAACGAAATGACGGCAGCCATTATTCATTCGAACAAAGCCTCTCACATCACAACATTGTACATGTCGATAATTTCTGCCACACATTTTTCATTGACAAATGAATCAAATCAGTGCTAAGTGCAAAGAGCTCTTTCATCCGGAGCAACACTGTAACCTAATGTGTTATCTCCCTCCAAGTTTTCATTAATGATACCAGATTCACTTGAAACAAATCTGTACCTTTTGTACATCAGTGTGCTCTTGGTAGTACAATTTAACAGTTGTAGAGTGTATTCTCCAACACACAATTGTCAGAACACGATGGCACAGTGATCACACTGATTCAATTGAGAGGAGGATGATATTGCATTAGCCACACCTATTCATAAAGTATCCCTTCTAATCCTTTATACGTGTTTTCTAGTCATGAGGTTACTAACAGTAAGACGCCACTCCCCCACACAGTGCCATGTGCCACCAACTGCCCGGGATGCTGTGCACCGTTAATTTACAAAAAACAGAGCCCAGAGACTCATAATCCAATTAAATCAAAGGAGCTCATGGAAATATGTTTTCAGTTAGTGCTCATGGCCGTCACGTGTTCATACTGTACGATTTTTCTGCTTTTGTGATCTGTCAGGCAAAATCTGTTCAAGATTATGTAAAACTGCAAAACATAAAATACAGTTTACTTGCATCCATCAAGATCATCAGTGAGCTGACTGTGGTTCACTGTGGTTCTGGGTGGCTGTCTCCATCGCTCACTGTTTCTGGGAAACACCTTCAGTGGTAAAAACCTCTGTATTAACACCGTTTTACGTGAATATAAAGCAAAAAGAACATAAAAATGGAGGTCATAGAGGAAAGTTAAAATCCTGACAAATAGAGGCATCCAAAATGCATTTATCTGCAGTAGCAGTTCAGACAGCAGACAGACAGGAGGACAAACAGAGTGGATATGGGATCACAGGCTACTGAGTGCAGTGAGAACACAAGTTAAAGTTTTATAGCTGAACTTGCAACCAGAGGACAACCGGAATAAGCTAGTTTAGGTTTAGTTGTAGCAGGACAATGTTACGCGGCTCAGCTTTCTGCTCAGGTTTCATCAGGTATGCCCGTCATTCCAAGTACAAGTACGAGCATTGTGTCTGTGGGAAAGCTTAGGCATTACACTCTTACATTATTATCATTAGGATTCTATGCAGGAAGAAGACCTACTGATAGTGACTGTTAAATATAAGGTCAATTTTGCATGGAGAAGAGTGCATAATTTGATTCTCACGCAGCATAGCTCATATTCACAACATGCCCATTCAGCCTACAAATTAAATGAGTGGCACTGTAATATGAATATGCACTTTGGAAAGAGGCAGAGTAACCACTATCGAATTTTCTCTCATTCCAAAGTGTCCAAAGTCTCTTCCACTCCACATCCTTGTCGGCTTCTTTTTTCATGCCTGCAGTCATGTTTTTTCACACAACAGATTTTAAGGTTTGCACCAAATTAAAATGTAATCCATCCCGCAGTGTATCTTTGCAGAGCACTTCAAATATACGCTGCAGATTTTTTCAAGTAGGTGGAGGCATGGTGCAGCAACAGCAATTCAAACAAAAACATTTGTTTTCGATCTTTATTCCGTACCTTAACCACACCCTTGAAATGTACATCTGCAGTCTGGATGGATGATTGAGTTGACAGCTGTGTATAAAACTCTAGCTAGCTCACTATTTCAGTCTGTGCCACAGTTTTATATTTTTGAGAACCAAATTTTGGTCAGCAGAGAAATGTATTCTGGATCTGACCCTATGTGCCTTCAGTGCACAATGTCTGCTGCCAGCAGGAGTTCTGTATCTATAATGACTTGGGAAACCACTTCATGGAATTCAGTACAGCAGGTGCAATAATTACAATGTGCGGCTATATAACGGCCAAGGAAAGTAAAAAAAAAACAACAAAAAAACATTTTACAGCACTGCAGTAGTATACCATATAAAATGCCGTTTCCTCATTATGTTCTAATCTTCACAGACAGCTGAAGAAATTCAAGAGTCCTTTCACAAACTTCAGACAAATACCTTTCTTGCCTCCCCAATTACATAAAAAACTTGAGTGAACCAAGTGGAGATATCCACCTCCTTCCACACTTTAAAGAATTGGAGTTTTTTTTTTCTTTTCAGAATAAAAAAAAAAAAAGCCACAGTTCAGAACTGTCAGGTAACACGACAAGGAGAATTGAAGCAATTATAGGCCATCCCCCCTTGTTAGGTATTTGATATTATCAGAGTGTGAGGTGATGCCCTTATATTGTTCGCTTCCTGCTCGTCTGAGCCTAGTATCAAAAAGGGCACTGGGAAGACCTACTCATAATTTGTCACATGGAGGATGTCACTGACAGGTCACAGAAGGACGAGCGGGATCATACATTCATCCAATACAACAAGAGAACATCAGCATATTCAGAAGATCGGGTTTAATCCCCTACAAGGAATGAGTTTGGATTCACTGATGAGTTGTTTGCTCTTGTTACATCTCATAAAGGTCATGCAAATGATCCTTCATGTAATTCAAGTCTCAATTCAATATTAAAAATACACACTTTTCAGGCTGTAATAGAAGCTTTACTCTTGGCATGCTAAGTACAACTGAAGTCCCAAAAATGGGGTAAATCAATGGGATGGGAATGGGATATATCAGATAATATTACTTTTACATTCCACGCTCTTATCAGGAGAGGCTTACAGTCAATTGTGGACAACCACAGATTTACAGAAAGTGTAATTTCTACAATGCATCAACATCCCAAGAAGCCAAAAATAAGACTTTGCAAAATGTCAGGGACTTAATGTTAAGCTCCGGACAGATAGAAAGTATCAGATTCTTGTTTCAGCAAGCATTCTTCTCAATGGCTATAGGCAAAGAGGTATTAAGTTGTGTCTCAAAGCAGTGTGGCTCCTATTGCTATTACGCTATTCAATTTCAAAAGCACCATTGCTACCATATAACTTAACTGTGGAAAGTTTAGAGCAGAAATATCAGAAAGCAATCACAAAGCATTCCCACTATCTGAGGTAAATTCACTGTGACCTTACCCATTGGTTCCATTTTGAAGTCTCAAGTTTGGCATTAGGTTTGTTGCCGATGGCTGTTATACTATGAGCATGAAAAAATGGTCTGCCTGGTCACAAACCTTCTCGTATTACTGCTAAGCAGTACCCTATGTTTCTGAAAACAGTTGTGTTGGGGAAAAAATGCAGAATCCTGATTTATATTTGATGAATTGTCAGTCACAAGGTAGCCACACACAAGCATGCCTTGCTCCATCATCTATGTTATTCTAAATGAGACCTTGAACTTATAAAATGAACACCATGCTATATGGAAAGGGACTTGAAACTAGTGACTGAGACCATAAACTCATTAGGAAACTGTTTATTGGGGTAATAAATCAAGTGAGAAGTAGAGTAATTTCCACAAGACTCAATACAAATGGACTTATCCGTATACAAGGTATGCCTACTTATTTTCGGTCAGCATTGTATACCTCTAAATCCCCTTTGATGCCTCTGTGATATCATTCAGTAGTTTTCTGCAAACTGACACTTTTTTCCATCCTGTCCAAGAAGGAAGGGATACTTCACTCAAAACGCATAATCATGCAGTTGTCTTGCCTTCGAGCTGAATCCACACATACTTTGGTACAGCTTATCATGAAGGAGTAAGTATCCGCATGTACCGTAAGTGTGTTTACATGCACTTAAATAACCAGGTTACAGTCAACTTTCTCTAATAAGCTTATTTCTTAAAAGAGAGCTTGGTTTCTGTAATTAGGGTAGGGGATTAGGGAAACCTGATTTCCTCAGGCAGATTGCCAATTTTTCTGCCATGTACATCTACTTTTTGACCAGAGACTGGAGAGAAAGAAAGTAACATCTTTTATTCAAAATACCTCAAACCAAAGACCGACTGAAGTATCCTGTAGAAGAGTTTGTTTCTGATCATTTGACTATTTGTTTAATTTCAACACTTTGGAATTGCCTGTCTATCTACCTGTCCTTGACCAGCGTGGATGTTGTTTTTCATACTGGAAAGTGATATGTTCAAAGTTTATTTCATTTTGTTATCACTTTTTATGACTAGAAATTAAAATATGAATAGAATAGCCGACAAGGACGAGGCAAGCCATTGCTGCACGGACAATACTTTGCTGGTGCACCAGCAAATATTTCTGAATAATTCTATTCATCTCTGTAATTATGTTTTCTGAATGCGAATTCAGTAATGTAACTCAGCAATCACCTTGTTTCTTTTGACCTTAGCACACTGATAATTATTTTGGATGCTTATTTCATATCTCACTTAATGAGTTCATGCAATATATAACTTGATTTACTCAGCAGACAAGGCTAAATAAACATGCATTTACAAGTGCTGTTGTTTCTTAGAATAAAGCAGCCATAATCAAGGCACAGACATGACAAGCAGATGTCTAAATATCCATGTTTTCAACTTAACAATGTGTGTCCCTACATGGTTAAGTTAAACACTTTTGCAGTACTTGTAGGGCTGGACAACGTTTCCCCTGTCTCAAATAGGGGCTGATACTGACAATTATTTTTATTCTCATAATTAGATTATTTTATTGCTCCATAAAATAACTGAAAAGAGTAAAAAAAATGCCCATCACAATCAAGAAGACATAAAGCACAAGTCAGAGTAAAAGTGCTGTGTTTGTTTTCATTCATTCAGGAATGCTCGTGTCACTGGGTAGGCTTATCCTCATTTATCTTGCTGGTCCAACAACCCCTCCAGTCACAAGCTTGCATCTCTAACCTTAAGGCCTGAAATACAATGATGCATGTACTGGAGTCTGAGCGATACTAAAGCTCTTTATTCTGTACCATAACTGCAAACCTTGCTCGTATTGAATGACACAAATGTGATAAGTCCCCTACATGTTTGGGTATATGCTTAGGAAGATATTCAAATTGATAATGACATTGAAGACGCTGGCCTGTACAGGAAACTGGGATCCCAAACCAACAATAGAAAGATTTACCTGGCCTGGTGTACCAAACTTGAAGTGATGACTCCTTAGAGGTATGTAAACACCAAAACCTGATCAGTGTATGTGTTAAGGCTGGGGTACTTTGTGCTCAGTCATAATAAAGAAAAGAGGAGCCATTGCTTCTCTGCTTGGCTGTTTCCATTCAAAAGATAGATGTGGGTTAAGCCCCTGCAGTGGACTGGCTTCCTGTCCAGAGGGGTGTATGGCTAAGCTGCTTCACGCCTCAAAAACAGGAGATAATCTCCTTAGCAATGGGCCCCATCAGCTCAAACAGGGCTTACTTTTAAGACTAAACAGACTGACTAACCACCAGATGAGTGTATCATTGTTCAATTTTGAGGCGCTTTCATCTAATCAAAACATCTCAGTAATATCAGGTGGAGTGATTAGGATGCTTACATATCCCAAAATTAGGCCTCGGGGTAATACAAACTGCAGGATGAGATGTGAAAATGTCTCAGAGCAAATCATTAGTAGTACACACAGTTCTGTTGAATGTAAGACATCAAAGAAATCATTTGAAAGAAAGCCAAGGAAGCTGGTTTAACATCGCTGCATGTGTTCATCGCGTGAACATGGCCATCGTACAAAACAGGAAAATGAAAACAGTGCAGCCCGGGCCAAATAGACATCGAGCTCAGTAGGTGAGACATTGAAAGTGAAATCCCCACCAGCCTCTGGAAGGAACGAGCACTTTTAAATGCGTTACACAACCAAAGCTTATAGGGCTTACTCTCCAATTTCAGTTATCCTAATGTTGTGGAATATTTCAAATGCCTCATTACTTGCATTTTGCGAGAAAGGAAGAAGCCTCTCTCTACTCTATAATGAGCCCTGAAGCTTATTAGACCAGTGTGCTTTGAATTGAAAGGACCAGTGCTCTTTTATTTTCTTCTTCTCTTTATGGCAGAAAGGCTCGGGCCCTAATCAGAAAAACACAGGGCCACATCATTACACTTGACGAAACTAAAGAGGATAATCCTGTGGTCTATTTAAGGTATTTTATAATTTAATTAAGTTACTCTAGCCCTCTAACACATAGTGCACTGGCATTCTGTTCAGCACAGACGCCATATGTTTCTCTCAAATGGATGCCCTCAAATGGACACATATATCAAAGAGCTCCCCACCGGAGTGAATGTGTAAAGGGTTGGCCATGCGGAGGCTCCCCATGGTCTGGACCCATGTAGGCAATGTGGCAGCACTGCTGAGAAGGCTTAACACAGAGTTTCCATTCACTACCTCCTTCAGATTAACTTGTTCATTTGTACCATAACTCTTGGCACCTTTAGAATGATAACTGGCAAACGTCGAGTAGAATAAAGCAGAAGAATTTGTATATTTTAAGAAAATAACTATTCTTTAATCCAGTGTGGAACAAATTCCTCAATAAAGAAGTCTTGTTTCCTTGAGCACTCCAACTTGAACAGTTCATCCTGTGAATTCTTATTAGGATTCATGGCATTAGGACACTAAAAGGGCATCAAACTTTACAACCACTGTACCATGTGCACTGCATAATAATGTATATTGCAAGGCCCCTCAAACTATACATGAACAAGGCCTAAGTGCTGACACTGAAACTTGAAGTTTGAATGTTACAATCTGAATGCATGAGGATTCCAAACAAGGTGTCACATTCTTTGAATGCAAAGGTTGCTCACCTAGTGCATGTGCTGGAACTGTTTCTCTTACTCCCCTCCTTTGAGCCCTCAAAGAGCAACACATTTCACATGTGTATGTGTGTGGTTCAGGGCTCTTTCTTCTTAGTTATGCAGCTTTTTTTTTTTTGGTAACAGTAAGCAAACATTTTTCTGGGTGCCATGATAACACATGAAACACATCTGACTGTGGAAACCCTGTACCGCTCCAACTGTTCCAACATGAACAACTGGCTTATACCTACGTAATGCAAATGGGTTGATAATATACACTACTTGATTCAAACGGATTACTACTTTTATCCAAGAGATACTAGACAGTTTCTTTTTATTTGTAGTGAAACTGTATGACAGTGTTATATATTATATATTAGTTAAGGATAAATTAATTCCTGATTAATGTGGGTTATATCAATCATGCAGTCATGGACATTTCAATCTCTGATAAAGAAATGTTTCATCAACTCCAATTTGATTCATTTCAAGTCAGACTCCAAGACTTCCCCGCAGAGAGATCTATAATTCAACGTGCTTATGGTTTCTATGAGATTCAGCTTAGATCAGTTAAAAAGAAAAAAGAAAAGAAAGAAAAAGGTTACAGCCTTTTCCTTGAACGGATATGAACCACTTCGACATTTTGAACTGTTATATACAGTGTTCTCTCCCTCCTCTTCATTATTTTAATAGAAAACTGAGCAGAGATTATAATTTATTTATGTCATGGAGTGACACTTCCTGGAGTTGGTCCATTGACAATCAATTAGTGACTATGTGGGTTTGAATTGCTTTTTACCTGAGATATTAATCCAAACTCATTTCAGTTGAAGGCAGGCCATTCCAGCTGTGAATCAGAAAGCATCCCCATATAAAATCACTGTGGGTGTTGCCATAGTGTTGTAGGAGCTATTCCGTTATTAAGCGATTAAAGAGCAGCGCCAGACTTAACCCGAATGTTGAACTTGACTTGAAACAAATAAAAGTGGAACACCTTAATAAAAACATAAAAAAAGATGGGGAGAGAGACAGATGACAGGTAATATATGCACCAGGCCAGATTTAGAATGGGCACCTTCCATTACAGTACAGTATATACACAGGCACATATGTGGTATGTAGGCATATGTTAAACCACTAGGCCATTGTCAGAGTTTCTGCTTTTGTTTTCGTCTGCTTTGGGGATGTGTACCTGAACTATATTTGGTCACTGCTCAGGATGATACTAAATCTAAGTTTCAGGTACTCTCAGGGGGATGGAATGCAACAACTTGTTTGCAGAGGCAATACTGAAAGAAAGTCTACTTCTATATATATATATATATATCTATATATATATATATATATGCAGGTCTTGTTATGCATTTGTTCCTGTAACGGTAGATCGTTTTACTGTAGGTATTTTTAAAATTGTGCCATTTCTACTAGCAAACTATTTATTTCACTTCACCTGCACCTGACTTTCTTCTGAGTCAGGTGATAATCAAGCAACAGGCTGGTTTGATGGTGCAGAGCAAAGAGAGGGCAAGAATGGCTTGTCCTGGTACTCAAAGAAGTGTCCTTTTTTTCAGTGGCACATACAAAATGTTCTATTTTGTAACACACAGTGAAAAAGCCAGGTAGATACTTGAACCATGAGGTCAGGTTATAGGAAGCTCGTTCCAAAAGACACCCAGTCCCTAAATTTTGGCAGTTCAGGAGAAATGAAAATGCTGCATTGTGTGCTTAAGTTTATTCTCCAACAGATTGTTTACCTGAACCTGGGGTCATGTTAACTGAATATTTTCTGTAATTGGCAGAATTTTTTTCAACAATGACAGAAAAAGATGAAGGCCACTTGTCATTTTGACAGATAAACACTTAAGGCGATCTAGTATAAAGTTAAGTAAGTCACTTTCCACACTCTAAATAACACCCACCTAGTTGGTGATGAGTATGTATATTAATTATTAAGTAATTGTCTAGTATTGTCTTTGATCTCACATGCATGAGCTGGTTGTCTAACTTGCTTTAGCCATCACATCGGTAGCCTATCTCGCTCCATAGCCTAGCTATCGCAAAATGTCACAGTAGCCGAGGGTCAGAAGTTTCTTTAGAAGTGCAATAATCGTGATGTGGTTGATAAACGAGGAAAAAGGGGGATTGATGCAGTGGAGGATGAAGGACAAACAAGTAATACTGATAACATTTATCAGCCAGCGGCAGCTAATGTTGTAGGGGAAGTGGCGGCAAGGAGGTAAAAATCATTCATCTGCTTCATGTGGTGTTGACATGAAATGTGACTGCATGATCTGTGTCTTTGTTCATCTTTTCTTTCCATGCCCTTATAGATGCATGATCTGTAAGTTCTTTATTTCAAATCTAATAATAGATTATGACGGAATTTCTATGACCCTGTCTGTCAAAATGACTAAAGACCTGCACATCCCTGTCTTCTGAGTCAGGAGGGAATCGAGCATTGGGCTTGTTTAATGGTACGAAACAGAGGTTTCAGTGTGTTCACTCCGATCTATTCTTTCCACTTTCTGCTACCTCCTACTGTGGATTGGGACCATCCATGAATCTACGATGATAATGATACTGAAAATTCATTACGTGTTATGCAATCCATAATTAATATTAGCACCACTTATTCCGTTATTGTCTGTTCCACAACATTTATCCAAAATGTTCCAGTTTGTGAACCATAGTGGAAGCAGAAGGCAGAACCTAGAACCTAAACCTTGCAGGTCCATAAAAAGTGCAAGTTATGTTAAGTTTCCATAGTGGGAAATGCCTTAAAACCCCTGAAGACATGTTTCAATTTCATGATAAAAACATCAGATATTAGCAATGTTCTTAATAAGTTCTTACAAGCCGGATGTTCTACTGGAATAATCAAATAGAAGGATGGTGGTTTATGGTTTTAAGGGAATATTTTGGAGCTCATAAGGCTACCCATAGGCAAATATTCCTCAAGTATTTAAGCTTTGCAGAGACGGACACAAAGGATGCCTCCCGGCTGGTACATGTAAAGCTGCCATTACTGGCCCGCAGACTTGTGCATTGTCACCACTTCTTAACGGTCCAACATGTATTGGCATTTCTTGTGAAAGTAGCAGTTGACTGTGCTAAGCCTGATGACACACTTTTACCTACAGCTAAAGCATGGAAAGATGTTGAGCCCAACAAAGCGTTTGAGTCCACCTTTCACCAAAAATGATTCTTCTCTCTAAGCTCCAGGAACCCAGACCTCACACGCTGTCACTTTCACTGTTAGGGCTGTGTGCCACCAGTCCTCTTTTTTTTTTTCAGGGATTTCATAGAACTGTCATGTGTTAAACATGAACCCAAGGAATACTCGACATTGGAGCTGGACAGGAACACAGTCTATTTGTTGGTCAGAGACATGTGGGCAATGTGCAGTTATGCATGTGACCTTGTGACTTTTTCTTCATTTCTTTGTCCTCGAGGCAGAAATGTGATTTTTTTTTTCCCCTCTGCAATCTACCCCCAATACTGGCTGTACTAAGGGCTACTGCAGGGAAACTTAGGTTTCTTTCTCTGTTGTTCTGTAACTTTTTCCAAATGATCAAGTGAATGTCAATGAAACCAACTTCATACTAGAATCAGCGCCTCCATCGGTGGTGCTCCAGAACATCAGTGTTAAAGACGCAAAATGAAAAAAAAGAAAATCTAAGCAAAAACAATATAGGCTAGCTAGGTACCGTCACTGCCTACTTTTAATCGAATGGTATGACTTGTTTGTCATCACGTGATTTGTCACATGAACAGATCCATCTAAAAAGAAAGAGAAAAGGTGGAACTTAGGAGTGCATTAAAACGACAACAGCTCTGCAAGAAAGTGCAGCAACATGCTCATGAATGGAGCCAACCCCCTTCTTGAAACTGAAGACACTTATTGTATTCATTTATAGTTTTGGAGCCAGTATTGAGGTAAATTGGTATGTAATAATACTAAGTAAAAGATATCTTATTGACATAAACAGTACACAGAATACATGATTATAGTAAGCCTATATGTAGTCTTTTGGGAATGTGTGACGATCGTCCTTGCCTGAGATCAGGTTTCCAGTGTGTGGAATATACAAGTGACTGAACAGACTTAACTCCTTCCTGACAGATCAATTGTACTTCCTCTTAATGTACGACTGCGTGGCCAACAACCAGCATTTCATGTCAGCAAAATGAAATAATAATAATCAATAATAAAATGAAATAAATACATAGACAGCTATACAATTACCTGAAAATGTTCACAAATGTTCCGAGGTACACAAAAGCGACAAAAGACAACCAGATAATACCCTAATCTGTATCAGGGACCAAATTGCTCGAGAACTAATTTCACCTGTCTCCACTGACTGATATTGACTGAAGGAGCAAGATCGAGATTGGCATCAGTGACAGCGTTTTCCCAGATGAGCTAATGTAGGAGAGGAGTGGGAGCGTTCCTTTACATACAGGGCAAAGTGGGGTCATTTAAGAGTCAACCAGTTTTCTTATCCTATGATGGAGAGAGGCCTGTGGAATTAGTTTAATTGTATTGAGGAACACAGACAGAAGAGAGAAGAGGTTCTCTGGTATTACATTAGAAGACATGGACACATGGATACTTCACAAGAACAGACGAGCAAAAGCAAACACCTCCTTGGCACTGGTGTTTCTGTAGTTTCGATCTACTATGTCATGAACAACAAGCCTCCTTCACATGTAGCTCAATAAAAATTGCAGGTGTTTTTTTTAGGAGACTTTATAAAACATAATATTGATCAATATGTACTGTACAATGTTAAACCAAGAAACCCTCATTTTGTTTTTATTTTTTGTTGTTTTTTTTTAGTGTTGACTACTCAATATACTTCACACATTTATTACAATTCCTGGGCATGAATTCCTGATGATGTTGTTTCCTTGCATGTTTTTGTTCTCAAAGGAAAGTGGAATATTAAGTGGAATACTGATTGGAGTTAAGGCACTTCCTGTTCCTCTCAGCAAACCACAATATATGATGTTTCTTTTAAAATGACGTGCCAGTCACCAGGTTCATGATGAAAAAGGCAGCACAGCTTCTCTAAGAATGAAAATAATATTGTTTCCTGGGAGGTTTAGTTGCAATGTTGCAAATAATAAGCGCAACATATCTGCAGTTGGACTTTCAATATCTCAAACATCACACTTTTTGGCAGAGTTAGTGATTAATGTGTTAGCTTAGAAGATTAAGGAAACACACATTTAAATACAAAGAAAATCCAGTTTGAACTTGTTGGTTGCTGCCACATAAAGAACCACAAATGTGACAATAAACAGATATAAAAAGACATTTGACAAGAGCTGTGAGAGTTTTCAAAATGTTTCAGTAATTCATCTGTAAATTCATTGTCTGTTACGGGGACTGAATAATTGGATATTTGATTTTAAACACTGCATCTGAGAGCTCACACACAAGAGCACTTCTTCACAGTTGCTTTAGCATCTTTGCTGGAAGCTCACCAAACATCAGATCAGTGGTCGAAGAATGGCTGTCATGAAAAGCTGGTTTAATACGGATAAATCAAAGTTGGGATGAATCTACAACAATCTACAGGCAGAATACTGGGTCCCCCCTCCAATGGCCTGCTCTGTTTCTCATCATGAAAAGCCTTACAGCTTGATGAACACCGAGTGAACTGCATGGAGCGAGGCCTGTGTATGCTTGCTGTGCTGAGACTTTGAAGCAGCATGTGGTGAAGGGAGGGGGACGTGTTCAGTTGTTGGAGGCCAGCAGAGGTGCGAAAAATGCAGGGAGCAAAAATAAAATGACAACCAAAAATTATTTTGTCTGCTGGCTGAAGATGTTGACTCGTGCTGTTGACACCTTTGGGGAGAAGTTATTTCTAGCAACAATTGTAACAATAGCAAGGTTTATTTCTGCACAGCTGTCACAGCAATAGGAAGCCAGAATGAACTTCTAGCAAGGAAGAGACAGATCTGAAAAAAATACCATGAATTTATTTATTTACTACAATTTACTCTTTACTCTATGCTGGAGCCATTTTATCTAATGCAAAACAACATGAAAACACCTGATTTATTGATGTAAATGTGAGGTAAGCCATTGTGAAGAAACCCAATACCATAACAAATACAGAGCCAACAATATCACAGCAAGTAATGTAACTAGGTAGCATACCAGCTCCAAGATAGTGATACTCCCAGCCTTCCTGCTACTGTAGCGGACATCACAGCAACATATCTTGGCAAACTAGACAGTAAGCTGAATGTGTATGGGCAAGTAATTTAATGTTACCTGGCACACAAAACCAGGCTGGAATAACAAGTTGGTGTTGTGTGGCTCGTTCCAAGCCACTTTGTTTCCACCAGATCCAGGAATGTGTGCAACAGGAGGGTACAGTACATACTGAATGGAAAGCTAGGAGGAGATATTGGCTGAATTTCATAAGAAGTGTATTCGATTAGAATCGGATCACACAGAATGTCCTAAGACTGCGTATTGTGGCCTAATGTGACCATTACGAGAAAAGCACATTGAATTAGCCACACTACTGGTCACCAGTGAAGTAAACTTTTCCTTTTTCTCTTCATACATAATCCAGCGGTTCTCAAACTGTGGGTGATTTTTTGTTGTTGTTGTTGTTTATTTTGCCTACGAAGTCATTCATTCATCCTAGAGTGTGTCTTAATGCTATCCTGCTGACCTTTATTTGCTTCCCATTTATGTCCCACTAGCATGTTAACTGAAGATGAAGTCACACTGAAGACCTCGCTGTTGCGGTGGTGTTTCACGCATAGAAAATAAGAGAGAAACAGTGTGACTCTTTGCTCATTAAAGAAACTGAACTGAAGTCCTTAAAGTTGGGATCAGAGTGTAACTACCACTTGATGTTAATTCACAGTCCTTGGCTCTTGTTCTCTACACTTCCAGTCCTTGGAATACATACTGTATGCTGTGCATTACAAAGCACTCTAAGATATTATTTATTTTTGCAGTGTGGCTTAACTTCAGCCGGTCCCACTCCCTGTGTGCAGTCACCATGGAAGCAGATGTCCTATATTCCTGAGGGTATCAGCTGGCAAGGTCACCGGGCTGATTGATGTTAGTCTCCAGAGTCCTTCTCTGTGTACAGGTTCAACAGCAATCTCCATTTCTGAGGTGCTAGAAAGGAGTGTGCCTGTGGGGACGAAAGGGACCACTAACACCCCCCATGGACTCCCTGATCTGTCTGTGCCATAGAGGTGGCAGTACTGTACAGTGTTCATTCATTTTTTTAACTCCAGTGTGTGACATAAATCTCTGTGCCCTCCTGCAAAATCTTCCTACAACATAAAACTCTCACAAAGTTTAACATGTGGCGGCAATTGTATGTTAAAACTGTATCCATCATGTTGGGTACTGGCATGTGTGTAATCAGGCCAAAGCAGCATTACACCACTGTTGGGACTAGAACGAGTGCCAGCATGGAAGAAATACTGGGCCATGCTACCTCCCTGCATGTCTGTACCTCTATCCAAATAGAAAGCAGGACCCCCTACGAAATGCCAGTCTACTTCACTACATGGCAACTGTCATTATGCATTACACTCATATACAGAGGCCATACAGAAATATTACAAAATGCAGTAAAGCAAAGAAGATTATAATCCAAAATGTGAGTGAGCTGAGAAATATATTTTACAGCAAGCTTTCACTGCACATGAGATATATCTTCACAAACATTCATTCTTTTTCTTTTTCTTCGATTTAATTGATGTATCATTGATATGTTGATCATTTCTATGCATGTGTCTATTCAATTATTGAAGAACATTAACTAACAAGCAATTTGCCAGGCTACTCTCACTCCATAAGTCATCAAAAATGGACCCCCGATTAGTGGACCAATGCTTCAAACTATCATGCTGTAGATACCCCTCTAGTGTAATTTCTGTACACAGTTGCCAGGTGTAACATTTTGATGTGCCATTGAACTCAGCTGACGTAGTATAAAGAGCGATAAAGTCTACATGTGGTGGAAGTTAAGATGGACAGATGGATCAAACAAATACAGCACCTTTATCCAAGAGATCAAACCACAATATTTCCCAAACTTAACCAAACTCATAAAATATGAAATGTTTCACAGACTTTGAAAGTGTAACGGGACGTTGCATATCAACTGTTGCTAACTCGACCATGCACATGCAAAAGTGTCTTATCTATAATGTCATGGTTTGAATCGTAGGGCAACTGACCAAGCTGCTGTTGTTGACAAGTTAAGAATAAGAATATGTTGAACATATGGTGTAAACTGTCAGCGTCATGCCCACAAGACAAACAAGCCCCCCTCTACCTCTGCCTTCCGCAGATGAAAACTAATGGAACCTCACTGTGGCACCTCTGAGAGCTATGGCATTAGCTCACTCCCCCTGACTGAGTAATCAGCTGGTACATGTCAGTGACCCCAGCGACATAAAGCAAGCCTGTGGAAATCACAGAGAGCTGTTGTCTGGAAGCTGTACGGTTTAGCTAGCTGGCTAGCAGAACAACATGAAAACAAAAGTCATGAATTTTCAGGACAACCTTCTCAAAACTTTAGTGTAAATCCAATATACTGCTGGAGATGACATGTAGGAAGATTCCCTGCACTGGTAAAATTCCTGTGACTGTATGCATCCTCGGGAAAGATGGTGCACCACAAACAGCGCTCAATACTCCTTAAACATCTGGGTAAAATCAGTTGTGAAGAAATAGCTGTAAGCTATGTTAATCTATTGGTAAGATTTCTTTAATAATTTGGACTTCTCTGTCATTCCTTGAATACTAACAAAAGAGTCAGAGCAGCACAGTTTCATGTGAATACATTATTTTGCTGCGACAGTTGCTGTGGCTGCTTAAAAATGCCATTATGAAGCGAAGAATCTTCACTTTGTGTCATTTTTAAACGATTAATCAATTTCTTGAAATTCAAATTCCTACTTGGCATGGAGAGTTGTGGCATAAGCTGGCCTGTGGTTTGCTGCCCTTGTACCGCTGACAGACAATTTCACATCTGTAAGTGCAGGTGCAAAATAACACAAATTACCATCACCGGTGTTTTACTGGTATATCAAAGCCCAGCTTCACCTGTGGTGAGGGTCTTTTAGTTTCAAGTGGGAGCTCTCAGCGTCCAGATGGTTAGGTTATTCAAGGTCAGGAAGAAGGACAGATAAAATCCATGGGAAAGTATAATCGGGGATATATACTTCCTTGCCTGTGTGAGAATATGCTTTTCTACTGTTTGATTAAAACCATGAGCCCGATGCTTCGCAACATCAGTTAAGAGTTAATGAGATATCATGAATTATACAGTGTGAAAAATACTCAATGTTAATTATGGTTTCACGAAAGTGAAAAAAAAAAAAAAAAAGATAATTTTAATTGTATTCTCAAAGAATCTTTTTTTTTTTTTCTCATAAATGGTGCAACCTGCACCCACTTTAGGGGCCGTCAACCACAGTGAATTAGTTTTGTGATTCTACGTGAGGTTTCTGATACAGTACAGCTACTTCAGCTAAGTTTTAATCGCATGCCAATTTAGTCCAGCTGCATGATCTAAACCTCAAATGCAGACTCCGGCCGGTTGCTGCTAATTGTTTTTGGAGCCTCACTCAAAGAAAGAAATGTATTTCATCATCAGAAATAACAAAAGTCTCAGTGCTGACAGTTGATTTAGTACGTCTTTTTTGATGAAACGGAGCCAGGACATTTTTCATCGTACTGTGTCCTGAATCAATATCTATCAGCAATCTGAAATTAAATCGAGATTGAATCCCAGTTTCATCACCACGTCTAATGCTAGAAATCCATCTAATCACACCATCCTAAAACCAAGGAGGGAAGATTTATTTGATTTGACTGAAGACAGGTCAAATCCAGACAAGAACAACTTGGGTTTTCAATTCTCCACCTATAAAAGTGAACATCCACATTGCAAAAAAAAAACAACAGCACTGTTCCAACACTCATCTTGTTTGACACCTTTTGATATTTGTTGTGGCTGAAGACAATCACTGACAGGGCTGGGAAGGTCTTACCTTGAACGATGAGATGCACTTTCGTGGATTTTGGTTTCTTGTTTGTGAGGATTGAGCAGACATAGGGCCCTTCGTCATGGACGTCGACATTTTGGATCTTGATGCTGTACTCTGTGACTGCTGTGTTTTCCATCAGGATGACACGAGGGTCCAGAGACCACTTCTCACTTCCTGCAAATAGAATGGTGGTGCGATTGAGCCATGCCACTCGAGATACTTTGTTGTCCACATTGCATCTGGAAGGGGGAAAAAAAACAGAAAACACAACAACACATTAGAGTCTTAGACCTCCAACAAAAGCACCACTCACTCACTCACTCATTTAAAAATAGTTGTATTTTGACGTCCAGCTATGAGGTGCTATAAAGGGTAAAAGCAGTCTTTATAAGGTACCATTGTGATTGCTGGTTGTGGGATTGTGAGAGTGTACTGTAAAAACGCCTACTTCTATTGTTTGGCATAAAAATGAAATACAAGCTGTTAAGACGTAGGATCTGCAGCTGTGGCTCATTACAAAGAAAGTTTGGAGAAGTTCTTTACTTCTGGAATGGAGGAAAAAAACAACTTTCAATCCTGGTCTGCATCAAACACAATTTTGTACAATATAAAATATCATCATCAGTGATTATCATATCATTTAATCACTTTTAAAGTTTATACTCATGAGTTCAAGTCAAATACCCATCTCATTTTTGTCTTACTCATCATCAAATTATGAAGATTAAAACTTAAAACTTACTGGCATACTTCCCAGCATGCACTGTAGATGGGTTGGCATTCTTTAATAAGCCTAGCTCTATCTATCTAGGAGTCATGTTGTGTCCACCTAATGAATGTGAGTCCAATATTCTCTCTCTTTTAGCTGGACTCAACTCCTGAGGAAATATCTGACTCTTTTGTTGCTAAATGCTCCACCAGCTAGCCTCCACCTGTGTCTGGCTGCTGTTTTGTGCTGAGCAGGTAGTGTACACTGGCGTTTCAGTGCTTTTTCAGTGAAAACAGCAGCCAACCAAAAATGACGCTGGGAGAACAGTGAGAGTGTAAGATGAACATAAAACCAAATCAAGGTGGAGAGGAGATGCAACCTTTGGAGCACTCCTTGAAAAGTTGTCAGCAGACAAATTCATCACTGACTTGTACAAGCAAAGTGATGACACACACCTCACCCTCTGCATCACATTAGTCAAGACATGAGGTCTTTTTAATTAGTATTTAGTATACAAGCAGTACACGTAACTTAATATCAGAATATGACATGCAGTACCTGTAACCCAGTGAGCACAAATAACATGAATGCTGACACCACCTCTGATCCCGAGAAGATCAGAAGGCGAACAGGTAAAAAAAACAAGAACAAAAAAAAACATCCTGACATTCTGCTGCGCTTCACGCTCCATCAAAAGGACACAACATGCAGGGTTGAATATGTTTACCTAAAACATGAATTTTCTCTGCTTCTGCAAGTGCAAATCTGTTTATCACACTCTTTATATCATACCAACTAATTTAATCAACAGTACATTAACACCTTTAGATACAATTTGTTAAGATTGTTGATGTGTAAGAGCTTGTATGGACACTATTCCCACCCGGAACCACATCTAGAAGAAAACCAGATATCAAAACAAAACCCAACATGCTAGGAATGTATTTGAATTCATTATAAGAACATCTCAACCAATCAGTCTGTTTCTATTTTCCATTTAAAGTCCACCTGACACTAGTGATATCACACAGGTACTGTGTACCTGAGATCTAATTCATACAGCCAGGTTAAAACAACATCAGCATTAACTTGTATTTGTACTAATACAGCTAAAGTCTTTTTTTTTTTCTGCGAGGGAGAACAGAATATTATTATGGCATGAAACACAAGTCCAGGTTCAGAATGCACTGGGGTATTTACACCACTTTAAACCAGGATTTGGCAGAACATTTATTGATAGCATCAATGAAAGAATGGGGAGACATTTCATCTTTATGCGGCAGTTAATTTTGTTGTTTTTATTAATGGATGTTATAAATTTGGCATGAGTTTCCACAAGCTGTGAAAACAGTCTTTATATCCAATATACCCTGAAGTTTAAGCAAGCTCACAGATATGGGCAGATGAATTCAGTGCAAAAAAAAGTATCAGCGTCTGGCTTATTAGTCTGCAGGTTTCAGCACAAGTTACCACAGTCCATACATATGTAGCACATCAACCAGGGGGCTTCACACACCCAGTGTTTTTTTTTTTTTTTTTAACCCCAGAGTCACACACACAGCATTCACAATAAACAGAGCAAGACGAGAAATTTCAGGTTCACAGATTAACACATGCCAGCCAAAACTAATGTGTGCAGTCTTTGTTTGGTGCTGAATGCAAGAGATATGACGCTGTGAGGGGAATTTGAAGGAATGAGGCTGTAAATACAAAGAGACAACCAACACTCATTCTATCAGCAACCACAATGACAAAAGAAAGGTAAAGGGAGTTTGAATATAGAGAGGAGGCCATGCGAATCAAACAGGAGACGCTATAATTCAGTTAATTAGAGCAGGATTAGTAGTATCCAATCCAAATACGGGAGTACATTAAAAGTGTCAGTTATAATAATACCATTAAACTTAGGACAATCACTGTTCATTATTTTGTACTCTGTGTTTTCATTAGTTCCCAGTTGTGCCCTACAGTGTCTGTCATGTAACTAAAGTAGGACACACAGAGAAAGGTGTCCATGTTAACAGAGGAAACACATTTGATGTTCATCCTTCTAGAATCATAAAAGTTTGTCTTTGACACAAACATCATGGGATTATCAGTTAATTTAGATGAAGAGATAGACATGAAAGAGAAGACAATACACATCAGAAAATCCAGCAAGACAAGAATGGGTCTTTGAAGAGCTTCATTATGTGCTGAACTCACACTATCAAGCTGCAGCACTTTGACTAGCACACAGGACGGGACAAAGCATTTATTTATAAAGGGAACAGTGTGTTTTCTTCATATTTGCCTTTGGAGAGGTTCTCTCTCCACAGAACAAGTCTCCAAAAGTTACCATTAACATAAAGAGGATTATTTATATCTGCAAAGCCTGGAAGGAAATGAAAACTTTTGGTAAAAGCTCCCAAAAGTAGGTTAGCACAAACATGTCTTTTTGAGGAGCCCTAATGGTTTATAAGTGGGAAAATAAAACATTAAAGGTCTAAAGGTCAGTAATGGCCATTAAACTGTAGTCTTTTAACTTAAGCCTGGGAATGATGCACACTTTACATGGAATAAATAGAGCTTTATTCAGAAAAGCTGAATGCCAATCAAAGCTAAGGCTGGTAAACTGTCTGGTAAAGTCTCTTTTCATTTTTTTTTTCTCTTTTTATGTGATTCTGTGCCTAAAATGAGGTTATTTACTTTCTTTTTATTCAGGTTAGTCGTACTGAAAATAAGGCCTACTGTACATGACCATCATTAGGTGCACATATAAACTAGTTTACAGGATCAAATGTGTAGATTTGGGAATAAGTGTATGTTGGGGTGCTATTGAATTGTTCCTACCAACATTTCAAGCATCTGAAACAATCTTGTCATGTTAACATATAGCTGTAAACTCAAAGTTGAACTCTACAAGCAGATATCTGCATATGACTGTGGATTCAGTAGGCAAGGGACCAAGATTTTGGCATTGGAAGCGTTCTGGTTTCCAAAAGTACTGACACTGTGAACTCATCGGCTATCATTTGCTGACAGTTTAGCTTTTTATTACTTATTTTTAAAGTCATCTACATTCATATGCAGATATCTGTCCATAGAGATTAGCAGAAACGTGTCTTTCTTGTCATTCTCACGTATCAAGTTGCTTATTGGACTGCAAAGGAAGTCTTGGCCCGGATATCCGTTATCTATTTTCTGGATATCAGCTGGCCACAACAGAAACCCTGAAATATTGGCCATTGCCCCCAGAGGCTAAATCCTGGTCAGACGATAGCAAATGGATTATGAGATTGATGCAAAAAGTGGGCTATTTCCATGTAGAGTGTAAAAGCAAGGATGGGGGGGGGGGTAACCTTACCCAATGATCTGCACTGAGTTAAAAATAATTTCAGCTCTGCACATCGATAACAGCCAGCGAGGCTCTGACTAATTTGTGATCAGTGCTCACATTTTAACATTAACCAGTATTATTATTCGAGATAATCGTGTAGATAACCAACCCATGAACTGTGATCGACTTGAACTTTGTGGGGCTTCAAGATGATCGCAAGGCAATTAAATAATTAAATTGAAAGTTAATTTGACCATTTTCACCAATCAGAATGGCCCCCTGGAGCAGGGTTGGGATTGCATTCATTATGTTAGTTACTATTTAGAAGTGAACATTTCCTTGTTTCACATTAAAAGATCTGTCCAGGGGATCACACTGAAACTTCTATTGTGAAGCAACCACAGGAAATTTGTTGGATTTGTCACCAAAGGTTGTGTCAGCATGCATCAATTCTGTTTTCTGCCAAAACTTTGTCTCTTCTCTTTTTTGGTGGATCAATTTTCCAGGGAGGAAAAAAGTGCAAGCAGATGCAGCAACAATGCTCTGGTTAGATGAACTGCAGGTGACAGACTCATCCTACAGTCAGTTCGTGAGCAGCAGCACAACTCCAACACATCATCATCGTAAAAAAACATCCTTTACTATGTAATCTTTTTTGGATGGTTGGATTCTGTTATCACACACCCTGATTGCGGTGTCTCATGGCACTGCATGCTGCGAGTGGCCCAGCCTTGTTGTTGACCTGTTGATCTTGAATTTTTCATTTGTCAGTCTTTCACATTCAAAGGTGTTTCTCCTTCACTGAATCGTGAAAGAGATGAGGCTGTTTCATGTCGTGCTGTGAGAATTCAAAACAGTCATGTTCATGGTCAAAGGTACTACAGTTATATATATTATATTATTTATATGCTAATTGGCCACAGCATGCCGATGTGATTTGCTTTTCTGAATGCTATGCACCATTTAAAAAACATCCTGCTAACAGCAGCTTTACGAGCACAATGACGCAGACAGATGGAACTAAAGAATCCCAGGTGAATGAAAGGTAATGTTTTAAAATAGACCTGTGTAGCACACTACTTAGTGGTTACATTTTAAATGTGTTTTCTTGTATTTATTTAAGTTAAATTCAATACAACCAATTACATTTCATACATCCTGCTTTGAGCAAAGTCATAAACAGATTCTGAATCTAATGTTTTGTAGAATAATCTCTGTGCAGGTGTGTGTGTGTGTCTACAACATGGTGTGAGGAGATTGGGTGTGAAGTATGTGCACCATCGCTGATGCTGGGAATTCAACAGAAAGATGTCCCCAACATTGTTAAAACCAAACCTATGCCCTTGCACAGGATATTACTACATTATTTATGTCCATCTCCAGTTTTTCTTTAGGAAATATGCAGGAACCAATGTGTTCATTTTGGAGAGAAATGCTCCAGTAGCAAATCCTGGAAACAAACAGATAAAAATATGAAGTTAATATTAAGGCTAGCACAAAATACTTGAAAACGCCTGCACTCACTGAAAAAATCTGGGGAAAAAAAGCACACAAGTATTTCCTCAGTATATAAATAAAAAAGGTCATAAAATGTAAATATAAAGGGTTATCTTCTACTCCTGCTATTTCCCTGGCAGGTGCTGCGGTGGTACTGTAGCATTTAGTTGAATGCATGCCAAGTCGCCACAAAAGAGAAAAGGCTGCAGGTGAAGGTGCAACAGGAGGAATCTTTTTTTATTCATTTTATTAGTCTTCTTCTGTAGTTACTCTGTAAACATGGTGAGGAAAAGTTTTGTTTTGAGTCCTCTCTGTGTTCAGCATTCATAATGGTACGCATTGTGACACTGGGAGCTGTTATACCTCTGCTGGCTACCGAGATGCTCCTGTGGAGCTACCAGAGGTTAAGTGTTCAAGGACACCTTGTCAGTAGCTACTCTGGAAAGAAGAGCATTACTAATCCATAGGGTTTTTTTTCCTGTGGAAAACTATTATTCCCAGCTCATACTGCGGTTCAAACTACTGACCTTCCAGAGTGTTTTCAACCTCTGAAGGGGAAAATGACCCACTTACCTGCAGGGATATTTCTTTATCCAGAAAGATTCAATGTGATTTTGTCAAAGTTTGGATAAGTCTCCTGTCGACCCCAACAATGGTGCTTGTTATTGGTGCCAAAAAATAAAAAGATTCAACAGCAATGTAACTTTCCCACAGTGTGCGACATGGTTATGTCTCTTCCTTTCTACTATGCAGAAATACAGAAATTGTTCACAGCAAGGTCTGCAGGTCACACTGAGTAACCATTTGAAAAGTTCAGAAACAATAAAGAAACACTGCTGTCAGAGTTCCATTGAATTAGGGTGACAGCAAAAATTTCTATGGCAGACATCTTCAGAGTGGGAGCTCTGGATGGATTTACTGTTTATTTTCTGTGGGGAACGTGCAGCGGCCCAACACACTTCACACTCCTGAGTCTATTTAGTTGTTTAAATATAAAGAAAGCATAGACTGTGCCACATCCAGATATTTGCTACAATAGCAGCACAGTTCAACAGGGATACAGAGAGAAATCAATCACAGGAAGGGAAGAGATACTGACTTTCTACTGACAGGAGACTCAGTAGACCAAAATGTAGTGCAGACACAATGTCTGGCTGGAAACATGGTTTATTCACAAAATATCCAAAGTCTTCACAGTCTTAATAATCATTTGACTGATTATTTACCTGCTGTTGCAGAGTTGATGCAAAGAAAAGCAATACAGAGCGCTGTTCGTAACAAGCACCTTCATGCAAGGTATGTAGGTCATAGTTTTGACCAGGTTTTCGCCAACGAAGACACCTCGCTGACAAGCTAGCACATTAGGTCTCAAACCTTAACAGCAGACAGCTTTCAAATTGGCTGCACTTGTGAGATCTAATACTTGGAGAGAGGCCAACAATGGATGGCACTGTCAAAAACTGTCCTGCCGTACCCATCAGCTGACAGTATACGTTTCTCAAATGCACTTCATGCCAGCATGGTTTATGCTGTAATGACACTCAACTGCATGAGTGTGGCAAGATAAAGTTGTAGCTGATTAAAGGATTGTTTCAGTGCTCTGGAGATGGCAGTACTGTTCAGTCGAGAACAATGGTCTGACCAAAAATATCTGAAAACCTATTGAATGGATTTCTGTGGCACTTTGTCCAGACATCCATGGTCCTCAGATTATGAATACTTTGGTTTTCTTCAGTGCCACCATGAGACTGACCTTTTTGACTTTTAGTCAAATGTCTCAACAACTATTGGATGGGCTGGCATGAAATCTGGTAAAGATATCCATGCTGCCTAGACAATGTATCGTAATGATATTGTGATCCTGACTTTTCTCTGGTGTTGTTATCAGGTCAGAATACGTTCTAAACACTTTGGTTTATGAACAAATACCTGCAAACCTAATGACATTCCCATCAGTCTCAGCTGCTACGTTGTGTTTAGTGCTAATTAGCGAATGTTATTGTGCTACAATACTAAAGAGGATGAACAAGATAAACACGGTAGCTGCTAATCATTACATTGTCATTCTGAGCATGTTAGCATGCTGTATTTAACATTTAGCCCAAGGCACCAGCACGGTGCACAAGTACAGCTTCACAGAATCTCTGGAGTGGCTGTAGACTCTTACTCTTGTGTGTAAATATCAGAGTCTCACTTCAAGAAAAGCCTCAGAGTAACAAAGTCAAAATGGTGATATAATATTTGATACCAGGTCACAAGTAAAGTAAAAAAAACTGTGCGTATATAATACTTTGTTGTTTTTAATACAGTGCACCCGTCAGGGTCAGACAGTCTTGCCTTTGGATGACGTAAATGTTGATTATTCACACTTTCATTTATTCAGTTCCAAAGACCGAATCCTCAGGCTTCTTCATCAGTGCAACTTGTTAAAGCTAATTAACCCATTTAACTGTTAAAATAAGAACCTTTTTCACAGTTTCACAGAAATGTGTGTTCTCTGAGCACAAGATGCTGTTTTTCACCTCCAGCTTGTAGACTAACACTCTGCTTCACCATCATCCTATACCCACATTTCTCTATGCAACATTGCTTCAAACTCAGTGTTAGCTATTGCATTTGAACAATACACTGTGCAGGTGGACTTCATAAACTCTGGGTGAAGGGAAAAATACTTTCTAAATTTGATGTGTTTAGCAAAGCCTCAACAGCAACGGCTTGAGCTAAAATATATATTCCAAATAAAGTAAAGAGACAAGAGACTCTACTCATAGGTGAAAGATATGTATTAATCTACTGTGGTGACAGTGAAATCTTGTGTATTACTATTTATTCAGGGCCCTCCCCCTCAAATCTAAACTAGCCCGTCCCTCAGCGTGCACTCAGATCCTCTCCTGTTTGCTTCTGTCCACCGAAAAATGTTATTTATTGGTTAGATTTGAACTTGTTCTGTTGCACATTCATACTGCATGAAGCCTGTCAAGGTGTCAAAACACATTTACTCAAATGCATTTGCACTCCAGCGAATACAATTGTCAGTGTTTGCAGGTGGGTTTACAACCTACCACAGTAAAGGTCTTTTTTGTCAGGTTAAAAGTAGCAGCAACTGGTGAGCGGAGAAGTCAAATGGCGGTTTCTTCACCAGTTCAACACTGTCGTCAACAGCTCCGTGGACCATAGTTCACACTGGGAATTGGATGTGACTACTGGAAAGTGGGGCAAAAAGGACAAAAACGCGATAGGATACACTAACCTCATGCTGTTATGTCTTGAAAACAAGATTTACTGAGCAAAAAATCTAAACTTAAGAGGCATGTTCTCCAAAAGTATATCAACTGTGAGTTCTTGATATACAGCAAAATCCCCAGAATGACAATCACATGAAGACTGTCAAGATTCTGCTCCCTCACCTAACAGATACTCTGCCGTCTACGATTATTTTCCAAACCTTGAATCGTTTGTTTGTGTGGCGCACCGCTGTCGCATTAATATTTCAGATGACAGACACAAAAAAAATGGTAAATAGATGTGTACCCAAGAAGTAGCTGCTTTCTCAGCAGCATTTGATAAAATAATAAAATAATACATGTCTAGAGTGTATGCCCAGTGCTTCTATGAGGACTTTGTACTGAGACAGAATTGAAAACACACAGCTCCCTTCTCGTGGACCTTCAGGTGTAGTTTGACACAAACTCTGGGTGTAGTAAATTGATAAAAAAGTACTTCACATGGCTGGTATAGTACACGATGACCTCAAAATTGGTCACAAGAAAGTGAAATGTATTGTTTCGTGAAGTGCTGTGTGTTTTTTGAGATATGAGGATTAAATAGAATATTTCATTCAACAGTATTCAAATGGATGCTTAACAGCAATAGAAAAACCATCACCTGCCAAAAGTGAATGTACTCCGTAATGATCATCACGCTACACTGCCCGTAATGTCAGCACCTGTAAAAATTTCCATTTACCATGAATCTCCACCAAGTCCCAAATTTGCATATCTTTAGCATTCCCTGGAAAACAGTTTAGAAAAATGTCTCTGAAAAGAGAAGGTTACGACACGGCGGGTTCCCGCCCTGCAGAGTCCCTGGGACAGAACGGGTGACAAAGGCTTCATATTAAAGACAGATTATTGTTTTCTCACCACACAATGCCTAGCCTTCAATCCAATGGACCACACTGGATGAATAGCATTACTCATACTGTCATTTCCTACTGCCACTGCAGGGTCAGAGGAGACAGCCGGGTGGGAATCCAGTTCTATCACAGTGCTCCATCAAAGTCGAGACGTGAATCAGAAATAGTGGAAAAATTCATCCCACAGGACAAGTGTGACAGACATTTTAAGTACAGAATATGTTATGTTACTCACTGCTGAGCCACTGTTGACCTTGAGGCTTTATTCACAGCTAATCATTTTTTTAGCTATTGCACAGAAATTGGCTTTGACAGCCAGACATGTTTTTTTTAATATATATTTCAAAACATTACATAGTTCATATGTAAATTGTCTGCCAACAAGAGAGTTCAACTTAGAAGACACAAAAATTATAGCAGGGTGGAAGAGTTATTAGAAAATATAAGAATATTATTTAATATTATTATAGTATATCCAAGAAATACATCAACATTCTTTCCCATTTCAGTGTACTAATACATGACACCAGTACAGATGCATACATGTAGGTATATGCTGAACAAGATGTGAAGTTAATAAGTCATTAATCTGTTATTACAGTGTGAACTACTGAGCGATAATTCACCATTTGGGAGGAATATAAAGGGAAAAAAAGTATTTTTAACTACCAGGTATCCATTCCAATATGAGCATGACCATCCTTGTCAGTCACAAGTGTATGACAGATGACACTGTCACCTGTAGAACGGTTTTTAAGGGACACAAAGGGTACATAGTCCCGCCTTAGTAGCATCATATGCTGTTATGGTGTCAACTTCCACTGTCCAGCTCTGTATCTCCACTTAATCTATCACCACTCCAAATTATTCAACCTGATCATCACCGGTCAAAAAATCCCTGACCAAAACTGCTCAGAACCATCTATGCCATCACTCTGTCTCCCTCCCTGCACAATCGCAACCTCAGAGTCATTTTTTGACAGCAATCTCTCATTCGAACAGCACATCAACCAAATCACCAGAGCAGCCTTTTTCCACCTAAAAAAAAAATACACAGCTCACCTCCACCCATCACTTTCCTCTCCGCTGCTCAGACTGTGAACCATGCTTTCATCACATCCAGAGATCATTTCATATGGCACACCATCCAAAGTCCTAAATAAACTCCAGAAGTTTGCTCACTCCTCTGACCACATCACCAATGTCCTCCAGAAACTCCACCAGCTCCCTGTCCCACAACAGATACAATTTAAAATGCTTCACCTGCCTCCTAACCAGGCCCACTGCTACCTCAGTGACCTGCTCCACCACCACAATCTGTCTGCATTCACAGCTCCTCTGATGCCAGCCTCCTGTCTCCACCGCTCAGGACCAAGTACCAGACCTGGCGTGACAGAGCCTTCCTTCCTGTCCCCTTCTGTCTAGAACTGTCTTTCCAAACAACCTGTCTACATTCAAAACAGTACTCAAAACTCAACTTTTTAGATTTGATTATGGACGTGTGCTCTATATCTTTAGTACTTTGATAATTTTGAAATCGTATAAACACAATGTGTTCTAATTATTATTGTGGTTACCTCAATGACTCAATGCTGTTCAGTGACTGCAGTGTTTGCATCCTTTACTGTGCATGATAACTACACTGTGACAGGATATACAGTAGCCTAACCTTCCTACATCCTGTAACAACAATGGATAGCATTGTGTAACAATGCAAATCCCGATAAACCTGAACTAGATCATGCCTCCGAGTTCCCCTGTGAGTACAATGTCGTATACCACATACTGTAAGTAGGCCGACTCTACAATATATACAGTAACATATAGGCTGTTGGCCTACATGTTCCTCACATTACTCTTTTCCTTGGTTTGTAAAAACACGAATGTCGGTAGTTATTCCCAGAACTATGTAGCTTAGCTTCACTTTGTTATCAACCCAGAGATCGCGTGAACACCTCAAATAATGACTGGGCGAAAAGTTCAGAGATTGTTCTAAAATCAATGTGCAAAGTAAATTAAAGTGATAAAACTCTTCGTGCTAAATTAGCAGTCAACTCTTTCTCCCCTGTGCACATTTACATGCAAGAAGATGACACTAAACAGCAGGCTGGGACATAAAATGGTGCCGTTATTGCTGCTAGACTGCCCCGTTAATACAGTGGGTAGAGCTTCCATTTTTTCGTATGCACAACAGTGCCCGACGCTGTATTATGCCACAGATAAGCTGTGTTTGGGTAAGAGTAACAGCAGCACAGTCTGAAAAACACAAGAATGCACCAGCTTTAAAATCTTTAGAAGAATTTTTCATTACAGTCTGATCTCTCAACTTTCTGACTGGAGCAGCAGCATTATACGATATGCTGCACAGAAAGACGTTCTACAGGTAGTAGAGCCTTAAACACTTTATAGACATTAATATTATTTTAGTTTTTTATGTGGCTAAAATATGTTTTCCTGCTGACCCCATCCACTGCAGCACATAGTTCTTTTTCTTCTGTTGGGCACACTGGCTGCCATCTATTCTGGCTAACACAGATCATGCATTAGTACCTCATACAACCCCACAACAAAATATGCAAAACTATCCCTTGAGTGATACGGCAGGACTTATAATTGACTGTTTTCATATTCAGTATAGTATGTAATTTTCTATCCGTTGGTTACACAGGGTCATACATGGGCCTTGAGGTCATAGACAGTGACAGCATTAAATCATATCAGAGAAGACTCTCTCTCTTTGCTATACGAGGCTGCTGTTAGGATTTCAGGTGTCAGCCTATCTCGACGTTGCCTGGTGACCAGGGTCGAAGAAACCGAATGTTGACGTTCCATTAGCATGAACAGACAACAGTGTCTCCAGACTAGAATGTGCTGAAGGTGAACACTAACATGGATAAATGCATTCCCTTTGACTAGCGTTTAGTATCTGTGGCGTCATCTGTGTGGGTTTAAAGTCTGACCACCAGCATGAGTTGGGCAGAATGTGAGACCTGATTGTATGTGAGGATGTCTCGGATTGTCCTTGCTCAAGCTTCAATAAATATTACAGCATAAGACATCCGAGGCTCCCGAGGCACTTTCTTCCCTCCTCACCATTGATTTCAGCAAGTAGTATAATGTCATAAACAAAATATTGACATGTTGTGTGTGGTCTGAAAACCATCCATCCATCCATCCATTATCTGTAACCTCTTATCCTCATCAGGGTCACGGTGGATGTGGTTGGAGCCTATCCCAGCTGACTTTGGGGTGACAGGCCGGATACACTCGGGGCAAGTCGCCAGCTCATCGCAGGTCGGTCTGGAAACCCTTGAAATTATTCACATTTAAACAGTATTACATTTTGTATAATATTCAAACTCTTTGAATAGATTTTGTAGGAAGAGAGCATCGCAGGTAGCTAATACTAAACTGCTGCATAGCAGACACAGGCCACAGCTGACCTCATTTATCTTCCTTCCCCTTCCTGGAAAACTTTGCTTGATTAAACTCCTCACCGGACCCACCAGGACAGTGACATATGGTGAAAACACTTTAAGTGCTAATGCTCTATGAAAACAAGGCATCCAATAATACAACAAATTATTACCATAAATTATTCATAATTATTCGCTCAGTATTCATCTATTCAAGGTCATGGGTACTGCTGGTATGTGCACCGAATGTATGCCACTGCCCTGTCACAATTAATCATAAGAAACAGATAACTGGTGGGCAGCCTTGAAGCTCATGTCAAAAATTCTTCACCATTACAATGGTGGGTGTAAGCAGAGACAGGTTTAAGTGCACAGTGGCAGTTTGATTATGCCAACACATGCAATCATTACGCCATTAGTGTTGTTTCTTCTGAACAGCTTGAAGCAACAAGAAAAGAAAGAAAGAAACTAATCTGCCTTATAAGTGATGTCAGTTAGAAATAAACACATTTAACACACACACACACACTGATTCAGGGTCTCAGTCTCAAATGGAATATAAGCCTATTTATGAGAAACCAGCTCAGAACGGGGAATGGTGTCCATTTAAAGCGGGAGTGAATGATCTGCTGTAACCAGCTGATGCAGAACAGCTGTGAGTGAACAGGAACAGGAAGATCTGCTAAAGTCAGAGTGGGGATGACACCCGACGATGAGGCAGCATTCACACACACACATTCATAAAATCATAAAGCACTTTTGTTGAGATATTTAATATTAACAGCATGTTAACAGTCTTGTCATCACAGCGCTGATGGGAAAAGAGAATGTCTCATCCGAATGCCAAATTGTAATAAGCAAACATAATAACCAGATGTCATATGCCAACAGATGGAATCACATGGCTGTTTATGTGTTTTGATATAAACAAATAACGGCAACAGGCTGTAAAGGTCATTTATACAGTTTAACTCGCTAATTATATGTTTCATATAAAAATGACTTGCAGCTGGATTTTGTAAATACATTCTGTCAGCTACTCCATTTTGCTAACTTCAAAACATTGTTTTACAACAAAAGTAATATTAATAAACATTTATTTTAATGATGTGCCAGTTCTAATGGATTCATGATACATTTGCTGAAAATAAACATAATCTAATACAATGAAATAATCAAATGACATTAAAACAGAAGGAGTGGAGTTTGAGTCAAAAATACTAATCAACTGCAAACACTTGTTTGGCCACAAATGTGATTATTTGGTTACAAGGAACATTTTGCAAAGACAAACCTTTACCATTACCACAGACATAAAATTATGTATATCTGCATGTCATGACTGTTTGATACAGAGAAAGCAGCTGTAGATGCAGTTAAAGGTATATGACATATAAAATAAGTTTTTTTTACAAGTTAGGTGGTACAGAATTAAAAATAAATTGACTAATATGACACAAAAACACCTCCACGAGTCATCTTTTCCTAATGACCATTAAGAGCAGACTGACTAATATGTTGGACGTTGATAATTTCACATGAAGCAAAGCCAGGAAAAAATGCACTGAGCACGGTAAGATGTGTTGCTTTTCATTCATCAGCTGCCGTCAGGTGCTTTTGGGGCTTTATTTTAGACTTATCTCTTGTTTGTAGTTGGTGTATGTTGTTAATCTGCTGTTAGCCTTAATTGAGTGCGCGGCTGTAAATTCTGTGTTGTTGAGATACAGGTGGATTTATTGTGCTGTTGGCTTTGAGTGTTTGTGCGCTATAAATCCTGTACCTGTTCTGCAGAGCAAGGTGGAGAGTGGGCAGGGGGTGATACCCAGTTTGATCCTGTCCCTAATATTTACAGCAATCCCTCCTATAAAAATAACTCCAATATCCTCCCTGCTAACAGTCAGTCAAATACCAGTCAGTAGAAAATGATAGATAATATATATGTATTTGAAACCATATTATAACTATTGTTATATAAGAGTGCAAAAATAGCCACACTGCTGGAGATGTCTCATAATTCAAACAAAGGTTATGGCTCCCATCATTGCAGCTAGAGTTTTAAACCCATGTCAAGCTCATTTTTAAACAGTCAAAGACCAGCTGCCAGAGACGTGAGTGTAACTGCTTTCTCCATTAACCTCTTTTAACATTATTACAGTGATAATTAACATGTCATGTAATGTTTCTTTTTTCAAGTTTCTTGAGGAAATGTTTTACTGTCAAACTGGACCGCCAGCTAGTTTTTAATAGCACCTAGAAAGCATAACGGCCTTTTTTTTTAATTATTATTAATGCTGCTAAACTGTTTGATTCTTTTCTTTTGAGCTGCAAAACACGGCCTCTATACTGTATGGAACATGGACTGGAAGTATAAATCGGCATAAATGACACATGCTTTGCTCACTTTGCGCACTCTTTGTCGTCTGACATGTTGTATGTAAGGCACGTTCAAGGACACACAGTGATCTAAAACCGTACTGGTAGTGTTTCTCATACTTCTGTTTCTTTCTATACGATGTCATGTTGACGCAGACAGACTAAGAAGTATAACTCTTTTGGTCCATTTACACATAAATCCAGAACAAACTAATAACAATAAACAGAGTTAGTCAATATATTCTGTTAAGAAATTGTTAAGAAAAAAAAAGAGAGGTTGGTTAAATCAAAATAAACTATGAATTTTGTTTCAATAAATCCTGGAGAATATAGTATCATTTAATAATGTTGGTGCACTCCACAAATCATTGATGTGCCAGAACTTCCTTGAATTATTAAAAAAGTTAAAACATCAAACAAAGATAATTATCTTCCCAGCCAAACTAGATCTATATTTTATTGGAGAGTAAGTAATGGAAACATTTATATTGGCCAAAAGAAACAAAAGGGTCTAAAAACTTCCACGTCCTGTCTACAGCTTAAATTCATTGACAACAGATGCTGTATAAATGTAGCCACCAGTGCGTATGTATATGTTTAAGGTCTATTAAAGACTCAGAATGATGAAAACAGTACAGCATTTCTCAGATCTGTGCACGGGCTTCTGGTGGTGTTGAAAGGCCGCTGCTTCTCGTCTATAAATCACTCTATGGTTCAGGGCCAAAATACAGCTCTGACTTGCACTCACACTAATACAAAAAAAAAAAACTTCTAGACCTCTCAGATCAGCTGGGAGAAGTCTGCTAACTGTTCCAGACTTAAAACAAAACAGGGTGAAGCAAGGTTTACTTTTATGTTGCATGTATGGGGTAGCAAAGACGATCTCCCAGAGGATCTGAGACCGCCTCCTTTTAAATGAATTCCATGTTCTTTCTCTGCGTGCTATTCAAATTTAAGACTACTTTAAACTGAACTTTGCACTTTTCTTCCTTTTTTGATATTCAGTTCTATATCTTTTATCTTCCTGTCTTTATGTCTTAATAATAAATGAAATGCATGGGTGTTCTGTGTATTTATTTCCAGTTGGCTGCATTGAAGTAGCGGTGGCCTTAACTTTATTCAAATAGTCTGATGTCCTGCTTAATGTTGTCATGTCATGGCTGCGATTTATATTCCAAATAGAAATATATGTTTTATGTTCCCATTTCCTTTTGTGCCAGCTCTTCTTATGTCTGTACATGTGCACTACTTTCTATATTCCATGTGGGCACATGCTCATTTAGCCTTCATATGTTTGATATGACGGCAGCATGCTGGGATGGTGGTTGTACTGTACAAAGGTTCAGCTCCACCCCCCATGACCCTGATGAAGATGAAGCAGTGATGGAAAATGGATGGATGAATGTTTGATATGCAAAGCAATTCATTCTCGGGTTAAGCTTTTTATATTGGACTAAATATGTGGCTGTGCATCGGATGCTAATAACTTCCCAAGAGCTGCTTGCATATATGCCACGCAGCCTTTCATCAGTCCATCATGCCGGGAAAAGGTCAAAAGACTGCAACATTCAACAAGTTGTTATTCTCATTAAATACTTCTCAGTGGTTAGTTTAGATTAGCTGAAAATTTAATGATCCCATGAGGAAAATTGATGGTATGTCACAAAGTGAAATGGTTCCTCACCTCGGGGCGCTCGATGAATAACAATCTGAGAATAGTAGGTCAGTAATTTGCCATATGTTTGCAGATTTCAATACTTAATCATTACAAGCTACAGTTTAAAGTGTGACGCTGGAGAGAGTCACATGTTAATGACTATGTTACACTGTAGTTTTAAATGTTGGATTTGGGATTAGGATGCTCTGGGTTTCAGTGTGAAATGAATGTAACCGGATGTGAAAAGGGTCTATAGGCTGAGATGTGGAGCTGAAGATGTTGCAGCACATCCATTAAAAAAGAAAAAAAAGAAGTTTTCGAGTGTTCCTGAATCCGAACAACCAAAGACACACCAAGTCAGGACATTGATCACGCTGTCAGGCAGATCCATGGAGAGAACTCATTTCAGACAGCTATAACTAGAGTAATGTAATCTTAATTGCTGCTGATTAGCCATCTGTACTTCATTTAAATGGAGTGACTTGGTTGTGGCTCATGATTATAAAACAGATCAAGTAACTATGGGTTGCTCTACTTTTATAAATTATTTTACTCATGAATTTGTTTTATTTTTTATTATTTTTCACCCACTGATAGCAACATATTTGACTCTCTTTTACTGAGGAACAGTAAGCGTGAGGTCTTCACAGGTCCACTTACTTTCGAGGAATGGAGACAGGATACGAGTCAAACCAGGTCCAAATTATACTGATTATAGCCCAGACAGGTCAGGTAGAGTCACTATGACAACCCCACTTTTTGACACGCTCCCACTGTCTCACTCTTCTTATAACTTTCAGTGTTCTTGCCAGTTCAGTTCAAGAACTGCGTGCATTATCAATATATGAAGTTTCAATATTGATTCTGAGCAATGCCCACGCACACCCTCCCATCACATCCCTGCATGACTTCAGGAATCCATGGACTTATTTAAGAACCGTGCCTATGTTGTGTAATAATTATGCATGTATTTCTTCTTTTTTTTTTTTTCCCAGCGCTGCTGCTTGCTACTTGAAAAACACTGTTCAGAATATTTTCCAGCTGTAATCAGAGCGTTAGCCATGCTGCTTGAATGCAAATAGATTGTGAACGCTGAGCTGTTCTGTGGCGCTAAGTAAACAACAAAGCACCGTGTAGCTCATAATGGGCGACTGGCATGTATACAGTTCCACTTTAACTGACATGCATTGTTGCCATAGAAGGCTGATTCAGGATGTAATTGCAAGTGTCCAACGCTGCACTGAGCCTTCTTCTCACATGGGAACCGAGCTGTGTCAACATGATTGGCTGCTTTTTAAAGTGAACTTACTTTTTGTGCCAAATTTGACTGCTTGTTTCACTATATAGGTTATGTCACAGCAGGTGTTTAGCCTTTCATGCCTGTAACTAACACTTTCTAGTTGATCTCTGATCTCTCACTTTTACTTCATTTTTCTCTTTAACCCTCAGAAACCGCAGACGGATTCCAAATGTTCTCTTTAACTTTTGTTTGAGCCTTTGAAGGAGTCATGTGGGACGGACACTTTCATCAGGAGAAAAAACAACCAAATCTCAGATTAAAAGTGTGAGATACCTTCCAGATCACTTTATTCTACTACTATTCTACTTTTTGCAATAATATACTGGATAAGAGTAGGATGAAGGATAAATTGTCATGTTGTTTTCTTCTTTTTTCAGTTGATTTTAGGCTTTATACCTCTGTCATACTGCACAAAGGGTGTTTGCGTAGTTTGTGCTGTTTCTCTGGAGGTGGAGGATTTATGCATTGCAGTGAAAAATGAGCTTACAGTGAATACACGAGCAGAAAAATGCACAGACAATGCTCGGGGTCCAGACCTATATTCAAATCATTTTTAAATATTTTACGACACTTCTGTGAATAAATCACATCATGAAATGTCCTCTCAAATGTGCAGGTTGCTAAAGGTGTTTGTCTGCCAAAACATTCCCACAATACATGTAGACGTCATCTACTTCATAGTAAATGCTGCTGTCCTTGTACCATTTGTTCCTAACTTGATACTCTATCACAAACGCAGGAATAAAGAAATGAATGTATTTCATGACTGGCATCTCAGACTGTCAAAACATTTCACTAATACTGTTCTCACATTGAGAATAAGTGACCCTAAACGCAGTCGCTTTCCCATCCTGACATCAATATTCTATCTGTGTTAAAATGCTAAGCAAGAGGGGCAGGGGGATCAATTTGTGTTCATTTGAATCATCATAGTAGAAACTCATTTTAAACTGATTTGGTCATCTGTAAATTGATTACACCATGACAGTTTTAGACATGTTCCCAGAGACACTAACCTTTAGCAATGTGTGCCAGATAGTGGCTGATTACTCTGGTGGGATAAATAAAATGACAGCGATAGGAACAAAATGAGCAAATAAAATGGTAATTTGTTCTGTATCAATTTGTGATATTAGATCATAAATTAAATAAGGGCGAGCTGAAGCGTCAGCACTCAAGCTGTGTTATTAAAGGTGGATATGCAATCAGCATCATTTAAGCTCAAACTGCATTAATCAAAACTTCCATACGGTGTTAAAATGTGAAAATGGTCGACACAGTAATCATATATTATGATTGAAAAGCACATAGCATGATGATCTGGACACATGGCAGGCTTCACTGTGGTGCTTTAGGGACATGTGGTAGACTGTTGTAGGCCTACACAAATTAGTAGAACACCTTAGTGCCCGCCCCACCAAAAAGCAAACAACAACAAAGAAAAACTTTCTTTCTGCTTTGCCAGAGGACACTGAAGGCAGCAACACCACAAGACAAGCTGCTTACCTCAACTGGCCTCTTCTTAGCGCTGTGCACAGGCCACAGGGCAGGATCAAGTATAGGGTAGACAGTCATAACCCCGTTACCAGAACTGAAGGTGCAGGCAGCGAAAGGGACAACAGAGGGAAGAACAAACCGGGAGCCATACTTACTGTTTAAGACAAACATCTATACCTGACTCAATATTCCTGCTATGGGCAGACGCAAACCAGCAGATGGGTAATGTGTACAAGCTCATCTGAATATGTGTAACTAAAAAACAGTTGGTTTTTTTAGGCATGGTTGCATGTATGTATGGAAATGTCAGTCAGTTGGTCAGTCGGTTCACCACTTTGGTCCAGATTGAAACATCACAGCAAGTATGGGATGACATTTCACTATAGTTGTTCTTTTATGATTATATATGACGTTTTAGATGTTAAAAATCTGATATATTGTTCTAAATATATGGCAGATAGATCGTTACACCCTGTACAATAATTTGTAACATTTTCTGATGTGCACGTTTGCAATGCCTCTATAATAACAACAACACACACTTTAAATTTCCTCTAAGCTGATACGCTAACAAAATAATAGTGTGTTTGTGGGCTGATGAAAGTGTAGCCATGGCAGAGTGACGGGACTGTTATAAAATCACTTCATGGAATCATTTTTCCCCCCTCAAAACATTGAATATTGGAAAACACCGTAATGCCTTACATCACAACCGAGAGCAACAAAATCAAAATAAGGCTTTGCTTTCCATTACCGGCCGGCACAGGAACATAAAACAGTGGCACACTGTTGCAATATTAAGCAGCCACTTTCCTTTAAATGTGCTCTAGTCGTGCGTTGCGGGGCAGCTGGCCTGTCAAGGTGAGAGTAAACTGGTATGTCACCGGTTGGAAAACACACACGTTCCAACCCCGAGAACACATTAACGTGTTTGTCTCTTGTCTGATTGGGGTATAATATCCTGCTGTGAGAGACTCTGTGATATTATTACCCAGACACTTCTGACACATAAAACTGCAACCAACAGCGTCAAATACGTTCCTACACTTGTAGGCGGGGCATTGTTATATTTTTACTTAACTGGATAATTTGTTTAATTTGTGAGAACGTATATATGTTTTGCAGATTATTTGGTTTCTCAGAATATAAAGTTGCAGAAAAAGAGCAGATGAAAACATGAACATCTGTTGGCTTGTGGGAAAGGAGCTCATTGTTATAGTAATCATAGTTTTAGTGTGTAATGCTATTAAATGGTTTCGCCTCAGTCACATTAGCCAGTATTCTCTACTGAGTGTTTGAATCTCATACTGCAGAGAGTTACGGTGTTTAACGCCTATCTCTGATTTCCTTTGTGGATATGAGCCATTCACAGAGTAACATTTGTCTTTGAACAGATATTATGTATTGATTTGAGTTTCACAGTGAGTCTGATGATTCAAAGGGCAATTAAATCAACTGTGGCAAACATCCTTATTAAAATGATAAATGATTCATTCCTGACTTTAGTTCAGTTAACAGCAACATCCAAATGATCGTTGCTGTTTTGTGGTGGAATGAGGCACTGCTTTTTTTGGGGTTCTCTAAATATTATCTCTAAACAATAAAAGCAGTTTTTGGATTATGAATGTAATCAATATGATTCACTGGTTTAATAAAGCTATCAATTCACATTTCATTTGCACTCTTTTCAAATATTGAACTCAGTTCATGAAAGACTTTCTGACATTCAGATGTTCTGTTTTGGCTCACAGGAGCTCAGCTTCATTTCATAATATGAGTGCTACATGAAAACAGTTCACACGTGAAGCTCAACGAGGAATTTTGCGCGGTATGCTCAAAAACAAACGTTGCACGACATGTCATTCGGCTAAGTCTGAAGATGAAAGGTGTTTGTGTCTGTTGAAAAGGGCTTAAATTTCTGTTTTCTTGCCGCCGCACACCTGCCCAACCTGCGTGAAATGGACGCAATTGTTGGTTTTCAGGAAGGTGGAAAAATTGTCAGAGGCGATGTTAGAAAAATTGAAAAATAAATGAATCAACAAATGCCTGTGAACCCTGGGCTTTGCAGAATCATCTCACATCCTTTTCCCGAACAGATCACCTGCCTGTAATCAGCCTGCGTATAGTTTGTACTGCATTAAAGGACAGCTTTCAGTTACGTGCAGTGTGTTTGGACGGGTTTTGTATTGAACACTGACTGCATATAATACACTCTGGTACACTTCAAATTCTTGTGCTTTGTCTTTCTTCTTGTCTGCTGGTGTCTATTCAAATACCTGGATGTTGGTGCTCATTAAGGGGCCACATACTCAAAGGGTTATAGGGCTGACTATATAAAAAAAAAAATTATCTTTGTCAGACCTCAACTGTGACCCCGGCTCCTAGTCAAACAGCTATAATTTTATGGGGATCCATGCTGAATTTGGCCTCAACCTGTAGTAATATTGTACTGTACAACATGTTTTGCTAAGGCGTCATTGAAGTTGGCACAAGTTTAACCCTTTAAGGCATCCTTAATACTTAAAGCCATGAAATAGAAGTGTTGGCAACATCTTGAATGCCTAATGGCACATCAGAGGAATTCATAATAATCCTCCCAACACTGCCTGCAGCACATTATCAGAAAAACAAAGTTTACACAATCAGTTCTGTGGGATTAATTTTCCATGAGCTATTTTTTTCTCTCTCTCTCTCTCTCTCCGCTGCAGTTTGTCTTAGAACTAGAAAGTGTCACTTAATGTGTTACAAATAAATGATTCATGAGATTTGTTACAAAAACAGTCACAAATACAGCAGATAGAATCGGATCCTCAGTTTGTGCCGTTGTTTTGAATTACCATGTCGGTGTTCATGAAGATGCCGCCGACTGTTCGTACACAAAGTGAAGCAGCTTCACTGTCATGTGCCGACATTCCCGATGAACTGATTTCAGTGGCAAAATACAAAATGTGAATTTTCAGTGACAGGTTCAATTTTAAAAAAATGCATCACACATTATTTAATTTGTGCCAAGACATCGCTGTCGTAGTAAATGATTTATTCTGGTGGTTTTGGAAAAAGGAACAAAAACTTCAGTTTGAAACTATTAAAAGTGAAGATGTAAATCTTTAAAAACACCTCACTGAGAATTTATTATTTTTTCCTAGAAAAAAAAAAATAGCTGCATTTGTTGGAAACTATTTTCAACAACAGCGTATGTGAGATTGAGCCAAGAATAAACATGGTGAGTGTGGTCATGGTAATGAAGAAACATGTCACCCGGTGCAACTGTGCAGATTGCTGATGTCTTTTTAATAGATTTTAGACAACAATGGAGCTCTATGGCACGAAGGAACGAGTTCGAACAGTTCGTGGAGCAGCACTGACTACAGCAAACTATCGCGACTAATTTCATAATTGATTATTCTTAAAACTGACTTGACAAGCAAAGTGATAATTTGATGCCTCTCCTTGTCGTATCTCTATCTCCATCTCTCTAGTTATAGACCAAACATTCCATTCATTCATCCATCCATTTTGTGTAACTGCTTATCAGGCTCACGGGGGGCTGAACCAGTTCATCACAGGGCTGACGCATAGACACAAACAACAGTTCACACTCACATTCAGACCTACGAGCAACGCATGTCGTTGGACTGTGGGAGAAAGCCGGATTACCATGCAGACATGTAGAGAGCATGCAAACTCCACACAGTGATCAGTTAATCAAGAAAATAATTATTAATGAATAAAAATAACTCACTTACAGCACTACTTGGATGAATTCAGTGTTGGTTGCTTGTGTCTATCCTGTCCATTTTAGCCTTGGAGTAGGACAAGATGTTCACGGGCTGAGCTCAGACACTCAAAGGCATCTCAGGATGTGTACCTCTCAGCAGCAAGTAAGAAATTTGAATGTCCATTGGGGAGTTGGATATTGGAGAGTTAACGTACTTTCACATTTTTACACAGTCTAACTCCAAGGTTTAATCAGCAGCACGAGTGGATCCACCTGCAGCATCTTGTTTTATACATACAGTAGTAAACACAGATGCTCCAGTCATAAATTTGAAGTGTTAATCAGCTGAAGACCGGGGCTACAATTAAACTCACTGTGGGATAAACACTTCCTTCTCCAGTAGTCCATGAGAATATTTGATTATCTATCTCTATTTACAAATGAAATGATACCTGCGAGTGAGAGTTATTGCTGTGTGCACTCGTTCGGTGATGTACTGAGCACCAGCACAGAGCAGCGAGCGGGAAGCGTGTTTAATTCGTGCGGTGGGACAGATAAGTTCTGGAGAAGCAGCGGATCAAAAGGAATTGACAGCTCATAAAAACTCATCTGCGAGTTGGCTGAAAGTTTGCGGGTTCTAGATCTGGCCCCGAAACCTCATGTCCGTCATGCGGCCTGAACTAAAAGCTCCACCAGATCAAGAGTTCAATTTAGCGGGACATCATTTCGGAAAAATTTGTCATCTCTCACGGTTCTATCATTGCAGTCTGTTGTTAGTCCTGCCAGCAATCATAGCCAAGCTTCCCCAGAGAAGTGCAGACTTCCTGGCAAGTTTCATAAAAATAGCCTGGGAGCGTTCTGTTATCTCTTGGATTTCTGCTGATTTAAGCTGTTCTGCGCCCACTTCACCACGTATAGCGGAGATTATATCTTGTACAAAGTGGACTACCTTTCCCCCTGGATGTTACGCCACACAAATCACTCTAAAAGGTCATCGATATACACACTTGGGTTTTAAAAGTTATGGATGTGACTGAAATTTATTTGAATGACTGAGCTGTACAAGACTAATTTAATGTTTCTCAAAGGACTTTTATTTCTCTATTATATATATAAGTGAAATAGTTTTAATTGTTTCTCATTCTTCTCTGGAGTAACTCTTCTCACATAGACATGGATAGTAACACAAAATCTCTCCTTTTTCCACGTACATAAACCTTATTAAAAAAAAAAAAAAAGCAAGATCACCTTCCGGCACCTTTACAGCTTCTATTTTTAGCATTGTTGGCACCAATGATAATTAAAATCTCTGAATATGGCAGTGTACTGTAGGTGTTATGCTCCACCCACTGAGCCATGCAGGAGCACAAGGACTAAATTAAGTGATCACTGACTTTTTAAAATCTTCTATTTTAAGCACTGCAGCCCCCCTAAGCTGTGCTCAGCACCCAAAACCTTCCATGGTAGTTTCTTCTTTAATGCCAGTTGCTCATTTTAAACATTAATACTTCCAAAAATTCTGTTTATGAACAGCAAATTTGCCACAGCAAATATGTTTTGAGAGAACTGTAATGCCATTTGTGTTTTCTATAAATATGATGAGGAAGTTTGATTTGCCAGCGCTCGTTGCCTTCATGGGTTCGAGTTGGTTGGGTTTATGCATGAGGTGGACTGAGATTGGTCAAGGTTGAAGGCAAAAATGTCAGCCAATCACAGGCAGGGTAGGGGCGGGCCTTCACTGAACAGAACGGCAGTGAAAGTGACGGAGAGAAAACTATAAAGGAGTGAGGAGACAAGAGAGAGAAAAGAGGTCAAACTGTGAGTCAGTGTGCCACGGCGTGTGCTAAACGGAGGAAGGTTGACACCGAAAACTGGCTTTTAATCCGGAAGATTGCAGCCAAGTCAGCCAATAACTTATTATTATGAAAGAACTTTTTATTTATAATTCTGAGTTGAATGTCAAATTTGCTTTATTTTGATGTATTATTTATTATTGTAATAAGAGTCCAGAATCACACTGAAAATAAATATTGCTGACATGACGCTGAATTATAGCTTTCTTTGTTTGAGTCGTTGACTTCACACTGTGCAGATGTTGATACAATGACAACGCTGCTTCAATATATATAAAATAACTTAAACTTGATGATGCTGCGGAACCTGAATGTGAGCAATTTTTCTCTGTCCGGACCTCTTGCAATTATAATTGGCTACCCCTGCAATAGACTATCCACTCGTAGTGACTAAGGCATTAACATATAACTGAAATGAGAATCTTTCTGTGGTCACAGTCTTGCACAAAGTAGCCCTTTAAAATATAGTTATTTTCAGTGCATTAAAAAGGCTAAGCTGTCATCTCCTCACATGACAACTGGAACACTCTCCATACCTGCAGAAGCAAAGTGTTACTGTATGTATATAAATAGTTTCAAGAAAGTGTATCATAAAAGAAGCCTGTATGTTCCTGCAGAACATCACCAAACATTACTGTTACTTGCCTGCTTTGTATATTTGCTTCTGATAAATGTTGCAAATGATGTCTCATAACGAGTTTTGTCCGTGCTTCACCTTGTGTATTTGCAGTGAGCAATTCAGAAAAAGCTTTAAGGGCTGTATTAACAACACACTATTTTTTAAAATCACACTTCACTTGCCATACTAGATTCTGCTGAACCTCCCAGCCCAGTATGACAGCACACAAGTGGATGATTGACTTGTGGGGTGGGTGTAGGATAGAGATAAACCACCACATCTTCCTTTCCACTCATCCTGACAATGACGAGAACAAGAAAGAGCCTTTTCGCTGCGTGCATGTGCCGACAAATGATTATAATGCTTCCTTTGTGAAATGGGATGATTTGCCACATCACAGAACATCTAGCATTTTGATAGACCTCCAAAAGATATTTGATTTGTCTGTACGGCTCACAAATACCTGCCAGTCAAAACAACTCAGAGGGAAATCGCAGGTGGGTAGGAATGTGAAACAGCTGGTCCTTATACTCGACAGCGCATGGGAATGTGTGCACTATGTCGGTTTGTGGATGATGATGTGTTCTGAAGAAAAAGAAAACTGTGTCCTTTTCAGCACCTCGGCACAGACGTTTGAAATGCATATGACAATGGCATATTGAAAAATTGCCGGTCTGCCGGGAGTACCGGGCATCAGAAGAGCTCAAACCATGTTTTAGTTCAAGAAACTTGGAGGGAAAACTTTTGCATAATGCATTCAAAAAAAAAAAAAAAAAAATCATTATGCAGTATTTGAATATTTTCTCCTAATATAGGAGCAAATAAATGAGATTTCTTCCCCCTATCTGTCAACCAGTTTCCGGCATTTGTATGTATAATGTGTTGTTTTTAAGTGTTGCATATGGTACTGTAGCTCACCCCATATTTTTTTTTTGGGATTTTCTCTTTCATAATTTGGAGGTCATTGTCACTTTCACAACAGACGCCTGCAGCGTTACGCCTGCCACGATTCTTGCTGTTCTCATCCTGAGAGACCCGATCGGAAATGAATGCGGCACATGTGCCTTTGATCCAGTTTCACAGGGAAAACAAAAGCCTTTGTTTTTCATTTTTGGGTGATCACTTGTACAGTTAGTGTCTCTATATGCTGCATTTAATTTAAATATGGTTTTAGGTTATTATCAGTTTGTTTGTTGTGATGTAACAGCCTTAAAATCAACATAATTATGTATCTATCCTATGGAGGCATCCATCCAGCCCGGGAAACAACTTAACGCCCGTCTTGTCCGCTGTACATGGGGGAAATGTTATACCCATAGACATGCATCTCAGATTAAAGGGAATACTTTTGCCTGAAGTATACAGTGATGCGTAAAAACTGCAGTTTCCAGTTAGCGTCCTTGCATCTTCCAGCAGTATGAATGAATGCTCAGGTCATCATTTGTGAAACCGTAAAGTGTTACTGGTAGACCGTAGAGTATCCTCCTTACAGTCCAGCAGCAAGAGGTGTCAACTGTACTATCAAACTGAATGCTGATTTAAGATGAAATGCATCAATAAATAAAGAGTTCTGAAACCCCGTTGTACCACTAAAGGCCAGCATTAAAACATCTAGCTGCCTCAGGCTCAACACTTTGGGCTAAACGGGCTTTGAAACAAGCCGCTGATAGTTTGGCCTTGGCACATCATGAACGATATGCGGTAGCTAATAACACATTCCTCAGGGTGGTGGGGAAGATGAGATGGGAGAGCAGAGATACACCGGCTCACCACGGGGCACTATTGCAGAATATAATCTGCCACATACATGCAGCTGCAATCTGAATCACCCCAGAGGCCTCCTTAGCCAGGTTTAACTTGACCTCAAGCTTCAAGAAGATACAAGGGGAAAAAAAAGAGGGCTGAAAGGATCATCGCTGTCAACCCAGACTGCAGAAAATATTGCACCAAAGATTGAAGAAAGAAACGAAGGATGATACAGAGATGAGGAAATAGTCTTGGTGGAAAACAGTATTTCTACGCCCGGTGTAGATACATCATTACCTAAATGAAAACTCACAGTAGACACACAATATAAAGCATGTCCATGCTGTTTGTGATAACTACTGTACCCGTCTCTGATGATGCGAAATGAAATTGTTCCAGCTCAGTCAATACAGTAAATGATGTAAATAATCTGTTGCTATGTGATAGTGACACGGGGATGATTATGGCCAGGATTTACATTTGACTTCATGATAAACACAATCAGTAGCTTCGGCCTTGTTGATTGGGCTGTTGGCAGCAAGTGGGTCATCCACACACCGTCTGCCAGCTACTTATTATTCATGACCCCTTTCAGCCAATGGTTGAGATATGCTTGAATGGGCATATACTCTACAAACAGGGGGTCTTAGGTAAACAACAAGACATCTCCTCACAATGTAAAACACATATTTTCATATGTTTGTACGCAGAGATCTATCTGAGCAAATATGGAATATTACAGCCAGTACTACAAGTGAATAAGAAAAAGCTACAATATCCTACATGTTTTAATTGATCAATATTAAATCAACAACTTCCCGTAGCAAGACTGCAATCAACCAATTGAAGTTAATCCGACTAATGAATTGTGTGCAGCCACAACCTTACGTCTCCATGCCACACTGCAGCTCTGTTATTGCCCTGAAACAATTAAAAACCCATAAAAGAGCAATACTGTTACACTGGGTGACACACTCCTTCATTACAATGAGCACGGTCGGCGTAGTTAATTCTGAAACAGACCTCTGGTGGACGCCACAGAGTGTGCTTGTAGGTCACGCTTTGATGAATGAACTTGCGGTGGCGGTGACATATTAGGTCTTTTGTGTGTTTTAGGCTGTGGCTACGCAGACAACAATTAATATGACACTCCATTCATAATTCACAATTCAATAACATCTATATGAACTATGAATATAGGAACTTTAGGAAACTATAGGAAAATTAGACAAGCCTTAATCTTTGCCAGCTTAACATCTCTTCTTTTATGGGTAATAACTGAAACTGTAAAACTACTTTCAGTCCAGTATTGGTCTGGATCGGTACCACTGTTACGACAGTTAATTATGTAATTTTCCACTTACATTTCTACTCAAGAAAACCCCAGACCAGTTCCAGCTGGTTGGAATGTGCATTGTTTTCTGGTGGTCTGGTACACACCAGCATCTTGGGTGGCTTAGGAAGTGGAGCAGTCTCGATGGTTAGGACAGTTCCATAGCTGATTGTGAGTGACTGTGAGCACAGAGCAGCTTCTTTTTCAGATTCTGTTTCTTATTATTCAGCCTCCGTCATTCATGTCAGTGTTTGTGACTCACTACCATCGTCATGCGAATAAGCTGTTGCAAGAATGCAAATTATTTGAATAGGAATGCAGCTTTGTAGTTATTCAAATGTTGTTATGCTGCTCTAATTGTATTATCTAGGCTAAATGCATAGTGAATGCATGGCAGATATGTTGCAGCTGTTGATGCATCTCGTATTGAGGGCACAGTCTAAATACAAATTTGCTTCATCCTCACTCTGGATGGAAAAAAAAAACAGACCAGATATTTATGCTTGTGCTCGCGTTAGGATAATATTAATTCATCAAACGTTCTCTCTGAATATGTTCAATTTAAGAAGATTTATGTCAGAAATCATATTGAGGTCAAAAGACTTCAGACTTCTTCAAGAATTAGGAGTGAAAACAAATAGCCATAACTCTAAAAAATAAAAACACGAAAATAAAGTGTTTGGAAATAATCGAGCCGTCTGCAGCTTGCTTTTGATCTGATCTATCATGTACCTTTGCAAGATTGGGCTTTAGAGCTAGTGCTGTGCTTTTGCGGGCATATTCATAAAATTGAGTAGACCTCCGTGTTGTTCAGACTTATATCAATTTTGTTATTTGGTCTGGAAATTTTCACATCATTTCACACATATCCTTGCTTGCATGGCGGAGCTCTGGGACTTTCAGCTCTCAGTTGACATCTCACTAACATGCATGACGGAGGCAGAATAACTACCAGGGTCTGAAATAGAAGTCACTCCGCGCTCACAATTGTCAATTCGGCTGGGTCGGAGATAGCCAGATTTATCTGTGATACAGCTGTCCATCATCCCATACAATCAGTTTTCCTTATCTTTCATCAATCTGAATTACTACGGACAGCGTCTGATAACTTGCAGCAAATCCCAGCCCCAGGGCATCAGCGGCTCCGGCTCATGCCACAGTTTTCATTTCCACAATCACGGCAAGAAAGTGACGGCAGGCGTGATGTGTTCTGCAGGTAGATCCGTGGACTGCAAGATATCCACGATCCATCATGTGAAAGATGCTCTGTTCATGTTGTTGTATGTTGGACTTATATACCAGATCCAGTGTGCAGCCATTTCTCTCTCCAGCACCATTCACAGCTATCTGCATACTGCAGTGGCCCTGAGCATTAATCAGGTGAGAGCCGATATACCCCTATGTCTCACCTAAACAGTGGCAAGTGCACCTTCTGAGGTGATAATGAAAAAACGCTCTATCACCATATGCCATGAGTATAATTAATTTGAAATTAACAGGACAGGGAGTAGTGCAGACCGGTCTGGGGGAGGGATTCATTCAGGCTGTCTATGCACTGGTTAGACGTTGGCAGCCTCCGCTCAGTTGGATGGTTTCTTGTCTGATTCATCTGCTTTCTTGTGCTGTTTCAAGTCCAACGTTTCACCAGATGCTTGCTTCATAAAGAAACAGCGGCTGCTGCCAATCAACATCTTAACACCTCACTAATTTCACAGCTTCCCGTCTGAAGCCACAAACAACAAATCGCTTGCTTTGCCCCTTAATTTGACGCGTCACACGTCTTCAAAACGGGAATTAGGAGGACGCTAGAAAGGTTTCAGAATAATTTTGCTAGACATAATGGTAGATGTAATACTTTAAAGCTTAACAACATATCAAACTCAGCATCTTTTCATTCCCAAAGGTCATACTCCAAGATTGGCATCAAGTTAAGCTTCTCTTTCTATTTTAGTAATAAAGCCAACGATCAAAGAGTGTCACTCCCTTAGAAAAAGTAAGTACAGCATGTGTTTGTATCTTAATAACATGAAGACATTTGGTTAGTGATTTGTGTGGCAGATTGGTGACAGGAGATTAAAGATACACTTTCTGCTATACGGAGAGAAGCTTCCATTTTCTCTACAGTACATCAAGCAGCTACATTTGTAGGGAAGTAACAAGATATTTCAGACGTGCATATGCAGGCACATACACACCAGGGGATGAGAGGCAGACAGCTAATAACCCATCAAAAGAATAACTGTGGCTGCCAGAGCACAGACCACGGTATCTGCTCCGGGCTCCAGGCTCTGGGCCGAGACGTCCTGACGCTTCACAACATGACCTCCATTTTACAGACAAATCAATCTATGAACGACGGGCTAATTGCCAGGAAACTCGCAGCGTGACCCATTAGGCTCCCCGTTCCGCACACGCACACACAGAGTGACATGACAAGCCAGTGAATGATGGTGGAAGGGATGGCTCAGAGTTTTTGCAAAAAAAAAAAAAAAAAAAAATAAAATTACTTGTACCTTTAATTGGTGGTGGTACTGTACACACAGATTTGTAGCTTCACTCTCTGCTGGCAAAACATCACACCCTAATTGAAGGCTGCAGACAGACAAGTCAGTTTTTAAGTTCTCAGATGAGTGATGTTTCCAAGGCTCATTATCTGAAGCTGCACCAGGTTTCATGTGTATAGTCTTAGTTAAAGACAAACAGAGGCTGTGTCCAAATGACCTTGGGTGAACTAACTCCAGTTCCAAAGTTGAGTTGTTCCAAAGCATGTCAAAACTAACTTTAATGGTCTGGTGGGACTTTCTTCTAATACTACTTTTGTTTGATCTAGTTTCAGCTGAGATGAGGAGTGTGACAACAGAGAAAGAAAGCAACTTTCTGGTGTCATTTACCAAAAAACCAATTAGCTACTAACAAGTCCTACCTGTTAAGATTGTTTGAAGAGAATATATGGTGTACATTTACTATAGATCTAACGTCGACTCAAAAATCAAGCCAGACTCTCAAGCGTAACAGCTAACCATATGTTTTGTTGCCTTTAAAGCGGCTTTCAAGCATCGGGCACTAAACTCATAGATGTCAACTCATATCCACTGTGTTGGTGTTTCAAGGAAAAAGGCAGTTTCTAAAAATCACGCCAGAATCTTGACAACGCTCGGTTTTACAACGTAAAACAAATAAGCACCAGACAGCTGCATACCCCTGCAATGAGTGAGCCCACTGTCAAAGCAACCTTCTCATTTTCCGTACCGTTATCTCTCCTCCTTTACACACACACACACACATCGTAAACAGCAAAGTACAAGCATCCTCCCTCCACAAGCAGCAAGACAGTTTCCAAACACTTGCTGAGTAGCTATCAAACACTTTCTTGATCAAGGACAGCTCTGTGCAAACCAGGCCTTCCAGCTGTGGACTGGCAATGTGAATCCACTCAGTGAACAAAACAAGAGTACACGGATAGCAATCAATAAAGCCTTGCTGTCTTCACTGTAACCCACACTGCTTGCATTTTTGCTCTTGGGCATGCTGCACAACAACACCGATCCACTGAACATGAAACATCAATGTTCAAATTTATCCTCAATATGTATGTGCGAATTGAATTCAAGGCTAGAATTAGAGAGAGCATGATTGAACAAATAAAAAGTTCCTCTCACTTGTTAGAAAAGTGAGATTGCACTCCATGCAGCCAGACCTCAATTAAGGCTGTTATATATAGCTCAAACAAGCTAGCACCTATTTCAGCATGTAGATAGCACAGTCGTGGAGAACAGAGTTAAAATGTCAGAAATGTCCTTGAAGGTTCTCTGCCATTAAAGCTATACTCTCAGGAGTTTGAACATTCTGTGAAAATATACCTATATTACCTGCCTATACTGTATCGCAAATTGAGGCTGCAACATGAATATCCAGTCCCTGCAGACCATTATTCCCATTTATTAGTCCAAAATAATTTCTGGTGTCTAGAAGTAAAAAACAAACAAACAAACAAAAACACAGTTACGTAATTCAAAACCAAGCAGTTGGCTCAATTATCTGCTGGCAAAGTACAAAAAGTTGAAGTGCAGCATTAAGTTTGATTTTAACATTCAGGTTTTCTGGAGCTAACAGAAGGGAAGAGTTCCCATCTGCAGCAGTAAATTCCTGACGCCTGCTGATCTGTGCTTTGTCAGACACAAAAAAAGTGTTCAGAAAGTAAGTGTGGTCCGTCATGTGACGAATTCCAGACATTTCAGATAATGTACTGTAATTGGCTACTGCTGAAGTCAGAAACACAGGGAGCCAAATCATGAATAGAGCTTTTATTGCAACTTGTGAATAGTTGCACGCACTCTTCAGAGACAGGAAATTGTTTATTTCAGCCATTTATCCTCTTCATACTGTGTATATATGTACAGCATAAATATAACTGCTCAAAAACATATAGAATAAAATTATATTTGAACCATGTCCCTGAACTAATAATAATAAAGCATGATTTATATGTTCTCCTTCAGAAAAAGAAAACAAAAATCTCTGAAACTGAGTCTAAATAAAAGCTTAATGATCTAGGTGGAAATGAATAGTGGACATACAGATGCAGCTGCCTAGAATAGCTGGCTAGTCCCTGACAAGCCCTATCTGAAAGGACTGAATGAGAATTTCATTTGGCCACATAGCTCATTTGACAAACAAAATGGAGGACGTGTTTATAATGACCAACCAAACTGAAATGGAGTTAAAGGATGTGACAAAAACCGAGTAAGCTGTTAACAAACTAAACAGATTAATGGCTGCAAAGTGAAGTGATGTGATGTTTGTGGTGGTGGTGGTGATGTTTTTGTCATACCCCCTCCCCAAAAAAGTAACCATATTTGTTAAAACGTCTTTATTTAAATGCAGTAATATACAGAAGTGAATTTCAAAATGCCACCTACCCATTCTCCATAACCGCCTCGCCTGAACTCAGCAGTTCATCACAGGGCAGACACACAACCATTCACACTTGTTAACCGCATGTCTTTGGACTGTGGGAGGTGGCTGGAGTACCTGGAGAGAACTCGACAGGGAGATTCAAACCAGGAGGTGAGGCCACAGTGCCAACTACTGCACCACCGCCCCCGATTTCAAAATGCTACCGTATTTAATGTTAGGGTTTTATCATTTTAATTCAATTAATTTTGACATACCCAGCGGATACCGGACTAAGTGGCTGACCATGTAGTTTTAGGTTAACTTGGCCATTCAGCCAATTCAGCATGTTGGATCGACATCAGAGGCAGTCTGGGAGACTGACTCTGTCTGAGTCTCAGCCACTTAAAACTGTGATTTCAGAACATTCAGTGCAGTTTCACTCTTGCCCTTTATTTAAAATATATATTATTCATCCAATATGACTTCATTTTTATTTTAATCGTTTTTATTCCTCCTCCAAAAGTTGTCTAGTTGGTTTAGTTCATCCCATGACAATGTTCCTATAAATATACAAATTACTGACTCTCATGCATGCGCATTCTGGACCTGCATGTAACAGTACATTGAGGCAACACAGCTGTCAGGTAACGTGAAGTCGGCTCGGTGTGTCAGGGCTCTGAAAGGTAAAGCAGGGCGATGTGAAACACCCGGTGCAGTGATGACTGAAAGCTGACCTTTAAAATGTGATGCAATGCAACGTTAGTCACCACAGCAAGAACAGTCTAGATTAGTGTTACAGCATGATAACACAACACATTAGCTTTGCATCAGATAGTCCTGCAACATATAAACAACGTTAGCTATGACTGTTATGACTGAAGCTATAGCACAGCGCGTTATACGACTTTAGCAGCCATCATAGCAAGAAGGAGGTAATTTCACATTCGGTCTGGAGCAAAACACGTTTTTGATTTCATTGTTGCTGATTTTGAGACAGCCGAAAAAGAAAAAAAAGCCGTTCTGAACTAAAAAGTCAGATCTTTTCTTTTGTTCCACCGCTCTTGTTTATATAACCACGACATTTGGCATGTTTGATCCTGACAACTTGAAGCTTCAGGGCCATCAACCAAGGCTAAAATGTTCAGTGCTTCTGTCTGGGGGAAAAAAAGAAAAGGAAAAAAAAAAATATATGCACAATGGAGAATGTATTCCTGATGTGTTTTTGTGAGCGCTTGTCTGCATGTCATGTCTATTTGCGATGCTTCCCAGCATCACAGACGAAAAAAAAAAGAAAAGCTTTTTCTCAGTTTGGCTACTAGAGTAAAACTGGCAGAGTGAAAGCAAACACATTGGCTTTCTAGTAGATTTTTCTCCAAAGCAGAACGACTTTGTAATTGTCAGCAATATAGAGCCAAAAACATAATCAACTTTTGAATACACCCTGGCACAGGCGAGCTTTCCCCAGCACACAATGGTTTCCTCCCCGTAGAATGGACGCAAACATGTGTACACACAGAAATCCTTTAAACTGCAGGCATTTAAAGATATCACACACACACACACACACACACACACACACGTGTATTCACCAGTCTCTCACAAACACACATACAGACACTGACCGCACCTGCGAAAGTGCATTCCGGGGGAATTTCAGCCAGCCTGAGTGTGCAAAACAGCATCCCGTTTGCCTTTAATTACAAGCCAGACCATAATAGGTGAATGGAGCAACTATTTCCTACTTCCCATGGGCAATATGGGAGGCTACAAATTGAAGATGATTCCTACACATGGCCTAGATTCCCGTCTGCAGTCAAATTCCCCTCTGCCCTGTGTAACAGCTTATCATTGTGCAATAACAATGTCAGAGAAAATAGTGCACCTGACGCTTCCCCCAACCCTCCCACAAGATTCTTGTTATCTATCATCATGTTGTGTTCTTGCTCCCTCAGAGCAAAGGCAAAACCCCCGGATTGGCTGGGTATGATTGAAATTCCTAGCCTCGTATTAGCCGGAGAATGTTACTCATAGCCTAGAATTCAACACAGCTATGTACAATGGTGGCTTGATAAAAGGATATACTTAGCCCGTCTTTAAATGGAATAATAAGAAATCTGCAGCAGCCATTCGCTCTTTCGGCAAAGTCTATTCCGCTCTTGCTGTGGGATTTCGGGAGCAGCTCCTCCTCTGGGCTCGGTTAAGGTTTGGATTAGGGGCTGCTGCTGAGTTCGCCGTGTGTGAGCCTCAGTCTGTTAAGCATCTGGCTGGAGACTTGTCCGTCACTTTAATCTTTATACCCATTTCCCTTTGCTGGGAGGAAGAAAAAAGGAAATCATTCATGTTTACATTTTATAATTCTATTTAGATTTAATATATAGCTGGACTTGTTTTGAGTGTGGATCAGTTTATGTAGTGCTCATTATACAAGCCGATATGATAAGTGTCACTTGGCTTGTCTCAATTAAGATATAGAACCTATGTTATTTTGAGTAATTTTAGCTGGATGCAAACACCTAATTTCAAGTTTTAGTCTCCTGGCTTGCATGACTTTTAGATTTTTGTTCGCATTAGTGCAGCATAGTGCCACAGATGTTCGATAAGATAATGCAAAATTATAGTCTCAGGATAAACGTCCAATTAAATGAGCAAGCAATCAGTCCACATGTACTGGGCACAAACTAAATGACGTGCATCATTCGAGAGAAGAAATTATCTTCTTTCAAGTCCTTTCAATCGTTCATCAAATATGTCAGAGGTCGTATTTATTTATTTCAGTACACAGAGGGCAGAAGGTCATCAGCTCAATTATAATAACCTTTATAGTCGACTAAAAGCAAACTGATATCTAAACCCAGGTGTGAAGAAAACATTTTATTTAACTGAAATAAAAACTGCCAGATGATTTTTTTTTCTGTATATGCTGCATTTTCCAAAATAAAGCATAATATATATAAATATATATATATAATAAGTATTTATTTTTCATAATCAGAATGTCTGCAATGCATCCCATGCTTCCTGAAACCTTAGAGCTGTTTCAGTATTCCTCTAACATGTTAAGTATTAAATTATCTGAAAGGTCGGAAAGCTTTTCGCTGCATTTCAAGAAAAATCATTAGCCTCCTGATGAACTTTTGACCTCATACTTGATCTTGACAAGCAGGAATAAAACAAACAGCTCTTAGCTACACAGACTTGTAAGCTGTCAACACGTCCAAAGCAAAACAGCATCCAAGAAAAGTGACAGAGGAGGAGACAGAAACAGCTAAATCTGCCGAGGCAGTGAAGCTGAAGCCAAAAGGCCATCATCCCCCCTCGCTTGTGCATCCTCCTGCCACCTCCCTGACCTCTGGTCAATCAAAGACCCATTGAAGTATAAGTTAATACCAAGCCTGGCATGTCAGCTTTTTGCAATCACACAGGTAAGACTGAGACTTGTCTGAAAGTGCTGTTTATTCTGTCACCGAGTGGACATCGCGCCTGCTGTTCTATTTAAGCTGTCAAGCATCACAGCCTCAAAACAGGCCCAGCTGGCTCCCTATGAGCCTTCCACAGTAAGATTGATGAGGGGAAGCCTGGCAGAGTGAGGCCAATACAGGCGAGCCTTTGTGTCGTTCTGTATGTACACATCATTTTCTCTCATTCCACCGGAGGATCAGCGACAGCAGATTAAATGACAGAATGAATTTCCGTCAGACCGTACACATTCGTTCGAGTGAATTTGTGTAGCCATTCAATGTAACCTGGAATTAATTATGCACGCTTGTATTCCATTGCTGTAATGACATCCTGCTATTGTAGACTGAAACGTAATTGATATCTTTATGCATTAAAATCATATTTTAGCATGTTGTGTTTTCTATAGTAATTTTGCGTGATACCGTAATTTCCATTCTGATTATGTAAAGGGAAGAAATGCTTTTTAGAACAGAATGTGTATGTGCACGTAGCTTTAATTTACCAGTTACAGCGTAGAGTTGTCCCTGTCGCCTGAAGGCTTACATCAGCAGCCTGCTTAATGCATGTCTGACGGATCAGATAACTTTCAATATAATCGATACAGATATCTGCATGTGCAGTGTCTAACATGTCACTTCTCATTTAAGCGTGTAACTGCATCTCAAAGCCTCTTTTCATGCTTCAAGTCCTCTGACTCACACACGAAAACTAGATCATTTGTGTATATGGCTGTGGGCACTGTCAAAAGTGCGGTGTGTCTGCCCTGTTGCAAAAAAACGGCACCCCATGTGCTGCATTGAATCTATTCAGCCACAAGCATAGAAATGTAGTAAAAATAGGTTTTCATAAGGTGGGATTACAGTTCTACAGGCCTGCTCCAAGCTTATCCAACAAAATCCTTCTTCTGGAAATGTAATAATTATAAATAAATATACCTGATACCTGATATTAGACAACGTATACGCAATCGGCCAATATGGATCGGTCAGGCTCATCTAAATTCAAACGCAATATTGTGACATGAACTCTATTAAACCCGAATTATACTTTCCAGATTCCGTGTGGCCAGCAGGATCCACATGGCATAAATTTCATTATGTGCCCTTTGTGTGCAGTCGCCAAGTATCGGCTAAACAAAGCTGCATGCACAACCTGTCCATTTTTGGTTTTTAGATTTGAAAATCAGCCAAGACTGGCACGATTACAGAAATTCTGATTTATGTACAGAGTCCTCATAAGACAATGTGAACTGAGAATGAACAGGTTTGAACACCTGAGTATTATGTCAACATTATGCAACATTATAGATATTATATTAACATAGTATTAACAGAGAACTGAAGAAATCTGTGTAAACCTTTAGGACTGATCCTTCATGACTGTTTTCTAAGATACTATATGTAACTCTATTTCCTAATATTTTTTTGTAATTCTGACATTTCTCTGTCACCCACCAATTACAGCATCCTGCAGACACGCTTATCTGTAGCACCAAGAAAAATAACATTAGATAAACTGATGTTTTGAATCTACTTGCCATCATCATGCTGAACACCCGAAAAAACTATATTACAATAATAGCATATTCCCCACGGATTCATTAGCAGGCTCGCGGACTTTCATGTCATAAGTGATCTCTTTTCAAATTAAGAAATCGCTCTGAATGTCAGCAGTAACACTGTTAATTGAGCCGAAAACTATTCTAAAGAGTCAGCTGATGGATGGAAAAGAAAAAGAAAAAAAAGTTCTGGTCTCTGACATTTCTTTGTTTCTGACACGCAGGCACGAACTTCTCAGCAAGAAAATAAAATGAGATGCTGTGCTGAAGCTCACTGAACTCTATTTTAATGAAGTTCTACAGACAGATCAGAAAAATAAATACATTATAATTGAGCTTTGCTATTAAGAAATATGTTATACCTAATTATATTAATGACTATGGAGATGAGTGGGCAGTGTCGTTATGACAAGTAAAGAGGTTAGACAGGGACTTGTCAAACAAACTGAAGAATACGAACTTAAATGGATAAACAGAGGATTTATTGTCAAGCTATTGACTCACACGCGATACTGGTACTCAAGTTAATTTGTGTCCTCTAGAGCAGTGTTTCTCAATCCTGGTCCTCGGGGTCCACTGCCCTGCATGTTTTAGATGTTTCCTCCTCCACCACACCTGATTCATCAGGCCACTGCAGAGCTTGATGACGAGCTGATCATTTGAATCAGGTGTGGGGAGGAAACATCTAAAGGCAGTCAGAATTGAGAAACACTGATCTAGACATTAACTAAAGGTTCATTTGAGAACAGTTTCTAGTACCGATACTGAAATTAACGACTACATTGTATAATTTTAAAATATTTCTATTTTTCTAATGCATACCAGACTATAATACTAAATAAATAAATTAACAAACAATTACTGTACAGGATTTGCATATACATTAACATCAGTCTTGCTGTCTACGTTCAGCTGATGAACCGTCGTGGTTCAACCTATATTGGATCCAATTTGTGAAAGCTGTTATGCTTTAATGCTGTACTGTTTTTTAAAACAGCCGGTGTCTGGGCAGATCTGTGGTTTGTTTGGAGTGAAGAGACAAATAGCATCATTAGCATGAGCAGTGACAGCCACCATGACTGAACAGAACGACCAGTGGAGATTCATATTTGGGTAACTGAAGCTCAAGTGAACAACAGTTGTGTTGATCGACAAGTAATTACTGGGGAAATCAGTACAAATACAGCAGAATCAGAATCACGCTTTCACATACGAGCAATTTGCCTTGGTATTTTAGCGCATAATGGTCACAGTAGACATAGTAAGAGAAAAGAAAACAAGTACTGCATGTAGGTAATTGCCTAATTTAAAGGACCAGTGTGTAGGATTCAGTAGCATCTAGCAATTTAGTTACTGATTGCAAACCTCTTGCCTCATCCTCTCCTTCTCACTGTGAGGGGGAAATACAGTGAGAATGCAAAAGGACATATCTAGAGCCAGTTTAGTTTGTCCATTCTGGGTCTAGAAACATGGTGGTTCAACATGGCGAACTCTTTGGAAGAAGACCTGTAGTGCCTGTAGATATAAAAGGCTCATTCTAGGTAACAAACACATGATTCTTATTTTGAGGTGATTATACACCCATTCTGTTAACACTAAAACATAGTTATGCGTATTACATGTCTGTGTCTGCAAATAGAGCCCCGAAATCTGACAAACTGGACCTTTAGGTGGCTATTTCCAGCTGACATTAGAACTAACACTTAAAGGGCTCGGTGTACATAATGTTCGGATACATCACTGCAACAGATGGAAGCATTCTGGTGTTATAGTTGGTGCTTCACAATTACTCAGATGTGTGTCATGGCACACATGGTGAGAGTAAAACCGAGGCAGCCGTCACATTAAGATACAAATTTTTGTTCTTGATACTGCGGGTATACTTTTGATTATTAAGTAGATATTAATATTAATAAAAACAGCAACACAATAACTTCTTTTGCCCTCATGAAGATATCACCTGCATCATTTCTACTAATCCATTGTGTCTCCTAAAAAACTGTGTGGGAGGACTAAGTCCACAGTAACTGTTTACCACTTGACACCAAACCAGCCTACAGCTACAGTAGTTATTGGCTTCAGTACAAATCCGAGCATATTGTTTGTTGCTGTATTTCTTCTCTTTTTGCCTCATTTCTAATCTCATTTATTTCTTTCTCAGATTAACTTGCTTTTTGGTATTGCTGAACAGGCACCCACATCCTCTCTGTAATGCGTTTTATAATGAGAAGCTTAAAGACAGAGCAAACGCTGCTCGATGTGAGCAGAGCACCTCAGAAAAGTGTAAATGAATTGCTTTTTATGTAGCTACTTCATCCAGAGCATTTTACAATTTGTGTCTGTCTTACTCATTTGCAAACTCGCACACTGACGACTGCAAGCTATCGCGCAGGGTACTGGTTTAACTGTTGGGATCAATTTGAGGTTCAGTTTTTCGCTCGAGGACACTTCAATGAACGAGGAGCCCGGGATCAAACTGCCGACCCTGAAATTATTGCACGACCTGCTCTGAGCCACGGTCACCCATTCAAGTGAATGTGCATATTTAAAAGAATACTCCACAGGTGTCAGCATTGCACTGTCAGCACTGTAAAAATAAGGATCTATGAATAAAAATCCATCCGTCAGAATTAGAGATATTGCGTCTTTTTTTTATCCAGTGCAGTATTCTTCCTTATCAAAATCTGGCTCCTACATTACCCATGATGCACTGACATGCTTGAGACGTTGACAAATCCTTGTACTTTTAGATAGCTGACTGTGTAAAGATCAGTCAATTCACCTCATATGTCAGACACATCAAAATACACCACAACTTTTTCGTTAGTATGGAGATCATATCTATGTAGGTTAAATAAATACATGAATAAACATACTTAACCAACTTGTTAAATATAAACATAAAATATAAGACAGAATTCACTTTCCTGAACTGAGCATTTACCTTTTATTTTACTCTCACTTGTCAGCCTTGGGGAGATGAACCTTTGAACTTTGCAACGTTTTCCACAATTTTGTCTTGGATATTTTATCTCCTGCCTACTTAGTTCCACCAACTAAAATATTAGTGCATCTCCACACCCTACACATTAATCCCCAAGGGGCCATTCACAGGCAAAGAATAAGTGCCCCTCTTCCATTAACCTGCTAAGAAAACAAATCACCACCCATACAGGCCCCTCTTACCCTACTTTCCTACTGTAGGTGGTTTTTCTGTGTTCCTCTACCAATAAAAGGCTTCTGATACTGGCGCAAGATGCAGGAGACATATTATGCTTCAGTGCTTATGGAGCTTATGTGTTCCCACTTCAAAGTTGGCACGATAACAAAAGGTAGTTCTGTAATGCAGAAAAGGAAATCTAAATTAAGACAGCCCACTTTTTTATGGGTACAGGAGCCATTCAGCCATCCCTTTTCCAGCTCTAGTATGTTTTAAGGCTGTAAGACAGCTCAGGCATTGACGTCTTGCAGCCGATCTTGTGTCTTCGTGTCTTTTATCAACCATTAACTCTGAAGTCTCCACATGCTACGGTAGCATCATTCTGTGCATCTATAGTCACTGTAACTCTGCAGCTTCTTTAATGAGGAGATCTCTGACTGAAAGCTGACTGCCTCACAGTAAGTGGATTGTTAAATTGTTCTGGGGGTTGTTAATCCAGAGGATCTTCTGTGGGTAGGAGGAAAAGCTCTGAGTTCCACACTCAATACCCTGTGGCACAGTGACTCTTCTGTATGATTCCAACATCATAAATATTAATAAAGTTAATGATAGGGCCTTATGTGAAGTATGAATTAGAGAGCTAAACTGAGTCTTGAGGAAAGTCTGACTGCATGTTTAAGTGTTCAGTCTCTTCTGAATGACACAAGTATGCCATTAAAAAACAGCCACTACAAAAATACCATAAAAATGCAATTTTATTATATTATGTCTAAAAGTGCACAAACCGGATGGTGTGAAAGATCATCCTTTACTTAAGAAAATAAAAAAGACACACTTGAGAACATTAGTTAATCTTTTACTCTACACTGTGAATTAAATGATCTTTCATTCATAACCGATCCTCACTTTAACACTTTTAACCCACGATAAACCCTCGAAAATGCTTGTTTTATGAGAGATGATCATGACATTTAAAGGTGTCTCCAAATATGTATGTGATCAGAGGATAATAAAATGAAAACCATTTTAAGTTTAAAGGCCCAGAACAGGATTTAAAAGCCCCCCCTCAGGCTGTCTGACAGTGGACTTCTTTTGATCACTGCAAAAAGGAAAAAGAAAGCTGAGGAAGGTGCGTTCAGGTTTTCATCCTGCACAATGATCTGAGCTACAATATGCTCTGTGGAGTTTAATTGATTTTAGCTACGCAGGCCTACATCAAGTACAATATTAATGATACAGTTTGTAATTACACATCACGCAATATCGCATTACTGTGTAGCTATTGTAATCCGATATTTATTCCATTTGTATGATTAAAAAAAACATTATCTTTATTATGTAGCACTGTGATGGCTTCCTGAAAACATGATCGATACAAGCAAACCTTTAGCGCAATAAACACATTCCAGGAGCCGTTCAACAGGAATCAATCTGCAACAATATGAGTAATTATTTGAGTTAAATCTCAGTGAGTGAAAACAAATAATTCATCATTAAGCATCATCAGTATCATAACCTTTACCACATTAAACATTAAAAGGTTTTAAAACAATTATCTTAATGACTCGTCTAAATAATATCGACTGTAACACATTTTTATCTCGGGAGGGCAATGTCTGACTTGATAAATCCTAATGACGTCTATGGTCCCCTATCTTTTGCTCTAGTGCCACCAGCAGGTCAAAATTACCATTCCCATTCCCATTAAGTGAAGCACAATCAGTTGCCAGTTTCTTAGGCTCACAGCTACATATAGCATAGCTAAACGTAATGCAGTCTGATACGCAGTCCTGCAGTCGTACAATGAATCCTCCCTTCACGAAGGCTATGATGTTCAGTCCTGTTTTAGAGCAGTGTGGAATCAACTGTGTGATTTTGAAAGATGCAATTTGTGATGCTGCTTAACTGTGCTGTATTACACTGAAAGATACAAACATGTTAAACATCGTTATTGGAAGCATGTTAGCATGCTGACTTTAGCATTTATAGCTCAAAACGTCTAGCATTGTTTTAAACTTAGCCACACATTATGACACATATTTTGCTTTCCCACAGATGCTCCATGTTAAAACTTTTTCTTTTAGCCTTGCTTTTTCAAACGTTTATATATCTCCAAGTGGAACTATTGTAAAAATGTTCAATTCTTCTAAACCCTTTTATCGAGCTCCTTTGTGTCCATTCCTCCCCGAACATGCCTCTTATCTAATAACCAAGCCCAACCGCTCCACACTTGTGGGTAAGCACACAGTAATGTTAAATTTTCTCTGTAAAAGTTAGATTATTCTGTTGGCAATGAGACCAATCACAAATAATCCTGTAAGTGCTTCCTTTGGACAAAATGGCCGTACATAGCTGGGTTTAATATGATAAGGAGTAGCCTTTAGAGATTAATCATATACTTCACAATCACAATTTAAACTTAGGAAACATGCTGATAACTAAACGTACCAACCAAACTATGCAAACTGCTTCATAATTTAGATTAATAGAAAATGTTTTTGGGTAATGTTAAGCTAACAGATGCCCAGAATTGACTTTAACAGCATGAACTCACACCACAGTAGGCCAAAATAGCATAAGCACCATTACATGTGGTGTATTGGACCATTGAATCCCAATTGATTAAAGGGCTATGAACCATCTGCCACCTTTTGAAGGCTGTACAAAGAGATTGATGATGTTTATCATGTTTCTATAAAACTCCAGAGGTGGCTCCTGAGCCAGCTCATAACTGGCCTGTAAATCGATATCTGTACGTCAGACAAGGCAAAGCTGATGGAGGCACGATTTCAGTCCAACATGCACGTCCGTGCGTGTGTGTGTGTGTGTATTTGTGTGTGTGTACTTCTACTATGGTCTGAAATTGAGGCATCTGCTACCAGGCACGTCCATTCCAAGTGTGGAAATGGGTTTCAAACAAACCAATAAGTTAGCTGAAAATGAACTAGTTCGACTGCAGGAACATTAAAAAATAGATAAAGATGGGAGGAAGTCACCTGCGATTTCCATACTAAGAAGCTCAATTCTTGTTACAGAAGATTTAAATATATGTAAAATGGTAAACAATTTATGGAATACTTATATATGGTAGAGACTGGCAGACCTTTACTGCACACACACTGTCTGACTCTGGAGTACTCTCATCCTGAATTTATTGAGACTAATTCTAATCACTTACTGAACTGTTCTCTCATCAGCACACCATTTATCCCCATTAAATCTGCACCATTTCATGCAGATAAAGTCCTTTAATTTTACTTGCGGTGAATCATTGTTGATTACTTTAAGACCCTGCGTTGCTCAGATAAGAAGCACACTTGCCGTCTCAAAATATACATACTATGAATCTTGTCCTTATCCATCGCTATTATCTGTCTTATTTATCAAATCTTTATCTATCTCTCTCTCCGTTATCTTTGGATTTTTATAAAAGATCACTAATGCAATAATTAATTAAATTTACTCAGGAGTCTGTGAGAAGTATTAAGACTCTGACTCCAGACGAAGGACGAACCAAAGCAATACACGCTGCACTTCTGCGGCAATGTCATCTTCAAACATCTGAACGGATGCTGACTGGAAATTGTTTTGCACACATAGCAAATTGTTTTTAATTAAAAGATTGGATGATACCAAACTAATTATCAATTTGGAATCGTTATTTGTTGGCGTATTAATGGAGAATAACCTTCTACCTTAGCTGAAAATTAGAAACTGAAAACACTGAACTCCAACCTCGTTCTCAAGTGAACACTTGTTGGCACTTGTTTGACTTTCTTCAGGGTGACTTGTTCTAGACAGAGAACTTTCATCATTTAGATGAATGCTGTAAATATGAAAGGTATTAATAAGTAGGAGTGGAATAATCTTTCGTCTTGCACTTTTTACCCAGCATATCCATTCATCCACGCTTGTCCTTTACAAGGTCGTGGGGGGCTGGAGCTGATCCTAGCTGACATTGGAGCAAGAGCAACACCCTTGAACTTGTCAGCCTTAATATGTCGAAGTGCAGCTTTAATATGTTGTTTGAAATGTTGTATGCAGGTAAATGGGTTAGATCGTACATCAGACCGCTCTGCCTTGAGTTTTCTGGCCCAATCTAAGCCTTTAAGTTCATGAAACTGATCTGTTCTCTGATGGATGAACTCCATAATTGAATAAAAGCTTATGTATATGGAATCTGATTTCCTGCCTCTAAAAAAAAAAACACAGTAAATTCTTGCAGCCTCCACTCCAATCTCTACTTCGACAGAATATCTCTGTACACCAGCCTCTGTGCATCAGTCAGAGCATGCACAGCGATTTGAATATGCATTACTCTGTAGGAACTGCTGAGGCCACATGCATTAAAATGGTGACCTTTCTGTAGGCTGGAAATACAGTCTGAAGTTAACTCCAGAGACATTAAAAGAATGTCAGAGAGAGAATAATAAGAATAACAAGTACTTCTTTTTTTTTGTGCTGTGCCGCACTCTTTTCTGTCTAATTTATTTTTTTAAAGGGGTATATTTTTTATTACATACAAAAGTGATTCAAAGAAATATAATTACTTCCTACAATTGAATGACCCTGTCAAGAATATTTTTTCCCCCAAAATAATATGACTTCAACAGTTGATTACGATCAAACGTATCATTATGTCAAAAAAAACAAAAAAACATAACTCTCCGTACTTCAGATGAAATACCGAAGTTGTGCAACTCTGAAAACTTTTTGAAATAGTGTCTGTCTGTTTTCTAACTCTGGGCTGATAGCGTTGCACCGATCCAAAGTGACACGGCTCATTTCACCCAAGACAAGCGTATGGATTTAGAGCAGGGCGCCGAGTGTCCCCAAAAGTTTCAAAGTGCACCTGAAAGACAGACCACTATCAAGGCTTACGAAGGTGGCGCTGCCCTTGTTCCAGAGCTAATTTTATCAGATGTACTACCATGGTCAGGAAGCATTCTATTTTATTTGCCGGGCAAATGTGCCACCCGTGAGGCAGACAAATGAGTGCAATGCACTTTGTGGAGAACAACATCATTGACCCTGTGCTCCCTCACAGCTATAGATTTTTCTCCAATGCAAGCTCCATATCCACGAGGGCACAAACAAGGCCTGTCCAATGATTAATTTAAGCACTTTTGTACCTCTTTATGTATTAATCTCTTGGGACACCTTGTCAGAGTATTCTTTATGTCAGAATGTCACCATACTGTACCATACACGTGTGCCTCATTGTGAAATCGAGACATTATCTATTATTCAAAAAATCCAGCAGTGTTTTTCCTTGAGCGGTTACTGTGTGCAGGAGAAAAAATAAAATACAAAATTCTTAACAAAATCTGCTTTATCCCTGTTGCGTGTGTTTTCTTGCACTATGTCTTTGGGATGGATTTCTGCAAGACAGGAACACCATCAGGTGAAGACATAAAACTCAGAAACTACACTGTGTAATATAAAAGGCAGCACACAGAGGGGCTGGCTCCAGTAATGGTTCATGCTGACACACACACACACACACATAAGCAGGGGATGGTCACTTCAAAGTTCGGCCCTGTGGCAGTTTACAAAAAATTATGTCGGGCCTCTCGGTTATGAAGTCGCTCATTGCGTTTCTCGGGTTCAATAAAAGTGAAAATTCTAGGCAGGAATTATTATTCTTTTGCCCCACATCCTTGAAAGCTAGGCATGTTTACAAGACCTATTACACAATCTATATCTGATCTAACTATATGTATAATATATGTGGATGATGGCATAGTGTGGCTCAGTTTTTAAGGTGATGTATTCTAACATTATACATACATTCTAGTACACTACAACTTGTGGATTGATGGGAGTAATCCATTAAGTGCTGTGTAATGATTCATCCTATTTGAGTCACATAGCATGAAGCACATTATGTCATACAAACCCCAAGGTAACCTTGCTTTGGCCCCCACATCACTTGGACTTTAATAAAATGAGAAAGATGTTTACAACATGCAGCCATGAACCCGAAGCTATTTTTTGTGTGTGTGTGTTTTCCACGTCTAACCTCATCTCAAAACATGATTGCTTACTTTTTTAGTAAATAATAATAAATGCATATGTATGTGCATAAATATATCACGAGGAAATGGGTCTAGAATTGTAGAAAACTGTTTTGACCCAGTGGATGAACCCGCGATAGCTGGGAAATGTTTTAAAATGATAATTACCAACAGTACAGCAGCTGTCTCACTGCGAAATACTTGAAGAGGTGGTTTTCCATGAGATGTTGAGCATGACCTACAAGCCAGCAACATTTTATATGTTTTCAAGAGTCCAATTAACAGGAATAACTGTGGGAAATTGTCAGGTTGTTGTTTTTTTTTTTTTTTAAATGCAACCCACGTGGTGAAACCTCTCACCGGTGCAGCACCATAAGAGGCCTTCATCTTGGTAGCATACATTCTGTTGGGGAACATGATGTAGCTAGGCGAAGGGAGGCAAGCTAAGCCCAAAACTGAAGGGAAGCAGGAGCTTGTTAAAGGTGTAAGATTCAACAGTGTGTAAGATTTAGAGGTCTCCATTAACAGAATGTGAAGAAATGGAATATAATGTTGTGTTTTTATTACCTTATATTGATGATATATTTTATAGATTTCATATCGACTAACACTGGTTTCTCCTTCAAACTAGGAATGAGAGGGGGAGGCGAGGGGGTTGCAATCAACAACTACACACTGCTCCTATAAGCACTTAAACAGTATCTTTATGCACATGGAGGACGTGAATGAACACCACATACAAATGAAAGCTTCCTGATGTTATCGAGGTTTCACCTTGCTGGAAATCAATCCTTTTAGTCCACTGCAGCTTGTATTATCTGTCATTTAATACTGCGTCCATACACTGCATGTAGAATACTACAAAATGCATTGTGTTGCATATCTACATGTACTGCTGATGTGAATTCACCGTAACCCATATATATATATCAACGAATGATACAGTACTTCCAAGCCCTGTAATTAAAGCTTTATGACCATGATAACTTTGACCCCACGAAGCCAAGAGTGCCATCTCCACTTGACAGCTATAAATTTAGCGCAGAGTCAAAGGGGTCACTGTCAACAGTCTGCTTTTCATGGTTATCATTATTCTCAATGCCAAGTAAGAGGCACTGGACAGCCAGTAGAAGGTTAAATGTCCGGGTAAATGACCTCAATATTCATGGCACCAGCAACGAGATATTAAGATAGGACTCATCCTGCACTAACCGTGCTGCTATATATATATATATATATATTTTTTTTTTTTGCAAGATTGAGGAGAATGCTGTTCGGCTGCCGCTACTGGAGTATGCTCCTGTTTCATTTTGAATGTTTAACACAATGTTGTCTGAGATAAGTGGGCCATGTGTCATAATTATCCCCTCCCGGTGAGTGTACTATTAGAGGCGTACGCGTTGGTTTTTCTCCTGAAAGGAACAAATAATAATGATGGAATAATGATATTGAAGTTCAATGCTTAATTTTATTGTCCTTCCAAAAGTCTGCAGGCCCATTAAGTGCTGGGCGGAACAGCCTATTTCTCAGATGAAAAGCTGGGTTAAAAGCAGGCCTTGCTTAGTTTTTTCCTTAAACATTTGTAGCACAGCCAGGATGTTTGTTTGATTCATCCTCGTCTCTTTAAACATGTACAGAAGGGCTGTTTCCTAAGGTGACGTGACAGATGGAAAGTGCTAATTACTGCCCTGTCATCGTTGATTCTATACTGCCGTATTTCAAAAACCATCACAGGCGGCATGCAGAACTTCAAAAAAACATATGCAAATACATATGCTCATATGGTACACTTAAAGTGAGCCTATTAACTGCATAATGCATTGCTAAGGTTAAAATATCACACATTAGTTCCTGCTTTTAAATGCTGGATATTCCACTGAAGAAGCACAAATAAACAATTCAATTAATGAAGAAAAAAAACAAAAGTATTTGCAGGGTTTACAGACTTTGTATGTCCCTGTGAGTGGAGAGGAACTGACAGGATCACATTGGCAGTGAACAATATTGATTGGCCAATTACCAACATTGGCAGCATGGTGGCTCAGTTGTTACCATGGATACCTAATAGAAAGCAGCTATTGGGTTTGAATCTGGCAAACTAGCAAAGATGTTTTCCAAAGCAAAGCATAGGTTTTGAGATTGATTGCTGTTGTTGCTCACGGGAAGGTTAGACAAAATGCCTCAAAGAGCGGAGTTGATAAATCCCTTGATCAGCTATATTACCAGTCAACGAAATAAAAGAATGCACGCTGCTCACTGTGATAAGCAGACCCAAACAGAGTCTGCAAGACTTTTTCAGCCACGATCCAGATTATAAATGAACCAAATGGTTTTTAGCCTGTAACCTCAAGCAACAAGAAATATTTGACAGATATCAGTACAAACGTCGAATTTGAGATTGTATTTCATCACCAACAGTTCAACACAAAGTGTGAACATTTTTTGAAGAAGTCAACCAGAATAAAATGTAGGACACAGCCACTTAAATACGAAGTTAAATATAGAGCAGAGAGCAAAAAATAATTTGTGAAACCATTAACTATTAATCGTTCATCTCCAAATAATAACAGATACATGAATAACTGCTGATTTGACCTCAAAATTTAAACTGAAAACAACACACGACTGTCACATCTCTATTCAGTTAAAATCTATGGAGATCTGCAGAGGCGACGTCGCAATTCTGTGGGCGCAAATGTTGTGTGGGCCCGGTGGTGGGTCTGTGGAAGTTTGTTTTCGTACTGAAATGAAATGAATGATGGCTCAACATGTGCTGTCGACAGGAACTTTTATCCTGTTGTTCTGTGGACACTAATGCAGGGGAGAAGAAAATGATTCTTTGACACTTCAATTTTGAGACTGACAATTTAACCTGGACCTTGTGACAAATGATTTAAATCACTACATTTCAAGGTGCAGCTGTAGCTATTATGGTTTTCCATAATACTCATCTCTGGCACTTGTTTGATATGGAAATGAACCACTACTGAAAATTTGAAAATTATCCTGGAATCATGAAACAGAACCTTTCCTCAATTATGACGTGGCAAAACATCACACCTACACGTGGTGCATGGTCCTCTCTCCCTGGGAGACATTCTCTCAGTGTACTTGGTGAAATGATGCTAGCTTATCACTCCTCCATCTGCCAACTCAGTCAAATGATGACAGGTGCTGGTTAAATGTCAATTAATGTAACACACATACACACATGCAGGCAGATGCGCACTGATAAATGAGGCCTAGCTTTGGGAGGACAAGGTGCAATATGTAGGCTGAAAAGTGATTACCTGCACTTGGGATGAAAATTTATTAGACCCATGTAAACGTCAGCATGACCTTTTTGAGTTGGCCCTACCTAGGTCTAAATCAAATTTGGAAGGCAGGTAAAATTGTGCCTTGAAATAAAATGAAATCAATGTAATCCCCCCGCTGTTGAACAAGCCTGCAGTCAAGTCAGGATGCGTAGACATACAAAATCTCTGTTGCAAGAGAAAAAGAAAATTCTGGAATTAGATTGAAGATTGAGCTTAAACTAATTATACTCTGGGGTAGCTGCTAATTTCTGGTTGGGAGCCACCTGGCAACAGTAAATCACTTCAGGAGCCACCCCTAATTGTCTGGCTAGAGTGTGATACTTTCCCATATCCAATATTATTTGCCCCACTTCCACACCTGTCAATTACAATTTGAAAAGAATATTTCCAGCAAATTGTGCTCAGATTTAGTCGCTGAGTATCATCTGACACCTGTCACACCTATTCAGATTCTCTTCTTCCCATTCATCAAGTGAATGAAAAACTCATTTGGGATAAACTGAAACATTGCCATGGCTCACTTGGATTTAATGGGTCAAAAATAGTCCTAATAGAGGTCTCTCTTCTCTTCACACACATGGCGAGAGGCATGCCTGCCTTTGTCTGACTTCTTTTCTGTGTTGGGGGTTTTGATCAGTGATCCTGACCGCGGGCCTGGCTCACCTTCTTCAAGGTGCTTTTATAGCAAGTTTGAACCTCTCTGCGCTCTTCGTTTCTTTGAGTTAAAAGTTCGCCACCTGTGCTTGTCAGGTGGGTTAACTTAAGGCACTCGGTGAGTGTGTGTCATGTTAGCTTGCATTCCTATATTCTGTTTCTGCCATTTCGTGGCAGAATCAGCTCAACTCCATGTGTCTCTCAGATACTTCTCGGGTTCTGTGGAAGCATCTGGTATCTTTTCATGTGTTTGGTTTTGAGCGATGGCTGCTCTGGTGAGAAGAAGCCTGAAAGAACCTCTGAAAAACAGGCAGTAGATATGTTTAGAGGTTTTGTTAAAGAATCTTCCTGGGAAGTTGAAAAGGACAAACTCAGTGAAGTCACAAGAGTGAAGAATCCTGGTGTTGTATACTGAAACTAACTGAAACGACCAATTAAAAACTTCAGTGTGTCTATCAACGGAGGAAGGATTCCCTCCTGAGTAACCTTAGACAGCCCCGACAAGGAGGCTGATTTTCTCACAGTCCTGAGACGACTGGTTTGAAGAGCTACCGTGAGGGCTACTGCAACACCTGGAACTGAATCTACTGATTAAAAATGATGCACAGTGAGGGGGCCATGAAAGCAAAACCTTTATCTAAAAGAAAAAACCTTGAAAGACGAGAATTACTGAGCAGTGTGACTCATTTGATTAAAAAAAAGGTCTGGCTTCAGATGAGTCCTCAGCTAGAGGATGATAAAGCTGGAAGGTACATGCACATCAAAAAGGTGTCTGTTGCTTCGGTTTTCTAAATTTTTATGTTCAACAACATGCATTACACTTCAGGGAGTTTTAGCTGTATGCTCAGTTTACTTTGGAAAAATTGACTTGATGTGTGAGCAAACAAATGCAGACATCATGAACCCTCTAAATGTCAGGCGTGTTTATAGAGATGGATTCATTTTATTTGATCTTTTATTCGTTTATTTTTTTATTTCAGTGTAGGTCCACTGCTTTACTTGATTTACTCTAACTTAATTTTTCATGACCTTGACAATCAATTTGTTTCTTATGGCTTGATACCATTATTGTCTGCTTCTTGTTTCTTCTTGGGGATCCTAGTCAAAAGCACCAAATTAGGCACACGCAGTTTGAGGAGATGAAAATATTTATTGAGTTCCTGCTTGCCATGGGAGAGAGGGAGTCACACTGTCAGTCATTTTGAAGGTGACAGACATAGATTTCCTCAAATGCTGGTGATGACCTTGAATGCTGTTTTTTAAAGTCAGAAAGCCAATACATCATTGCACAATAAAATGTTTTAGGCGTATCAAATTAAATGTTTTGGTTCAATTAGAAAGAAAAGCCTATAAAATGATGACATGAAGTCAAGAGCATGATCAGAACATGGAGTTTGGGGGAAAAAAGCAGAAATACTAGCAGACTGCAGAGGGACTAATAATCACCCGTGTTTTGTCAGATGACATTAATCACATAACTTATTTCTTCTCAAAGAGAGGGATTAGTTAACATTTTGCTATTACGGTTGTTTCTTACAGTTGATTATTGGAGTCCCCGGGGACGCGGGTTAGTAATCTTTGTATGTTGGTAGGATGAAGGTTAAAAGACACAACTGTTGCAAACCATATTTAATGATCTGCTTAAAAATCAAGGCCCTGGCAGCCAGATGCTGTTCATGGATTCTAACAGGGATGAAGGTTGAAATAACATGCAACTATAATCTTTAATAGCCGTCATTAGTTCATAAAAAAAAAGAAAAGAAAAAAAAGCATTTCTTGGAATTTGGAGACATCCATTTTTTTATTTATTTTTTATTTTTTCAAATAAACGCTTCATCAGTGTAACCTTTCTGCTTTTGATCACACCGGGGTGAAAAGTGTGCTTTTTATAGCTCGTCTTCAACCCTCAACTTTATATTTTTACAGAGTGATCATTATAGTCTATATCTTCCTTATGGCTCGCTGCACTTCAAGCCAACCATTAGGCTGCGGTCTGACTGCCAAGACAGTAAGAGTGTGAACGTAAAGGTTATAAAGTAGCTTACATAGAGAAATTAATTAGAACCTGTCAGGCTTATGGGCTTATTATTTAGACCAGGTTATCGTCCTCCCACATGCTGAAAAACTACAAAAGGTTAATCACGTTGAGGTGCATCAGGACGTGCTGGTAGGCAGCAAGGAGGATAACTAGACACATCAGCCTCCTGGTGAAAAGTGCCTCAATCCTCCTTGTCAGATAAAATCTGAAGATCGGTGAGAGATGTTATTCTTCACAGCAAAATGGTCGTTAGAATATATTTTTTTTTTAGTCATCCGTATTCATGAGGACCACAATTCAGATTGTCATAAAATAATTAATCAAATATATTCACTATACTCTTTATTTTACATTCTCTAAAGGTGTCCTCGCCTTAAAAAAGGTATTTTTATGGTAATGCCAACAGCAACCACTCGAACCCATTTCTTTATTAAAAACAAATAAAGAAAAAATATAACAAATGTATCCTTGTAAATGTATTCGGCTTTATTATGAGTGTTAGGAGTTTATAAAAAGGAGTCTACTTTTGTAGTGAATCACATAGCTCTATATAATGTATTCCCGTAAAGTACAGTTCTACTGATTTGCCCTCTACAAAAGGAATCCAAAGACAGGAATCAAAATATGTGGGTCAAACTCAACACTGACCCTCTCAATTATACATCATCTTTCTCCTGAGTACAGTGTGGAGCTGGAACTTTTAGCTTCTCTCATATACAACACTCTCAGTGAATAGAGTGAACATATGCATAGACTAATGAAAGCATACTGTGGTTTGACACATCGATGTGTAATATCTGCCTTGAAGGTAATGGAGTTCTTCCATCCTGCACTGGTGAAAAATGTAGCGATTAGTGCAGTTATCCACAATAACGGCTAAAAAATAATAATAAAAACTTGAATTTTGGAGGCAGGTCAAAACAAATGACACAAGAACATAAAGAATAATAGCAGCCATATTTGCTGGGGACAACATAATTAACCATGACCATAGTCCTTGGTGGACAGGTACATTTTCAGGAGTTTCAGGGTTGCAGATCTCCAAAGGGTGCCAGAGAACCGCAGAACACGGGACGAGGTATAAAGGTGGAGGAGGTCTAATAGGTACCAGGAGGCAAGGGCATGGGAGGATTTGAAAGGTGAGGAGGAGGATTTTGTAGGAGATACGGAAGGTGATGAGGGCATGAATGGGGATCTCAGCCACAGAGTCTGAGGGGTAGCCATGGTGATGTTTGAGGTGGCAGAAAGCAGATTTGACAAGATTTTTGATTTGTGACTAGAATAACAGGGTGAAGTCCAGAGTGACAACCAGGTTGGGGACTGATGGCCGGGGATGGGCAGATGGATCGGCCATCTATGCTGAGAAGAAGATGACCAGCCTTCAGGAAAAGCACTTTGTTCTGTTTTGTTGCTCAGTAGATCAGTAGGTCATTTCTGTTATAACTGCACAAGCTGTTTGTTGTGCAGTATCAACAATTTGCTTTAGAATTCTTTCAGAATGTGAAAATGTGCCAGTCAGAAGTTCATTTGGATTTTTGGATTATCCTATAAAATAATAATAATAAAAAAAGGTATGACTTTCTCCTGGACACTCACCATCATCTCCTAAAAAGAATGGCAGAGGAAAGGATGACCGATAAAGAAGAAAAGCTGTCTGTTAAATTGCCTTTATTGATTTTTTTTAAGTTAAATAGTGTATGTCAGAAATATTTTACAATAGTTTCTTGTTTTTTTGCCTCCTGTCGGGACCTCCATTTATTAGCAATAGCTCCACAGAGTTCCTCTGGGTGACAGGGTGGTGTTACTCCGCGGGTTAGAAAAGTGGCCTTATGATACTGAGTGGAAAAACAGTACTAGAGTGTGCACATGGATCATTCAGCAGCTTTAACAGACCAAACCAAGTACCATTTTTGTAGATGTGTCTCTTTTGTAACACCGTGCAAATTGAACCGCTGATTAAGTTTGACTAACGATTACTTGCACTCTGATAAAAGACCAACTCTTTTTGTTTTCTTTGCACTGCATTCATCAATTCAGTCGTCGTTTCTTGCATCGTCCTCATTGAAATACATGATTTGATATATCACAAATGCTCATATGAAAGCTGCCTAACACTCTCCCCCCGACAATTACTGTTAATATGCCCTTAACCGGGGAAGTGAACTCCCGACTGCTTCACTGAAACTGCTCAGTGGCCAACATATGATTGCGGCTGCACAGGGGGGCAGCTCCCGAGTGTGCATGTGTTTAACTGTGCAAATGTGAAATGGGATGTGAAAAGTTGTTGTGCTGTTGAAAAAGTGAAACCTCAGTGAAATTTTGCGAGATGATCTTTTAACATAAAACAAACACATTGAATGATGCAAAAGTAAAACACTGAATCAAGTCCCATTCACTTAGAATATGTAATATTTCTTAATTGCACAAATTCAGAACATGAACATGATTCCCAGATGTGATTAACAGGGGAGAAAGGAGGGTGGGATCCATGTGAAGCAAATCAATTCATTACAGCTGCTGGTTTCAGCCACTTATTTGTCTAATGTGGTATGACATACTTCCCAGATGACTCCTAGTCAGTTTTATCCATATTAATGAGCACCATCAGCTGGCAGACTGAGACGAATTCCCTCTTTCCTTCCTTGTCCTCAGACAGTGAAATCTGGTTGCAATAATAAATCAAGGGCACTTATCGATTTCAACACGCCTAAAGCAGCCAAACCAAAACTGTGCATTAGAATGTGATATCAATCAGAAAGGCAGGGGGTGTGGAGCAAAGTTACACCAGGATGCTGCGTTTCTCAAGATGGATGCCTTTGATTTTGAAATGGCATCTGCTTATTTCTAAAGAATGCTGTAGGCTTAAACACACAACAGATATCCCACTGTCCGTATTTAAGGCTATTAAAACGTCTTTTACAAGTTAAGAAAGTGGACTTGCGCCTGTCAGTCTATCTAAAGAACAAAGAGTCAGTTCAATGCAGTTTTTATGGATCGCTGATTCATAGTCAAGGCAGATGGGGCCACTGCAAATGGTCTCAGAGAGCAATAAACAAGTTGCTAATCTAAACATAATCACTGTAATACACTGTCTGATTCATGATAGACATGTTCATTGGAAGGCTTTCACATTGTGATCAGCTTGTAAGCTAAGGCTGGCAGCCAAGCCCCATTTAACAGCCATATTTACTGCATTCTGCTACCAATGGACTTTTGTAGCTCGTTGGTTTATGTTGAAATTAGTTAAGTCTCTTCAACACGTTGCCCTTAGAGCGTTTTGAACACAATGAACTAGCAAAATTATTACGTCAACCCCTTCCTTGAGTCTAAGTATAGCTCAGCTGCACTATCCTTGAGGCGGCATTGGCCAGGGAACAGAATCAATGGGAGGCACTTTTCTCTGCCATATTCCTTCATTAGAGGGATATGTTTCGTTAGAAGACCGACGGCTGGGATCTAGGACCAGAGGAGAGGCGGGAGAATTAGGAATGATTTGTCTGGTCACGGGAGGCCAGTACTTTGTGTTGACAGATAGTTGGAAACATCTCATTTCTGAAATGAGGGAGTTCTCAAGTGGAACGGACAAAGAGCATAACACACGAGATCTCAAGAGCTGCTTTATTGCCCACCAACAGTGCATCAAGTCATATGGAAGTACTTAAATCTGAAAGCCTGCAGTGATGCAAGTGTTATCCCCTCACTGCCAAGGTTTTGCAACAAGTAACAGTGTCCTAGAATGAGAAGAAAACTGCATTAGTCTGTTAACTGCAGTAAGTAGTTATTTCACGATTTTGGTTTCCACTTTATGGTGACTCAGATGACACAAAATGACAACCCCTCTAGAAGTACCTTGATAACCTCAGGAGAGGATGCCCTACTTTTTCAGCATCCGATAGTCATTTTCTTGCAGAACATAAAAAACTGCGATGTTAAATGGACAAATAGCAGCCATTACTACAGGAAACAAGAGCACATGAGCTCCCTAATGTCCCCCCATAATCACCATGATATATTAAACAACCATTTATGCTGAGGAGGTCAGTAATTAAGCTAAGTTACTCATTAATTAACAGATCTCACCATACTTATCTTTACATATCACATGGGAAGTATTAAAATTAACTTCCAGTCTCACAGCCTTAAGGAAGTAAAAATTAAAGAGAATCACTTTTTTCACTCATTATGTTGCAAATGTATTCAGCTTTGTGCCCCTGTCTAACCAGATCCTCCGCTGGAGGGAACCTTTGGCATAAGTATGATGTTTTCCATGAAATGTGCAGTATTTATTGTGTTCACATGACAGATTGCATACAGACAGTCAGGCGGCAAGATGTTGCTTACAATGTTGTAATTTAACTTAAGCAACTGCTATATTTCTACTGTAACATCATCATCATTGATTCAAGGTTTTGGAGGTCAAATGCATCATCGCTCTTATGCCAGGAATTATAATAGTGATATCAACTGTACATTGTTTCAAGAAGCCAGGCCGGCTGAGGGCATTGGGATGTTTGGATACCAAAGAGGCCTGAAATATGATTTCACTTGCTATCTTGGAAAAAAAAAAAAAAAAAAAAGACAACCACATGCAGAAATAGAAAATACTGGCAAATGCAGCCTTTGTAATTTGCTTGATGAAATTTTGAAATGGAAACTATAGACTATCTGGTCTCTTGATCTACTTTAGTTATTATACATAGTTATTTGGACCTTGGAAACTTTCTTTATTTACTTTATTTCATGGTATAAAGTTTATGCTGCATCATTCTTTTCAATTTATTAGACTTGTTTACTGATTAATGTTCATCAGGATGTTTGAGCATGTAAGAAAGGAAAGGAAAGAGTAATTAGAGTCGCATCACTGGGCAACCCCTCAAAATCCCCACAAGACTTTTTGCTTGTTCTCTTACAAATACAGACACAGACATCTATCAAAAACTTTGTCGTGCTAATCGTATTGTGTGCCTTTGTGCGGAAAAGACAGAGATGGAGTAAAAATGCTCCATTTGGATGGCTGATTGTAAACCCTGCAGAAAGCTCTAGAGGTGATTGAAGTTTATAATTCATAATAATCTTCCCCACTATGTGACATTAGCAATCCTGATTTCGGTGCAAAAATCAAACATGTTACTTAGAAGAACGGGTAGTCAGAACAAGAGACAAACAATTATTCCTTTGAATTACTCATCTCCATAAAAAGCATTATGTTACGCCCCGACTGTCAACACCACATGGACCACACTGAAACTGACTCAGCCCTTCTCGGTCTGATAAGTCATGATGCCCAAATCATACCTCTAAATCAGCTAAACAATCACAACGTGTGGTCTCGGCTTTAAGAAACCTTTAGGGCTACTGTTTGTCAGAGTAAGTGCTACCCTATAAGTGTAGGGTGGACGGGTAAGAGGGATGAGAACGTGCTAAAAAGAGGAAGGAGAAAAGTAGGTAGGAGAGTGGAAGTAGTAGAGCGTAAATTGCCTGGCAGAATGTGGCATGAATGTAAGGTGTTGCTGATGAGTATTAATGATATCCAAAAAGTGCAGCCAAACATGCACATGGAGGGGACAGCAAAGACAGACTGTAATGGATGTGGCTGGCTCTCAGAAGTGCAGGATCTAGTTGGACTGCAGCACGGCGCATAGGTTCCTGGATATTAAAAATTAATGACTATCTCAGTGATTTACGACAACAAAAAAGACGCTGAAACCCAACCTGTGTAAGATGGATGTCTAGGGGATGCTCGAAAAAGACTGATACAAACCTGGTGGACTACCGGAGAACAGGACAATGGAACTCAACCCCCATCCTCAGGTACAGCCAATGGATCTATTTGATAGAGTGAGCTACATTACTGCTTCAGTATCGCTGACATTGATAAGACATTTGAACACACTGTGATCGTGGATGGACAGAACTGGAGAATTCTGAAGCAAATTTCCTTTGAGTCAATAAAGTCAATTTTATTATACTCTTCTTTTAGAAACTCTGACAACAGTCTCTGCGCTACAATACCCTCACTTCAATCTTAGATCACATTACACTGAAAGCCAGGGTGGCAAAAGGCACTCCACTTGTGCTGAATACACTGGTGTGTGTAATACTGCTGTCTATCCGAATGATAGATTTCATAGCAATGACATTTTTTCCCCCCAAAATTAGAATCTGCTACTGTATATCAAAATAAATAAATATGGTTTCTGACAGATGTGGTGGCCGGTAGCTGCCTTAAACTCTGCAACATTTTTTTGTTTTGTTATTTTTTCACCTTTTCTTTACTAAGCTGTGACAGAAATACACTCATCAATGTCAGAAAAGGAAGTGCAGGTATTGGATTAAGTGCAAGTGAAATAATGTCCGGTCACAGGAGTGAGAAAGACTCTGAAAGCCACTGGAAATCGGCTGTGCCCACACATCTTTACAAAGACCCGGTACCATCACCAACATCCCAGATCAAGCTATTGCGCTTGACAGGCGGAACATGTTTGACACAGACAGAACACAAGACTCTGGTAAGATGAGTAGAGGCGGACGCTGAGTGCCAAGCATCAATAATGTAAACACATAGTCAAAATTGATGGACAGTGTCTCCCAGATGTCAAGATGCTGCTGTTAAAAAAATGCAGTGGAGGAACTGTCTCATTAGCAGTCACATGACAAAACAATAAGATGGTGATTTCGATCAGACCTCAGAAATGTTTTCACCGAATTCCAACAGCATGTCCACAACTCCACCAGGGGAAGCAATTCCCTGGACGATGCTTAGTGAACTTTTTATGGCAGCTACAAAGTCCCCCTGCTCCCACATTTGGGAAGTAGCCAGCATCAGAAGAGTGGGACTGAAAGCTAGTATGAATGAGGCAAAGCCAGAACATCAGCAGAGACTGGAGAAAGACCTCAACACCAAAGACATGTGGCAGATGATCCAGACCATAACAGACTACAAGCTAAGTTTAACACATTTTATGCTCGCTTTGATCTCAACAAAGATTCAGCTGTCAAGTCTAGTCTGCCTCCAGAAGACTGGTCACTGTCAGTATCGAGAGCGAATGTGAGGAGAATCCTGCTGAGAGCGAATATGAGTTAAGCTGCTGGGCCTGATAATACCTGGCCATGTGTCAATCAGCTAGTTGATGTCATTGATGGCATTACTGTCATTTTTATGGTTCCCACCTGCTAGAAACAGCCACTATCACCACTGTACCTAAAACTTCCACAGTGTCTAGTCTAAATGACTATCTGAGGCACTCACCTCCATTCTGATGAAGTGCTTCAAAAACAGCAGCTAGCCTGCACCCTCTCCCATGACAATCATTCTGTGCTTGACTACCATGATCTGCAACTGGATACTGGCCCTTAAAAACAGACCCCAGACAATTCAGATTGGCGGTCACACCCCCTCCATTCTAGTGCTGAACACCGGAGCCCCCCAAGGCTGTGTGCTGAGCCCCATCCTGTTTACACTGTACCACCCCTGACTGCAATCCCAGAGATGGAAACTATGGCACTTAATTAGTCTCAAAACCCACACATATAAAAACCACCAATATGCACCTGATACGAGGTTTAGAACACGAATGTGAGAGGGAAAAAAAAAACATCCTCGCAAGGGAGCATTTCTGCACTGTGTTCGCAGAGAAGAGTATCTGTAAGCGGAAAAGCATTCTCATGAGGGAGACTTTCTACTATATGTGCATAAATGTGGTCCCACAGCAAAGGGCTGTGAAGAGCGGGAGCTCAACCCTCCCTACATGCTCACAGCTGCTCAACACTTGCTCACTTGTCAAGTTTATATTTGAGACCTTGGAAAGAGGGGATTCCCCCAAATCAATACCTGAAAACAATATTAAAATTACATCTTTGAAGGTTGGTACCAGAGGCCCATGAAATTTGTGTCTCTCAGGAAACTGCCTATCTTCGACATGTATTAACATGGATGTGGTGTCACCCATAGGTTTCAATGTGGTGGCTCATGTTGTCGCCATCTTGGCGCAATTAGCTCCCCACTAATCCAAAAAAATGGGCAAAGACTTGGGAGCGTGGGTGGAGCTGAGGCAGGCTGAATGAAGCCTGTTGCTTAAACAAGCCACCTGTGACGACACCCACCTGTCAATGAAGGCACCCACTCTCTTGATTATGCATAACCTTAAGCCTTAATATGAGGCTTAAACAGGGAAATTAGTTTATTTCTGCTGTGATGTTGGGCATTTTAACATGGGGGCTTATGGAGACTGACTTGTTCTGTAGCCAGTCTCAAGTGGCTGTCTGAGGAACTGCACTTCCGCATTAGCATCGGAAGTTAAGCTTGGTCTTTGACATTGCCAGTGATCAAACCAAACAACCAATCAAAGGTCATGGTCAGTATTTAACACATCAACAGCAGCACCTCTAACGTGATGTTTTAATAAATGAACCTTGAAACTCGCTTGTGTGTCTGTACTCAGCCCATGATTGTTTGCAACCTGCAACATCACTGCACAATTTAATAACATGACTGATAAGTTGGATTTTGCTTCCTGCTCGTAAACAGAATGTTTTTTATACGACTGCTAAAAAAAAACATAAGCATGAATTTGTACTTTTCACTTAGCAAGGAGATAATTGTCTTTTATCATTGGGTTACTTTTGATTTGATTTTTATTTGGATATAGAAAAACTGCCTTAAGCCGAGAGGAAAAATCCAGGCTTGGTTTGTCATGACTGGGTGGCTTTCTGAAAAGTATTGTTTAAAATGATACATCATTGGAAGATCATGAACAAAGAAACTAAGCCCACCGTGTCCATTTCTATTATTCTCCCCTTAGGCTCCCCATTGCAAGTTGCCCTTGCCTGCCCATGATCCCGATATCATTTTTAGTTCTACCTTACCTATTATTGTAGTTGGGTTGCATTGCAGTGTTTTGGGTCAATGCCTGAAGCACGATTAAACAGACGGACAGGATCTAGTTAGCTGCAACTTGCGGTCATTATGACTAACCGAGCCAAAACAGGAAACATGAAAAAAAAGCAGAAAAGCTGTATTTTTTTTTCAAGCAATTCTGCAATATTTAGCTGCTGTTCGTGAAATATCTATACATTATTGCAGAGATGTTATGTCTGTTTGAAGGATACCACTCAGAAATCCTGAACCTCTCTAGATACACAGACCTGTGGAAGTCTAGTCAATAAAAGCAGTAGCTTGCTTTGTTGCTGAATTATTTAATCTGGCTCATATACTAAAACCTTCATCTTTTCAACCCAAAAAACACTGGTATGATGTTTGAGTGCTGTTCTGAGAGAGCAAAAAACCGTGAGGGAAAGAACATAAGCAGTATTATCTTACGGTTACTTAATGTTTTAGTGTATGTATCTTATGGCTCACATCAAATTCCTTCAGGATGATAGTTTCCAAACATAAGTTAGCAGCAAAGGATGAACAGTATTGTTGAAGGCAAAATGAAATACTTATCCTTGTTTGCTGCAGATTTAATAACATTCTCTGCTGAACAACAGAACTCTGCGGTTTTACACAAGTTTCCGAAAAGGTTAAAATTTATGTCCTTTGTTTCTTTTTTTTTTTCTGTTATTCAATCAGCACACTAAGCATATCTACACCCAGTGTTTCAAGGAACCATGTGTAACATAGTGCTTACTATACTACTTAAACTATACCACGTGAGCTGGACGTCTGATCGTGGAGCATCCGCGTCTCATGATTTCTGAGCGAGATATGAAAATCACTATGAATTTCTAAGACATGAATCAAAGGGACATCTGCTTTAAAGGTTTCAGTGGCCTCAAATATGGATATAGCCTATAATTATTTAATAACTTCAGACAAATACTCTTGATTAATGCATGTAAGGGATTCAGTGTCCCAAAATAACTGAAATGAAAGCCAAGCTACAAGAATAAAATAAAAATAAAAAAAGAAATCCTTCCCTTCATACTGTATGTGGAACATGTGGAAGTGTTGTATTTTGTATAACTTATTTTTAACTGCCAATTTCAAACATTTAACACGTGGGATGAAAACATCCTTGTGTCTATCCATGCCTATTATTGTGTTTGTTGGAAACATTTACGTTAGGCATGAAGTTAATATAATGTCCTGTTTGAGAGTGGGAACACAAACGCGAAATTATGTCACGTTAAATGTACCTTAAATTCATTTAAATTATTTTGATGACACACTGACTTCTGATCAGGTGAACAGTGTCTCTGCCCCTCCCACTTTGTGCCCCCGTACACCTGTTCTCATCAAGCAGCAACGTGCATGGCTGTGAAATGAAGCCAAAGCGAAAGTGCCAAAACTGCAGTTTGTTGAATGGCCACTTGAGACTGGCTACAGAACAAATCTCTCCATGAGCCCCCATATTAAGAAATTCACAGCATAAATAAACATGATGACAGCCTGGTACAACAAACAAACAATCTCTTTAGCTAATTTCCCCATTCACAACAACTGTACTAGCGATCAAATCATATTAAGGCTCAAAGTTATGGATAATTAACAGTGTGGCTGCTTTGATTGACAGGTGGATACTATCACAGGTGGTTGCTTGAGCACCCAGGCTTTATTCAGCTCATGTCAGCTCCACCCACGTTCTAGGTCTTTGCCCACTTTTGGATTAGTGTGGAGCCAGCGAAGACAAGACTGTCAAGATGGCAGCAGCAGATGGCAGGAACCACACTCTGGGCTTCACAACGTCTCTTTAGAAACCTATGTGTGACATCACAGATACTAGGTCCATGTTTTATACATTGATTGTTCTCACACTATGTAACTTTTAACTCGAGGTTGAGCGACGTCTGTTTACGGCACACGCCCCACAACTATGTCAACACAGAGCTGGAGGATCACATGATTAGAAAAGAAGTGCTTCGGCTGCAACACACCTACACCTTTTCAGTTGCTACAGCAAGGGGGGGGAAGTTACACTGGCACTGGAAGCAATTCAGCTCACACCCTTCTTCAACAAAGGGGCGTCAATTCTGGTGTGACTGCACCTTTACTCTGACAGACCTGCCATTTGTCACCACTCGGCTCTCCATACTCTGGCTTACAAGGCTAAGACAGGGACTGTGCCAAGGGTCAGCCGCACATTACCTCAGCCATCTCTGGTGCAAATCTGTCCACCTCGGAGAGGGGCCATAGGGAGCCAAATTATAAAGGGCCTGTCAGCAGCACAGCAGTGGAGCTAGTGACACTGAGGGAAAGCAGTGGCCCTCACTTGATATTTTCAGGCCTGTCTCAAAATACATATCAGCAGCAGAGCAGCAGTTACACCGCCTTGTGTACTACTCCTCATTGAAAGTGAGGGACTAGCTATAAGACAGCCTTGCTGTCATTAAGTCTGAGTGGTAAGTCTTGCTCTCCTTAAGGACAATGGTTGTAGGGAAAACAGGATTTACCACCTGCTCTCCAACTAGGCTTCAGTCCTGCCTCTGATCAGTGCCACACAGAATGCAAGCTGGATTGCGCTCACCCAAAGCTAAATGAGAAGCTTTCGTCTAGGCCCTGTCCTCAGCGCTAGCAGTGGCTCGGTCTTTACAGAGGAACAAAAGGCATGGCTTGTGCATGCCGACTGTGTTTCCAAGCAGAACCGGTCAGCTCTACGAAATCCATCTATGACTATAATGTCAAACATTGTCTCTGCAGACGAGGATAGGAGAAGTAAAAAAGGAGAAATGGCATGATTGCAAACCCTTACACATGAAACACGGAACAAGACACAACAGTTTCTATACAGTTACAGGTCAAACCCAAATGACATTGCTGAACGTGCCAGAGACACTTCACACTTCCAATCTTTCAAATGACACGAGTGGCCCTGGGTCAGAAGCCAGCATTAAGGGTCATTGGCCTTGTCATTGCACTTGTGACTCAGGTTAGCATCTGCACAGTGAGGGGTGGACCTGGGGGGGGCGGGAATAACGTGAACCACCAGTCTTATTTTGAACTACCAGTGAAACTCATCACATGTAGGTGTCACAGAGGTGTTTGTCCGAAGACCTTCACACATCAACCATCGAGTTGGAAAAGGACTGAAGTGTAGAAGAAACCGGGAAACGCAGGTTGTCTTTATAGATTTTTGTCCCCATTTACTCCCAAACAAAATAAATAAAGTGATTTTTTTTCCACAACCTTTAAATATCTTTCATGTATTTCAAATAAAGCTGTTCCACAACTGATTTCAAGAAAATCAAAGAAATCAAAAGCATAGCACTTAGAATTAAAAGTACAGTTTGGTCAACAATGAAATCATACCGGCGCGCTTTTTATTTTCATTTCCACTCCTAAGATATTTTCATGAAACAATATTTGTGGTGGTAATGACAGTTGCTCAGATAATTAGTAGTCATTTCACATTATAGATTGCATTTTTATCAACATCGTTATTTAAAGCCATTAGCAGCAAAAATGCGGTGACTAATCTAAGTGTTCAAGCCAAGGCAGGAAAAAAAAAAGCATGCACGCCTGCAGTAAAGTCTTTGTTTATGGTGTTTCCAACCATCAGATGGTATCTGTGCAAGCTTATAATAATAATAAATAATAATAATAACACAAATAAATAATGTAATGTAATGTAAATTCATTTACCAGAGAGGTGAAGTCTGTATACTCCATCCACTGCCCACAGTGATGAGACTTTCCACTGATTAACAAACAGAAGAAATGCCCTGTGGCTCCACAGCTAGTACTAATGTTGAGATTCTGACACATTATTACATTATTCAACACCACCTAACCTGCATTTTAATTGCCATCACTTGCAGTTTACTGAAATGATGAACTTTCAACACCAGGCATGTCTGTTAGGGGTGTCACACCCTCCCAGCTTTCAGCTAATTAGAATCCGATATTTACTACAATTGCCACATTGACGCAAATACTGGCATCATTCCAGCAAATTAGAATCAATTATTCACAAAGAATCACGATGGTCGGGATATAAATGGAATTACAGTACCTGGTAAGACCACGCTGAAGACAAACTGGCATCAGCTGCTTGTTTCTTTAACATGTGTAACTCATTTTATTTTTCCCTGTGATCTCAATTTCATGAAAAAGAACATGTGATATTGCTACTAAAGCCGCGTTGGATGATGCTAATTATTCTGCTGCTCACATCTGCTGGATGTGCTGGTTCCTGCTGGCACTGGCTTTCTTTATGTGAGAATGATACTGCTTTGTGTTCCCCTTGACTGTCTTAATAAAACAAACCATGAAGAAATAAAAAAGGGAATTTTGCCAGCTACAAGAAATCACTCACATGCAGCAATGTTTCATTTAAAACACATTTCTAGAATCACACACAATGTTTCTAACATCTAGTCTAAAAGCATTTAACCCCTTGATAAACCTTTGAATTGGCACGCAGCACATTTTTTTAAATCCTGAGATAGAAAAGCTTAACTGTGCCAGGCTGGAATGAATGTATCACTCTTAAAATCTCTATTTGTCAGGCAACATTTTCTGCTACATGGTACCATGAAGTAATTTTACCGTCACAAAGACAGGAATGTGAGATACTGACTTTCAAATAGCCGTAGTGACAATACGACATATATAAGAGCCTGTTTATGTGGCAAAATGCAGGTTCCAAGCACTGTGATTTATGTGGAAATGCACAAGTATGCTGGTAGAAATGAGTTAAATAAAAGCTGCATTTTCATAATGTGCTGAAATAAAATCACAGCAGCAGCAGTCAATTTCTAGTCTAGTCTACCCATTATGTAGATCAAATAAGAGGTCATCACCACAGCCGCCCTCCTCTCCAGCATCCTCTCCAAGGCTTCCTGCTGCTGGCCCGCCTCCCTGAGTTCCAACCTCACCAGCCAGCTGCCTTTCCAAGCCTCTGCATTACTGCCACTTCTTGGGTGATGAGGGAGTTAGAGAGGTTCCTCGCATTCAAGGCAGTGGGTCCACACAGCAACAGCCTCAGGGTGCTCCGGGCATGTACCAGTTAGCTGTCAAATCTGCAGACAATGCTATCATACCTTGGCTCCACAGGCCTTATTCCCACCCGCAGAAACTGGGAAGGAGGATGAGAATGATGTCCTTTGATTTCTCTAGCGCTTTCAACACCATCCAGCCTCTCCTGCTCGGGGAGAAGCTCAAAGCGATGCAGGTGGATAGCATGGTTTCCTGGATTATGGACTGACTAGCTCACTGACAGGCAGCAGTTCATCTTCCTCCAGGGCAGTGTCTTGGATACACTGCACAGCATAGGGACGCCCCGGGTAACTGTATTGTCAGCTTTCGAGTTCACTCTCTACACCTCTCCTTTTAAGATTCAAGTCAGGGTCATGGCAGCTCCACAAGTAATTTGATGACTCCTGTATTGTGGGGTTCATAGGTTAGGGCACGGAAGGGAGAACTGCAAAAAATAAGAGTCCTGTCGGCTGCTACCGGTGCAACCATTTGCAACTCAACACCAATGTGGGAAAAGAGCAAGAATAGGATTTCAGCCTGTCACCACCCAGGGTAAGAACAGTGGAATGGTTAGTTTCAGTGGTCCTGCTAATCAGTAGAGGCCAACATACATTTTAAAATGGCTGAGAATGAAGACAGGATTAACAGACTGGTGAGAAAGGCTCTGTTCTGAGGCTTGCACAGAGCAGAGAGAAGATACGGACTAAACTGAACTCCATCTTGGACAACACTTTCCACCCCCCTCTGTCTGTGGTGAGCTGGTGCAGCTCTGGCACATGATCACCTTCCACCTCATCTATCCAAGGTGCAACAGCAAGCTGCTTAGCTTCTCGTCCGTGTCAACGGTCATCAGACTGTGCAATAATTCTTGTCCAGATACCTTGCGTTTCAGCCAGCTTGGAGCCGGCTGAACTGTGCTGCCCTGCACTGACAGCTTGAGGTACTGAACGTGCAGCCTGTTTATAGGCATGATAATGTGACTACTGTACATTACCAAGTAGTCACATAAGAACTACACATGCATGTCTGCTCTTACAGCACATCATTTGCATGTCTTAATTGAAAAATTAAATCAGCAATCAACACTGTCACAACTGTGCACGTTGAAAACGATGCCTTCATTTACCCTCACTACCTTGCACACATTTGTATTGTTTGATTCCTCCTTGCTGTCTGTTATGCTCAGTTTCTGTTTCATGTCCATGTTTGGTTTTCTTTTCATTTTTGATTTTTGAGTTTATATCAGATATTTGTTCTTCATTTCCATAAAATATTATGATTTATCAGCCCTGTGATTGACTGATGACCTGTCCAGTGTGTCCTCTCTTCCAATGTCAAGAGGGATTGGTCCCAACACCCCGGTGTGACCCAGAGAATAAGTAGATATATCCAATGAATGGACTGTTATGTTAAGAAATTGTACAATTCAAATCTTTTTCCAGGCGTATTTGAGTGATAAGAAAACACTGTTTGTACAAGACTGTGTGTGTGTGTGTGTGTGTGTGTGTGTGTGTGTGTGTGTGTGTCTTGGTATTTGTGTGGGTGGGTGGGTTGGTGGAGTGGGGGGCCCTATCGCTCTCACAGATTCTGACTTTCTATCCTCCACACCTGATCTGCTCCTATACAAAGAAACTATTGCAAACACACAATACAGTTTAGAGGCACAAATAAACAGGCGAGGGGAGGCTAGATAAGAAAACCGTATTACATGCGATAAAGACACAGTAAAACCCTGAGGAATATCACGATACAACTTGGAGATTAAAAAAAATATATAGGATTAAGTGTGATAAGGCCGCTGAAAAACAATGGCAAGTCCTCACAGGAGCAGTAGTCTTTAAAACAACAGTGCTGTTTTTTTTCTTTTTCAGGTTACCTGATTTAAAAAAAAAAAAAAGCTGTCTGTCCAATCTTCCAAAACATTTCATGAAGTGTAACGAAAACACCACAGCCCTGAAAATTAAAGTCATAATTGCATTTGTTTCTCATACTCAAATCAATACGTTCACAACCCCTCCCAATGCTATATTTGAGTATCTCTGCTCTGTGCATCCTCAACAAGACGTTAACCAACCGAATCAATAACGTTCAAGGGCAACGAGCAGGAGAGGGTGCATGCACAGTTTTGCACGTTAGATCATAACTTGCACTGACGCGCGTGCAGGATCTCTTATTATAATTAATATATAAAAAAAAAAAGCATTTATGAGTTTTTCTATAGGTTGTGATGACCTTTAGTAACTCCTGAACCGTTGCGCTTGGAAAACAGGAGAGTCAACCATCCGTTGTGCACGAGAAGGGAGATGATATTACAGTGATGCGCTAATGAAATATAGTTAAAGACTTACTTTAAGACGGCGCTGTCCCCCTGTCTGACGGTGATGTTGTCCTTTAATACAGAATCCCCGCTTCTGGCTGGAACTCCTGCAGGTACAAGGAATAACAATTTAAGTCCGAGGACGACAAGGCATTTCCCAGGCACCGCCAAATAGCCACAAATTCCCATGTTTTTCTGTCACTGCGCAACTTCCAGGATAACTTCAACCGTCGGATTATTCCTTTTTTTTTGCGTCTTGGAGCTGCGGATCGCAAATTCCCACTCCACAAACAAGATGCAGTGTCGCCTACTGGAACTGCGGACGACCTGCTTTTTTTTCTCTCCTCTGCTCCAAGTAAACAGGCTTGTTATGGAATACTGTCCGTGTCGATAAACGCAGAGAGAGAGGGAGAAAAAAGTGTCTTTCCGCCACACAGCCGCTCTAGGAAACTGACTTCGGAGGAGAGAGGAGCACCGTGTTTATGAGAGAAATGCGCACCGTCTCCTCCGCTTCAAACTGTAATCGCCGTGAAATGGATGCTCTCGGAGAGATGCATCAGCCAAGTCTACTTGTATGTTTTTTTTTTCTTCCTTCCTACTCGGTGTTCTCTCTTTTTTCTTGTCTGGCTGAGACTGTAAATCTGTGTACACTCAGAGCAAAAAAGCTGAATTCGCTTCGTATCTTTTTTTTTTTTTTTCTCGTTAAGTAGGCTACAGCTCCTGGAGTACCCCTCTCTCTCTCTCTCTCTCTCTCTCTCTCTTGATCTCTCTCCCCTTCTCTCTTTCTGTCTCTCTCCCTCCCTCTCTCTCTCTTTTAATCGCCAGGTAGCATCACTTGCTGTATCATGAGGACCATATGGTCTGCAGCCTGCCGTGCTCAGGTGTTAGAGGTGGCTCCCAAACTGAGGTCCAGGCAGCTCACTGGTGTTTATGCACTTCCATTTAGCAAAGTGACACTAGAAATCAGAACATTTGTCAAACATGACATGATTTCATCGCAGTGAATGTGACAGGATCATGTGGTTGATTTACTTTTATTAAGTGGTGGAAGCCCTCAGAGTTCGTGTGAAGGTGTTGAGGTTAACGAACGGTTAGAATATTCACTCTCGTACTAATTGGGATCACTTGTAACACAGTGCTCCCACAATATGTGACCAGTGGGAGCACCTGCAGGCCAGGAGGTTACAAAACAAAATGAGAAAGTGTTCAATTCCACAATAATTTAAATCAGAGAATGAGTAATAGTAGGTTTTACCGCAGTACGTGCTGTAGAACATGTTTTTTTTGTTGATGTGCTGTTGAATGATTTAAGACAGAGGTTTTGGGGTTTTGTTTGGCTCCCATGACATGAAGTGAATTGTAGGGAAAATATTCACCATCCTCCTTAAGAATTTTACTCATTGTACAAAACATGTTATTGCTTTGGGGCTTTATTCAGGTCCTTAACATTGATCAAGGTACAACCAAGGCTGGGAAACCAAACAGGCAAAACAGGCGACTGTGTGGGGCCCACAGAACGTCCTTGGAAATTAATTTTTGCAGCATGTCAGAATCTAATCTAATCCTAAATGAATGTGTGTTTGATCAAGTAAAAACCTTGAGCCAGGTTATATTTCATGTTTTTATTTTATCTTGTATCTCCCTTTTTTTTTTTTCTTTTCATGAATCTGTTTTTGTCTTTTGAAATCTGATTTTATGACCTGTGGTTTATTCTTATTTATTTTCACGAAACACTTTGTTACCTGGATGTTGAAAAAAGTGCTCTATGAATAAAAAATATATATTATATTCAAGCCTTGAAAAGCAGCAGCTTTTTCGTGTGTCCAGTGTGAATGAACAGAAGTGTGACACGCTGCAGTCTAAACTGCAATTCACTCATTTAGACAAATCATACCACAAGTGCCTTTTTCAAGTCAAGAACCCTCAGAGTGATATGAAATAGATCATTTTAATGAAAAGTTGTCCCTTTGACCTATAGAAAGATCTGCGCTGATGTCTTTAATTAAAAGTTACGTAACCACCCTGTAGACTTAAAAAGGCAGAAACTGAAACCTTTGATCAGAAAACTCATTTTTGCACATTCTCTCATTGTGCTTACCTGCAGCAAAAACGAATACTTTATTTGCATAGTCCACCTACAGTTGTTTCTCTGTTTTGTACATACCCTAACCAAGATGTTTTCTGTGCCAAAACCTAACCAGACCTTAACCACAGTGAAGGAATATGAGAAAATGGTTTGAATATCGACTGATAATGGGTTAAAACCTTACCCCGGGCCTCACTGTAAGGCACTCCTTTAGACAAACCTGGTAGGTGGATGATGGGTATTTTCAGTTCAGTTTTTAGTTCCTGTTTATTTGATGCATAGCGTAAGAACAAGAGGCACTTTTAGGGAAAGGGTTCAAGTTAATGAGAGTCTGAACTTCACTAAACCACAATGACTTTGTTTACTAATGGGCTCCAGCGAGGTTTCTCCCCAGCCATATCTGTATGCATGGAGGGGATGCTGGCCACTGGGGATGAGAGTGCCACTTTGCTGTGCATCTAACAGCAGCACTCAGAATTACCATGACAGCTCCTGAGTCTCATGAGAAGACTGAATAAAATAATTCTGTTACCTTAACATCAATTTGGCATGCTGTTAAGATATTGGGATTGGAGGCAACAAATGACAATACGCTGACAGCTTTGGATGCCATCGGTGGGGGAAAGATACAAGTGACACATGGCATTGTTCTTGTCTGGCGTCAAATGTTTGTGCAAGTGTGAAAGCGTTGACGGCTTGTGTTTGTAGGCCACAGTCTGCATTCTGTTGTGTGTTCATCAGTCTTGTCTCACATGCAATTGGCTTCACAGTGAAAGCTTTTCTCTTTACAATAAGCACACTTAAGTGCACCACATGATACAGTGCCAAAAGACAATTATATCTTTTAACAGGTGTGAGGCTTTCTACAGATTTTATCACCCACTTTCTAGTATTCTCTACAGTAGAAGACAAAAACTTCAGCACAATGGAAGTAGACCTTCGGGTGTCATTAAACATAAAATATATTATCCACACTGTCCTGTGTGTATATCCAGTGGGGTTGTGGTGTCTGGAGAAGTGTGTGTACTCTTAATTTATGGCCCATTTCTGAGCCAGTAGTTTTTGCACTTTGTCACTTAACTTCTGCTGCTTGACTTCAGGGGGAGTAAGGATCAACATTAGCCACAGACGAGCTGCAGATTTTGCCATAAATACTAACCAACATACGGATGAGACAGCTAGATAATTATGCATTTTGAGTAAAGTAGTTAAGTGAAGTATTCCCCCATCCAATCAGAGGGGATTTTGAAGTAGGTATCCTCAATGCTGACTGAAAAAAAAGTAGATATACTCTGAATACATGTGCATACCCTGTACTGCATCCCATTATTTTGTTTCCACCATTTAAAGGCAGCAGCTATACAACATAATACCGCTGATTCAAATTCCAGAAAATGTACAAAATAACCAATGTAATCAGGCATCATGTTCGACAAAAAAGCCTGACGGGTCAATACTTGTAACATATGAGCAGCTCATCGCATTTACTCAACTGTTGTTCAGTGTATTCCAAGGTTGTTATTGAGGAATTATGATGATGTCTTGTACCGGAGAAATTGGGCAAAGATAAGACTTAATTAAAATGATATCTGCCCGGGATGCAACACAAGTCCTGACTATGTGCAAGTCTTAATGGCTTTTAAATTAAAACCCCCTCCCTGACCTCAGCAAAATCTAAGATATGTGGTCTTAATTAGAGTCAAGGGTACAGGGAGGGGGCGGACAGAGGCACTTGTTCACAGACACCTCCCTCAGTCGATTAAAGCCGCAACATTTGGTCATGTGATGTCCTTTTAACACCTTTTTTTCTATCAGTTTAACACGAGGATAAAGAGGGTCTAATAACAACAACATCGAGGGAAGGAGGGAAGAGTTACAGCTATGTGCAGCATTTTCAGCAATCAGTTCGGTATTTGGGGGATAAAATAAGACGACAATCCATTTCAATCCATGTCATGTGCATTATGTTTTTGACCCTCATTGTTCTGCCTTACAGCGGGTCAGGTACATCCGGTGACCTTGCCAAAGCTCCACTATGAGCGAGGGTGCCAAGCATGCAGAAATGACAAATTAGAATGGCATTGTTTGTTGCACGGCCCGCATGAATCACTTTTGATGTATCACACAAACAAGAACAGGCGGAAAGCCAAAGAAAAAAAAAGCTAAACTTCGTGGTCCAGATCAACTATCCATGCTCTAATATAGGAGGTAGGCGTATTGATTTTAACATGCTCAAATGAACAAAGCCATTTCACTTAAACCAACGATGATTTGATTGGTTGCAGCCGTATACAGTCGAGCTCATCCTGGCGTGGTGTGTTTCTCATTTATTTCACTTATACATGCAGTGACATTCACATAATTTCCTGCTGTGACGCATTAACACCAGACCCTGGGTGGTTTATTCAAACAATCCATGCTAATCTTCATTCATATCATGCAAGGATGGGCAGAGCTAGCAGACAATGGGGCGGCCTCTGACCAAAGCAAGCTAATACCCAAGCAAAAACATGGGTAGACTGAATAAAGAGCGCTTCACTCAATGGATTCAGTCATCTGCAGAAGCTCAGATTCACACTGGCACACAAACACTAATGTTACGCAACTTATTCATGAGGGGCTGACAGTCTGAGGTCAGTCCGGCAGAGTTTTGTGAAATGTTTTGAAATGAAACTTGTAAGAGTCGATGGCAGGAATCAGACACATCATGTTTTTTTTTATTTGTGTGTGTGTGTGTGTGTGTGTGTGTGTGTGTGTGTTAGCAAAGGGATTTATTTTTTATTCAAGGAAATTAAGTTTGGGGTAGGTACTTTTATTAAAGTTAGAAAACTGAATAACCAACACACACTAGTCCCTGAAGATATTAATCAATGTCAGAATAGATATCATGTCCACTGGGTGCTCCAACTATTAACAATACAATTTCATTTTGTGGTTAGTAAAGGCACAGGGACGGCCTCTTCAGTGCAACTTTGTCCTTTATAATGATGGCCACGATTGAGGACATCCACTTCACCAACTCATGGTGTATCACTCTGCCAGCGATTAACATTAACAATATTAGGTTTAAGACATTGGGAACTAACGAATAAATAAATATAATTAGCACAAAGTGAATGAATTGAATGGTCAGTCATTAATATAGTATAATAGTATCCTTATCTTACAACATGAATATTCAACAACAACTGACTCATTTTGATGCAAAAACAAAATCATGTTGTGACCTCTCATTCAGACACCTCCATTATCATGACACTTAAGTTCCCAGCACGGGGAACAGTTCCCTGCTACCATTAAACCAAAATATTGACTTGTTTTGACAACATTCAGTCTACAGTAAGTACAGCCGGTTAGTCACAGAAGAAGAAAACGTTGGCTGGATTTTGGCATGATTTTGTCAATATTTACCGGAGTGAGTGGATCTTCTGAAGTTAAAGTGCTTTATTATGAATCTCTGAGCTCCAGCAGACAGTGTTTCCTTGCTTTTTCTTGCTGCCATGGCAGAAGGACTGTAACACAAAGTGGGAATTTCATACTGCCAAAAATGCAATGTCACTTGATTTGTCTAGCTCAGACTGCTGAAGCTTCATATTAGCTTACTGCAAACATTGGAACGCACTTTTGCACAAAACTGTTGATTTTGCCCCCAATTACTTAGAGTGAAATTTAAGAGGGGATATCTTTGTGGTGTGGAAATGAGAAACAAAGATATGTTGTGTGTTTGTTTTATGTTGGTATGCTGACCCTGCCTCTTGTAAATTGTGTTTATATAAAACAAATTATCAGACAAACATGTCTGGTGTCTGAAATGTAATGTGCAGTCTTACTCAAGGCTAAAGGAAACACATTTGCCAATTCTCGACATTATGTTCGCACTCAACATGTCTTCCCAATTTACCTTGACAGCACATGTTATTTGCTCCTCTCATAATGTCTGCTGTTGGTCAACAAAAAGGTCAACAGTGACTTAAAACAAGAGACGTGACAAATTTACTTGTAGACTATAGATGTATACTTAAAAATGTATTTTCACAGAGGCTGGGTTGGGATCTGAGGTTTTCTTTTGTTGTCAGTCAACATTTCTCTCTAGTCTCTCAGTTATTACCTCTGTGAACAAGTCCTCATACCCAAAAAACTGAATAGGTCGATTGCCAATGACTAATCAAATTGACATATATGACCATTCTCAAAATAACATATCATTGGAGAGTACTAGCAACAGGCACACCGGACCTTCATCGTCACATTGTTAAAGCTGAGATTTTTGGTTGTGTAATGTTGGTTGGGTGTTTGTATTTGACACATATATCCACCTCCCAAACGCCTCCATACACAGACAGTGTTGCACCTTTTTCCTCTGGATTTTCTTTTGTCAGGAAGGGCTGTGTCTGATGTACGAGGGCATCAGGATACTCCCAAACAAACTGGAGACCCGGATTGCAGATCAAATTAGAAACAAATAACTGTTGCTGTAAATTAACTGTTTGAAATGCAGGACAGACTTGAGAAGAAACTGATTTCTTCTATATACTGAGAGATTTTTTTTTTTTTTTGTTAGAATCGAATAGCGACTAGATTCAGGTCTGCTTTATACTGTGTAGGAGCTTAAGTGCTCCTGGCATGGAAAGCTGCACATGATTCCAACTTTGATCTCAGATAACTACATCTGCCTCGGTCTTGACTTATCAGACAGCTTTAATCAGCTGCCTTAGCTTCAGTCACAGCATGTGGAACAAAAGCTTGTTTATGTCTGTAGCCAGACTTTAACATGTAAGGCTGGTCCTCTTTTGCTTTCACAGAGATGTGCTGCCCTTTGTCACATTTGATCCAATCCCAGCCCTCCGCAGTTCTCTCTCTCTCTGCTAATGCTGCACGACGTGTCAATGTATGCATGCTATAAGGGCACGAATTATTTAAGAAGCTGGTACCTTTAAATGTTTTGAATGTTCAAACATCCTCTGTTATCAATAGGTGTAATGTTCTCTGTGGTCCTAGCAGATATGCAATCAGAGGCTCTTCCACTGACCTCTGCATGATATTCTTGTGCGCGTGTGTCGGAATTAAAAGGGTGCACACAGAGACACGGCATTGATAGGAACATGTTAGCAGGGGTCTCAATATATAAAACTTTTCACCCCCCCACCCCACATAATCAGTCAATATTCCAACCATTTTTAGCAACTCTATTGACTACAAGTACAATGGACATGAGAGCTGCTTGAAGGTCAAAGCTAAATCCTCCTGCATTAAGGCAGCCAGCCTTTATACGAGCCTAGAAAATATGAAAGGCATCAACAAGGACTGATCGTGTGTGTGTGTGTGTGTGCGTCTGTTTCCTCAGTGAGACTGACATATTTACACTCTGAGATCAAAAGAGAAATCATTTCATCTCTTGAACATTTTCTTTTTATAGTATAGTTAAACTTTGTATCGAAACTTTGTTCCAGCATTGCTAAGAGAAGGCACTTATTGTAGTTTATGCAGCGCACACGTGTCTGAGTAGAATGGAACCTAGCTCTGTAAATGGTTTGGATAATGACGGCTTTGAAATGGCATTTCAACAGTTACCGGGAGGGACGGGGGAGGTTGCCTAATAAGTTTTTGCAGCGTGTTAGGACAAAGAGATAAGACTAATGAAGAGTGAAATGATCCGGCAGTATTTAGTTATGTTTACAAGAAAACAATTACTAAGACTTTCCTTCACAAACAGTAGTGACTTTTTTTTTTAGAAAAAAACAGTAAGTAAGTCACTTTGGTAAGTGTATTTATCAACAGCATCCCATACTCAGACAGTTGTTATCTAGGAGAAACGAGTCAATATTGCTGCCATTTCAACCCTAATGTCAGTTTCATCAATATTAAATTGTTCATTTGTATGTATGCAAATATAGCCGTCTTTAACCCTAAGGTTATAAACAATTTAGATGGTGACAATAACTGTGTCCAATCTGAAGTGAGAGGAGCAGCTCCCAGTAATGCTTATTTAGGCAGAAACTGTCATCCCAGAGATGGATTCTGCTCACTTCAAGGTGAACGCATCTGACTGAGCAATTTCCATTCAAATATTAGTCATATGGAACTAATACTTTGGGATGGAATGAATCAACCATTCAGATCATATTTGACACTGACATATGGATGGTGGTTTGGGAAAGTTGGGAAAAAAAAATATATATATATATATCTACATGATGAGGGAATATTTAAAAGAGAGGTTACGCACAATTTCAGATAGTTAATCATCCAATTTCCACATCAGCAGGAGTCAATCAGAGAGCGATATCTCTGAAATTATTTTTCAGCGCCACTCCAGTTGTCCTAAAGACGGGAATTTGTACCCACATGAGGATCTGTGTAGTTTATAAAAAGCCCTAACTGTAAGATTATCAGTGCTGAATTCTGAGACATGAGAAATGTTGCAGAGAGAAGTGTTTTATATTTGTGCTCAGCTGATGCCCTTGGTAGCCACGAGCAACTAAACCATGGTAGACCGCTGCTTATTCCAAATGTTAATGACGGCCCTTATTTGCAATGCACACTTGCCTGAGACACGCTGTTCTGAGAAGTACTGCCCGTGATAATGTTTGCTTCACATCGAGAGACTTTCTGTAGAAAGTGCAAAAGATGCTGTAATCACAAGACCTGGTTCAGTGCTGGGCAGACCTTCGTTGCTTGATATAACCCTGTTTCTACCTCAACAATTTCCTGTCTGCATCGCTGCTGCTGCTATCTAATGAAGGCAAAACGCCAGGAAAAGAAAGAAATGCGTAGGAGATTATGCTTGTTGCAAAGATATGCAGAAAGGGAGAAACAAACAGTGAGAGCAGTTAGAGTACCAAGGCTGCTCAGTGTTAGAAGTGTATTATTGATTTCTTTTCGAAACGCAGTCCAGATAGCATCATGGTGTCAGTTTAGAGGAGTTGGACAATATGGGAAACTTTTACCTTCAGTCCGGACTGAGTTGCAGATTAATTGCTGAATTCCTAATTTATGTCTGACTGACGTTTGTTGAAATTTAGCTGAGTGCACGAGAAAGTGGGTACTTCAACAACAAAGTGAATCACTCAGCCATGAAATCTACTGGACGAACGTCTTCATGATAATACATGATAGCTTTATTTTGAAAGAGGGCATCAACAAATGTGGGTAAAATTAACTAATTGTTTTCAAATTAAGGTATCGTAAAGGTAGTTAGGGACAGCTCAGTCTAGTACCACTTGACCATTGTGTTGGCAAATGTTATGAAATTAAAAGGCAGAAACAAACACAGAAAGTAGCACGTTGGAAACAGTGTTCGGCTGGTTATAACTAAAAAAAATATAGAAAAACTTGGATGCTTTAGCTTTTGAAAGCTACTGTGAGTTTGTTAGAATCAATATTCTTTCATTGCTTTTATGCTTCCTGGGCTAAGGTCATCCTGTCTTAATGTCTTTATGTCTTTGTGCAAGAGCTCAACCGATTGTGCGAGCTTGAGTTGGAGGTTGAGAAAAGGAGGAATTTTGAAGACGTTTGCCGTACCGTGCTGCCGACTGTCTCAGTGACAGTGTGCGAGGGAGTAAAACTTTCTAAAGCTGAAAGTAATTAAAAACTATTTGCACACACTGGTGCCTCAGACTGAAATATGTGGACTATATGTGGTCTATCCATTAAAAAAATAACTGCATCCAGTATCTGGATCTACTGATATTACTGCTGAGTTTCCTTTCATATAATTCTGCGTATGGTGCCCATCACAATATTTTGTTACAACATCCCAGCCTTTGTTTTTTGGGAAGACTTTAGAAGCACTGAAAAATACGGCAGAGTGTGCATAATGCTGCTGCAGCTTAATGCTGCTGCAGCTTAATGCTTAAAAAGGCAAAAAGTGCACACACACACTTAGAAATCAAACATGATTTGGGACGTTTCCTTACTCATATTTACCTTTTGTTTTCCCATTTATCACTGGATAGTGAATTTCAAACTCCATTTGTATTCAGTTCTGCCACATAATTAGCTTGACCTTGAACCGCAAATAAGCTGTGTGCACAACTGCATGCCAGTGGTCAGAGCCTTGCATGCCAAGTTCACACAGGACAATGGATCGACCCTCTAATAGCTCGGTTTCCCTTGATGAATGTTTGTGTGTGTGTGTGTTTTTGTGTTCCAATTGTAATGACAAAAACATCGGCTGTGGCTTGTGCTGATCTTTTTGGAGGAAACTGTCACCAAACCATTTTATAGGCTTTGCTTGGTTTACAAATATCCTCGTTTCTATTGTCTGTCATACACTAAAAGTGGCATCCTCCATGGTTGTGAAGTGAAGCCAATGTGGAAGTGCCAAAAACTGCAGTTCCCCCAACAGCCACTTGAGACTGGCTACAGAATAAATCGATCTCCATCAGCCCCCATGTTAAAATGTCCAACTTCATGTTTACAGCCTGGTACAAAAAAGTTGTTTTTTCCCGTTCATGACATCTGTACTGAGGGTGATTTTTTTTATAGAACTCAAACCTGTCCAAATTATATTAAGGCTTAAAGTTATGCAGGAGCATGGATGCTTTGATTGACAGGTGGGAGCTGTTACAGGTGGCTTGTTTGAGCACCCAGCATTCAGATCATCTCAGGTCCACTGACTGTCCACGTCTTTGTCCATTTTTGGATTAGCCGGGAGGCAGCAGAGGCAGGACTGCCAAGATGGCAGCGGCCAGATGTACCAGACTGAGCTGCACACTGGCTCTCAGAAACCTGTGGGTGATGTCACAGATATGACATCCATGTTTGTGTGGCTGATGGAGAACAACTTTTAAGCCCAGTTTGTTTAGTGATGCTCTACCATTGTGTGGGTGTTTTAATTGTGACCTGCCAAGGACCTTCAGATTAAAATTAAGACATAGGCCAACTCTAATATATTGTACACGATCCCTTACAAATAAAATACAATTACATTTTGCACACACATGTAAACAAACACTATCATTCACATTTGTGTAACGTTTGTGAACCATCTCTCTTTCACTAATTGTGTGCTAACCCTGACTAAAGTGGCACTGGGGAGTCATGCTAGTGTTGACAGACCCACACATTCATGTACACATTACCAAAGCCAAAACAGACTTGCTGACATGATTCATGTCTTGTGATGTCTCGCCTTCTCTCTCTCTCCCCTACGAACGATTTCCAACTGATAAATTCAGCCAGAAAAGACTGCAGAGTTGCAATAAATGTTTGTCCTACATGGATAATTGTGTTTTCGAGGTTGACAAACGATCCAATATCACTTACAACAATTGCACAAATTAAGTAATTACAGAGAAATTGAGACATTCTCTAAGAACTGTGATCATATTCTTGCCTTTTTCACCGATTTCCATATTTAATTAACCTAACTCAATAAAAGGTGATTGCTTTCCTGCTTGTGTCACACACAAAAAAAACACACCAGCAAATGGCTCATTGGGGCATTTTGAATCAGCCAGGGCTGTTTTCTTTGGCCAGACAATTTTGGAGCTCACTGTATAAAAGTCTGGAGGGCACAATTACAACTAGCAATGGAAAGGAAAATGTTGGCATTGAGAAGAAAAATGAGGAGTAATCTCACTCATTTCTCTTATCTGTGGAAGTCCAAGAAGCCTGAGAGGGTACAGTATTTCCCCAGATAAAAGCCCAAACGATATTCCACTCACACAAACAGCAACGTGGAAGTACATAACCGTTTTTTACTATCTCCACTTGGTATCCCTATTGGTTTGTTCTGAATTGAAGAGGGCCAAAGCATCTTCTCCTCCATCTCAGAGCCATGTGGATTTGGCCTTCTTTGGAAATAAATAAAAAAAAATTAAACCTTTATTTGTGATTATTTTCAATATTATGTCATCATCTCTGTTCCCCTTCTCGCAGTAGCAAAAAGTACTCACAGATAAGACAGGTCCAGTGATTGAAGACATTTGCAATGCCACGACTTGATTAATTCCACACACTAGATCTTAATTAACTCGGCATAACCACACAGATGATTTGTGTGCCGATGGGATTTGGTCAATGGGGACGATTGCATGAAGTAGATATGCTCATTCAATATTCATTATCTCCCTGTGCCATTTTCTCGCGTGGCACAGCAGGTCCATCCTGAGATCAAGATATCTTCCTTATGTCTTCAAATACATAAAGACTCAGATTTGAAGCCATCATGTTAAATTAATTCTATTAAAAAAAAAAAAAAATGAATCACTGGTGAAATATGTTCTCCCCAGTTGATTTGGTGACGTTAAACCAGTTTTGACCTGTGAATCAAACATGAAATAAACACATGCAGTCGTTTATTCAATGCTGTGAAAATTACTTTTCAAAGCTTCTTTTCTGCGTCTCAAATGTCTGATTTCAGGGCCAGTGTGTTTACACTGAATGGTATTAGAGAGCTAAGAAAGCAATAGGGCACCTTCCATTTTTAGTACGTCTGTGACAAAGATGAGTGAAAAGGCTCAGAGGACGGATTTATTATCCTTATCAAAAGCGAACGAGAAGACAAATATAAACCATTCTTCTGCTCGTGGCCCCTCAGCGCAAAGCCTCGAGGAGTGGCACAAAGACAGCTAATATGCTGTGTTTAAAAGACTGTTGAAGGGAAACGCAACGGTGTTTCACAAACCCACAATAATGTGATGGAGAGTGCAGCGCTGTTGGCTCTTCTCTAAAACCTGTTTTTGTTTCAACATAACCTTCAGCTGTTATTTCAGTTTGAGACCCTTCGAAATAAACAAATAAATCCCAGGACACAACCGCCGTTATTCCCGTAGGGCAACGCCTTAAAATGCACTTTTGTCAGTCACGTGACTGCGGATGTTTCAAAGGTTTGATTTATGTATGTATGTCAAAGACAACAGACTGTTCAGAGATATGTAAATTATTAATTTAATAATAAATGAACAAATGTACCATGATAATGACTAATTAAGATTTTTTAAGTCCTCAGTTGAAAACACATGTAGGACGCTCAGTGAGCATGCGTTGTAATTAAAATTAATTGATTAAAATCAATAAATGAATCTGTTTATTAAAAAATATAGAATACATAAATACATAATGATAAATAAAGAACGTGATTATAGATGAATGTTATTCCTGTAAACAAGTCTGCACAGATCGGTATTGATTAGAATTATTTATGGCTGCTTGTATGATAATTAGCACAGTGAGGAATGTACAGCCTGTAAACCACGAACGGCTGCGCCTCAGTTTGTGGCAAAATCCAGTAGCTGTTCACACATTTCACTGGATAATTTTGACGAATGCCTGATGAATGCTGACAAATTCTCTCTGAAAAAGATAAATGCACTTTTCAGAACATTTTGGCATAACCAGGTAGATTGAAGATCATCATTTCAGAGCCGACATTTTGGAGAGACGCCTCCGACGAGCGCTCAGGAGCCTGTGTAATGTATTAATAATTAACTACAGCTATGCTAGAGGCTAGATGAGGGCTGCATGCAGGTGCTTTGAGCTAAATGCTAATATCAACATGCTAATATGGCGACAATGCTAAGATCCTGATGCTAAGCATAAGGATAATGGTCTTCATCTGTTAGCATGCTAATTAACATTCAAAACAAACAAACAAAACAAAAAAATACAGCTAATGCTGATGGGAATTAGTTTTGCTGATATTTGGTCACGAACCAAGTGAGTAACCAATCATGGTGCAGGATAAAGAGTTAATGAAAAGGACCACCAGTGTTATTAGCATTGATTTTCTGGAAAACCATGAACATATTCTGGCTCAGTCCCTGTGGGCTTACATCTAATTGGTATAATATTTCAATGTGTATTAAATGGTGGACCGACCAGACGACACCGCCTACTCTCGAGTCACATTGCTAGCCAAGAATGCATGGGAATTGGGACGTTTGAATTTAGCAATAAATGACATTTTCATGTGTTTTGATAAAGAGAATTATGCCTTGACGTGATCTGACCACATATTTGCTTTGAGGAATGTCAAGTTGAGCAGTGTTTTCTGTTGTAGCTTAGTCACGTGTTCCACGAGTTGTGTGTCAACCCAAAGAAACCCGTTGTGTTGCGTTACACACACCTCTCTGAGCAATGACCGTGCGTAACATTTTGTCGCTAGTCTGTCAGTAAAATATTGAGGCAGTTTGGATAAACCCATTTCAAAGCCTGTGTGAACTCTTTGAAAGGCTCAGATATCTCTCCAAACGCAACGTGATGTACGACCACACAGTCGGCTGTCAGTATTACTTGCTTTAACAGCCACAGTGTGTGTGATTTGAGATAATAACATTTACTTCAAACATTATTACAGTGTTGTCTGCCGATGCTTGATTTGGTTTAGAAATGTCTGTAGTTCTGTGTGTAAAAAAATATCTTGACTGTATTTTGAGAGTACTGAGAAATACATGCAGTGAATTTAAGTGTAAAAGGAAATAGTTTTTCAAGTTAAAAGGTGTGACTGGCATTATCACATCCATAATTGCAAGTCTTCATCTGGAAGGAGGCTCATACAAACACTGTTTTAACTAGGAACTAAAAAAAAAAAAAGATCTGACATAATCTCACTGGAAATTTGTGATACATTGGATAATTGCCTAGATAAGTACATAGTACAATACTTTGAGTAATTGCCTGCTGGATAAAGACATATGCTTTGTGAACCAGATGAACAAACTTTTCAAAAGATTATCTTGGCAAAGCCAGGGAGGATGAGAATAGAGCCGCCTGCACATCATTTCATTTCCACGGTGAACTTTGAGAGAGCGACACAAGAGATGACGGTGTGCAGCCGTGACGACTGAGACACAAAGATCACAGGTCTTTGAAAATTACGTCTTTACTTTTCATGTTCATAAAGAATCAAATCAATTGAAGGCTCACGATTTTTTCCCTTTCTCACTTGTTGATGCTTTTTCCCCCTAAATGGTCATCATCTTCTATGCCCTCTTCTCACTTCCTCCTGGTATAATACACTCACTCATTATGAGCTTCCTGGAAGCAGAGTTGGCAACGTCTGCAGCGGCAGATAATATCAGAATTAAAATTAGAAACAGCTTTATTGGCCAATACAAGGGATTTAACTGTTACTGCATGATTTATATTGATTCTTATGTATATTGACATTGATTAAAATATGATCTAAAATGGACATAAGTAGATGTTTTAGTGTTTGAGGGTTATTAACGCAGTCTGATTGACATCAGCTACAGTACAATGTCTAAATAAATAAATAAATGAATAAAAGGCACCAATCTTACGGCTGTAGTGGATGTGTGGCAGTTTATCCGACCAACAGATAACAAGACAAGCAAGAAAACCGAGACTGCTCTCTGAACATTTGGGGTAATGCAAGTACACAACTCAACAAAATATACACAACATAGGTCTAGTGTGTTTAGACATTTTAATGCAGAAATGTTACATATTTTATATTTAATCTAGTGCCTTGCACTGTAGTTAACTGCCAAAGTTCTGTGAATGTTCAGGTAAATTTTAAAGCACTTTGGATAAAAGCCTCTTGCAAATGCTGTCCAGCATCCCTACTGAATGTAATCTGTTGCAACCACACCCATCAGCGATGTCACAGGAGTTCTGGTGTATGCCTGTACATCGCTACAGCAAGGTGAAGTTAATCTTCAAACTCCCATGCAAACCATATCTATATTATATCATCATTTTCGGGTTACAGCAACTGGTTGTGACCTCAAGCATAAATATATTTTCATACCTTATCTGTGAGATTCATTGGACATAATAGCCACTTCCATGCCAGTGTGTGACACTGCTGCAGCTCTCACTGCAGAGCCACGTTTATTTTGAAGTTGCGGAGGATGGGTTAGGAAGGACGGGGGCAGGTGGGGTCTCCTGCTTAAGACATACATTGTATTGCAACTCTTCAGATATAATTTCATAAACATATAGTTTTCTGTCAGCTCTCCTTGACAGTGCAGTATGTCTTCTCATGTGAGTGCAAGAAGCCACATAGTCATAAATAAGTAAGGCCACCAATGATCTAATTCAACTCCGGTGCTTCCAAACACTGGCAGAGGGATATTTGCTTCCTTTGTCCATAAATATCCCAATCCTCCTTCATTCAACAAGAGTCTCTCAAGTCACCAGATGATGAATATCCCATCTAACCCTGAAATGACTGAACTGGCAATGATGACTAATGTCAGAGCAGGAAGGACTTGTGGAGCCACAATCTCTCACTGTCATAAAGTTTTCCTCACCCAGATGACCCTCCCCAGAATTTTACTACTGTGGTCAGCTTTGACTTGTAGCCTTTTTGTCATTTAATATTTATAGATTTGAAGAAATATTATACATGTTGCTCGTTTTATTTTCTATGCCGCCGAGTGCTTGTCATTCTGCAGTAAATTAGAAAGCCAAGCATGGCGTGAGTTAAGCCTTCTGAGCATCGTCTTCAGAATAACTCCCTTTGAGAAGTCCTTTCTGTGCCTCCTCTCTTCTTTTTGTGCCACCTCATCCCTTAATATCCACCCTTGACATATCCAGGCCACAATATGCCATACTTTAAATCTATAAACAATTTCAGCTGAAAATGGCTCGAGGATGGGAAGGGCAAGACCTGCTCAGTGTTAATACAGTGGCTACTGCAAGAATACGAAAAAAAACAACATTGGAATATTATTAAAGTACACAGTTAATTGGGTTGCTGCTGCATATCATTTGGAATGAATAAATGCTTTTAATTTAATTTACAATCTGAATCACCTGTAATTAGTTCTTCATGTTTCAGATGAGTAAGTACAGAGAACAGGCTGTCAGGACGAGTTGTCAAATTAGCCTTCACTGACATTAATTGGATGTAATTATTTTTCTTTTTTTCCCCCCCCAGTGTGTTTTCTTTTAAAGAGGTATCTTAAGACGTAAGCTGATTTCATGTAAATAGATGTGCCATTCATATCAACGGTCCAGTGGAACATTTCAATTTAATTAGAAACAGTGGAGTCATTTACAAGGACAGTTAGATAAAAGAAAACATTGTTTCCTATTAGCAATTAAAATGCATGGAGCTCCGCCTGTCTCATAACTCTTGAAGGGTGTTTGATCTTCAAATAGCATCTTTTGCTATCAGTGATGGTAATGCTGATCATACCTATTAACTGGTGACACTGTGCTTTTATTTCCTTGAACCACAAACACCTCAGGACTAAAAAAAAAAAAGGTGCCTTACGATGAGTAAAGGATGCTGAACTTCCAACAGTAATGTGGTTGGTGTATCACCAATTCCACCCTCGGCAAATGCACCGGAGCTTGCTCAGATAAGCGGCTGTCATTTAAAAATGCCGCTATCTACTGACAGTTTGTAGGGCTCAGCGAAAATAGGGAGTGATGCTGGCGTTCTTAGAGAGGAGGGATTTTCTATCTCTTATCAGCAACTGGACAAACTGACAAGTTGCTCATGTAAAAAAGCTAGGGGTCAGAGTCAATCAAGCTCAGTATTTTGCAACAGGCAACTCAAGCATATTGTCATTTGATTTGCCATAACAGGTGCATGTGAATGAACTATGAATTACTTGGCAGGGAATTGAGCGTTTCCAGAACAACATGCTTCTAATGCAGATTTATGTTTGGGTGAAGGCAGGATTTAGGATTTCGAGGTGAAATCTGTCGACATTAAAGAGTCTACGTATGATAAATCACTCTAAAAAGCAACACTTTGAGTCCCTGCAGGAATACGACAGTGACGGTGCGCTCCTGCTAAATCCAGCAAAAAGGTGCTAAGGTCTACGTTTCATGGGCTTGGTAACGTGGACTGCATAAACAGTGGCAGTGCAGATGGAATGGGACGGAGTGTGACACCCTGCCACGCTTCACTTTTGACCTCTGTCTTTAGAGATATCACAGAGGTCGCTCAGATCATGCGGTTCCCTGTACAGTCATGCTTTTTTTTTTTTCTTAAAACATACACAGCATGATAATGATCATCTGAGCAACAAACTTCCATTTGTTCTTGGAAAAATTGCTCAATAGTAGTTTCCAGGTTGTTGTTTTTTTAATCCTCCCAACTAATGCTGTCACTCCTTGTATGACATATCGACAGTAGACACGAGGCTGCAGTAGATGGAAGTGCAGGTGTTCAAAAGGTAGCTTACAACAGGCAACAGCTACTGCAGCCTAGTGTGTGCTGCAGTAGCTATTGCTATGGTGAACGGTTTCAGGAGCTGCTGGTCTTCAGACATAATGATAACTGAGGTAATTAAGTCATTATCATGATTTGCATTATTCAAATTATCACCACGTCGCATGATTTTTACGCTGTTGGTCTGGTCACATTTTAATCCAACTATGTTATATTTCACTGATAAAAATGTAACTATACTGTATGAAATACATCAACACATCCATTCAGACATCTGATATTATTATATCATAATGTTATGAACTCATATTTAATCACACACATTCTGACCAATCTTTTCAATTTCTATGAGAGGATGAGCGGTGCTATCCTTCTGATAATGAACAACAACAAAAAAGAAACCCACAAACAATATATGGACGTGATTGCACTCCTCAAGGTGCACATCTCATCAGGGACAATGATCATCTCGTCTCTCAGCCAAGGTTTATTTACAACTCTAATGGGAAGCAGTGGATTGACACTGACTATTAAATAACCTTGAATTTAAAACGTTGATTAGCTCGACATAGTGGGCAATATGGATGCACATCTTTCAGTAAATAACCGTCGTGCATTTAGCCAAGTCATAGTATGAACAGCCTTTAAAAGAGTTGATTTACAGAAAGATTTTATTGTCATCAGCTGTAGTTTTGCACACCGTCATCAGCATTTGATTAGCACCGTAGTGTTCAGAGCAGAGAGCTGTCTCACCTTGTTATATTTTATTTACAGTCTGTCAAATTATATCAACCGTATTTTGTAGTCTGTGAGCAGGCACACAAGTGCACATGGCAACCCTGAAACAACAGAGCACCTCACGTAACAAATCCCAATTTAACCCCTCATTATAACAGTAACATGAACATCTGAACCCAGAGCTGTGTGGGAGAACTAATCTAATCAGTGTTAGTGTGTAAATAGCCATCGATGATTGGCAGACTGCTGGAGGAAGAAAGTGTCTCATTTTCTGTGGTCAGTCATCAGAGACGTAGGTGCAAGGTGATCACCAACGGCACTTTTCCACTTCCTGTATCACAAATTTCAAAGACAAAACCAGTTGGACTTCTTTCTTGTTGCTGAAACTTATAAAAAGGTCAATAATTTACTCTAGAACTTCTACACTGAAGTCCTTTTTTTGGCAAGCTTAGTCATCGTCAAGGGTACCAGACAGTTTTTAAATTAATTTCAGATCGCAATCTACCCTAAAATCTGCCAAACACAAATCCAGTGTGCACATGACTTTGCTCACACTGCACTAAATACTTGATGCCAAGAAGAGTCTGCGAGTAGTGAGACACTTACTGTCATATTATTAAATAAAACTGCTGGCTGCTTCTCAGTGACCCTGGAGTTCATCTGCCCATTACGCCGCATACAAATGTATACAGAGCTCCAACTAGGCGATGTGCCACAGATTCCTATTCAACAGGGTTCAATTACAATGATCTTATAAAAGGATCGAATGAATAGATCAGTTGCATCAGTGAGTGTTTGCCCTCAGACACCAACATGTAAAGAAGTGGCCCTGGCTACACTAACATAGGCTGGCAGAATACAATGAGCAGACTTACATGCACACACACACTACGCCCTTGCACATGACCTTTGTGATTACTTTCCACCTACTACTCACTCACTACTTAGAATGTAGTGGCTCAGAATGAATTGAGTTTAAAGCGACGCGAATTGCAACTACAAAACCTTGCTATATTTGACCCTATAAGGAATACTGGAGTTAAGCAGATAAATAGAAAAATGTGATCACATTCATCATACTGATATTACCCTAATTGCATGGCACTGAAGAAGGAAATTAAACCCTACACCTATTTCTATGCCCCATTTGTCAGGAAGTGAATGGCACTTAGAGGTTTAGCCAATGCTGATGAATTGTTGCTGTTAAAATGTAAGACTGAAATGCTCTATCATTTCAATGAAGTCTCAGACAGGTATAGTAGGTTTGCAGATGCTATAGAGGCAACATAGCATTTGCAAAAAAAACAAAAACAAATGAAAAGGCAGACCAGTCCTTAGATGGAGTCTGGAATGTCTCCAGTGGAATGACCTTGGCTAATACAGCCAAGGCTAAACTGGTTGCCAAAGATTCTGTCTGATCCAATCAGCATCTTGTTCAAAATCAAGGACTTGGGATTTTCAGTTTCTCCTGGTTCAGGGTATTGCCATTCCCTCTGTGAGCTACACTACAGCCTAAAAGAATTTAAACTAATCTACCGTGAATCCTTCATGAAAACCATATTTGTGTCCTTGAGAGTCAGAATGAAAAGATTCAATATAGATCTGTTTATTCCATCCTATAAGTACAGCGCTGTCTTTGATTTTCCACATGTACACATTTGCAGACAGCATTGTGAGATACAACAAAAGCCAGATTGGACTGTAATTGTCGCAAAGTGGGTGACTCTTTGCAGAATATTGCAGCGCTCAAACAAAATGAAATAAGAATGTCTGGAAAAAATTTTTTTTTAAATCTTATAGATGATTAATGACCCTGAAATCAACACAAGATGCAGCCTTGTATGGATGAAAGTCCTCTAGGAGAAGACAAAACCTGATGTTTCCTGTTTTGTTTCTCAGTGTCTATTAAATTCAACTTAATTATGCTCTATACTTTATGTAATGCAAAACCACGATTGCAGAGTTAATAAAAACATTGGAAATGTATTGACCCTGTCATTTTTCTCATTAGTTAGTCTGTTTTTATCAGCTCCACTTGACATGTATGCATTTATGCAGTATCTTTTTATTCATCTTATATATGAGAATAGAAGTGAAACAAAATAAAAAAAAAAAAACTGCTTCATAAAAAGCATATGGTGCTGGTTACTGATAAGCAAAGGTGGTGGTAGTTTAGAGGTATAGTGGTATTTTTATAGGCCATCATTCCTCAATGGAGTTGCTAGTGTTGTGTTTCACTCTAAATTAGAGTTTTATCACTGAAGCTCTTGATGAGGGTAAAGTGAAGCATATTTCATTTGTAAAATAGCACCTGCCGTCTTATTTAGGCTATTACCTGAATAAACTATGTCCCAGGGAATCCCATTAGAGGTGACAGTTCTTGAATGTCATTTGCCGTAGACCTGCATAAAAGAAAAATCAATCTGTTGTGCAACCCGGCATAGTATCGCTGCATAGGTTGATATGGGGCCGATGGTCACCTAGATGTAAGAGGAGGCGGCTTGAGAATGAAAGGTCGATATATTACAGACAATACTGCAGCTGGTGGTTGCTTTCACTATTCATCATTAAAATGTCATGAAATAATGATCAACACAGATCAACAAAGGTCAAAGGGACATCTGCTAGAATCTATACATTTTAGAATCGTGTGAAATGTAGATGATGAGAGCATTACCAGATCATACTGTAACATTATCACTCTCCACAGCAGCATTCACCTTGATTTATTCATTGTAACCTTTAATTGATTTAAACTAAAATAAATAAGTCTTAATTATGATACTGTATATCTTAGAGGGCATAGGCTGCATTTGTATGGCAGAACCGCTGTGTCATAAGTCATAGGCTAACCTTTAACATGGAGAACAAGAGAAACTGAGTTATGAATGAAAATCAGACATTAGACTTGCTCAATGGATTGAGTGAAGGGGAACCTGACTCACTTTTGTCTTCATTCTAAACTTTATACTATAAATACTCGATTCTGTATTATACTGTAGCCATAGTCTATAGCGTAGTGTCACTTTCCTGATCAAAGTGAGAAGTTAGAAGAGCGGGATGTTTCTTTCTTCATTCAGCAGCATCTTTGCTGTTGAAAACTCCCCAGACCAACTGAGACATCACCAGACCAACAAAGATGAATTTACTTGCACAGTGAACAGACAAATTATCAAAACTAGGAACAGACTTCTTGGACCTTGAAAAGATAGTTTGATTAATGTTATTAATTAATAAAACCTCTTGGGTGTTTGCACTATTAGATGATTGTCATTAAGGCATTTGTTTAATCTAGATTCAGTGTACAGTATCTGCACAGGTTAAACACATTCTAAGCTGTTTAAAAGGCTGAGAATCAAGGACAATCCATCACACTTCTCTCAGCTTTCAGTGCTAATCAGAAGGAAACAAAGCATGAACCAAGGCTGGACCACTTGCCTGTTCAGCTTTTTTGATCACTAATAGTTCATTTAGTTAATCAATATTTTGATCACTTTTTGAACATTTTGCTTCATTCAGTTCTCACGTCGTACCCGCTACCTTCGTTTCCTGTTTTTGCTGATTCATAGAAATCCGAGAGGAATTCCTACCATTTACTTTATTTCGTTCTAGCTCCGCAGCACCATCGTTCCTATACATGTAAAATATCTTAAAGTTCAACTGTGCATCATATGGATCTAATCAAACTTCGCAGCAGTAATCACTCGCCTTACAAATGATGGGTTTTATTAGAAAAAACAACTGAATTAAATACATTTATACTAATACTTTCCAGTATTTAATATTCAAATCATGCCATATGAAATTATGCACCCACAAAGCAGAAACAATAACTTGCTTCCCAGTCGCTCACTTATGCTGTATGAATTTCCCTCATTCTAACCAGACCATCTCACTGTTGATTCTGTTTTTCCAGGCACCAATATTTTTTTTTAAGTGAAACATTTTTCAAGTGTTTTCTCATGTTTTGGTACATTTGTTAAACACAAATAGTCGTGGGCTGCTCATCAGCTGATGAACTGCAGCTTTTTAAATCTACATCCGATTGTTACATTCACAAGCTCAGTGCCATAGTATGTGAAGTAACATTTGACCACTGTGGCAACAGGAAGTGGGCGGTTTCCACCAATCATTGTGCTGATGCTGTCGTTATGTCGATTTGACTGTAAATTGCACATTGATTTAACTGGATGCTGCAAATTAATTCAACTGTACTTAATTAAAGCCCAAGAGATCTAGATCACTATTTAGATCAGAGGATCCATTCTGATGAGCTAGCTTTATAATCATATTACATCCGCTTTCAAACGGTCACACAAACACTTTCATTTGCACTGCTGCAGTGGAAGTGTATATACGTATATAGACACTGCACACACACACATACACAAAGTGGGTTTATATTTCAACTGTCCGCTGCCGCAGACCATGAAACTGAAGGATTCCCGGGGTGGGCAAAAGCTCTCAGCGCCTTCACTGCTCGTCTTCTACAAGGTTTTTGAGAGAAGCCAAAAGCATGACAGAAGCCACAAGGTTAATGGTGGTCTCTGACCGTGTGGGCATGCTGGTGTATCTACAGAGATACACAGAACACATGAGCTGATGATTTGGATTATTTGCTCCTGTGGAGAAGACAGGCTTCTTGTAAATGTGTAAGGTATGAAAATGATAAGATATTAAAAAGGATGCCGATGTTGATCTGGCATTCCAGTGAGGAATATTTAAAGTAACATACAGCATGCATAGAAAAATCATACATACATATTGAAAAAATGCTTGTATAAAAATATAACTAAATTCTTATATGAAAGCTCAGCTCATCCAAAATGAAAAATAAAACCATCCAGGTGGTGTAGATGAGTGAAAAAAGGTTTCTTTTAGCTCACGTGCCTAAATGTTTATATCTTCATACCGCGGTCCGAGAAGTTGAGTCATTGCAGATGGAAAAAAAATAAACATTTTCACATGATTGCCTCTTGCTTTTGTCATTTTATGTTAATGACTGATAAATCGTGAAAATGATAAATGCTTGCACATTTGCAGCACAGTGTGTCCCTGCAAAATAATGTGTTGGAGGTGAATTCTGGTAATGAAGAAGGTGGTGACAATGCTCTGTGAACTGCAGCTGCATGAGCTCCTTATTACGCTGCAGAGAAGGCGGCCAAGAAGGTGCACCTGCTGCCTGCTGTCTTTGCATTTCACTCGAATCTATCATTTTAATTTGCGAGACTTAAGGTTTTATCATAGTCGATGTGTGGCTGGCAAACAGCTATGTCAGCAGGAAGCCCACCCACATCTTAACTGGCATCGATACTGCAACTGAAACAGCAGTATGGTCTTTGATTTTCAACTCAAAATAAGAATAAAAAAAAAAAACATGATATCAATATCACTCCTGTTTATTTGTGCTTATACATGTGAGGCTCTGCTTTCACAATTAGGAGTCCACGCAATGAAGTATATTTTTATTAAAATCACAGAACCAACCAGGTATAAGTATGTTTTTGTTTAATATTGTAGAAATCATCTAACTCGTGAAGCTGAATTGATGATTTAGATGACACAACTTCCATATATACACACCTCAGGGGTCCATTCACCCCTAACCTGTTTGGTGTGGTTCAAAGAAGCAGACCATTTAGCCTGAAAGGTAGTTTCCTGGTCCACTTTACACTGAACTATGGTGCAATGTGGTGTGAAAGAAAAGCAGACTAAGCACAGGATGTTATGACAGTAATATGAGAAACCTTTTAACTGGACTACATTCAAATGATGCTTTTATTCAAAGCCTTTCACTCGCACACCATTATACCATCAGGGGCAATTTCAGTGTCTTACTCAAGGACACTTCACAGGGTTGTGGGTCTGACTCCAAGCTCCACATGTCGATTAACAGATGACCTGCTGTATCTGCTGAGTCACAGTTGTCCCCCATTGTGTGTCACGATTTGAGTGCAGGGACTTTTATAAAGTTAGAGTTTACAACAGACGTGCTTTGTGTCTTGGCAAATTCATATAACAGCAAAATACCTTTTATATCCAATTTCTACTTGTTTATAATCATTCACAATATGAGGATTAGCTGCTGTCTGGACTAATAACTCATGAGCTGCATTCCCATGATCCTTTTATGAAATAAGGTAAATCAACACATTAGGTTCAGTAAAGTCCTGCATGAGTAATGACAGAAGATGGCATCACCAACACTGCCCAATTAGAGTTAATGGTCAGTCCACATGACTGAATGTTTACTGCTCGAGTTGTTTGTTAAAATCTTAGTTATCCATAGGAACATAGGGCGACCAGCACGGAAGCAGACCTATGCACTACTTCCACCGCTTTAGCATGCCGTTAGACAGCTTTTTAATTTGGCAGCAACTGTAGAAGCTTTGTATCCCCACGCATGTGAAGCCCAGAAAAAAAAGCATGCACCATTTTTGAAATCTTGATGTTTGATTTCAGTTGGAGCTGAAGCCAAACACCTGATCTGTGGTGCAGCCAAGTTGGGTTCATGAGCAGGAACAGAAGGCTGTGAAAATGTATTGCTAAAGCAAAGGGCTGTAAAGTGGTGCAAATATTAAGTGTACACTTAAAAAAGGTCCATCTCAAAAAAGTAAAAGTCCCACTCCCTGTCAGTTTCGTCATCGTCGTCTATGGAGAAGTACTTCACACAACCAAATCTCAGAAACCATCGGCTATGATCTGACAGTGATTTAGCCTCTGAGGGAAACAGCCAACGTTCCAGCCAGCGGTTACCCAGAAGAAAAAAAAAAGACAATGGATATCTGAGCCAAGACTAGGAGGTGCCATAATGTTGGTCCCTCACCTACAAATTCTGCATTCATATGAAGTTTAGAGATAGCAAAGGCAAACAGGAAAAATGTACTCCACTTGAAATAATGCGTTTTGAGTATAAACAAGATTTTTTTCCCTTAATATAATTCCAAGACTTAAAACAATTTATTATGTTACAAGAGGCCAATGTGGCAAGTCTATGCAGAATTACTCCTGATTACTATCTTGCACTTCCCAAGAGTCTGCTCAGCTGTCACACACAACGCTGGCAGTCATAAACTGTCATGACACTTAATTTTGTTCCATGAACAATTTCTTGGCACGTTATTGACATGAAAGTCATGGGGATTTTTTATGAAGAGCTGCCAAGGCGCTGCGTGGATGTGCTGCCTTCCTCTGAACTGGAATTCCACCCAAAGGAGGACGCTGCCATGGGGTAAAGGCAAAACCACACCATATGGCAGAGATGTGCACTGTTCATGTAGAACTATTGAAGATGGACTTGGAGAATATAGTACCACAAGAGGGCTCCTTTGAAGGATGGCTTTCTGTTATATTAGGTTGGGGAAATTGGAAAGCACTTGACAGATCCCTTGATCTCCACTGACTTTCATCAAAGGTTCTGGACTGCATAGGAAGATAGCGGGATTATTTCTATTTGTAGGCTTTGGTGCTGAATTAGTTATGGCTTAAGAACACAGATAGCCTTCTTGCCATTTAAAACTGCACTTGTCAAGAATTTACAACACTGCTGGGAAGTAAGTATAGGATTATGCTGGTGTGTAGATCAAATCAGATTAGTATGTGACTCTGGGATGTAAAATGCTACGATTACACCTCATATTATAACTGTAATGTGTAGATGTGCAAGTCATTTGCACAGGTCTTGATTTTCGGCAAATTAAGCATACTAACTGTTGTGATTTGAATCACAAGCTTTACAATTCAAATACAGTTATGAGCAAGACATTGATTGGCCGAAATGTTCACTTCAAATCATCTTGAACTTGTGCTCATAATCAAGGGCTGTGTTAAGGTTAAGTACAAAGAAAAGACAGACATGCTGTACACAGGGTAAAGCTTTGTTGTGTCTGCCATTTTCATCCTAATCAGGCCATTGATTTGCCCTTCAACCGTAATCATCACTTCAGCAGTTAAGGCATGGCATGAATCATTTTTTTTCCTCCAGAACATTTTTCTTAAAAAAAAAAAAACACGACTGTGTCCAAATGGAAGTTAAATTTAAAAATAAATTAAAAAAGCAATTATGCAGCGTTGCTGTATGATGAGAAATAGTAAGTTGTAGAAGTTTTGAGATATCTGAAAGCACCCGGTTTGGCTGTTCTCAGGGTGTTGGACACACCTGTCCCACATATGGTCTAGTAGGGGCCTACATTACCTGTGCTTGGCAGTACGTGGAAAGATTGGTATTAGTAGTCAGTATTTAGATTTACATACAATTTCCCAGTGCCCCTTGGAGTATTGGCTGCAGACTTTCAGACTGACATATGGTACCATTATGATAAAGAGAGCAATACAAGAAAATTGGTGTCATTAGTCTCAAACTTTTCTAGCACACACGAAGAATTACAGCATTCCAAAATTTCAGTGGATCCCCTTGCCCAAGAAGCCAACAGAGAGCTGCTGCTGTTGGTGACCAATAGTGACAGAAAAAGAAAGCTTTGTTAAGACCAGCCAGAAGAAGAATGTCACTGTGGAAGCACGGTAAAGCACAAGGGAAATACTCCTCAGCGTGAGTACTGAGCTCCTTTGCCCTCCAGACAACACAGCCTGCACGGTTTGCAGTGTTTCCCCTCACTGATGATCAAAGCGAGATCTGGTGATGCAGCGACGATGGAAGTGAAACCTACTTCTGTCTGTGTCCATCAAAGCACTGCTGGGGTGAATGTTCTCGAAAAATTGAAGGTTTGTGTACGACAATACTTTCTTACTTTTCTTTTGTACACCCGGGGCAAAAAAATATTCCATTGCACATTAGGCACAGACTAAAAATGTAACTTAGTGCAGCATACAGCTGTCCTCTTCACTGTGGTGGTGATGATCAACTGTCAACCCATCTCATGATGCTGGCACAGATCAGCATTGTGTTGTTGTGTTGTACATTTGTGTGTGTTAACTCATCCAACCACTAAGTGGCACTTCCTTGTTTCGTGTTGCACAGTTGACATTTTAACATGTCGGAGCAAGTGTATTAATGATAGCTGCATTCCACTCAGGGGAGGTCCTGCTAATGTGTGTGTTGGTTCACTGTCACCATTACTGGGACATTTAATGGAACTGAGCTGTCATTAAGTACACCTGTGTTTTTCTGGATTCGACAAGTCAAAATGTCTACTGTGCAACCCAGTCCGTCAAGAGTCGAGCCAGTACTCAAAGTCAAAGCTGATCAGAGTCAGTATTCTGCAGCATACTTATCACTTATAGATACATGAAAAAAAAAAAAAAAACATATGTACAACTCTCACTGTGATCATAAACTGTAATGTCAGAAATGCACTCCCAAGTACTAAGAGTCAGAATACCATTAAAAGTGCACCCCCATCATCCTTTAGCAACTGTTCCCATGCAGCTATCCTTATGGTTTCAAAACACAGACAGTAACTGTGGGCAGTCGAACCAATTTGAATCACAGTTTGTGGGTGGAACCAAAGTCAAAGTCGCACTGAATCAGCAGGGCAGGCTGTGAGGCCTTTTAGAGTGTGAGTAATAGTTCTGACACCTACATAGTCTGATATCTCTTTCTGAGAGCAACTGTGCTTATATCAATAAACACGTACACACCAATCACATAATAAGCTTAAAAATCTAACATAATGGCTGTTAGGGAACTGAAGACCAATGCAGCTTAGTGAAAGGTTGCTAATAGATGTCAAGCAACAGTCAACACTTACTCAGAGTTTGGGTGACGTCACTCAACTCAGTAACTTGTTAGAGAAAGAAGTTTGAGCTTGTATGAAGATTTTAGAGATTCTCACCATGTGAAACAGGGAAATGTGGGAAACGGGGACTTGGACCCAAATAAAGAATACTAGAAGACAGTGCTGACTTAATAATGCAAAAGTCAGAGAACAAAAACTTACAGATAATCAAGTAGGCTTAAGTGAAAACCAGGTAAGGCAGCCAAAAGAAATCCAACTGGGAGCAGGGGAAAATTAAGTCCAAACGGTCGGCGAGGTTCAGAAAACAAAAACAGGCCACAAAAAGAAAACACAAAAAAGATCGAGCACTCGACTGTGGAATGAATACAAAATGATTCTGAGAAACACAAAGACTAAATAAACCAGTGAGGGCCGGATAAGGAGACACAGGTGATAACAAAACAAATCAGGAACAGGTGAAACTAACCAGGGAGGAGCAAATAATCAAAACTGGAGGGAAAACGCAACAAAGGCAGGAAGTTAAGTTACAGACATGACATGAGGACAGAACTACAAAATAAGACAGGAAACACTAAACAGGAAAACCCCAAAATATGACAGACGAGCTCTTTCTTTATGCTTTTATTTTGGATTGTTTTGCATGTTTCCTTTTTTACATTTTGTTTAGTTGCGCCATTTTTGTTTGACCTTGTCTGTCTGATGTCTACGATTACAGTTGACTGAATTTAAAATTTCTTTCATATCCAGTTTATGGATGTCAAATAAAATTGCAATTATTTATCATTTTAACAGCTACAGGACAATGCACACATCCTCCCAGTTCACACAGGTTAACTGCATGGCAATGTAAAGTAAATGTAAAATGTGTCTTTTAAAGAGGAAAAGACAGAGAGATCTGTAGCTCCAACTCACTGATCACTTTCCTCTGTGTTGCTACAAACAGTACAGTGAGCTACATAACGCCATTTATCCAATCTTTTCGGTCAATTAGTTCTTCAGACTGGCTTTCACCTGCCTCTCAGATAAGCGAGAGTTATTACAATGGCAAAAGCTTCCCAAGCAAAGCTTGACTACATCTCTTGTGGCAACACATGCATCTTAGATGTTTTCTTTTTTGTGACAGGGTGATCTGAATTGCTGTAACTTTCCAGTATTTAGAGCTCGTACTGAGACACACCACCAATGTCAGATTTACATTTTATGGTTCTTTATGCGTTTATTGGCTACACTTGGTGAATATGCAGCAGATTATAACATGAAGCTATCCTTGTGTTTGTCAAAATGATGTCCTCCTTTTCTGAGTAATGAATTCAGCTGAATATATTTTGCATCAGAACTGCAGGAGTGTGAGACTCCTGTCACCGAATATCTGTCTCAGTAGAGAAGTAGTGGTGTGAGCACCGTCTTCCGTGCATGCATATTATCAAATTCTATTCTAGTCTTGATTATGTATATGAATGACTGGATCTCCTGCTGTTCCTTCATCACACTGCTTCTTAAAACTAAAACTTAGGATGCCCGGACTCATCACCAAACACATTTATGATAGCTTGTACAGCAGGAGGAGATCTATGTCATTTTAAAGGCCCTGTGAGCAGAATTTAGTGGCATCTTGCGGTGTAATTGCTGATTGCAACATTCTCCTTCCTGTCATGGAGGAGAAATCATGTTCTGGGCTACAGTAGAAAGTAGTAGTTCAACATAACAACATTTCTAGGTGATGATACACTAATGAAAGCATAGTTATGAATATGCATGCCATATTCTGTAAGTAGAACCCCCTAAATTTTACATACTGGACCATTTAATGGGCAACAGCTGATATTAACAGCATGGATCCTCTCATATTCTTAACAGTGCAGATGGAAACTGTAAAGTCTGACCTACTCTATAGCTTACAAGTTTACAGTAATAGATCTGCACTGATGTGTTTCACATTCTCAAATTTAAATTTCTTGGAAATCTCTTGCATATTTAAGGAAGAATGCAACACTCAACACAGCAGGGCTTAAAGTTGCTCTGTTTCCGGATTACATCAGTGGCATCAAGCTTGTCTTACCCTCACCTGTCCTTGAAGGGCTCTGAGTACAAACACCTTTTCACGGACAATGTTAAATCGTCACAGTGTAATACAAGCTGCTGGTGTTCGGAACAGGCTGAGAGCCCCAGCCCACTCTTCACTCCTGCCCAGCATCCCACTTGAGGGCATCCAGTCCTTAGAGAGCAAGATTGATGATCATCCATAAAGATTGGATTCCAACAGGACACAGGATACTGTGGCATCCTCTGTCTAAATGGAACATGGCTCACCCATCAGGTGCAGAATCGAGCTATCCAATCATCAGAGCCCTCTGTTTTTGGTGTGTCAAGCACAGAAGTCTGGCTGGTGAAGACCAGATCAGGTAAGACAAGGTGAACCTTAAAGAAAGTTCTGCCAAACTCATTTTAACACACACCAGAGGGAGTAAGACTCTGGACTATTGTTAGTCTTTCATTCAAGGAGGATTACGAGGCTTATTTTGTTCTCCCATTCGGCAAGCCAGAAAATGCCACCATCTCCCTCACACGGGGATATGAACAAAAGATAGTACAGGAAGCTGTGGTGATCAGAGAGGTCAAATGTTGAAGCCTTTGCTCATTATTTTGTTTAATCACGGACAAAAGCATGCCAAAAAAAAAACATGCAAATGCTGTGCTGTGACTGCTAGATGTGTGAATAGGCAACTGATTGTTTGTTACATGATACTTAAAAAGACAATGTGCTAGAGTTAGTGTGTTTTTCAGATTGTTGTGACGTTCTTCTGCCCCCAGGTGAGAGAAAATGTTAATCCTTGCATCTTGGTGAGAGGTGGTGTGTGTTATGGTTATAGTAAATTAAATGTCCATGAAGTACTGGCAAGAATGAGCACATTGTTGTAAGTTCTTATTGAAAATAATTAAAATATGTCTTGCTTAACAGTGATACCAAATAATCTGTTCTTAATGCGAGAGGTAAGGTTGTGGGTAATTAAAAACTTTAATGCTTCTTTCTGATTTTTTTTTTTATTAATTTATTTAAGATAGTTGAAATCAACATGAATTATGGAGAAAGAGAAAAATTATGAAATGTTAACTGGCCCAACTCAAACCTATGATAAGACTAATAGCCTAACAGGACAACCTCTATTCACATTTTCTTTCAGTGTTTAGCATTACCCTCCTCCCTCTCCAGTGTGTTATCGGCTCTGTTACGTAGGTGAGTGATGAGCTCTCAGCTTCACTGCATGACAGAACTGCGTGACACCGGGGTGGGAAAAAAAAAAAGAGAGGAAAACAGGAAGCCTCGGTACCAGCTCTGCACACTAGGCAACCATCTTTTCAATAAACCATGGTACCAGTTCATCATGACTAAAGCCATCTGTCACCTCAACAGCTTTTTCCCAAGAGGTGTCACCACACTTTAACAGCCCTCTGAAGAGTTCTCCTAACCTTCCACAAACCCTGAAAATCTCATTTCTTTCTTTAATGCCTCCAGAGATGTGTCTTTAGGCAATTTTTGATTATAAGTGAGCTTTGCAAACCGCTTCCCTTCTCCAGCTCAATTATGTTCATGTGATAGGGCTAGACGGAGGAGGGAGACAGCTTTTTTTATTTCTTTTCTGCAACTTATATACAGTATTAGGAAATTTAGATAAAAGGCAGGTGTGCACCGGTACACAGAAGTCATGGTTCAGTTGCCAGGAGGAAGATAAAAAACATGCGAGAGGATGCATTTCTTTTCATTTATTTTACAGTAGTGGAAGTGTCACAGCGGTGTCACAGAGAAATGCTGAGACACCGTCCCTGTCTTATCCACAGCTCTCTCTCTGTTGCTGTTGTAGCTGACTGGGAGCCCAAATTGTTCCCAAACAACAAATTTAAAGCATGCAAACAGGTTTTCCAGCTGCTGCATTTCATTTGTGTTGCCATAGTGTGACTGACTGAGAGAGGTACCTCCTTTGTGGGCTTCTAGTACAAGCTCTGCTTTCAGGGCAGCTCCAATAAAAAAACAACAAACATCACCACCCCCAAGAGAGAGAGAGAGAAACAGAGAGAGAGAGGGGGGGGGACTTTCCTTTTCTATCAAAAAGGAAAGTCTTAAGTCTACTCTTAAAGGTGTTGACCGTGTCTGCCTCCCGAACCCAGAATGGTAGTTTGTTCCACAGAAGAGGAGCTTGATAGCTGAAAGCTCTGGCTCCCAATCTACTTTTGGAAACTATAGGAACCACAAGGAACCCAGCATCCTGAGAGCGCAGTGTTCTAGAGGGGTAGTAAGGTACTATGAGCTCTTTTAGATATGATGGCGCCTGACCATGAAGAGCTTTGTATGTAAGGAGAAGAATTTTAAATTCTACTCTAGATTTAACAGGTAGCCAGTGCAAGGAAGCCAGAATGGGAGAGATGTGATCTCTGATCTTGGTTCCCGTCAGAACACGTGATAAATATAATTGGGTGTCGTCAGCATAACAATGAAAATTAATGGAGTGATTCCTAATAATGTTCCCTAAAGGAAGCATATATAAACCGAATAGAAGTGGTCCTAGTACAGAACCTTGTGGGACTCCATGACAAACTTTGGTATGCATGGAGGATTCATTACTGACGTGAACAAACTGAGATCGACCTAAGAAATACGACTTAAACCAGCTTAGGGCGGTTCCTTTGATGCCAATTTGATGTTCCAGTCTCTGTAAAAGAATTTGATGGTCCTGATGGATGAGTCCTAATAATTGGTAATTTGTAACTTTGACTAGTGCGGTCTCTGTGCTATGATGCACTCTAAATCCTGACTGAAAATCCTCAAATAAACTGTTCTTATGGAGAAAGTCACACAGCTGATTAGCTACAGCTTTCTCGAGTATCTTAGAGAGAAAGGGAAGGTTTGATATCGGTCTGTAATTGGCTAAAACCTCTGGGTCTAGAGAGGGCTTTTTAAGGAGAGGTTTAATTACAGCTACTTTAGAGGACTGTGGTACATATCCCGATAATAAAGACAGATTAATCATATCCAATAAAGAAGGGCTAACTAGAGGTAAAACATCCTTGAGCAGTCTGGTTGGGATGGGGTCTAAGAGACAGGTTGACGGCTTAGATGAAGAAATTATTAAAGTTATTTGAATAAGTGTTAGCTATTATTTTAATAAAGGGGAGCAGTCTCATCAAGCTAATGCCTCAGCTGGAAAAGATATAAAGACGACACTAAAAGTGGTAGGTTTGTTTCCCAGTTCTATGCTGTTTACCCAGGAGGGATGTCCTTTTGAGACGGAGAGGAGTTGTGTTGATGCAGCAATTATCCTCAGAAAACCTTTTTTTATTCTCTGTTTCTCTTCTTTGTAGGACAGTGTGGAGGTCAGTGTTGTATTTGACTGCAAAAAAATAAATGGCAGAATGGGTTGAAGCAAGCCAGCATGTGTTTTTTTTTTAAATGAAGGTGGAGATACCTGATGCACTGAAGATGAGGGAAGAGGAAGCTGCACAGCTGCATTGAAAACTTTGGGTTGAGGAAACAAGTGGGACATGGGAGGAAATCGATTTTGGAGAAATTGCTGTACTGTGAATGCCAAATAAAAGACATAATAAATTGGAATACAAGTAATAGCGCACTACAATTGTTGTGATATGCTGTGTTGTGATACTGTATGCAGTTTGCAGAATAAAGGGCAACAGAATGTTTGATGAATTTGTCAGTTTGTATGTTTCTTTTCCGCTTTGGGTTAACCCAATACACAATTTTGAAACTAACTCACTGAAGTCTGGACAGTCACGGTGGCTGGGTCATTTCACAGCTTGCTTTATAATTGTGAATGTTAATAATTAAATGAACTTGTGTAACAAACTACCTGACGATTCAAACAAGTATGGTAGAAGTACTGATAAGACAGTGCCCATGCTGGCATGGATTCTGACGTTCTACGTAGACAGAACGGTCAAGAACAATATGCTGCATCGATTGATGTAATTATTGAAAAAGTTTCTACACATATTTATTTAATATTTTTGTGTGCTATTCCGAGCAGAGCCTGCACCAGAAGCGAGAAGTGACTTGCACGGCAATCATCTTATTATGCCAATCTTACTTAGGATTATACAAAAAAACATAAGAGAAATGGATGAATAATAATAAAGTCATAAGAATAAAGTTATATTATATGTGTGAGTGCAGAGGATAAATTGAGGTGTCTCATAGCCTGAGGAAACAAGCTGCTCTGTAGTCTGGTACGACAGCAGATACTTCTGTATCGCTTGCCAGACAGCAGCAGCAGCAGAGTGAGCAGGCTGTGGATGGTGTGGGTATTGTCTTTTAGTATCCTTTGGGGTCTGTGCAGGCACCTCACCTCACCAATATGCTCAGTAAATGGCTACCAATGATGTTCTGGGCGGGTTTAATCACTTCCTACGGAGCCCTTCTGACATAAAGAGGACAATGAATAATATGGTATAGGTGAGAGGAAAGAAACTGCATTGGGACAGAGGAAACATCTGTTACATACTGTTACTCTGGACAGTTAGACCTGATTTACTGACACTGAAAATCCCAGAAATAGCAAACTTCAGGATGTGTTAAAGTACTAAATTATCCTTTAAATGTTCCTAATTATGACACATTAGACAACAAATACAACTTGTCATTCACACATTTTCTAGTGGTTCTTGTAAGTGTTGCATGCTGGATGTGCTTATTGAGTTTGGCATATGAGACTCGTATGGGCTCGGTGACAATCAGTGCATTACTGTGGTGCCAGCTCTCCCCTTCCCCTTTTGGCTTGACAATTCAATTGACTGCAGTGTTAACCCTCCCACAGCAATATTAGAATTCCCACAATAATAGACATCCAGCGCAACTACTCCAACTGACCACTGACACATTGGTTAACACACCCACAGCAGTTTTCAATATGGCTGTAAAACAAACAAACAAAAAAAAACAACTAAAATGTCAAGAATACAAAACCACAACAGAGATGTGATTGGACCTTGCCACAACTGGAACACGACAGAGCTGGATCCAGTTGACCTCTGGAGTTAGATATGTGACTTCGGACTCAGTGTTTTTGCTAAAAAAAAATAAATCCTTTCTGTACCCTTGCAAAGACTTGCTCAAAAATCTATAACTAACTAATAACTGATAAAGATGGATAGAAAAGTCACATTTCTTTTTCAAGTTAAATGATGAAAAATGTAGAATGCTGAAGAATGGACGGTATATTGGAGCTGTGATACGCATTTGTTTACGCCGTTTATGTGTGATTCTAAAAGTGCCAGTGGTTAGAGGAAGAGAACAGCATCATTCTGCTTATGTCAAGTTGCGTTTCTGTTTATGCTCTGCAGTAAATGTTCCTGTCATGTTCCCCGCTTTTATCTTAGATATGAATCTTGGATATGAGTCACAAGCAAACCGCATACTGTACAGAGTCTGTAAAGGAATAAGATGATGCTGTCTCTGACAGAGAAGGGTCTGGGATTTTTTAATGGCTTTTCACAAAAGGAAACAGATAAACTGACAACAGCATGTTTCATCCTCAGGCTCATTTACGAATCAATCACATATAGGAGTAACACATTTATGTATACATACTTTGGAGTGCCAGTTATGATATACAGGCTCCATGAGGTGATGTTAAAGGATATCCATAATGATAAAGGCGTCCACTATCTGAATATTCATAAGTATGTTTTCATTAGTGTTTTGTCATCTACAGATGTAGTGGGTCCACTTCCATCATTCATCCCACTATTGCAATGCCATGTTTCAAAGGTAGTTCAAAATAGACAAACCAAACAGTGGCTCCATTTCATGACTCCTGGTTTTTGAGTTTTGCAGCCACAGTAAGTTTTACTACATGCACGGAAGAGGGGGTTAGGTGAGGGGTATTCAATTGTCTGCAATCTGCAACCTCACCTATAGATGCCACTAAATCCTACACACTGGATCTTTAAGATGCTGCACCAACCTAAACAGATATAATATTCCCTGACATGTTTTTCCATCTGTCCACCGCCTTGTTACGCCGTGTAACTACTAATCCCATTGGTGTGTTTTCTTCAAACCTGCAATCACTGTTTTGTTTGTTTGTTTTGGCCAGTTGGGGGCAGCGGGAACCAGTTGTGAACATATCACCCCTTTTCTTTTATTTTTTATTTGTCAGCCGTTGCATGTTTCTGCTCACCTGGTGAATGTAAGTCCAATATTTGCCCTCTTTTAGCTAACTCCTGAGGGAAATATGCGGCTCTTTAGCTGCTAAATGCTCCCCATATGTTCACCAGCTACTATGTCTGTCTATTTTGTGCTAAGCAGAAAGTGTGCACTGTTTGGTTTTTCACTGAAAAAGGTTCTTGTGCAGCAGCATGCAAACAATGCTGTGATGAAAGTGAACCAAGACAGTAAAACACAACTAAACAATAAAATGAAATTCATTATGAGCTGATAAATCTTAGTTTTGCTTCCCATCTACATTCCCCCCTGCCTGGGCCTAAAACGACTTTTTTACGGGTCCAAAATGCCTCTGGTACAAACACTGACACTCCCCCGGTGATCTGAGCTCACAGTCCAGGCAACACGGCTAACTAAATGAGCTAACATTATATAACAGCAGCTAATGTTTGCTGCAGTTTACTGTCCATCAGAGAGGCTGAACAACCAGAGGACATCAGAGGACAGCATTTTTTCTCATCAAGTTTCACCACAATCAGTGAAATAGCTGGCAGTGTCGGACTTAGTGCCATTTGCTCGTACCTGGAGGTCAAATGCAAGAACAGATGTACGGGTGCAGAGTTGAGATGACATAAGCATCATTCACCCCATTACAAGTCAGTGTGGCATCATTTTGTTATTTTATGGTAGAAAAGTTACGCAAACGGAGTTCAGTTACACTGTGATGTTATTAATTATTAGACACACAAGCTGGAAATGCACTCATACGCAAACAGAACCCATACACACGCATTAAGGTTTGGAAAGATGGGGCTGCCTCACAGGATGGTGCCCCAAGCAGTTAGGGGCACGGGACCTCGGTTGTGCTGAGGAGGTAAAGGCGCTTCTACACTCCATAACATGGTTACTGGTCAACCTCAGGTTCCCAAGCCAGTCCTGCTATACTTGAATATCAGTCCCGTTCTGTTATATTTACCAAAGACCAAAGTACACAATGTACACAAACTCTATGTTGCAAGATAAGTACACCTTTTAACAGATGTTTGCGTTTTGACTGACATATGGTTGTAAGTTATATCTCTGTAGTGCCTGGTAGCATCTGGAGTGCTTGTCCATCTTGAATTAAAACGTGCAATGCCTTTAGTTTACATTGGGTAATTATAATTTCATCATCATCATTATTATTATTCTTAATGTTATTACCATGTTTTCCCCTGATGTCACTCTTAATATATATAATCTGTGAGAGCTATCTAGCAAACATTTGTTCACTTCAACATCTAATTAGTCCAGTGTATTCACAGAAGAGCCCAGGAGCCTAACTTATACACTGTCCGAATTCAAACACAACTGTGGTCCACTGCAAAAAGAGCAGATATGCATCATCAGCTCTTTTGAGCCCAACACGCTAGCTGGCAGTAAAATCTCCTTCATTCATCACAGTGTTTACTAATTAGTTGGCAGGTCAGGGACTTCCTCAACTGAGGAGTCAACACATCCACTCCTCGTCCTATGTCAGTCTAACCTCATCAGGATAAAGATGGAGAAATACTGATGCTACCCTTGCCCTCTTATTTGTTTAGTTTTTGTTGACCTTGACCCCGAGCAGATTAGACAAACTGTTTTTGTTAAAATTATTACCAGAATGGTCAGTTGTAAAAATCCATTCCAGGCCGATTTCCTGCTTCAATTTTGACCTTCTGGAGTTGTGTGCACACGGTTGTTCTATGTAATGAGAATCATTACTGACATTTCGTTTTTAGTTTGACCTCCAAAGAAAGTGGTTTGGAAATCTGGATAAACTGTTGGCTTGTTTACAACCTGTCTGATTATTCAACAGCTCGCGTCCTTGCCCCATTAGACTTCATTGTAACAGTGTTGCCTTATTCCCAGATCTTAGCAATTACTTTGCTGTGCACTGTGTTATCAAATCAGATATGGCCACAGCTCAGACAAGTCACAAAAAAATATATAAATAAAAGTTTTACTTTCACAGTAAGGTTGCAAGTTTTAGTTAGTTTTTAGTTCATGCCCTTACAGCCTTAACATGTATTCAGGTGCCCTGGCTACCCATTAATAGGAACATTTTGCAGAGGATGTCTCGGACAATTATCCATGTATGATAACCGTGACTGTTACAGACATACTACTGCTGCTCTTCATCCAAATTTCCAGAGCCTGACACTGATGTCATGCACATTGTACAACAGATTTTAGTCACAATGCCTGTTCACATTTTGCTTTTCTTTAAACATAGTCATATAAATGTTTCCAGAATATGAAATGACCCAACATTTTAAAAGAAAAATGAGCAGCCGTATTTTGTAGAAAACAAAATAGACTTAAGAAAGCTCATATTTACGTAATGTACAAAGTGAACAAGGATCTGAAGAGGCCAAAGGTCAATGAACAAAGTTTGTTTTGGTCGTGAAGCACACAATCAGAGGGAGTTGCACTCATCAGAATGTCTGAAAGGCGATAATTATTTAAAAGTGCTTTTCAAGACACTGAGTTTTCCACCATAACTATTGACTGCTCTGTTTTGGTTGCTCTAAATAAAGAAAGGTTCATTATCTTCCCTCTGAAATCCACTGGGATGTATCGATGGAAGCCCTGTTGTGCTGGCAAGTGAGCAATGCTGTCTCCTCACTGGGCATAAATACAGTATTGATTAGCCATTCTACACAGCTTTCACTGTCATTTTTCTACCCGGCTCGCCATGAAGAATTAGTGGACAGTAATCACTCTGCAACCTGCAGGCAGGAGCATCCACCATTAGAGATGGGCCACTATGGAACCCAATAAATCATACTCACACACTCACACCAGATCCACCTGTCACCGTGAAGGATTCAGCAAGTAGAGCGTGGAAATATTGCCTTTGTTATTTGTTGCTCTAAAAATCAGGTCAAGCAGTCTCTTTTTTTTTCAATTTTTTCCTCCACTAACTTGTTTCTTGTCATACACTGTGATTTTAGGCACCATGGCTCTGCCAAATCTCTCCAGTTTCAAGCTATTCATATCACATAGATCTAATATTTGGAGCCTGTGTTTGATATTTTATCACAAGTTACTAGAATTGGACAGTTTCCTGGGATTTCCAAAGAGGGTTAGAGCTCGCTGTGCGGGCTGCACAACTTGTAAATCGGGTCCATGTCACAGCTGAAACCAACAGGGAGATGAGACCTCAATCTGTTCGTATCAACACCGGGATGCTAGCATTCACATAAAGTTATACACCAAAGGGGCTTTGAAATAGTCTCTCAGGTGATTGTGACAACTGAAATCCAGAGCATCTTTTCCTCACAAAACCAGTAAGTGTTATTGGGAAATATTTGATCTAATTCATATCAATATATCTGGTGAACTTCTACCCAGATTGCCATGACATTTAGTCTGAAATATTATACCCAAGAACGTAATCACTGCAGGGTATGGGGTGTGTCACATCCCACCCAATATGTGAAATATGGAAATTTGTCCCACCCAATAATGTTCAAGAGAATTTCTACTCTCAATATTATACTGACACACTGGATGCTTAACTCCTCCTGTGTCTTATTGGCGTACATGTCTACCAGCAACACTGAAGGCAACAGCTGTGTGAATGGCTGGTGAGGGTGTGCCAAGGTTTTTGGCTGTTCTCCTTCACATGCCATGCACAGATCTCTCACAGTTCTGGTAAATATAAGCCCGTGTGTTACTGCTGTTAATGATGGAATGATGGACACATCTGGATTGGCGTTTCTCAGGGTAACAGTCTGGATGATGATCTAAGTTACTTTTTTTTTTTTCCTTGAAAATTGGGCTCCATTCTAAGACTAAAAACTGTTATACTTCAAATTACTACGTGTGTGCCAGGTAAGTGCACATTTGGATACAACAGGAGCTTAATGCACTTGGCTAACCTTAACCTTATTCAACACCTTGAATTTGTTCTTGTGTTCTGAACCATTTTTGCTTTGTGGTCAGGCGCATTATCCTGCTAAAAGAGCCATTATAGTGTATAAAACTTAGGTAGGTGGTACATGTCAAAGTAACATTCAAAGAGGCAGGGCCCAAGGTCTCCTAGCAGAACATTGCCCAAAGCATCACACTGACTCCACCGGATTTTGCCCATAGTGCATCCTGGTGCGTTGTGTGATGTGTTCCCCGGTAAGTGACGCACATGCAAAAGATGTAAAAGAAAATGTGATTTACCAGACCAGGCCACCTTCTTCCATTGCTCCATGCTAAAATGCCCATTGTTGGTGCTTTCTGACAGGGGTCAGCATGGGCACCCTGACCGGTCTGCAACTACTTTTTCAGCAATTTGAGCTACAGTAGCTTCCACACAGGGATCACACGGGCCAGCCTTCCCTCCCCAAGTGCAAAGATGAGCCTTGGCCACCCATGACCCTGACCACTGCAGACTGGGAACATCCCACAAGAGCTGCAGTTTTGGAGATGGTCTGCCCCAGTCATCTAACCACAATTTGGTAATTGTCAAAGTTGCTCAAATCCTTACGCTTGCCCATTTTTCTTGCTTTATTCACCTGTCAGTGGCCTGAATGTAATGGCTGATTTGTGTTTATATGGTTAAGCCAGCATGTTAAGCTTCTATTGGACTGAACAGCCTGTTAAAGTAAGGAAAGACTGTAGTTTGGATAAAAAATAAATGTATGGTTATAAGGACAGGAAAAGATAGTGGTCACGGTTAAAAGTGATATGTCAGTTGGAAACAAACAGTCACTGTTGTGATTGACATTTTGGATATTGGGTATTTTGGGCTTTCACTGGAATGTCTGCATAGGATACAAATACCAAAATGTCACTTGTCTGTTATGCTCTCCACCTGCCATTATTTGGCAGCCAGGGTAGGTTCTGCTACACAGTTGAAGGTGAAGGGTAGCTAGATACAATAGCTAGATACAATTAAATCCACTAGAGCAATAACTCATTGGTTTGGGAGAATTTATTACATACATAGTTACTAATTAATAAATTCTATTTTTGTAAAAAGAAACTGCAAAAAACACGACATGAATTACTATAAAGGTCCCTAATATTAGAAATAGTTTGTAAAGTTAGGTTGTGGAAATGGCTCAAGAGATGTTCCATGTTATTACAGACTCGGGTTGCAACCTTAAACTCCCAAAGCTACTCCTCCTTTCATCCTCTCCCACCTCATTTTCTCTGTTGCACAGACAGTAATCTTCATGTCGTCATGTTAGCTGCTGTCCTGGTCGGGCAGGAGATGAGAGAAGCTGCTTAAAAACATCCCTCGGTGGAAGATACACAGGTATATCCTGTCTGCATTTCTGATGTGGCAGGTTGCACAACTTTGGCTGTCTGGATTGGAATTATAATGTTCAGAACGTATTAAAGTATAAGTGAAATAATAACCAACATGAATGAAAGAGGAAAAACTTGTGCTGCAAACGTCAGCCTGCATGTGCTAATTTGTTGAGACAGGCCTCTGATGCAAGTCTTTCTTTTTACATATTGGATGTAATAATAAAAAGGGGTGAATGTCATTTTAATTGGTCATTATCAAAGAAAGGTTAGTTTAACAAATGTTCATTTCAGGTGATTTACAATAACTATGGTAGTGAAGCAGAAAAGAAAATGTTTAATGGGATCTTGTGGCATTTTAACAGTAGGTACAATGTGAGAATCCCAATGTTCCCTGCTATATTGGGGAGCTTGACAAATTGTAGAATGCATTTTTTATGAGTTTAATGACATCAAGATAATTAGATATGTAAACTACAGCATAATCCAAAGCGGGTATCTACATCTGCATCTCCAAAGCCAATTTAGCATCAGAGTCTTACTTATATCTCTGCAAAGCAATTACCATAAACCATGTTCACCGAGATGCCCCACAAATACCTCAGTACACACTCGGATTCATTATTTGGGACGTTCATATCTTTCCAGCAGCAGAGAGGATGCTTTGTAATAAGCCCAGGCCCCCTTATGTTTATATCTGGGGTCATCGATTTCCTGCCTCGTTCCATTTCACAAATGAATGAGAGTTAGCCACTTAAACTAATTCAAATATACATGTGTTTTGCCAAAAAATGCACAGAGGGTCAAAGGATTGTTCCTCTGAGAACTGAGAATTACTCAGAGGAACAATGTGTGTTGTGATCTAATATTATTGTGCAGTGTAAATCACAGGGCTATCTTTTCTAAAGTAATTTCCTTTGTGCGCCTCTGTAATCTGGTTTTGCCTAGTTTAAAATACACAGGTCAAAGAAGTGCAAACAGACTTTGTTCAAGTGTGTAGCTTAGTGAAACCAACTGCAGTTGCTTGTCTTCTGCATCAGTAGAAGGTTTGTCCTAATACTTGCGAATTCCTCTGAAAGTTCTGTTGGTAATATAAATGTTTACTCTTCTGCTGAAGTCACTTGGGCTCATATTCAGAGCTAAGATAAGCACACGTAGTGAGAGGTTCGTTTGATTGAAGTTAATTCAGAATGTGGGCTTCGCCTAGGTACCAAATCTCTTGCTATGCACCACCTGAGCAAGTACACATGCCGGTCAGTTCACCATGTTCTCTGTTTTCATTCTTGGTGAAATGTGAGGAGATAGAGCCCATTTAGAGGAAAATTTAAATTTATTACAATTTCAATCTTATATTTCTGTTTCCCCAGAATTTCTATCACTTATTAGACTATTGCACTAACAAAGTTAATTGGTGAGATCTGGGAACACAACCAAATCTCTAAAATAAAGTCCAGTGGAACAAGAAATGTGCAGTCAAATGAGACTGTCCTGCCAAAACAGAATAATGCGTTACTCATTTAAATTTCCCAATAACAAGATATATTTACATGCAGGTACAGTAACAAACATCTCAACTGGCTATGGGGATTGTGACTGTCGGCAGCAAAGGAAATAGTGTAACATTATTATGGAACTAGTAAAAGTCCACAGAGGAAGAAGATCAGGTAGGTTGGCTGGGTCAACAACATGGCATGGGAGATCTGTGCATTTATTGTAGGAACTTGACTTTTGGAAAGATAGTTCCCAATGGCTTCAATGCTTGCTAAGTACATAAGCCGAAATGGTTTGTAGCTTTGTGGTTTGCATCCACCTCGACTCCGCCCTCGCGTTACTGCTTGGTCCACAGATTTTACATCGGGATAATATAAAACCTTCATGCATAAAAAAAAAGATTATTTGTGGATGGAAGTGTCCTGTCAAATGTTTTACAGACAGCTCTTTCATTGTCTATGGGGAAATTGATTTTGCCTGGGCTTTTGAATGGGCTTTGACCACTTTGATAAATTGGCAGCAAGGCTGAGTGGTGGCCCTGTATCAGCTCCCTCAGTACATCCACGCGGAGACTGCTGTTTTTCTGCTGTTACCTACTGACAGTCGACATTTCTTTCTCATAACCATGAATACGATTGTTTCACTAACCTAACCGAACCTTAATCATAGCTATGTCAGATCAGAAAAGAGGGATATGCACAGCTCTGGAAGGCCAAACATCATATTTTGTTGATTAATTTCAAAGACGTGTTGCCACCAGACAGTGTAAACAAGCCGACATTTTAGCCAGACGATCAAAATGTTGATAACAGGAAAAATGTTGCCGTGGTTTGTCTGACTGATCATTTGACTGTTTTTCTTGGTCCTGACATATGTCACCACTTTGTCAAATCAATTAGAGAAATTATATTGGTGAGTACAGCTTAATTACCAAACGGAGGAGTGGCCAAAGCTACAGAATTAAGATGCAGGGTCCAATGAATCCTAATTATCCATTAACTGTACTTAAATGAAAAAGGAATAATTATAGACAAGTACCCTCCGTTGCTCAAAGCCATGCGTGATACAGGTCTGTGTTTGTCTCGTCTGAAGGATATTTGTGTTGACAAGGAGTGCAACATACAATCTGTAAATAATTGGCTATTTCATCATTACTAATAGACTATATGCTTGTCAGAAAATATGTGTGGTCAGCTAAACTTTAGGTAGAGATTTGGCAGCAACAGGAATTTATCGATGGTGCAGGAAAGACTACTGGATTTTTCAGTGGGTTCAGCAGTAGTAGGGTAGGCCCTTTGCAAGAACTAGTGATAATAATGAATGCATGTGCAACAGAACAATTTACAAATGTCCAGTCCACCAAGAACTAGCTAAGCTTCGGCTCAAATGAAAGATACACAGATGGTGCAGGGTGTCGCGCCATGCACAGGTCAACAGTGGCAACATTCTTTCAGATCGTGGATCTGGCATCTACCTTTAAAACTAAGCAACAGGAACACCACTATATAATGCTTCCATAATGGCTGAAACCATGCTTATAGAATGCCTCAGTGTTTGACATAATCTAGATTTTTATTATCAAAGACTTGTCCGAGTTGCTGGTCTATTTTTCTGTCATTCAGTGACATATATCATGTCTTGACACACAGGCTCTCTTCTGTCTTTCTCAATGCTGGAATGTAAAAACAGTGGCCGCTGTGTTGGCACGTCTCCGGCAGCTGCTGGTGCCACAAGACGTGCCAAAAATAGACAACATATCACAATTACTCAGGTCAGTATTTTTCAATAGCATCCTTCAAAACTGCCTGACATCTGTCGGAACAGTGGTACAAACACTAGCAGCTAACATGTCATCTCAGCATGGATGTATTACACATTCATACATCTCACTGGCAGCTGCCAGAAACAGCGGCTGTGTCACTGTGGCATCTGAGGGTGCCACCGGAAGTCCTTTGTTAGCTGCCACTCCAAGTATTTGCTGAAGGAAAGCATGTAAGCAGCAGTACACAGTCACGCACGCACATTTTTTTCAGTGAAAATGTTTCCGCGTGCGCGCAAAGCATAGCAGGAATTTTCTTCGATATCAAGGATCATAGAATGCACGGTTCAACCTCTTTTGAGTTAATGTGTTTTCCTCCATTGTAGCTTCCCTCTATCAGTGCCCAAGCAAAGGCATTCTTATGTCAGCTTTTGATGAAACTGTTCACATAAATTGAATGATGTGGGTGGTAGGCATCAACTTTGTGTACTTGAAACTCTTCAAACTTTATACCCCTTAACCGATACAAGATGCATTGTATGTACACAGACGGCGATTCAAATTAAAGTGAAAAAATGTGACACAATCCCTGTATGAGATTTTTTTCTTTGTACAATTCTACTCAACTACAATATGTCACGGTCGGCTAGAGAGAAGCTGCCATGGAAACAATAGGAAAAAAAGCAGTTCTCTCAAAAAAATTGCGCACCCCCGAGGCAGGACTTGCAATCTTCAATTTATATGTGATGTATGTGTACAAAAAGTATGCACAGTAGCAATACTTTTGGAAGCACTTTTTTGTATTTTCCCTGGAAAGTTAGCACAATTTACCATCTAATATAAAGTATATTTTTCTTGGGGTGCAAGAAAAATAATACACAGAGGGTGTCAGTTGGGTAATGCCTCTCAACAGCCTTTGTGTATTATCCCTGCTTTGTGTTGGAGCTGGTTTACCATGCAGGGAGCTCCATGCCTTTTGTGACATCACCTGTGTCCCTTCACTTCTTGTTGGAAAATCTGGGGATTTAGTTCACTTTTTAAAACGGCAATCTGGAAGTTTTACAATCGTTAAACTGTGTGAGACCACTTGCATACTTTCAAGATGCATGTGGTGCATGCAGGCAGAAAAGCTTTGCATAACATTCTTTTCCTGTCACAGTTGAAAGTAATGGTTAGCTTCACTCCAGTGTGCACAGGTAATTCAAACGTAAGCCATTTTACACCCCAAAAAATAATATAAAAGATATATTTCGATGTATTTGTGTCATGCCAGCTCTCATGTACCGCCAGCTCTTGCATCAAAAGCTTATTCATAACCTTTTGCTTGAGAAAATGCAAATTTGGTTGTATTTGGATCATGGATTGGGCTCTGACAAGGAGGGGCAGAGAGGAGAGCAAACCTCAGCCTGCTGAAATCACACATCCACAGCTCAGTACTGCATGTAAGCCTCAGGTTTGCTGGCATATATCTACTCACTGGCTGACTGGGAACACAAGCGTTTGCGCAAGATAAGTCATGGTTTGTAGTGATTATGTGACAAAAAACACTGTCACCTTGCATTGCCTTTGACTTCCCATGGTTTTCAATGGAGTGGACAGTAGCCTTTATCCTGTGCCTTGTGTGGCTTCATAGCTTGAACAGAGAACTGTACGGCTGATTCTATGATGCAGACATCTGCATGAGCAAAAATTATTTCAATGTGCCAACATTAGAATAAAGTGCCGTGAGCACAGAAACCCAGAATAATTTATACATGGTTAGATGAACACTTTCCCAACGTGTTCATGTGTTTACAAAACCCATGATACAGCACATCACTAATTTATAATCCACCAGGATCATTATTTAAGTACAGCTACCCACGCTAGACTTCTCCATGAGGAACTTTTTTTTTTTCTTTAGCGAGTCGATTAACCTCTCATGCTGCAAGTGGATGTGGATGAGACTCTGCCCATGTCACGAGGCTAACCAAAAAAGGCTCATCCCTCTGCTGTGGTACCTAAAAGGCCCAGAGGTCAAAACTGCCCCCTCAGCGCCAAAGCCAGGCTGCTGATCTTTATTCAAAGCTACAAGTGAATAACTCGCCCAAAATAAAACCCTCTGCACTGACTGTGCAAAGAGCACCAGGGCAGAGTCTATTTTAAATATTCACCCTGGCTCTGTTGCAAATCCTGCTAAGCATGCAGCCAAAAGTGAAGCGTATTCTGTGATAATGGGAAAAATAAGTCATGTCAACTGAAAATACATCCAAATTTGTGCCACATTATATTTTTTTTTTTGAGAGGCAAGCCAATGATTTATCAGTCAGGACAAGCATCTGACTGGGGCGACTTAGAATAGATTAATAGTGCTTTTAAGTTGCCTAATTACAGCCTTCAAGATAATGAAGGTCATTGCTTGTTGTGTAGGAAACAGAGCATGTCATGTGAGTATAGAGAAGTTAATTTAACTTTAGAAATGCATGAAAGTCTTCCACTTAAGCCCCGTCCAAATAGCTTCACACCCAGTGCTGCACCTAAAGAACTGCGGCTGATAAAGTGGGACTCCTCCTCCCTACCAACTCTTATTATCATCCTGCCCTCAACCATGACTTCATCTAAGGGTTGGCTCATACAATCTCGAGGAAGAAATTTTAAAAAAAAATGAGGTGGCTGAGTTTTTTTTTCCTCCACTGTTGTGTGTCAGAACACAAACAAAATAGATTGATATTTGACACAAGGGGTTAATGAGAGTCTTGCCACAGATACCTACAGCCTAGGTTATGATTTATAGTTAGCAGTTAGTAGCATAAGTAGTTATTTATAGGGCAGTGTGAAACTTCTACGGTAAAAGGCACATGATCAGCCTATATTGTGCTTTAAAGGGGACATATTATGAAAAAAAAATACCTTTTTAGTGTCAGTGCACATACTTTTGGGTATCTGGACTGCCTACCAGCCTAGATACTGTGAAATAAGACAACATATTATCAGAAAACATGGGCTTCAATGAGCCCCTTCCTACACAAGATGCAGACTCATGAGAATTGTACCTCTCTCCCCATGGGTCTCTATGGGTAATATATCAAAGAGCTAGCACAGAACGTGACAGACAAAACACGCTGTCTTCATTGCACCTGTCTAAACATGTAAGCAAAGTGGATGCTTTTTTTTCCTCCTTCACAGTTTGAGGCAGAACAACAGTATTGTAAAGAGATCCATAGATGTGTGGATGCTGTCATAAACTGTTTAGGAGCATGAGGACCATTTTGAGATGACAACGACGTGTTGGGGGTTTGCACGCAATAGCAAGAAGCACACTGAGAAGCATGGTCAGGGTGAACTATCCGACTTCTCCTCAACTGTGTGTGAAGAATTCAAGTCATTAATCGGTGGGAGACCACATGTAGACCAACTCCCATTTGGTTTTTACTTTTCCAGTGTAGCAGAGACTGTCCACAGCCACACAAGTATATAGTTTCTAAATACAATGGGCTCTGGGTGCTCTTTAAAAAATAAAACCCACTAATCCATTGCACACTGTGTGTTGGCCATCCGTTGAACCCTGTAGGTGTCAACAGCATTGATAATTGCCGCGAGGAGGTTGACTTCTTCTTTGAACCGCTACAGTTTCTGTATACATTTAGCATCACCTCAACCCATCGCCGGAACAGTAGTTCATAACAGCAACAATTACATTAGCCACACTCTGCAACAACCTCTGCAGCATGAGATGGAGCTGAGCAGACTCAACAAAACCTCACATTGAAAATTACAGGGCCAAAATAGCCCCAGACTGTGATGTTAACTACATGAAAAGTTACTGTGCTAGCTTCTAAAGATGATAAACTGGAGACTATTTTGAGGGGTAGGGTAGCGGGTACATTTAATGCACAAAGAAAGCAAAATAATGCTTTTGGTCTTCTGTGGCATTTGTATTTTGGGACTTAACGAGACACACAAGGCAACCAGTTTGATGTGTGATAAAAAAAGCTATGTCTGATGACGAGGGTGAAGTAGCTTTTACTTTTAGGTTGAAATCTGTTATGTCATTATCGACAGGCCAAGTTTGTGCCTGTCCAGACGGATCGATGCCTACACAGAAGTGTGAACCATTTGACATTTTATTGTGTGAAAGATTTTTTTTAAGTTGAGCTTCACTTATCTGACAGGCTGAGAGGAGTTCTTGTCAGACAAATTCATCAGGCATTTTGTACAGAATGAGACTTCACCTGCCACACTACCAATCTTTAAGAACTCTTTCTATGAAGGCCACATCTATACAGGCATGAGTCATGAGGCTTATTGACTACTGATAAACACACAAAATGCTGAGTAATAAGAATAATTAGAACACGCAACGTCATTAACCTTGCTTGTCTCGAATTGTGAGGGTACGAGGTCGTTTTCTGAAGTTAAAAATGAGCTGAGGACAACAATGTCACAGACACGGCTTTCTGCACTTCCCCTTCTGGCTATCGGACAACTCATTTGGGATCTTGATTTTTGAAGATATTGTACACCAGTTTGCATATTCAAGAAAGAGGCCAGCGTGCCTGTGTCTATTTGCCAAATGAAATCCAGACATAACTTGATTGTACATTATCAGAAAATGCCCTTACAACCCGTCTTCCTCATTATTTAGAAGTAGGAGTCGTGTACTCTGTCAGGTTTATGCTGATGCTGATGTGTTTCCATACATAACGTCATGTGTGAGTGAGTAGCCTTGGCAAGACACAGCGGTGTAGTTAATGGTATTTGTAGTTTTTACTTTGAATGAATGCTGAATTGAATGATGCTGCAGGGACACAGTGAAGTATGCAGAGCTCATACCGAAGATGTCTCTTTCTGTTTTGTTTTTTTTGTAACTCATGCATAATTGATTTATTGTTTATAGATATTTTTTTTTTACTGGTCAAGGAACAACACAGCTTAATTTACTGTCAAAATGATTCTCTGTGATCATACAGTGTTGAGTCACATCAAAGAATTCGTACAAGCCTACATTTATTCACATTTTAAGAGGCCGGTACGGTATTTAAATTGTGATCATCCTGTCTGCCATGCCTGAAAGCTTAATTGCTCGTTACAGAAAAGTGATTGAAAGGCATTCCTCTCCAATCTGAGACACCTTTGTGTCACTTTTCAAAAAGAAAAGAAAGTTTTTGTCTGAGGAAGTAGTTGGCAGAAGCTCTCCCTCTGCACCATTGTCACGCTTTTGGGAATTTTCTATGGCCTTGTTTTTTTTTATGTATTTTATTGGATAGTAATTAACTAGGAGTGAAAACAAAGAAAGGCGGGGAAGAGAAAGAAAAGCAAACCGCAGAATTATTTTCATGGTGGGGAGAACAAATATAGCTTCCTTGGTTTAATCAGCTGAATATGATAATAGTAGTAACTCCCATTGTTATTGAGGCACCAGTCTTTCCTTAGCAAACTCTTTAAACATCTGCCAGGAGTCAGATGAAGAGTCTATATTGTCTCAGCTCACTATATATCCACCACTGTCTCTGACAATTTCCTTCCCTCCCACTATTCATCTCTTTCTTTCTGTATCTATCTCTGCCCATTGTATGTATCTACCCCCCTCCTCTGTGTGTGTGTCTCCTCTGCTCCTCCACCACCCCCTTTTCTCCCACCATCCATCTCCATCTCAGACTCAAGCGCCTTCCTCTCCCATCAGATTAGCTCCGGCTGGGTCATTTGCCTCCCATCTAATTGCCCGGCGGTGGCTGATTGGCATGTGAATCACAGCGATATGAGAGCTGCCTAAATATTAATTGTGTGTAGGTGTGGGCACGTAGGTGTCTCGGCGTCACGCGCTCGCTTTCATTAGGCGAAATCTTTGCAGGACTTTTCCCTCTTTATCTTTTTCCTCCCCTTTTTTTTGATCCTTCCTGCCGATTATAAACAGCCTGTCCTGCCCTCTGATATTTCAAACACAACACATATCCATTTGAAAGATGTAATTTCGGATGCCAGTGTGCATTTACCCGCCGCCATAAATGTGAGTTCCAGCAGAGATGAGTGGGGCGCCGTAAAATGTACATGTTGTTCAAAGCAGAGGTAGCATTTCTTTCCATATTATCTGTCAGCATTAGTTACATCAACTGAATTCATATAAATTATCCCCTCCTCCTCCTCCTCTTCGGATACTAGACGTCTACAGCTGGCTGGAGCCTGGCTGAGTGCTTGATGGACTGCTATTGGTGCATCAAGTGAATACCCCGAGCAACTATTGGGTAGCAATATATTATAAACAAACAGCCGAGATGGAGTGATTCTTATTGAGTCTTAATCTCGCCTTACAGTACATGTCTCACAGATAACTCAGGATACAGGGAGAGCATGGCAGGATGTCAGCGGTAGGTCAGCAGAGATTTTGCTTGAGGGAGCAATCTGGTTTCCAAAACAGCTTTATTGCCTGCACACATGCACACACTTTCACACACATTAGACATCACAACACTGTAGCTGCTGCCTCAGTACCCACTATTGAGAAAAGAGGAAGGAGTAGGTATGTTGTCTGTGTTTGTGCAAAAATACTCAGGGGCCTTTTGTCCTGCGCATGGGGGGGCTGTTTCCCCGGCTGCAGGAAGTAAACTTAGTGCTTTGTTTACTGCCCCATCCTATCTCTGCAGCTCTTAACAACAAGAGCTTTAATTGTGGGGACTGTTCAAAAAAAATCATCTCCAGTCTGCAGATGCATACTTGTGCTTTATTTGTTTTTCAATGCAGTCTGCTGTCAGAAAAAATGATGGGAAAGAGAGCTATGGCTAACTCTTTCAAAGTCAAAGGTTGCTGTGTGTCCAGGAATCCAGCAAGCCTCAGACTGAGCGAGGAAAAAATGACAGTGGGGAAGCTAATCCTCTGAAATAATTTGGTCGGCAGTCTCTGAACTTCCACATTATCTTCCTCCGCATACGGTTGATGATTTAAACGCCTCAGCCCACTTTTGACAGGTGAACCAGCTTTTCTAATAGTCAAACATTATGGACCGGCTCCATGTTTTGGCCTCCAGTTTGAATTTCTTGTATACAGAGGCTGCGAGGGACCTTTATTTTGAGATAAGAGAGCTGACAGGCCGAGCAGCTAAAAGCTACAGAGCTGAAATATGCTTGCAAACTGGTTTCAAGGCAGTGAGTGATGGTGGATGGCATTATTTTGCTGGTTCCTCATCGGTACACAGACTACAACAGACATCTTCATTTAATATGTTCCCTCAAGTATGCTGGTGCCACAGAACACCTGCTTGACAACAGAGACAAATTGTTTATCTAGTCAAACAAATAAATAAACATGTCACAACAGCAAACAAGGACGAATTAATTCCCAAAAGTAATAATACTACGCTCTCAATATGAAAAATTCCTCAAGAGGGTTGTTGAAGGCTCTGCGAACTCAATGATGGTAGGAACCCTCAAAAGGAAAGGTCGTTGGTAGATCCTTAAGCTACCGAGTAACAATGTTTTACAAAAAAAACTTTAGAATTTTGCATATATGGCATGTTATTGTTCAAAGATAGTCAAGATTGTTTGCATTGTTTACAATTTTACATCAAGTATACCCAAGAAAGTTGATCGTATTTGAGGAATCGGTCCTGGCCCAACAATGGATTATAAGTTTCAATAATAACAAGGTGTCCATTCAGCCACCATCCAATCAGCTGACCTGTCCCTAGCACAAAATATTTCTGAATCATTGACTGAAAAGAGTGAGGTGGTGCAAACAGAGCAAAGCGATTCACAAACAGCAACTCTCAACAGTTATTAAATGTTGGAACACAAGACAGACTCTCACCACGAGAACTGAAATTACACTAGGAAACAAGCTGTGAAGGCGACATTGACATATTGACACCCTTTTTACTGGATGTGACAAACATGTAAGCAAACAAAACAGCATAATAACAGCATTAATTTGGGATATTCACTTATATTAACTTCCACTATTTCCACCATCTAGCCACAGACTCGTCTGTTTGATTGGAACTGCAGCGATGGTTCATAATTCTCTGGGGGTTGATCACCATGAGCGATACTCACATACTAAATTAATCTATTGATAATATAGAAAATATTGATTATAGGCACTTAAAGATGCAGCAGTAGGTTTTAGTTCATATATTTTCACTGTCACCTCTCCTGCCAGAATTACTGCCTCATACCTTCGCCCGCGTGTAGTAACTTAAACATTCAGCGTAAATAAGTCTGTTTAAGGGCACCTGCTAAATGCATTTATTTCAGAATATAATATAATCTATGTTTGGCAGTAGCTTAGGCTTCAAACTTCCATTTGAGGTCCTTTACTCACTTCATACTGTACATCTGCCACACTCTAGATAGTCAGGCCTCTGACTGTGATGGGAGTCAGATAACATCATCTTTGGTACACTCAATATTTCCTAAGCCAGTGGGGAAGCAAGCGTCAAAAAGCACATATTCCAGCTTATTATTACTGATGTAGAAGTAGCAGGATGAACAATTTAAAAAAACCTTTACTTCAGAAGCTATTTTTTTTTTCCCAGCCAGACTGTCTGTACATTTAAGCCACGTACACCAAGGAAAATGTCTTCTTTGGGGTCTCAGATAAGATTTGACTAAGTTGGTGGAGTGCAGGTATTTCTGTTTCCAGAGAACATCTTTTGACTCCCGGATATGTTGGTACATTGCAATATGTCATTACAGCAGACACAAGCTCAAAAAACGAGACCGAAAGATCGCAGACCTTTAAAAGCCCAAGACATCGTTGGGCTTTGTGTATCAAGCGAAGATTTTGTTGCCTGAATCAGACACCACTTTACGCCATCTGCTTGGCAGCTGCTGCGCTTTTCTTCTTATTCTTCTCCTCTTCACTTCACCCAGACATGAAGCAAAGTAGGCCGAGGCCTTGGGAAGTCCCTCAAGTTACTTATCTCAGCAGTATGGATAGACACAAGCCTCGCACTTTTCCCAAATGACTCGAGTTTTAATAGCGTTTGCTTCTCTGTAACCTGCTGTGCGTGTGAAAACTTACACAGGTTTTGTTTTTTGGCAGAGGCTCTACCTACCACTGAGCTAAATTATGAATCACTTGCTGATGTTTGGAAATATATTATTAAAAGGCTGAACACCTCCACCATACTTTTTTGGGGAGTTTGTGTGCACGATGTTCAACTGCTGGTATACTCGATTTGTAAATGATCTTTGTTTACACTCCCAGTGTTTGTATTAACATTCAATTTTGCATTAATGAATATGAATGTGGTCGTCCAAGTGTTGCTTAACTCGCACAGTCTTTTCATTAGCAATGAGAGAAGCTGGCTCTCGGCTCATATCTGCACTGTGAAAATGGAGCTTTTAATACAGATTGCACACTTCATCAATGAATTGCGTTCATTCATTCCCAATTTTAATGTGCAAGATTGTGCTAATTAAAAACAGAACATGTATGAGAAGTCTACGACAAAATCAGGAATCAAGTCAAATCGAAAGAAAGAAACTATAAATGAGAAATATTCTCACATTTTGCAGTGTTACGTTGTTTCACGTATGTTTAGTTTAAAGGCGCTGTTATCCATCTTTATATGCAAATATAACCATCCTCATGGAACTGACTGTGAAACATTTAGTGCAGTGGTAACAGTGTGTTGGTCACGTTTTTCAAGGTTGAAGAAGGTAGCTGTATTCATCATCCACAAACCGTGCTCAGGTTCATTCTAATGCAATAAAACGTCTACGGATAACTATGATTTATTTTTACATCATGACAAGAATATTTTCATAAAGATACCTTGACCATGCTTTAGCACAATGCTTGCTAATGGTTTATTAATTTTATTTTATTTTCTAGTCATATTTCTAATAGCATTTCAGCACATAATAAAAACAGAGGTGACATTTACATTAACTGCATTCTTATATTGTGTTTTCCATTGTATACGCATACAAGAATAAAAATAAATGGCCATATTAAAGGTCTGTTAAATCAGTTATTGTGTCACTGCCAAGATGACAGCCTGTGGCTGCTAGTTGTCATAGTAACGCAACACGCATTCAATCCGAAAACAGCAACTGTCAGAGCAGTGATGGAAAGATTTGTTTGAGAGCTTAAAGAAATGCCGATACATCTCGACACAGTCTGAGACAAGCGAACCCGACCAAGGCAGCGAAAATCAGAGTGGACGGTGAAAGTCACTCCGCTCATGGCTTATGAAGGAGAGGGGAAGCTACCTGTTCCACATCTGCATCATCATTTATAGTATGTAGAAGAGAATGACAGAAATATATGTAATAAATTATGTGTTTCTATTAATTGCTTAAGTTACCTATTTTTCATTTTTTCATCATGCATCAACGTTCATATAGTGCAGCAATAACCAACTCTAAAACCTTTCAGGTAATTTAAGAGATATGTGATAAATCTATGCAGCTAGTGAGAAAAATAATTGGATTTTAGACAAAGGAAGATCAAGTAATCATACAATCTAGTCTTGGACCTAAAATACCTCATGCTAAAATATTGTTTTCCAAGATCACACAACTTTAAAGACTTCATGTAAGTAATCAAAGTCACTAATCAGAGTCCCTACCTGCCTGAGGGTGCTGGTCTACAAAGACAGTGTCATCTTTCTCAGCACAAACCTAAAGCTTTGCCTCTAAGTGTTCTTTTTTTTTTAAAAATGTTTGTATTGATTATTTTTTCTTTGTTGTGTTGTTGTTTTCTTTGTGCGGCTGTCTAGTTTTGTGCTTTTAAATTCTTATTTTTCTATAGTCAAATTTGTCTCCTTTTCCAGTACAAACAAAAGATGCTGCAGCAGAACAATCTTTCTCTGAAACAGGCCCGGTTGTGTACGCTAACACTGCATGTCAACTTGCAGCTATTCTGCAACTGTACTGTAGGTAATAGAAAAGGGATTCGCAAATTTTTGAATGTTTTGCATGGCTTCAATTTGAGCCTCAAGGTTCGTGTGTGACTGTCAGTGCCAAAAAAAAAAAAGTTTCCTCCAATCTTCTCTCGCAGAGTTGCTCTCTAATCGAGTTTTTTCTACTACTTTGCTACCAGTTTGTCATCATGATTTCCCCCTATTGCAGCGCTGGACCCCATTTCAATTAACCTCCCAGAGGTGCTGCGGGTTCATCACCACTTTACCTGAGGATACCAGCGTTTTTGGACACGCAATAAATCAACAGCAGACTAGAAGCAGATGCTCAGCTGTCTGCCTGATGCAATTGCGAACACCCGGAAAAGAACAACCACGCAGTACCTCGAACCAAAGCATGCGTTTTCCCTCGAACGTGACTATTTTTAGGTGTTTCCATCCACGGTGAGAGCAAAATGTAAATGTTCAGCGTCTCTTTGAAGTGTGAGGATACTCAAGGTGGATTATTTATGGATATACAGCTGTAGTCTTAAATCCTGTTAAATCAACCAAGGAGCCCTCACTGTAATGTTGAAGGGCTCGCAAATAAATAAAAGTGTGCTGCGGTAGCATGTCACCGTGGCAAACATATGACAGTTTAGTGAGGATAATGATCAGGTGTGAGCACTTTTGAAAGCTCCAATCTTTTTTTGCCTCCCACATCACTCCCTCCGTTTCTCTGCCTTTCTGTCGCTCTGCTAATGACGAGAGACGGAAAAAATTAAGGCTCGTCATTTGATGTCCGCGACTTGTTAATGATATGCTTGGCCTTTGCTGCAGTGACACAGCATTCAGCAGCGCCAATTGATATGGTAATGCTTTATATGTTTATGCTCACATACATATTTTCATTTCAAAGGGGGCAACAACAAATGCATGAGAGGAGCACAACATTTGGAAAAATAGGTCACTGCTGCTAAATGTTGATAGTGCTACTTTGCCCCCCAGTGGCACACAGACTCAGTGCAGACAAGCAGTGTTTCATTATCATAACCTTCAGGCTGTTGACTTTCTTCCACGCAGTAGCAGGGGTATAGATAGGCTGCATATATGCTTTTTTAAAATATATGGGTTTAGTTTTCCATGGTGCGCTAAAAATATGTCCTGCATTTGTACTTGACTGCTGTTGTAGTTTCAATTGTAGGTTTCAGCAGATTTCTTCTCTTCTTTTCTTTTGACATCCTGTTTTTTTTTCCCCCTCTCTCAGTGAGTCATTTTCAAACTGCTTTGATGGATGACTCATATGTTAAAATCAATTGGCGTCACCGCTCAGAAGATTCATTTTAAGGTACTCTATTTTTATTTAGCCTAATGTATCCAAACAAAAATGATACTTTATAACACATCCTCACAGGTTAGCTGACTTTTTTTTATTTTGTTTTATTAAGTCAGACCACACATGCTGGTCTCTTGTGATGATTTATTTACCTCATGACTTTTAAAAAATCGGGGCTGGGATGTTATTATTTCCTTGCAATACGGAATGTGGTAAATTATCCACCACCTTCCTGTCTGTCAGAAGCAACACACACACTCATACAGGATTTGGATAAAAAAAAATTGAATTAAAGTCTGGCTGACGGGAACACACACACACACACACTTTATAATTCATAGTAGGTATTTGGAGCAATAATTCCCAGGATTTATGCTTAGCTTTGTTTGTAATGTCACCCTATACTATGATCTACGTATATTCCTGCCCCACTCTTCAAATAATGTCTTAATTATGAGGTGCATGAAAGGAACTGACCTTAGAGATCTGCAGAGCACAGTATTCATTTGATGAATATGAATGCGGAATCGTTGGAAGGATCTTGCTGTGTTCAAACTGGCAGCAATGCATTATGGAAATTATCAGCCGTGCTCATTGATATATTGTGACAGGCAACTTTGCCTGGGTGCTGGTATAAAAGCCCAGCTGATTCGGCTGTATCTCGTCCCCTATTGTACTGACTGTCACACTGATCCTCTTTGTGATCTACAAAAGGGATGAGAAAGAGGAAGGAGACTTGCAAGCAGGCACATGCCCGCACACACACACACACACACCCATGAGCATGTATGCAATCATGGCCGTCTCATTACTTTCTCACACTGGCTTTCTCACTGGCTCACTCTCTCCGCGCAGTTACGAAATACACAAACATGTCAAAGCTGAGACTCATTGTTCTGTCAGGGGATACACTCAGCCTGAGGCTACAACACACAACACAAAGCTTTACAGTGTTGGAGCCCTGACATCTGTACTGTATGTATGTACGGCAGATGTACCAGCGCCATTGACGTCGTGGGGATTGGCCTTGATGTCCTGCATGTAATCAGGACTCATAAGTCTACATACAGATCATCATATTAGTGCTTGAGTGTTGCTTTATTTAAGCACAAATAAAGACCATCTTCCAACCAACATATGCAGTCTACACATGTATCATATTTGAGGCGTCCTTCCCATCGAATATTTTCATCTATCTTCAAACAGTACGCTGCAAAGTGATCACGTATCAGTACGCCGTTGAACTGCCAGTCCTATGTCATTTATTTTTTTTTTGATAATTTCTGTGCAGAGACAAAGATTTGTGTCCCTGAATTAATAATCTGTCCACATGGATGAATGGAATGACAAGGTTGGTTATCCACAGAAATATGTTTACCAGTTGTGCAAGATTACACAACGTCGTGTGTAACAGCCAAAACCTGAATAAATGTCCAAAATCAAGCCCAAGCAGCTCATTCAGTTTGTCCACGGTGGAAAAAATTAATTTGTCAGTGCTGTGTGGTGGATAAACCGTGAACATGTGCTGACACTGTTTCTAAATGACCTCAAACTTGGCATTTCTCTGACATTTCTTGTTGCTTATCAGCTGACATATGTCAATCCTGATGTATCTGCAATTAGCTAACGTCGGCCTTACTGGAGCAGGCACAACAAACTGTGACTTTAGTCCCCGTTGCTGTGAAAACTTACTCTAATTTGAAGTTATTATTATTATAACTTATTAACAATGGGCTCTGGCAAATTTAGCAATCCAGGGTGATTTCTGAGAAGTTTTCTTGGAAGATAATTATTGTTATTATTCTGCCCAGCGAGGCCTCAGCACAATAGCCCTAGTCATGACCTGTCTACACCCTTTGCTTTGTGAAAAAGCTGGCTGTACATCCTCTTCAGACCAGATTGGCACCATCATTTGCCAGCGCCTTAAAAATGAACACCAGGACCAATAACAGCAGCTGGAAATGACACAGAGGTCTAAGTATCCCTCCTTCTAATTTGCAGCAACAGCCTTCCAATACATCGACCGTCTGTCAGCTTGAGCTATTCAGTGTCCTTTTTTTGCACTTGATGCGCTCGGGCTAGCTTGCAGGTGAGACGGCATTGAGTCTTGGTAGTTTACTCCTTCCAGCTCGAAAACATTGCTTTATTTCTTGTAGTCGGTCCTGTGAGACTTGTACATGGCCCCGTGTGCAATATCCACAGACTGTCATGCATACAAAGTGGGAAGCGTTTGCACTAAGTGAATCCACATTGTCATTCGTTAATGGCTTTTGCTTAAGGCTTAGAAAACTTAATCCTGCATCTCAATAAGGATGGTTACACGTATCTTACAAGAATTCCATTCAAGGAATTAATCACTCAAAACACATTTGTTCAATCATTTCATTTAGCTTTTCAATATCCCCACAAACCAAACCAAGCTGAAAACCATGTATAGACTCGCCTGTTTCTTTATGAGAGCATCGCATCTAATCTGCGCTGTCTTTACAGACAGACATAAATAGGAAAATATAAATGTAGAAATTCTTCCACAATACGACTGAGCACCTCATCAGAGGCAGGGGGAAGGAATCTGGGTCATCCTGATCGTAATATTTCACAGCTGGCAAGTTGTACTCCCATTCAAGTATTGACAGTCTGGGAGGTTTGCATACAGCGAAGCCATTACTATGCAATTACTAAAACAAGTGCAGTCTATTGGCATAGATTAGGGAGTTTATTCACCGAAATAAACATTTCTTGGCATTTATCATTTCATCTGGAGGTCCAAATTGTACGCAGCAACTGGGATAATCTTGTTGTGCTGAATCGCAACAGCACTACAAACAAGCAGGGGATTAGTAATCCCTGTTGGAGATTTTTTTTTTTTTCCCCCAGAGAAGAGAGATAGTGGCTGGCACCTGGGGCAAGGTTTGATTTCCGAACAGTAAACATTGATGTTTTCCTCGCTGGAAGAGCTACAGTCTGTCTGGACAATATTTCCTATTGATAATAGCATTTCAGGGCGCTTGAGTAAATGGAGTTGGATACTGGAGGTGACAGCGTGAGGTGACCTTATCAAACTGTGATAAACTGGAAATGGGAAACTGAAATCAAAATACCATCACGGAGAGGGAGGTGGGATTCATCTGCTGTTCTTTTTCGGGGCCAGTAAGAAGGAAAAAAAAAAAACATAAAATGAAGTGCCTTGTTCGAAAGAAGATTGTGTGACATGGTCTTTGCCAACTTGACAGTGCAGGCAGCGTGATTCAGTCTGCAGCTCGCACTCGCTGAGCAGTATTCATTCTCCATAAGCTCACATCTCAGATGATCCTCACTGAAGTCGATCTTCGGCTGTGATCGCTCAGGCTCGGCTAATCGAGTGGTATGTCACGCCTTCTGAGCTGTGGAGTTGTTTTAGGCGAGGGGAGGACCCATTAGTATTCAGAAAGTAACAAACAGCAATTTGGACCTAATTAGGTCTTAATGGCACCTGATCACTCACATACGCAAATATGGAAAAGAACGAACGTGCACGCACGTACGCACACACTCACACTGGCACAAAATGGTACGTCTTTTTCTGAGACTCGAAGCACAAATGTAAACTCATTCTGTCCAAGTCGCTGGGCAACAACTAAGGTCAGGACAAATTGAGAGTCTTTGCAGGAGTGAGTGAATTGTAAATTAGCAAGATGAATATCGACGGAGACAGACTGACTGAGAATAAGATGGAGCGCACACATGCACAAACACACACACACACACACACACAAGAGATATGGACTCATTTACGTTAATGGTTTACGCATGCTTATCAGAGAGTTTACCTTACAGTACCCCTCGGTGATGAACACACAGAAAAATGTCTTACCTGAAAACAAAGAGAGAGAAAGTGCAATTAGTTGTCAGGAATGGCATGCGGAGTTCCTGTTGTGCTTGTAAACAGACTCTGTGGCTGCTTGCTAAAACTTTATTTTAAATATTACCGCCATCAGGCAGTGGCAGCTATTTCAAGTGATGTAAATGGCTGTCAGTGACAGTGCTGTGGTGATTGATGGAGGGCCATGCTGCCATAATGTGTCATGCTTAAGACATGTCTCAACAGCATGTCTGCTTCTTTTCTAAGTAGCCAATTAGCTAATTTCACTCTTAATTGAAATGTTTGATATTTTTATATTCATAAAAAAAACAAAGATCACTTCAACCTACACACGATTGTCAACTCAGTATATATCCATAACTTGTAGGTTTTAAACTGTGGACCTTCTCTACAATATACTATCCCAGCAGATGTCAGTGTTACTCAAGCTATTTAAAAAGCCTTTACTGTCTGTGTGTACGGCTGAATAAAGAAAGCAAACCCTTCTTTGACTCGGCTGCCAAAAACATTTCCATAGCATGAATACCTTCAAATTGCAGACGCACATGCTAAAAAAGTCAAAATGCTAAGTATGTACAACGGCACTTGATGAGCAAACACAGTAAAGACACAAGAGAGGAAAGGAACAAGCAGCTCGGCTGCAGCATGAGAGGCAACCGCCTGTGGCGTGCTCAGGATTCCTTTTCAAAACAGGGTAAGCCAATTATACAAGGTCTGATTTAATAAGTCTAACCAGTAATTTCAGTGAGTGTTTGTTTGCTTGTTTGTGTGTTGTTGTTTTTTTCAGAATGAAATAATGATTAAATGCTCTCAGTAATCCACACTGTCATGAATTATGAAGGCACTGTAATAGGATGAAAGATAAAAGAACAAAAAATATATCAGCATGGAAATCAAAAGCCACAGTGCTTTTCCTGTTAGGTAACAACATGTTATTTTTATCCACATGTACTGTAGGATATATAGCTCTTTGGATAAGAAAAAAAAAAAGTTTTATGGATTGACAAGATGAAGAGGATGAAATCGAGGAAAAAAAGTAGAAAAAAAGAGGAAAAATCAAACTTCACATTATTATACCAATCAATGAATGAAATCAGGTCAAAGTATCAAAGTACAAAGGACACAGAGGACACAACAAAGTTGTGCAGAGCACAAAACATGGAGCAGAAATGACACTGACAGTGATAAATGGTTAAAATACGAAAAGAGGAACAGCCGTACAAACACTGTGACTACTTAGACATCTGCAACTAGAATAAGAGGAAGGTCACATATGGGGAATATCATTTCAGGAATCATCCATCACAGTTATTAAAATTAGAACTAAGCTAGACGAGAGGATTTCATTTGTACTCATGTCTGTAATGAGGTCCACAAAGGCAGACGAGTGTTGCAACTCATTCCACTTGCCTGCAGCGGCAGACCAGGCAACTGTTTCCCATCTGAACTACATGACATTTGTCTTTGATGTATTTAGCACAAGGATCAGTGCGGGGGGGGAGGGGGCATCTGCAAACTGTGGCAACTGTCCTGAAGAGACTCCGGGGAGATTTTAAATGAGTTCCAAACTGTGTTGTCTGGAAATAAATGGATGGGTGATGTTGCAACAGCACAGACGAGGATACTGAGATAGGGTTACGTTTTATGGAGCGGAGCTTTGTGTGACAATCAGAAAGTTGGAGAACAGCGTAGATGGAGACGGCAAGCGAGGGCAGAAGTGATATAAGAAATGCAAGAGTTCTCACGTCAAGACTGGCAATGTATTAATCATCACCGACTGACAGGGCTTCATCTATGGAGAGTCTTAATGGCTGAAACTAAGTATATAAATACATTTATCACATTTGGAATTATATTATAATGTACTTAAAGAAATAATAATTTAATTTAATGCTCATTTGTCACCATAAACACAAAATGAGTGTATTTATGTACTTTCACATAAACTGTATGCATTGCAGTCATTATTTTGTTCATTCATTGATCTGACTTGCTTGAAATGATTGACTTATTCATTTATTCCCACATTTATGAATTTGAAAAAATCGGGGCGCGTGTCAAAGGCACTTCATCGAGCTCTCCTCCCCTATTCACCCTTAAAATCCTACTTTGTTCTCAGAGTGCTGTTACTTCACATATTTTCCAACTGAGCCACGTTCGGTTCAAACCAACGGGAAGAGCAAAACGAAACAGCGCAGACAGAAATCTCCCAAATGAAATAACCAAAAGCTGCTAAAATTTGGATGAAAATGTTGTGTGGATGCAGCCTGAGAGTAAGAAGCTGCTCGAGAAAAAAAATAGGTTTAGAGAATCTTTAAGTGTCAAACTACAGCCAGCCCTGACAGTTGGCCAGCACATACATAGACTTTTACATTCTCAATGTGATCTTCTGAGCCAAAACACTGTAACCAGCTGTTGAGACAATTATAATATGCAACAGCTTCTCACAGAATGCCCAGAAATGAGACTAGCTCTGTCTCTTGACTGATTCATGGTCTCCCACACACAAATACAAATACAGCTTACGTATGATGTGTTCTTGTTTATTTCCACGATGATGCTTTAGCGTCAAAAATGGCAAATTTGGGATATTAATTGAAACATTGTTGTGTGCAATCGACAATCACTCTATACTTAATACTCTCACTAGATCCCTGTGGGTATGTGACTGCATGCATTCGGGGGAAATTCAAGAGATAAACACAATCAGAACACGTGTAACCTGATGAAATATTAGTGGTAAAAAGTAAATAATTCAAAGCCTGTGGGGTACACATTTTTGACAATAAAGATGGAAGTGGTAACACTTCAAAAAAGTTCCACAAGTTAAAGACATTTTGGTAAAAGCCTTACAACTGCTGACAAAGTTAGTTTAGTTTGTTTGGTGCCCCTTATGTGGAACTATGTAGCATTCAGCTGATGCCACAGCCACATGTTGGCTTGCATGGGGTGACAATTAAGCAGTTGAAACGTGCTGAGAAGGAAGGAACTTGAAGGAATCTAAGTCAACTTCATGGTTTACTGTAAATAACTCTATATATGCAATTATAAATTAGTTTCTATTGCATGATGGTGCCAACGAGCCGAGCGTGACCTTATATAGTCCCTTCATACTTCACTCTAAAAAGACTTGACTGTCTGGCTTGGGGGATTTCTTCAACGTCAAAACATTTTGCAAAGTTTTCTTTTTCCTGGTTGAGCAATTTGTTTCTTCTTAATGAAGTGCAATATTTTTGGACAACTTTTGAGATCTGCTTGGTGTCATTTGGTGGGTGGTGCAATCCAATATAGCACATGAGCAGTGGTGTACAGCAACACTACGGGGTTCCAACCAGCCAGTATACAAGCAACACAGGGCACATTTGGCTTCAGTGAATACAGAACTAAACCATCACTCAGAGTTTTTTCTGAGACTTCTTCCTGCCTCTTGCTCCAGCGTATGTACACATGGTCTGCAGAATCTACACAGAGATGTGCTGCCAGTTCCCCAGATAGCTGACTGCTGATTTAGATGGCAAGCTTGTTGTACTTTTGGAACTGGCAGCCAGAGTATATCCCGCTCCAGGGCAGGGTAGCTAGCAGGTTATCAAGCAGCCTGATTCATCGCTCACCAATGTGGTGAGCTTGAAATCATTTTGATAAACAGCTAATCTCACTTTGTTATGCAGAACTCTGTAGTGGCAATGAACGAAAGAAGCGAGATAACCACTGCCTTAGTAAGTATCTGTGCCTTCAAGTGTGTGCCTGCTTTCTTCTACTTGATACCTGTCTGCTGCACACGTGATATCTCAGTTGGCTGATACACGGAGGATGTAGGCAGGGGTGCAGTGGTGAATACAAAGGTGGTTGTGGGTACTGTAGTTCAAGTCTCCAAAGCAGCAGACCAGAAGATCTATTTAAGGCTAGCAGTTATCATCCATAAAAATCCCAGTCAAAAGGGAAGTTAAAAGATTCAGCCTTACACCTGCTGTTATGTGACACATCCATCATACATTTTTACATAATTTCTAATTGCAAACCAAATTTCTCATTTATGCTACAGAAGCAGGATATTGCTCAGCATATGGTACATTAAAATGAAGTGTCAACATGAGCCTTTGGTGCCAATGATTTGCTGGGAGCCCGTTGATGATTTCGGCATCTTTTCTTATCACAAACAAAAGTTTCCCAGCGGGCCAATCTCACAAAAATGATATTGTAAAGCACTGTTAAAGCAGTTGACAGTAACATTATTTAACAAGAGGAAACTTGTTTTGGGTTTTTGCTTAATGAGAGTCAAACATGGGATCTAATTAGGAAGTCAAAATAGAGCTCTGTTTTTGAGAACACTGAGTCTTGAAACTGCACAAGGTCAAGGAAGAATGCTTTTGGAACAAAGATGCATTACACCTACACAGTGTTCTCCTCCAGAACAACAGAAGACGTTACATAACTTTTCACAGGCTTAGCTGTACTCCACATGATAACAAAGCAGATTCTGTTTCTGTAAAAATGGGTGCTACTCCCCCTTTAAAATGAACTGATTATAAAACAACTCAAGAGGACATGCAAATGTAAGATACACACAACACTTCCCATCAAAACTAACATATTACCAACCAAGAACAAATGTATTCTAAGTAGGGGCAGCTGCTACCCAGTTGTGTTTTCATCTGTCAAAAATGTGAAAGGAAGAAGGATGACATGTATGTAATTGTTTCCATGCGTCGCTTGTGCCGGTGTTTGTTTCCCTGTGTCATCCAACCAAGTGAGAACAGATTGCAGGTTCTGGAACACACCTGAGACCGGTGGGTTGCATTGGGCTACGCTGGCAGCCGGTACGCAGCCTGACCTTCAGGGAAAGCAGAGCGATGAACATAGTTTGGCAGATGCTCGAGGTAACATCCATTTTTTGATGGAGAATCATATTATAACGGATGTAAGCATTGCCTCAGTGGGTAAATTGCCAATTTGTGGGTGTGTAATTAATTTTTGGGTTGAGAAGAAGGTAATTACCACCCAGGCATGAAAGTGATATGTATGTAGGAGGTGTTCATTAAAAGAGCTTGTTCAAGGGGACAGAGTGGCACCCGGTTCGGGCGAAGGATATAGAGTGGTATTAAATACAAGAGCTTAACTTCAAAACATGCTTCTTCAAAGTGAAGCGAAGATTCACAGTGAACTACAAGTTCAGACAGAGAGAGAGACTCGACTGACAGTGGTTGTAATTACTTTGAATTATTAAAACTGAATGGAAAACAATGCTTTATCTTATTTAATACGTGCTTTGGTAGTTAAAGGTATTCTGTCCAATAAACAGGAAACATTTCATTCCTTTTAAAAATTAATGAATTGCTTTTTTGTTTTTATATTTCAAGCTCACAAACCCCTGACATACTGCCTTCAACCTCCAGCTCCTATACATAAGTATAAGTAGCTTGCTTGTCTTTATGTCTGTCAGCTGTTTCGGCCAGGGCAGGCAGTGTACAGTGGGTTTCTTTGAGCTTATTGTACTGCAAAAGCTGCCTGGTTGAGTTGGAAACTTATTGGGATTGATGAGAGTGGAACTTTCTGCCTGTATAAACCCAAAACAAATGAGGTTAAAGTCGCTGAGGAGCTGCAGTGGTGGGTATACCTCACCGCACATAATAATCAATCTCACTATAAAAAATAAATACAGATTACTGGAAGTTTAAAGCTGCATTATTGGACTAAGGGCGAGAGAAACTAAAGAAAAGAAACATAGACACAAAGCACAGCAGCGAGGTAGAGGAATCATAGTGATGTGTGACTGTTTGCCATGTGACTGCTACCGGATGACCTTGTGCCCTTCATCTGATGGCCACTCAGTGACAAATCACCCACACTCTGTCTCAACAAGAAACACATGGGTTCAAAATGGCGTAAATGTGACCCAAAGGAAGTGTTAAGAAAGCGTTGTAATGGCATTTGAGATAACAGAAAAGTGGTGAATAAAACAAAACAAAGGGTGTGCAGGTTTGTGGACGGACAGAATCACTTCTTTCACATCGTGACAAAAACTATTTTTTTAAGCATATTACCTTTTTCTTTCTATAGGAGTATGTTATTCATTATTTTGTTAACTTATGTCTTTTTTTTTTTTTTTTTAAATCATGAGTAGTTCCAGAAAATAAGTGTTCTCTTTTCATAATAATCTCTGCCATGCTTCATGGTGGGGATTATGTTTATGATGATTGTTTATGATGATGGCTTACACTAAATATGGAGTTAACTATAGCAGTAAACAGGGGTAATATATCGGCATCCCTAATGTAACATTATTTTTGGGAGATAATACTACAAACCTGAAGAAACGCACCAAGGTGCACCACTCTGAAACTGAGGTAACGTTATGATAATGCCTTGATTCCACAGGGTACGCTTCTATGACGTGTCTGCAACAGTGTTTTGGCTTCCTTACACTCCAGGGAGTGTTTCAGATTTGGACATTTTTTCCTGATTTATGTGCTTCTACCATGGGTAGGTAGGCTACATGATGAGGAGTTTGCACATGGTTTGAATTTGAAAATTTTGTAAGAAACACAAAGAATGGTAAAGAATGTACAACGTGTCCTTTGACTCATCTTGTTCTTCGCACAATAACAAACTTACAGACGGCAAATTGTTTGCCACAAGATAAACTAAATCTTCCCACCTGGACTAACACAGCTGTTTTTGCGAGACACTGATTAGAGGAATGGTTACACTCCAAGTAAAATTAGGCAATCCAGCAATCTATGTGCACTCTAAAATGTAAATTTACAGAGATGTATCTTCTCTGCTGTGGTGCGAAGCAATCGGAATCAAGCACGAGTCTACACAGCAATTATTGCTGATTGCTGATGGACTCTTGATTTGCCTTATAATTAGAAAAGCAGAGAGCACCACTTGTCAGTGTGAATATTTACTGAAAGCTGATACTCAAATTAAGTCCAGATGATTCAATATCTGGTGATGATTTGACAGTTTAATTAAAGGTGGTATTAAAAGTATGCATCATTTAAGAACTTTAGCACTTTATTCTGATGTCATCGCTGTTATACAAAGTGTTTGCTCTTCTGACAGGTCGCCAATAGTTTGGAGTAACATGCTGCAGAAATCAGCAAGTTGCATATCTCTGTCAGACATACAAATGACTGATTTTTAAATAACTTGAGTTAGTTCATTTGAGGTAATAAATGTGCTTACACTGCCAACTAGTGGTTGGACAAACAAGTGCAACTTTTTTCACAAGATGTCCACAGTACTGCCCAAAACTACATAACAAAAGTGGTCAAAAGTACAAGAAAATTATGCACCAGTCCCATATACAAAGAGACATTCAGTCATCTACATAAAAATAGGTACACAATGTTTCTTTAACCTTTTACCCTGAAATTAAACCAACAACAGAAGCAATGCCATATTGTGTTTGGGAATGAAAAGTGCTCCTTCAGCACCATGGACAGCTCCCTACAGGCCTGGAGAGCAGTGGTGCTTTTAAATGCTAATGTCAGCACGTTAGCATGCTCACATGACAATGTATTATGCTGATGTTTAGCAGGTGTAATGTTTACAATGTTCACCATCAGTTGAGGGCGATGGGAATGCCATTTGTTTTTCAGGTATTTGTTCATAGACCAAACTAGTTGCAGAGACACGGTGCTAGAGGAAAAAGTCAGGTGATCAATGAAGTCAAGAGGATTCATCCTCTAGATATCATAAAAGTCTGTGCAAAATGTTCTGGCACTCCATCCAATGTTCGTTGAGATGGAGTTTATTTGGGCAGCGAGACAGAGTAGGAGTAAGCCAAGCGGGAAAGAGAAATCCTGAGTGTTGGCAAAAGAATAAGTGGGTTGTCGCCTATAGACAGGGATACTGGAAGTCAGTAACAGTTGGGGTGCTGAGAGCAAGTTAGTATGTATAATGATACTATCGTACTAAATGGTGCAAGATATAGTACAGCAGACATCAAGCTCGAACGCCAACATACTGTACGTTAAAGCAGTCGCAGAGACTACACAGTCAGTAACACGGAGCGAGAGATGTGACCCACGACCTGTTCATCACTTCGTCGGGAAGGAAGAAAGAGATGGCAAGGACATGCAAAAGAACAGGACAGAGAGAGTGAGACTGCCAGAGGGAAGTTTTGCAACAGTTTTAAGAAAACACTGACGTGCTTTTATACAAGTAAGGGGGCACAGTGGATGAACATGAAACACACACACACACTCAGACAATCTCAAAGCAGCATTTACTAAGACCATGGTATAAATAACATGGATAAATGATTGGCTGTGCTGGTTGGTATCTTGACAGTGCTGTCAAGTTACTAGACTTCACACATAACTTGATAAATATACCCTGAAACACACTTTCCCACTTTGTACATCTGACTCTGCAGTGATAAATTGCATCTCTCAAATATGCAGCATGTGACTGTGTGGCAAGTTGTCTCTGACACTGTTGGGAAAATAACAGAAAGATTGCCTGATATACAGAGGAGGTAATGTGTATTAAATGCATACATCACTGCTGTGTTGCTGTTCCAGTGTGTATCGTGCACAGTAGGAGTTACATGTCTGATAGATAGACATGCTTTTTGTCCAAACATTGCTTTAAAATGGCATGGCAGCAGCACTATTTTTTATCATCAGGAAGCCAGCACAATATCCAGGTATCAAATTGGGGTCAGACAAAATTGGTTGATACCTATTATCAAAACTGCTTCCACATTTGCTATAAGCCACTTTCCCAGGGCTGAATGTTTGGAGCTCCAGCAGGGATGCAGCCGGTATCAGATAGCTGAAAAATAGAACAAATGAGCCGTAGAAATGGAGCATTTATAGTTCTGCCGACATGCTTGGAGAAGTTTTAGAGGGGGATATTTGTTAGCTTTAGGAAGATCTCTGTCACTCTTTTGACAGAAGCCGACAAGAGAACAGTTCATGTGAGGATTTTCTCTGAAAAAGCCAGTGCCCAAGAGGTGTGAAACTTTCTGTCAATATGATCAAGAGAACTGGATTGAAAGATAGACCCAGGCAGGAAAAAGCATGGCAGGTTTAAATGAAAAAGACCAGAAAGTTCTTCAGTGTCTAATGATCCCAGTTGGAACCTTGTGGGGGTCTATATTTCATACTGATGGCCCACCAAAGCTGCATTTCCACTGCATGGTACAGCTCAGATCTACTCAACTCACTTTGGGCATCTGGTACTTCTCTTGATTTTGCTTTACACTTTACGTAGTATTAGGCTCTAGCCCCACCGTGACCCTGTGACTTAACATAATTACTCCTCAATGAAGGATTTCTCACTGATTGTCATAGCAACACGTCATGGATCTGCTATGACATCATCTTTGATGTGGCACAAATAAAATCCATAACTCATACATAACTCTTCAAGTCAAACATCACCAATAAGTTCACTGATTTTGGTGAAACTGGATCATATTTTGTGGAGATAATGATCCTCCAGCTGCTGCACCTCAGATGGACAGTGAAGTAAATCGCTGTCATCTATAGCTGCTGTTAGCGTATGTTACCTCAGATTATTAGCTGTTTGAACTGTGAGCTCAGAACACAGGGAGAGTGTTTGTGTTTGTACCACAGTCGATTTGGACCACTGGGAAGAAGAGGAGAGGTTTCAGGCCCAGGTTGCGGGAAAATACTGACGGGAAGTGGAGCTGGTGTTGTGCCAGAACCAGAGCTGGGTAAGCAGGCAATGTATTCAGACTCAGCAGAGAAGAGAGAAGAGAAAAGAAGCTGTCGGACAAGAGTAAATCTGGGACTGGCTTTTAGTTGCATGCCAGGAGAATCCATCCATTCAAGAATTTCATTAGAATACACATGATCTTCCAAATACTGGACTTTCTTTGACAGTAATTAAGTATATGTTATGGGTTTACAATTGCAGCAGTATGCAGGAATGTTTAGTTGGCGTTCGTCTGGTAACACTTGTTGACCTCTTGTCTCTTCACAAAATGTTTTGTTTGTGCACCCGCTGGTGTATTGTAGGGCACGTTCTGCTTGGCCAGCCAAAAAACAAAAACAAAGCAGCCCAAACAGTTGCCAGAGAAGATCCCTGGCAGCAACCAAGGCCTTTTCGCTCCACTGTTGTTTATTTTATGAAGCATAATAATAAAAAATAATAATACAAGCTTCTAATCATTATACAACAAATGGTGACAAATGTGGAGCCCTAAACAAAAAGATATAGATTTGTACTATACAATCTAAGAACGTATTGCAAATATTATTTAACGAGAGGATGAAAGGTTTTCTTGCCATGCTCAGACATAAGCGGTGCTTTGTTTGTTTATTTTGGTTATCACACAGACAATACTGCTTTTTCATTTTCATATTTCTAATCGTAACGCCCCCCCATTTTCTTTTATTCTACTGTGTCCCTTCCAGTCTGTCTGGTGACATTTAGAAAATTGAAAATCAAAAAAAAAAAAAAAAAGACAAGGCAAGAAGAAAATCACCTTTTAGAAGACTGTGACAGTAAATCTCTGCTTTAGCTATAGGCGCTAAGGGAATAATGAAGATCAAAAGATCATCCAATAGCAAAGAGAGGTGAAATAAACGTGACTGAAAGCCAGATTATTAAGCAGGCCTGTTGTCAGATCACAACATACATGAATGATGAAGTTACTTTCACACCTCGTATACACAGCATGTGTACACAAATATTTGAACACTTTGTCTCTCCTGGAGGATCTTTTGCATACTGATTACACGCATCACATTTAGGCGCATTTCCCCTCAAAGCCTCCGGTGCTCCATTATTCCTCACTTGCTTCAAGGTGTTAGGTCCAGTCGCCCTTTTGCTAGAATCCTAATGATAAAATAGCAGAACTGCAGATGCTGCTGCTCCACAATCACTTCGAGGTATTAGCACCACCAGTGTGAGTGAACTGGTGGTCAAGGGCTGTCACCTGCAAATTCTTCCCACAATTGACGTCCCATTCCTTCTTGGGGTGTTAAAAGGCACTTTAACCAGACCTGCTGAACTGTAAAGGAATATAAATGAAACTACAACCCCAACTCAAGCCTGCTCCTATTCTCTCCATCTCCTATGTGGGGAGAGGTTCTGCTGCTGTGTGTGTGAATTAATATTCTGAAGAAGAAGCCATTTTCAATTACTGAGAGGGGTTTCTTCTGTAACTGAGGCCAGCTAAAGTTAATAAATGTAATGCCTCAAGTCCACAATGATGCAGATTGAATATTTTGGTCACAGAGCTGCCACTGACTCCACGAGGGATGGCTTCCATTGCTCACAAATATATGGTATCTAGTATGAGGAACCAATCACTTCTGCTCGAACAGTTACGCACTGAAAAAACATTGCTGTGGCTCACACTGCTGCACTGATGGCTGTATAAAACAATAGCCAGCCATCAAACTGAGCTCTCTGTTAAGAGTGCACTCAGTGTGTCAAAGTGAATATGGAGCTTATCAAATTCCAGCCATTAAAGGACAACATTAATTAATGGAATTGTTCCCACTGGCGTACATACAACATGCAGTCACTGTATTTAGAGATCTACAGTATGAGCTTTTCTCTCCCATCATGAGAGCAATTTGAGCTGCTATTCTTGTAATTGAATTAAACTCTGGTGTTACAAAAAGCGCTGTACTTCTACAGATGTTAGAACTACCAGAACTATATCACCTATCAACGATTCAGTAGTGCCAAATGTTCTTTCACACTGTCTATCTGCAGTGAATTCATTACATTGCACTCTGCTGGCTATCTGTGACCTGAAACGCATATGAAGAAATGGAAACCTGCACCAGAAAAATAAACCTTCAAAACATGTTAGCACACTGAACCGAGACTGGACTCCTTGCTGTTTCAGAAACTCTCTACTCTGCAGGCTTCCTTGCTATCCTCTACCTCATCCTTTTTGACCTGTCTGCTACATTTGATACAGTCCACCACTACCTCCTCCAGCCTGGCACCCATGCAGAACTTGGAAATGTACCTAGCAGGTTTCTTCACTTTTACTTTCTTTCGGGGTTTTTTAACCATGTGCAAGGCTCATTATGGTGTGTTGTCTCCTACTGTTGCAATGTGGACAATACCCAATACTGCAATCTCCCTGTCCTCTGACATAAAGGCTGAAATGATGCCTGGCTTCCATTTGTGGGTGAATTCTTCCAACCACCTAAAACTGCTTTAATATTACAATACATCAGCTTCGTTAAAGTCTCTGTAAACTGGGTTAACTTTCTTCACTGAAAGTCTCAGAAATAAACCTCAATATTTCTGCAGCTGAATTAATATTCGATAGAAATTCAAACTCGCTTGTCTCATTGTGTCTCACTTCATGGTGCTGAAACATTTAAACACAGTCTCACTCCCAATCCAGACATTACACCATCAACCTATCAACTTTGCCTCTATTTGCATTGCATTCTCATGGTGTGTGCTTTTGGTGACAAAGCCTTCTAGTATCGTTTGTCAGAAGCATGGGAGGAAATAATGTCCTAGAGCCACAAAGTCTGCAGAGCGAAGCAGGAATGGTTGGGTGGCTCAAGAAAATGTTGGACTTTGACACGGAGACCTCTATTCACTTCCCTCCAACAATTTTCACCGTGAATTTTTCCTAACCAAGTTGTTTTTGAGCACAACCGAACCCTAGCAGCGTCAGAACAAGATTGTCAAGAAGATTTCTTACTGTCACTTTGATGGGTCTCTAATAATGACACTCACACCAGATGTAAGAATGCATTTCAGTTAACCACCTGTAGCCACCAGAAGCAGGAAAAAGCATCTGTAGTTTCCAATTTTAGACGTGGTGCATGATGTTTTTCTCACACAGGACCAGAATCTATTAGTCATTTACATCCTGTGGTTTATATGTACATTTATAAGCTGGCAAGCTTATACAGTGAGAACACATGGCAAGCTTATACAGTGAGCACATTTGTAAAACGAGTGGGTATTTTTACGCCTTAAATTTCCTTTGGACAACAGATAAATCTGTCCTGTCAACAGGGAGTTACGTAAGGGGTTTATTGCTTTCCTCAGATAGTAGTGGCATTGTGGGGCATACCCTCATATGATTATCAGAAAGGACTTGAAGGAAGCAATGCAGACGACATGGGGAACTCACATAGACAACCTGACGAGTGACACCAACAAACACAGAGACTAAAAACAGAAGTGGAGATAGGATGACGAGACACAGGTGAAAGGAACCAAAAGGGCCGGGAAAGACAAAGGCCGGGAGTAAAGTAACACAAGACATTCTAGGACAAACCCTTTTCAACATAGAACAGGAAATGCAAAACAAGAAACACAAAACCGCGACGTGGAAGCTGTCCAGTGTGACTTGTATGCAGCATGTCAGTATGAGTGTGTAGCGTGGTGAATAATAATGCTTATTGAACTCACACAGTTTTTCATAAGATATTACAGAGAAGAAACTTCACAGTAATTCATATCAGAGCCGAATAATGAAACCAAAGCCAATAACTCTGCACTCTAAACTGTATTACTGTCTACTGCTTTCTTACTGTTAAAAAACTTATTTACCTGCAAAGTGCTTGTGGCTGTTCAAAATCTTATTAAAATAAAAAGGTTTAAAATCTGTGTAACAATTTATTTACGCCTTTGATAAGCTAATAAAATCATGAGTCTTGTAATGAATATGCATGAGCAGGAAAGATAAACAAAATGAGCAATTAAGCTTGTGACCTCAGCATAATACTCGGGTCACAGGCATTATATATTCATCTGGTGGGTATGATTATGAATTTTCAGTCTGGCCTCCATGGTATCAGTCACATGTTGTAAGGTATGTCTGGATTCGTTTGTGTGTGTTTTATGGTGTGTGCATGCACTGGAGCTTGGCACAGGAGTTTGCTTGCACTCTGGCCCGCTGACTAATTAGTAGCTGTAATCTGCGGGCTCACTTTAGGATCCTGGTTCCAAGGGCACCTGGGTCCCCAAACAGTGTCGCCCACCTGCCTGGCCGTCTGCCTCCCCATGACACACAGATGGTTTGGAGCAGACAGCGCTCTTTGTTACCTGCTCCTTCAGAGTGAGTCGAAATATCAGTCAAGGAGATAAAGACCTTTGTCACACATAAACTCTTCTTTAATGTCCCCATGAAACAGAGAGCAGAGTTTGCTTCCTCATTTTTACGTGTTTCCTGTAAAAACTGTCACAGATATTGATTTTTGAACAGCTAATAGTGAATGTGTGTTAAACTCCCACTGCTCGCACTATGATCTAGTGTCAGTGTCTATCTTCCAGCGAACAAGGCCAGACCCGGGCCCAAACACAACCTCTGAAACCAGTGGTGGCCACTCTGGCAGCGAATCCAGCAGCCTACCGAGGTGGTTTTATTGCCAGGTTTGGCTCCTGGCATCCATGGGCTGAGTCAGTTCAGTTAGCTACACAGCTGACCGAGCTAATGACAGTTAGCGGTTTGCTACTTAGCAATCTTTCCATCGGGAAGTGTAACATTATTCCCCCGTTGGTCTCAGAGGCTGTGAACCGGGTCCAGCCCGGCTGCTGAGCCCAGCTCTGTTGCCTGCTAAAAGTAGATTCAGTTAGCAGGAAACTTTGTAAACCACAGAGAGTTGAAGCTGAGCAGCAAATATGTTTGTATAAAATGTGATCCAGTTTCACCAAAATCACTGAATAAAGTTATAAAGTTGTGCTTTTGTACGGTAATCAGTGAGGCAAGGCCATAGACGTACGAAGCGGTCCTCAGAATCACTCAGTCTGTATCAAACAGGAAGCACTCTGGTCACCAGTACACGCCCCTAAGTGCAGCGTCAATCCATGAACAAAATTTTATTGTTTATCAGGAAATGACAAACTATCTAAAGTCTACTCATGGGCAGGGAAGTCAAATCTTCAAATACAGACTAGTGTCTCCCTAAACCTGATTTTAAATGTAACAAGAAAATTCCTATCCTGCTGCATGCACAGACTAATAATATTTAAGACAACCGAAATCAACATGGCATAAATTTCAAGTGTTCCAAAGTGGGTCAAAAGATGTCACAGATCAATGCTGAAAATCTCTCAGCTTAAAAACTCCATTAGGTATCTAAAACCTGGTGTACGTAACCTAAAACTCTGTGTTAAACACTATTATCATTGCTGTAGCTGAGCTGAGCTGATCCCAGCTGACATTTGGCCTGAACACCCTGAACAGGTCATCAGTTCATCACAGAGCTGACACATACAACAGAGACAAACAACATATTCATGCTCACATCTATGGGCAATTTTAGAGTCACGTGAGGCTGGGTTGAACCTGCATGTGATTGGACTGTGGGAGGAAGCCAGAGTATTTGGAGAGAGAGCCCACGCAGACACCGAGAGAACATGCAAACTCCACGCAAGAAGGCCCCAGTTGGGGCCCAGAGCCTTCTTGCTGTGAGGCAGAAGTGCTAACTACTGCCAGCAAAATTAAATTAGTGGCCGACTCTGGCTCATAGTCCCTTCAGACACAACGCCATCACGTCATGGCAGCTTTTGCCGTATCTAGCGGCACAAAACAGCATAGCGGCGGCGAGCGCTGCTCAAATTGCAGTGAGTCTGAAAGGACTTTCATGCGGCTTTTGTCTGAGTTACGTAAAGCTTTGAGCTGTGATTCAGGCAATGCGTGTATATGCCTGTAAATTCAGCATGGGTGCTGTCATAGTGTCCCAGGAGTTGTCTCATTATTTACTGTCATACAAATAACGAAGAAGAAACCCCCCTGATGTAGTTGACAAACCAAACACATATACAGTATGTGCGGGCAGGTGGTTTTCAAGAGTTGTCTTCTCTGATGAGAAATTGAATCTGTGAAAGGGTTAAGTCCCAGGTTCCACTTCAGCAGCTCATTGCCTCCATCTGCCTCTCAAGCATCTCTCAATCCCAATATATGGCATGACTGATTATAGAATTTAAGTCATGCATGTCCTTTGGTCTAAAAGTAACAACACACAGGGAGAATTGTCTCTCTTTGGTGAAACTACACATATGATGGACAAATGTAAGACCTAATATCAAAGCAGCTTTGGAAACTGTTTTGAAAATGATAAATGAGGCAGTGATGGATGACTGCAGCTGACATCTCAACTTGCTTTTACATTCAATGTTTAGACTATTGTATCCACATTTATTAAAGCCCAGAATGTTTGCTGGGTTTGTTTTTAAGATGAAGACATTTATCTTAGGAGCACTGCAATATTGTACAGCCCGTGTTGGCCCAGTGAAGTGAAAACAATGTCGCTCTGTCTTCTGCCAGGGAGTGGCATCGGCTTCAACAGTGATGTAGTGGCAAATAAAACGGTGTAAAATCTACGTTTGGTGACATAGCCACAGGTCTAGACAAAATCATATAAAATTTTCAAAAAAATCATTACTTTAAACGCTTTCTTTAAAACACAAAGACAGTGGATTTTAGAGTTTTGTACTGCAGTATTAGATACCCTCATTTTAATAATGCCAACAGATCCGTCCTGAAATCTCTCTCAGATCAAAAGTTCATGTTTCATGAGTAGAAGAACAAACTGAATTTGTTCATTCTGTAAGATCACATTTTGCCCAAAAGCAGACATGTTTTAAAGCAAACTGCGTGGTGGGCGGTGTGTTCAAGGTACCAGAGACGATGAAATCAGCTTATCAGAAGCTCAAACACTGCACAATGCAATGCAGTACTCTGACCGAATGTCTTCAACAGTAAAGTTTGAAAAAAGTGGCACTGAAAGGCCTCTGGCCTTGGCTTTTCAAAATAAAAATGTCAAAATTCAGTCTGGGCGTAAAATAATTCATTATCCCACAAACAGCTTTAAACACTGCAGAGGACGTGTCCCTGTGATTGGAGTCCTATGTCACCAGGTCTTCTCAGATAATTCTGCAAATAAAAAGTGGCTCAAACACCATAAATCCCTGAATGTGACCCTGAAGGGAACTAAACCGGTAGACAAGAAAGTAAATGAATGAGTGCCCCATGCAAACCACTGTAGCCAAATATTCATCAAGTTATCAGCAGAAATCTGTATCCAGTTGAAAAAGAGGCGTAATTTCTCTCAGCAGTATATTTGGAGTGTATGTGTATTTGCACCAAAACTCAGACGCATGTCCGGGTGTGCAAGGCCAGACTGGACTCCATTACCAAGCTGTCAGTGCATCATGGTTGGGAGGACACTGCTTTAAAAGTGATAATGGAGCTGATATGAATCGTCTTGACTGATGGCAGCCTCTAACATAAACCACAGACAATGAAAAGTAATGGATCCCTCTTATTCCTTCACCATTTTCAAGTGCTTTTAGTTCAACTATAAATATCTGGCCTAAAAAAATATATATATTAATCATAATAAAATATATTGTGGAATAAGACTAAACTTTGCCATCCCCGGCTGTTCATTTGCTTACTCTTATGTGTGCATGTGTGCACAAAAAATAGTGAGTGATTATTATTATTAGTAGAGTTGTTGTCCACAGCTGCTTCATACTGTATTAAAAGCTTCAGTTCATTAAATCCCTGCAGCCATCTGAAGGCAGCAGGACACATATTGCATGTTGCAAAAAATCTGCAGCGTCTTATTTGAGAAGTGCCGCGCCAGAGGACGGTGCCATTAAGCACCAACGTCCACTGTGTTTACTTTAATTAAATCACATGCAAATGACACCAGGGTGCCATAATACAGTATAAACCCCTACGCACACATCAGACTGGTGGACTGGTTTATGCAGGAGACTGCTCACTCCAGCTCATGAGCGTCACAGCCTCCTTTGTAACTTTTTATTTATTTTTAAATTCAGCTCTTCCTGTTTTATTCTTTAAATCCATTATATTGCAAACCTTGTTGTGTCTGTTGTGTTGTGTTTATGTAACCATTTTAATGTACAATGCAGTAGAAGTGGATTGATATCAGTAGCAGTGTTGTAGTCCACGTAAACCAAGACCAAGACATGACAAGGATCAGAGTGTATCGAGACCGAGAAGACCGAGACCAAAGTATTGAGACAGACAGACTGTGTCTCACTTACTGATGTAGCTGATATTGACTAAAACTGTTTGGGTGAGTCGTCTCTTTAGTCTCCAAATTTGGCTTTAGTCTGAAGCCAAGTTTCATTACAGAAGATGTGTCTGACGTCTGTTTGTTCACACTTACATTCACTTTGTTGGAGTAAATCTGAGGCGGGTGATGGGGGTAGTCATTGACAGTAACAAACATGTATTGACTGTATTTGAAGCATAAAGTTTGACATCCAACCACCGTAATGATGTTCATAAATAAATGACGGTGCACGGGCAGTTTAGTGATATCCCCGTAGATGTGGTCTTTACCGGTCTTGAACTAAAGTCCTCTTTGTCTCCTCTTTGTGAGTTGAGACCATAACCTTTAAAACGTGGTCTTTGGACCCAGTCTCAAGACCAATGGGGTGTCGTTTAGCTCAGTTGGTAGAGCATTTGTCCCATGTACAAAGGCTTAGTCCTTGCCGCGGCGGCCCAGGGTTCATATCCAACCTGTGGTTCTTTCCCGCGTGTCATTCCCCCTCTCTCTCTCTCCCACATTTCCTGTCACGTTCCAAGACCAAGGCCAATCTCGAGTACTACAACACTGGTTAGTAGATTAGAGCAATCATATAAAGTGCTTCACCAAGCATTTGTTTGTATGATTTTTTATTATTATTTGCTTCTATCAACATTGTACTAATTAAGTGATTAAAAAACCCTCAGCTGCAGATTTGTGGTGCTGTGTGTTCAAATTGTGCCATTCTGCTGATATTATGCTTTCGTGCTGTTTCAGAGCTACGAGAACAGATGCGGTGATTTGACCGGATGAGAGTCTATTTATTACTCGTGACACCCTCGGATCTACTTATATACTGTACCACTTCAACCAACCCGTTTGCAGTTTGCACTGCTGCACTATGTAACGCCCAAGATCTACCGCTTTGTCATCGCAGTTGTGTGATCCAAAGAGGGCCATCAGTGTTCACCACTGTGAATAACAACATGTAAAACAATTGAAATAACTTTCAGTTGTTATGGTCTAAATTTGTTAAAAAAAAAAACCAACATAGCTGTCCCTTTGGCCCAGTTTCACTTACACACAGCCATAACTAGGTGCTCTGACTATTCATGAGTTCTTCAGAGGGTGATATGCTACAAGATATTTATTGGATTGGGAAACAGGCATCCCATTTTCGGCTCCATGTTCATTTTTATTTTTTCATTTATTACATTTTATTTCTACGTAACTCCCGAGACACCTTTGCTGATGCCAGCCGCTCACACCCTGGCATGTGTGCTGCCTCTGCATTATTTTTCTCCTCACTTTTTGCAAATGTATCCGCCATGATATCTTTTCCATAAACACTGTGTGACAGCTCTGATTTCCCCCGAGTCATATTACATAAGGTGAAATTGGTTCAAAGTCCCTTGAGTAATACACTACCGGTCTCCTTGTATTTTGAGCGCAACCTCACCCAATGACTCTTTGTGTGTGTGCACACACACACAAACACACTATGCATGCAACTCATAACTCATGCACACCTACACTAGTACACACATGTGCACAAACGAACGCGATAAACTCCTCCCAAAGGCACAGCAAGTAAGATAGCCTGATGTGTCTCATTTTCCCCAAAGTTAACTTAAGTTTTTCTACTCTGAGGAATAGAACACAAGTAGAATGGTGGATTTTAAAATGTAAGAAAAAACAAAAAAATAAATAAATATCAACCAAACATATCAGTTAACACTGTATCCCTGCTAAAAAGCAAATTAAATATTCATTTACATAGGCTACATTATCCAACCTACTCTGAAACAGAAGTACATATCTGCACAATGCAATTTATAGAATAAAAATAGCCCTGATAATCAGGTGTAATGGTCATTGCAAGGTTTGCTATAACACAATATCACAATATCGTATCCTAACAGGAACATAGAGTAAATGTATATAAGTGATATATTTATGCATTATGCATGTTTCCCTTCATGCACATAATATGCATATTGAATTTGCAGAGGCTTGGATGCTGATATCTGTTACATATTGTCTACTTTTACATTTCAACAGCAAATGGGGCAGAACATGACATATTTAAATTATTATGTATTCAACAACAAAAGCCTTTTGAAGCTTTGAAGTTATTAAGAAATCGATCTTATCTAAATGCATTTTCCAACAACAGTTTATAAAGTCTTCTTGCACATAGCGCAAGATTTATCCAAAATGTATCATTTTCTTCGCCTAAACCTTTTTTTGGCTATTACAGTGCACTGGAATGTAAGAAGAGCTGTTATTAGGGTGTATCATTAACTGTATATATGTATTTTATTTGACCTTGATTTGCACTGCCTACAAGCCAACACCAATATGCTCTGAGTATAGGTGAAGAACACATTGTGCTAGGCACTTTTTATACTAATTTATGCCGTTGCTCTCAGGGAATCTGTCCATTCAAGTAGCATGTTCATTATGTCACGTGGTTCTTTGTAGGCAATTGAATTGTCTAATAATAAATCCTGTAAACCTATCCAGGCTTCTCACTCATTGAGACGCAAGATATCTCACCTTTCACAGCACTTACATGGCACACATCCAATTTTTCAAGCATTAGCTTCTTTTTGTTGTTGTTGTTGTTGTTGTTTTGGGGGGGAGCCAGACTGGCAGGAACACTGGCGTTTTGTCACAAGGTCGCATAGACGTGTTATAGAGAGACAATTACCTCTCCCACATTTCCCTAATCTAATTTCGTAAAATCAGTTTGGATTCTTGTTGCATAATCATGTTTTGGCAAGTGAACATCACCAAGAAAAACAGAACAGAAACCATCAGCATCAAGTCTATCTGTGCCAGTAAGCATGTGTCTGCTGAACCCACTAGCTAAATGCATGTAGTCCTAGTTATTCTGATGTAGTGATGGGTGAGTATTAAAGTCACAAAAACTTTTTAACACATCACTTGTTTGATGCAGGGCATGTTCTTGGAAGCTTCTCCAACACACATGCAACCATGACTACCTTATCCAGCCATGCCTTCATAGAGAATATGAACGCTATCCATTGTACGAACTCTAGAACTCCTCTCTCAAATGCCTTCAGAGTCTGGACACTAAATCAGATTCATTATAATGGCCAACAAACAAACACAGCACAAGTTATTGATTAACAATGGCAAAAAATAAAACTATTTTTCAGAGTGTCACAGTAAGCAGCAAGAACATCAGCTATGACCCATGGAGGCAATGAGGGTTACAACTCAGTCAAATTTTAATATGCAGAAAATATTGTGAAATAACTTCCATAAATCCACTTAGAAATCATAAAAAAAGACATTATAACTCTAGAACTTGCCTGAGTTAATCGTTTTATTTCAGTTCACGACACAATCACATCTAAGTCGGTGTCGTTCGCAGGCATACTTTCTGTTTTATGCTGCCGACAGCCGTGTGCGTCTCTCTTGGTGTCGTGTCTCTCTTTTTTCCCCCAGGTCCAGTACGCTACTGTGTTAAAAGGAGAGAGTGATTAGCTCAACGGGATACAGGTGTGTCAATCACTCTCACCTAGCCCTCTCCATACCTCTCTCCTGCAGCTGATGGCACCACGCCCCCTCCACATTCCCTAACAATGCCAGTGGGCGAAATACAGAAAGACGTACCACAAAAGAGTTTGCAAAACAGAGTGGATTGAAAGACTTTATTTGACCTCAAGTTGGGGATTCTATCTTCTGTGTGTGAAATAAGTGTACATCATGTAGATCTTGTTCAACATGCACTGATAAACACAAAAGAAATACAGCAGCATTCTGTCAGTGAGGCTTATGTATACTGGATTCATGCTCTCAAAGCAACATTTCATAGGACAGTTAAGTGGGCTGAAGGTAGCACACATACATTAGTTCTGTTGGCCATCACAGCGAATTGATTTGATCTATTTGTGGTGAAAGAACTCTGGAGGGATGCTGCCTAATACAGATGTCACCTTGGTCAAGCAGCTGTGTGTGGTAACCTGTTACAGTTCTGGGCTTCTTTTGTTTTCTTGTAGAGCTAAGTTTGGCTCTCTGGCTCATTTCCATAAACCTGGTTACTTGTTTCTCACGCAAGATCTGGCAACACTCGTGGGTATATTGCAAACGGGAACTATTAATAGCAAATTCGGCATACTTTTGTCAAATTGGCACCAAAAAATGGGGCTCAAGTTTTAGTTTAGTTGTAAGTAGGTCAGGACTCCATGGCAACAATATACCTCCTGTATATAATTATTGAGCTTGTTACGGGAATTTTAAAGAAAAACCCTTGAATAGGAGGACTGGATTCAAAGTATCAAAGTTTAAGTTGAATCTATTATTCTTGTACAAGAAGGAGCGTTTAACAGTGCAACACACAAAAGGGGTTACAGAGAAAAGGCTCCTCGAAGAGCCTTGACAGTTGGTTTTTATACACTCTCTAATGGGCTGTCTTAACCCCTGCAAATTGTTAACAGTCAGTTTGCATATATAGTATCTAAACATTTTCCTTTTCCCTTAATCAGTAGTCAGGATATCCCCAATCTAAATTTCTGACCCTTGACCCTGACCCTTGTTCTGTCCTGGAATTCCTCTATCTATACATTAACCTGACCTTTACCTTACCCTGCCAGCCTCAGCAAAACATTAATAAAGGGAAGTGCCCTCAGGACATGTAATAAATAGGGACACACACACACACACATTGTATAATTTGAAACATCTGAATAGCAGTGTAATCCTAATAAAACAGAACTATTTATAGTATTGACATGGAGATAATTAATCAATTCATTTATATTAGAAATGATTTGTTGTTACCCCAGTAGTTTTGACCAGTATTGGGTAGTGGTTACCACAGTACAGACTGCTGTAGAGAAGAGCGGTACAGCTGATGGTCACTGTCAGTTACTGTCCATCATTGTGACACATCTAGAGATGTTATTCACACTCAATTTGTCCAAATGTCCTCAGTATCCTTTCCCCACCTCTGTAGCCTCAGCGATATATATATTTTTTTCCAAACAGATAAAAGCCTTTTCAGCCCCGGCATTCACAGCCCCTGTGAAAGTTTCATCTCATCAAACTTTAAAGAAAGATGAAGGACATCAATCCTGTCTAATGTGCTCCCTTCAAAGTGCGTTCTTGACATATAGCACTTCCAGATGTGATTCCAGCTCACAGCAGAGAGCTTGGCCCGATGCCACAGGTGTTTTAGACCTCAGCCAAATGGAGGCTGCTCTCCCATGTGGAGTCAAACGTGATTAATTAATCGGCTTCCTGACAAGTGTGACAGGCCAGGTTGACAGCTGATGGCTCCCTTATGATACATCTGTCAACTCGGAAGACTTCTGTGCACAAGACAAGGGCATTAGGCGTCAGCTTCCCAGGAGGATAATGTTACATATGTGAACTAAATATAGGCCCACTAATCGAGCTTCATTTACTTGGGTTTAGTTCTGAGCTTCATTTTTGCAGACAAAGTATGTGGCTAAATCATCAGACCATCCTCCAAAACTTCTACAGTTTTTATATGAGTATGAAAGAAGTCATAAATTTATCTTAGGCCTGTCGCCTAGTGCCTATGAATGAATCACAGGTGTACTGATATTCACTTTGGAAGGTGTAGTTGTGCGTATACTGGTTGCTGGTTGAACAGGAGGACATCACCTTTGGTTCTGACAAATTGTGATGAGCATTTTTCAGCTGCAAAAGTATCATATTCTTCCTCAAAATACAGTTTTAATCCCAGTGAAATAATTTTACCTAACGACTTGCACATGGAGGCAATTCATCTTCTGAATAACGTCACAACTCAGGAAAATGACCCACTGCCTGCCGTCTCACTGGTTACTGCATGTGAGGAATGTCACCATAAATCATTAGTATGCCATCATTGTGCCCGTGTCCCCACTTCTTCCCTTCTGTGATTGTTCGTTTCACACCGGATTATTACAGTTTCAAAAATCCTGATAGCTTTGAAGGTCTGATACGTCTTCTCTGCTGAAAAGTGTGAAATTCAGGATTCCGTGAAAAAAAAAAGTCAAACTATCAACAGAAGGAAGATTTGTCATAATAATCAAAACCACCAAAAAAAAAAAAAGCTGAGCTGAGCTGAGGGCTCCCTGACTCCTGTTAAACTTTTATTTAGTAACTTTATTTATATAGCACTGATCTACAAGGTTTAAAAAAAAAATAGTGTGTTATAAGAAGAGATTCAAAGGGAGGTTTATTGATTTTAGGCAATGCCATTCTAATCCATACACTTTTTTAAATTTCAGGGATTTTCTTCTCATGGTCTGCTAACTTTCCTTTCTGTGTGTGTACTGAAAAAATAATCCAGTAGTTGTACACAGCCCTGGCTCTGTAAACGGGAAACATAACATGTTACTGACTTATTATTTCAGACATCCTGGTCTGGATTTGTGTCAGGTAACGTTAAATTACTTGCCTACGGACATTCAGCTTAGTTTCTAGTTTGCCAAGATATGTTGTCATTGTGATATTAGAGAAAAAGTCACATTCTCCCTGAAGGTTAGCTGCACAGCAACAACTTTGGTGACAGTTTGCAAACCTGCAACATAGCTAACTTCAGTTACATTACTTGCTGTGTCATTGTTTGGACCATATCATCTATTTGTCATTGTACTGGATTTCTCAAGGGTTGCTTACCCCAACTTTAAAAGAAGATATTGAGTATTGAGTTCCACATCTGAGGGGCCCAGGCAATAAAGGCCAGGTCATAAGTCAATGTTTATCAATTCATTGAATTGATATATATATATATATATATATATATATATATATATATATATATATATATATATATATATATATATATATATATATATGTATAAACTGCAACCAATCAATTAATAAATAATAAAAAATCTGACCAAATGTAATGAAGCAGGTAATAAATATGAATAAACAAGTGATAAAACCTAAAAACATGAACATGTATTATGTGATTAGTTGCTTTGCTCTGTTTTATTAAACGGACTTATTATTATGGACTGTTGGTTGAACAAAACAAGCAATATGAAGATGTCACTTTCACCTATGGGAAATAACACGAAGAGACAAATTACGCGATACACACACCGGACAATATTGAAAAACACATTGTGCAAACGTGCCGGTCGGGGAAAGTTGATGGCTTGAACCAACTCAGGCACAGTTTCGAGTGTGCATAAGAGAAGACTTAAAATTATATTAACTTCAGAAGGCCTGGAGACTTTTGACCATAGAAGGCTGTATACTATCTATTTAATATCTTAGACTTAGAGAACATCAAAACCTGGAATGAATCTACAAATTTGTATTAAATCATTTTCTACTTACAAGCTGCACTTCAAGATGTACGACATGGAGGCTGGGAAAATTCATGCAGATGTCCACAGACATCCCTCACCGCTGTTCAGGCATAATGGTATTTAAAGCCTCTCAAAATACTCAGGGACATCTCAAATCATGCACGTCAGTGTTTGGGTGTGTCAGCATTATGAGAACAGACAGCAAAGGAGAAGTTGAGCAAACTGTGTCCTGCAATCCTTAAAACAACTTTGTGAAGACTGGATGTAATGACCTTTTCAACTCTGCATGAGCAAAGTATCATGAGGAACACACAGTATGTTGGCATGGCCTTTGTTTGACTGAACACTTCTCATTAACAGGGGTCTATGCTGAGCTCACCACCAGTAGGTAAATGATCATGGTGACATTTTACATAGTTTTTTATGGGTGTCTTAAATCTTAAACCATGAAAAAGTCTTAAAGCATATATACAATCTCAATATTGCCACATAATACTGGAGACTGCGATGGATTTTTGACGTTTTCACAATGAGAAACAAGAAATGGATTTCAACATCAGCAAGAAAATTACATTCACATTTCTACGTTCATTCACTCTGCAACACATAAAGGAGAACAGAAGAAAGGAGAATTTGGGACATTTCATAAGAGATCATCTAAACAACAGATGATTGTACGATCAGATGAAGACCATTCGCCAAGATTAGCTTGCCAAACATATAATATGCTATCCTGGCATTGCCAGACTAATTCGCAAATGCAAATTAGTCTGGAAACTCTGTTCATTTTTTTCACGCGATTGGATAGACCTTCAACCAATCACATAACCTAGAACATATTGGAGCAATGAAACATTTGACGTGGAGCTGATGGCCACGTGCAAGTTGGGGAGCTCTGTCCATTTTAAAGCAGCAAGGTGGTACCCGAAAAATGTATCTTTCCATTATGGCAGGGTTACATTTTCAGTATAGGTTACAAACATTGGCCGAAGCTGCAAATAATAAATAATTGATTGATATAGAAACTTGCCCAGTAGCTGTTCTGGTATTACCTGTAACTTCCTGATGATCTTGAAAAACCCAGATCCATCTAGTCAAAATAAATCTTAAATTTACTGCACAGAACAAAAAAAAAAACAGTTTTCAAGTCCCGTTATATCACCTTATCGTCTAGCTCAAGTTGTATGTCTACAAACTAAATGTTATTTTTACATTTGTTAGCAGTTACTATATTTTTTTCTCTCATATTTTCTATACTTTATTTTGACATACGCAAAATTGCATTTCTATTTTTCTCAAGTCGTTCAGATCAAGCAAGAACATGTGTGTTGTCAAATGGCCTTCTGGGTTTGTTCAAAGACAGCCAGAGGTCTATCTTAAAAAACGGATGTTTAGCTGGGTAAAAGTAATATCAATGACAGGTACAAACCGCGTCTACATTTTGCCTGGTTCTTGTGTATTATCATTAAATAGACCGTATCCATCAGTACATATTTATAAATGCTACCCTGTTACAAGCCAATTTGTTATGGGCTAGATGCTCCCATCTAGCCTATAACCAAAATATCACTATGTCTGAAATAAATCTGGGCTAGTATACAGGTTCATTTTGTATGTGCACCAACACCAATAACCCAAAGCCTTCTAATCCACTGCGTCATCCTTTCTGACTTTGCCCTGTGAGAGATGTTCCTCTTTTACAAATATGACCTCATCTTTGCCTATAGCGGAAGTCCGAGCGGTTCCAATGACAGCCACACAGTGTTGCGGGGCCGGTGCCTGTATTGCTGAAGGCAACATGACAGCAAATGAGATGTGACAGCTGAAAGAGAAAACAAGCCCGGCTGATGGGGCTAAAATGAGAACAGAAGGTCTTTTATATCACATGCTTTAGTATCTTCACAGCGGGGGGGTAGAGTATGAAAAATATGGGTAAATATGTGACTTATGGAGAGTCTTCATGGCATTAAGATTATCTTTTTTTTTGCGTATGTGTTCAGCGATTACTGTCCTTCAATGACCTTGTTATTGTGAAGTTTGAGAAAAGAGCAGGCTTCACATTCAGCTCAGGGCTCGTCTGTTAGTGAGAGATCTGAGCTGCCCTCATGATGTAAAGGGGGGAGGTGTGTGTGTGTGTGTTTGTGTGTGTGTGCATGGGTGGGTAGGTGCGGAGGGTGGGCAGTAGGGGGTAGCTTGTTGAAATTGTTGTTTCATCAATAAATAATGGCAGACAGAACTCTGATGGCCACACAGTGCCTCTGATCTATGATCAAACAGAAAGCACTGTCCTGCTCTCAGACTACAGAATACAGCCACGCGGCGTGCATACAAACACAGAAACACACACGGACGCATGCGTCGATACACTACAGCAATTAAGGCAAACTCTTCTTGAAATCTTAACAATTTAACAAAGCCTTTAAAATTTGAAGTGTGGCCATTTTTTCTCCATAATTCTTCCCACAGTTCCCATGAGTCTAAGCTGTAGCTTTCACAGTTCTTTAACAGCTTTCTTTGCATCAGCCGCTCCGAGCTTTTCACTGATTCAAGGTACTCACAAAGCCTCTTATTTCCAGCAGGTAGATTTGAGGGCTCCAGCCAGTTTTTCTGCACTCAGAAAGCCAAGTGAGTGCTTGAACCTTTTCTTGTCGGGAGCGATATCCTGGCTTTGCTCCACACGCTCTGCTCAGTTGGGAGAACTGCTCCAGTTTCTCTGGACCTGAATGTTTTTCACCTTTCTTTTTCCGATGTGAAGAGTGTTGCTGCTGATCTGTCTGCTGCCTCTTTTCATATCCTTTCCCCCCACCCTCAGGGAATGGATTTATCAGGCAGGTGGCCTTCCAGGTTTTTTTATCTCCAGACTTTTGTTTTCCAGCATTTTTGCCCATTCAATTGGTTACCAATTTGTCTAACCATCTGAATTAGTCTACCAAATATTGTATGACAGGATACAAAGAAGTTATACTGTATGGCGGAGAAAATGTTGAAAATAACTGCTTAAGGAAGGTTAGATAAAGATTGTAATCCAATTAAATGTCGCTCATGCTTCAAATCACTGCAAACCGTATTAAACCAGATCATGAGCTCTCCCTAACCTCATTTTCTCATTATGTCAATAAAAATGTAATCCATCATCTACATTACTTCTAGAAGACAGGGTTGCCACATGAAGCATTTTCTCACCGGACGCCCCCATTGACACAATGACAGCATTTGCCAGTGTCTTCAAAAAACTGTCATATTTTATCTTTGCAAAACTAAAAAACCTCCACAGTTTCTACACACATGGTTATGGTTTGGTTAGGTTTAGGCAGCAAAATGACGTGGTTAGGGAGAGGGAAGGAGTTAACCACAGTGGTTACATGTAAGGAACAATCTTGGTCTTGGGCTAAAATAATCCAACATTGACTGTGGGTAGTAATTGTGAAGTTAATGGCCGTCTCTTGTGTCCAAATCTAACATTTTGTCAGATAAAAGCCATGACAACCCTTGACTGCAAGATGGATTTGAACATTTAATAAAATATGTTGTTTGGCACATTTATTGAAGTTTTTTTCTTGGGAGGATAATCTCAAAATGGCAGATAACAACTTAGTATACGTGCAAACCTTTGGTTTAATGATTGCTTTAATTGGGACACTTACAGGAGGTGTTATCCTGTTAATGACACCTTCCTATCCTGTCCTGGTTTGGACTAAAGGAGGGCTTAGTTTAGCAGTCTCAATCATGTCTGGCTGCCATCTTTGCACTTTGCTTGATGCTTCCTGCTGATAGTTCTGACTTTTTTTTTAAGCCTGTTCACACCACTCTACCTCCTCTTCCTGCCCGTATGTACCTGAAGATCAACATTGTTATTCCTCTGCAGCTATACAGTAGGTCTGTAAAGGTATTGTTTGCTGCTTCATGGTGACTTGACTTAGTTTCAAAGGGTGATTAGAAGAGGCAAAGTAATTCCATCTTTGCAAAGCTCATTATTATAGAGGTCATAGTGACTGCAGTAACAAGTACAGTTTCTTTCATAGGTTAGCTAATTTGTACAATACCAGGCCAAGGCAGTGCCTTCAGTTTTTAATCTACTACTCTAAATGTCTGTGTCACACCAACAGAGTGTAAGTGAACTCCAACTGACATCTGCTCCCTTTGCACTTAACTTCTTTTCCATGTTTCTATTCTGATTTGTCTTTTATGTGGCAACATCCCAAAGCAAAGATGTTTTCCTTCACATTTCTGTTCAGCTCAGGAAAGGTTGATGTTCTTGACCTTTTGAATTCTCGCACTCTGCTGTGCACAGGAAGAAAATTCATGCAGGGCTTCTGCTGCGCTGCTCTACTGTATCATCACAAGGTGTCTGCTTCATGTTTTGCTATTTCTTTTCACAGACAAATGCAAATGTGTAGGGAAGACTGTGGGTTGAATCAAAACATTGCACTCCTGCACTTCAACCCATCAGTATTAAGTCATCAGCTCATATAGAAATGTGGTTTCCATTTAGAAAGACACACAGATTTGTGTAATCATTAGCCTGTTTGCTATAGCTATGGGGGATATGGTGATATGAATGAGGGTGTCCTAGCTACCCAAAGAGCACCTATACAGTAAGTAGTGATAATAAAGCATGCTGGACAAGCTAACTTGGTGACAAAGACATTGCATTTCCAGTCACTTGGTATACAGTAAAAGATTAAATATGAAGCTGCAGCAGCAGAAAAAGTTTGGTTTGCAAAAGTAACTTATTACAACTTAAAATGATCAATAAAGAGTACAATAAGGCTACTAACTGGAAAATACAAAGGAACAGATAAAACAGCACTGAGAGCTGAACACAGAGAGGTGTTTAAAACAGAGCTTTTTCTTTGCCCACTACAGACTCACAAGTTTTATACAGAGCTAAAGGTAAGCCTTTAGCAAGCAGGACCACATCAGGGCAGCACTGTGTGTCTCTCTCCTGCTGCGAGGCTGTGGTGGAAAGGCTTGTTATGGCACAGCTAAAGCAGACCATACTGGGTCTTTTGAAAACCTCAATATAACCCCCCTCTGGACACAAACTAGAGACGCTGAAGTTTAACTTAACCCCTATCGGCCACCAGCAGCCCAAGATGATATCAACAAAGACAGTTTAAAATTAGAAAATGTTCAAGCTTAATGTCCCCTGAGTCATTAAGGCTTGAAGTAGTGCACTCATCACAAAACAGGGTTATGCACCCCAAGGGAAGTGCTCATAAAGGGCACTGCCATTTCAAAACACACAGCACTGGTGCAGACCTAGGTTGTACCACTAAATGCAATGTTTGCAGGCAACAGATAAAATAGGATGAGGATAGGGTTCATGTTCAGGTTCCTTTAGTAGAATAAGTGCCAAAGCCTTCAGGTGTCAAGCTCCTCTTCTGTGGAAGCAGCTCCCAATTCGGGTTCAGGAGACAGACACCCTCTCCACATTTAAGAGTATGCTTAAAACATTCCTTTTAGTCCTAAACTAAACCATCCCTTATGCTGCTATAGGTGTAAACTGACAAGATGCACTGAGCTCTTCTCTTCTTCTTTCCCTCTCCATCTGTACACATTCATGTCCCGTGATGATGGTGATGATATTAACTAGCTGCGGCAGATGGCTATCCAGCATGAACTGGGTTCCTTTCACTGGTTTCTACTTGCTCATTGTAGGAAAAGTTGGGTCTCTATATGGAAAGTCTCATGGGATAACTTCTGTTATGATTTGGCACTATATATAAAAAAGTTGAATTGACTAAAGCTTGAGTTTTTTTCATTAAAAATAGCGATTGCTTTGAACCCATACCTCAGTATGGGTTCAAACCAACATTCAGAGACGTGTTTGTAACAGTCACTTGTTGTATTGTGAGGAAGTAGCTTCCAGTACTTGTGTAAACAGCAGTGCCGTGACCTCGCTGTGACTCTATTCAGAAACACATTCCTGGCAGTTAGCAAAAGTGAATTCTTTTTGAAGGGTGCACAGAGTTCCTTTTGTTAAATGCAGCGCTGTGTTGGTACATTCGCTGACCTAGATACATTATTAAAGTAACCTCTGCGATTATTGTGTGGCAGTGCGTATGGCAGGAACTGACTTTTTGTTCTTCAATTTTAGAGATGCAGCTCTTCAAGCAATTATAACTACCTACAGATGTATTCATGATCTTCTGCACAGAAACTCAAAAGACCTTATTTTTGTGTCTGGTTGGTACATAGAAAGTAATTCCTTAATGAGTGTGAACTCTCTTGTAGAGCCATGCTAATGGTTTATACTTAAAAATTGTGATTAATTTCCAAATGGAACAAAGCAGAGCACTGTTCTGTTAATGGGTGATATGCAATGAAATGAATTCATGACTTTAATGACCATGGATCCAAACTTTCAGGCTTTATTACAACAGTGCTTTGTGCTAAATGTTAACATCAGCATGCTAATATGGTCATAGTGATAATACTGATAGGTTTAGCTGGCATTGTTTACTATGTTTGCCATCTTAGTTTAGTGTGTTATCATGCTAACATTCGGTCACTGGCACTAAAGTAGTTAGGATATGTCATTGCAGGTTTTTGGTAATAAAATCAAAGTATTAGGAAAACTGAAATCTGGATCTCTGCAGAGGAAGACTTGAGGGATTATCAAAATTTATTCTGACGGGGGAATGAACGTCTGTACCAGATCTAATTGTTTCTCTTCTTTTGTCTTCCTCTTGACACAGGAAATTACATTAAAATGTAATTGGATGAAACAAAGACAGAGCTGGGGTATGAAAGCGCATACATGCAGTAGAAACCCTACAAATGTCCAGAGGTTATAAGGAATAAAATGTAGACAATGAGAATGATCAGTGCTCAAGTCATTAAATCACATTAATTATACATTTTCAATTGAAACGTTTGATGAATCACATCTGCACATCCTGAATCAACCTTATGTTCCAGTGTCAGATTCTACATATTATCTATTTATGGAGCTCATTTTTCAGGATACTGAACAAATTCATTACTAGTTTTAGCTGTTGGCTGTAATGGCTCAATCATGGCGCATACTCTTCTATCAGTGGTGTGTATCCACCCTCTCGTGATTTATGTATAACACTAGATTAGTGGATTAATGAGAATAAATGTACGTAAATGTAAAGTCAGTGCAGAGGCTGTGTTCTTTATCTCTCCCTGTGAAGCATATTTTAAAACCAGAGCAGGGAGAAATCAATGCAGCTTCCCCATGGGCATCCATGAAGAAACAGAGCTTGCAGGTGGATTCCGAGGTGGAGGTGGGGCGTGACATGCATGGGCAGCAGCAGCTGTAGAAGCAGCAGAAATGAGAGCTACCTTGTCTGACTAATGATATCGTTTGACTGTCAGAAAGTACTGAATCTGAACAAATAATCTTGCAGGTCTTGCTGGTGTGAAACACCCATTTTAGCCACGTTTACAGACAATGACACATGCACAAGAATAACTTTGAGATTATCAGTATCTGGCAAACACAGTGAATCTTCAAACAACTGCAGAAACAATTGGCTACAACTAAGCAGCAACCTCTGAGGATTTGAAATGAAGCCAACACTGGAGTGGCAAAAAACTGCAGTTCTTTCAATGGACACTTGAGGCTGGCTACAAAATAATACCCATAAAATGCCCAACTTCACAGCAGAAATAAACATGTTTAAATTAAATATGTTTAAATGATATGAAGGCTTAAGGTGGGTGTCGTTACAAGTGGCTTGTTTGAACACAAAGGCGTCATTCAGCCTACCTCAGCTCCACATCTTTGCCCATTTTTAGATTAGCCGCAAGACGGCGAAGACAGGACTGCCAAGATGGCGGCAGAAAGACCCACCACACTCTGAGCTTTACGGTGGCTCTTCAGAAGCCTGCAGGTGATGTCACAGATATGACATCCATAGCTTATACTCCTTATGTCTCTATAGTGAATTCCCCCATTCATGACAGCTGGCAAAGGGTAAATTAACATTAACACGTCTTAACCTGATCTGAAGAGTTTGAGAGTGACTGACTACAGTTGAGCTAGCAACGAGCATTATTCTTAGCTTTGTGTCACTTCTCTAATTTTGATTTTGAGTGTGGAATGACTTCATTGTTGCCACATATGGCCACTGGGCAAACATCACCTTTGGTGCATCACAATGAGTCGAAGACACTCTGCATTAAAAAGCGTACTTGGATAAGTGACACAAAGGTGAGTTCTATCCTTTATGAAGTGTTTTCAAACAGTATTTTGTTCAGATTTACAAGAGAAAAGAACATATAACAAGGTACAATCACAAACATATGACATACTGTGACTTTTGTGGGAACAATCTCAATCTCCTTCTAGTTCTAGCTTGGACATCATCCATCTCTCGAGGGGGTTGCTGCCTCTTTAGCTGCTAAGCTATGTTCACAACCTGGTCGCTTACTGCGTCTGCAGAAAAGGTGCTCTGGACATGTACAGTGGCTTTTTAAAGCTCTTTTTTTAACTGAAAATAGCTGCCTGCTGCAGAAAGAAACACCCCTGATGAGAGCACTGAGAGTGGATCAAAACAGTAAAGTTGTGGGGAACCAAAATCAAAGAAACAATGAGCTGAAAGGGGCTAATGAGCTCTGTAGAGCTGAGGAGAACTGCAGAACTGGTGCTAATTCTTTGGAGATTCGTCACTATAAATGACTAGTCATTTGAGCCATTCTTCATATGAAAATATCGATTAGTGCAGCTACAGAGGCTTCATCAGCTGTAACTCCAATAAACTGACTCACATGTCCCTGTGGCTGTTTTTATACTGCAGACCAACAGACTGGATCAGTGAATACAAATACTCCATCAGAGCAAACTATTGGGACAAGCCAATGGCCAAAACATTTTAAAGTAGTTCATTACAGTAATGAATCTCTATTACAAGCATTGAGCACGTAACAGAATCTATATCAACAAGATGTTTTTGATTGGTTACAAAAGAGTCTGCTTTATTTTAGACTACAAAACAGCACGAATAAAATCCCTGACTGACCTGATGGTATCATCACAGTAAGCATGCATGTAATACTTAACAAATAGCTTAGACTATTCAACGCCAATTTTCTTTCAGTAAATAATAAATGAGTCAGTGAAGGTTTGTTCTGACTGAAAACAGCCCTAGATGAAACTGAACACATCTGTATGCAACAGGAACACTGCCATACTATAGTACCAATACCTTTTGAAACCAATTGAATTCTGCTTTAGCAATCAACTCTCATATTACAGCCCTGCAGCCTCATGACACTTGAATCCTTGTTCTTGCTTGTGCCATCCGTCGCCTATTCAGTAACAATCTATTACTTGCATCCATTCAAAGACTGTGATGCTCTCATTGAGCCACCAGCGTTCAGTGAATGCTCACTGGGGATTGTTCACTGATGCCAAGAGACAGTGTTCCTGCAAATGTCTCCCTTCCAATGAATGTTAGCCTGTGTTCACTATTGTTACAATGCCGTGGCTGAGTGTAAGCAGTGACTCACTGTCAATGATTGTTCCATTGTGAAGCTTTCGAGACAATAACCCAGTGTCCCAAATCCCAAGTAGATTATGTGTTATCGGACTCGGTTAGTGTTTTTTGAGTAACATTTTAAGAAACTCTCTTCTGATTTGTGTTTCTGCGACTTATTCCACGATGACTGAGGCCATAAACTATGAACATATTGGGATTAAGGTGATGAGTTCATCTACGAAATTGCACCGAACAGAATAAACACAACATGTTTGTTTTTGCTCCCTCATTGCACACAAACGGTTTCTCATTTTGTGCAGGATTCTGTTCAAACCTGTATTAGTGAGCACTTGCTCTACCTGACAGACGTGGCATATCGTGATGCTGATTAAACAGCATGATTGTTGTACAGGTGTGCCTCGGGCCACTCAAAAATGTGCAGATTGATGTAGAAATGAGAGCACTTATTAGATATTGGAAAACCAGTCGATATTTTGTGTAAACACCATTTCCCTCATCGTGTATGACACATTTTACATAGTTTATTTTTGTTGATTGTGGCCTGTGGAATGTATGCCCACTCCTCTTCACTCGTTGTGTGAATTGGAACATGTCAGCATCCCAAACATTCTCAATGGGAGCTACGTCTGGTGCGTATATAGGCCGTGCAAGAACTGGGATGTTTCCCGCCTCCAGGAATTGTGTACTGATCCTTGCAACATGGGGCCATGCGTTATCATGCTGCAACATGAGGCGATGGCAGCGGATGAATGGCATTGTAATGGGCCACACAATCTCGTCACAGCATTGCAAATTGCCATCAATAAAATGCACCTGCGGTCGGTGTCTGTTGCTCATGCCTGCCCATACCATAACGTCACGGCCACCATGGGGCACTTTGACATTGGTTAAAAAACTGCTCGCCCACGCAATATCATACACGCTGTCTGCCATCTGCCTGGAGCAGTGCAAACTGGGATTCATCCGAGAAAAGAAAACTTCTCTAAAGTGACTTAAAGGTGAGTACATTCAAGTTGGTGAAGTCTGTGCGGCAATCATGCTGATGAACTGATCATTTCTGATGATTTGTGTCTGAAATTCTTTGTCTGCACAAACCAACTGTTGCATCAGCTGGTCCCAGATGATCTTGCAGGTCCTGGGTTAAATCTGCATTTGTGAGACCAGATGCTGCCAAATTCTTCTAAATAACAATGGAGATGGTGTGCGGTCGCGAACGATCATGCCTATCACAGGAAAGAGTGAATACAGTCAGCGTGGCAATTGCATCCTCTCTTATTGCCTTTTATTGTGGTTAGACCAAGGCACACCTGTGCCATAATCATGCGGTTTCAATTGTCTTCATATGCCACATTTGTCAGGTGGATGGATTATCTTTGCAGAGAAGTGCTTACTAACACGGCTTTCAACAAATGTGTGCACAAAATCTGAAAAAAAAAGAAAAAACCTTTTGTGTACGCAGAAGAAGTCTTAGATCTTTTATTTCAATTTGTGAAATATAGAAGCAAAAACAAAATAAAACAAGTAAAAATATTTGTTCCGTACTTTCTTCAAATAGAATTAGCTACCTTTGAGGGTGACAGGTGCAGGTAAGGTGAACTGCATCTCAAGAACGACACTAACTAATACGCAGGTAGCTTTGCCTTTGATTTCAACAGCTAAAACTAAGCACTAAGCACATTTGATATATTTCTGGAGTTTGAAGAGCCTTGCTTCGCTTATACAGACAAAATACGAATGTGTCATAGAGCTGCATGAGTGATGTGATCCACAGCAAGAGTGTCAAGGGGATAAATTGTCACACTTTCCATCTCCTTTACAGACATAAGTCGTGTCAACTGTGAGTAATATGAGGCAATAAAATTTGACGTATCATACATTTCAGTGAAAACAACAACAGCAAAAATAGCTTTAACTGTGCTGCGGTTCCAACTGTCTTCAAACTGGGCTCCTTGGGTTCTTCTGTGTAATGCAGATAGCTGTGGTTAGCATGATTTAGGTTTACAATTTAGGTGTGACAATTGATGAAGTAGAAACGGATGCATACACTGATCATCATCAGCTAATAAACTGAAGCTTAATTTTCACAACCAACTTGATTCACAGATAAATGCAATCCATCATTTTGAGTCTTCGGGATCAATGGGCAGAACCGAACAGCGATGTTGGCTATAGTCGCCTGTAGGCATGTCATTATGATAAATGGCTCTATCAGCTGAGACTGAGGAGGCTATACCTTATGAATCACACACAGATCAGAAAAGTTGAGGGAGTTTTGGCCACAACTTTATCTTGTGTCACTATCAGTTTGATAAATACGCTGCCTCAAGGGAAGCATCGTGTATTGAGGAGAAATTAGAGCGTGGAAAAAAAAAAAGTTTGCCCCAAGCAGCAGATTGTTTGAAGGATAACACTTGTGGAAGTCTGTTCCTATTGGTATTAACTTCAACAAAGGGTCCAAACACACCAGTGCATTACTGCTGTCTGTTTTAATACAGATTTGCCTCACCTCTGGGAAGTCAATGACAACTATGTTTCCAAAAATCTTCTTTAACTACAGCCAGTTACAGAGACAAAGTGCTGCCATCACTGCTGTAATAAATCATGTTGAACAGCACAGGCAAGGAAAATTTTCTGTACAAGACCACAAAAATGTTCTGTTGGACTTGAACACAACACAGACTGGAAAGCCTGAGATGCCATATTACGCACTATGTGTGCAGTTTCACATGATGCACTGGTTATTTTTCAATGCAACATAAATAATCTGCTATAGGCCATTTATCTTTTTGTGAACTGCTTTTATATCCATTCCAGTATTTCACATATCCACTTTTTTTTTAAATGTCATAATGAGTAATACAACAATTGTTGTTTCTGTTTCATCCGTTCCATTTCACTCCATCCATGCCATGTTTACTGTTGGCAGGAATGACGAATGTGGAAATCTTCAGAGGACTTAAGATGACTTGAGAGGACAATTATGTCCACGAATGGAGCACTTTATCTCCCTGAGTTGTTTTTAATGGATTTTCAAAAACAGTGGGAGCCCCTTCTTGCAAAGGGTAAGATAGACCTGCAGTACAAATGACAGTAATAGCTTCTGACTGTGGCTAATACATTTATGTGCCCGGACTGTTGGCCGGGTCAGAACAAGTCCACGAAGACAAAATTAAAAACTTCACTCCAATAAAGAATGTAGCTGCAACTTTGACAATAAAGTACATCAAAACCTAAACTGTCTCAGTGAAGTCTTTTGATCTATTAGTTCATATAACTCATTAGGTTTTTTGAAACATGACTAGTGTGTTAGCAAACTTCCCAGCATGCATTGTTTGAGAGTTAAAACTCTCAAGAGACAGAAAACACACATGGTGGGAAAGTGCTGTATGACTTTAATACGTGTTAAATTAAATCATGGATGTTTCTTTTAATAACTTTAATAACTCTGGTATAAAGTGGCTCAGCCACAGTATTGCCTTTGTGTTAAATGAAGAACTAACTTCAAGATGTGTAAGATGTATATGGGAATAAATCTGTCTTCAACATCTGTGGATTCAATATAATAATAATAATAATAATAATAATAATAATAATAATACGTTTATTTAACTTAGATGTTTAAGTATGATGACTATGAAATAATCATAACTTACATTTTTAAGTTGAACCAACTTGAAATGACAAATTGTAACAATGGCATCAAAATTTACAGTGAAGTCTCTCATTGATTTGACTGATGTCATTCATTACAGTGAACTAAAGCCACTTATGTTAGCAATACATACTGTAAGCTGTAGCCATTAAAGACATATTAAGTCAGCATCACTGAACTCAGCTGAAAAATTATGCTTCTTCTGTAAAATAAGTCCCAGCTGATGTTCTTTCATCTCTAATTGCCTTCTGATCCTCTCAAAATATCAAAAATTTAAACCGCCATTAAGTGTGTATGTGCATTTTGTGTGCTTTTAATTGTACTCTCTACTTCTCATAACCATCTTGTTGTAATTAAATTGTTTAATTTTTCACAACTACAAGGCCCGCGGAAATCTAAGAAAGGCATTTAGTCTTCACTATAAAAGCTGCTTGGAGGCAAAAAGCAAATCGCGCTCCTTAATGGTGCTAAATTAAATAAAAATGAGCTGATAAAGCCGTTTCGTGTGACATTCTTTAGAAATGCGTGGTTCTTTCAAGGTATTTAGTATCAAAGGGTGTCAAAATACACACAGTACTCAGCATTTCTTAGAAATTGGACTGACATCAGCAAACTACGGCTTCGGGATCATCAAGCATCCTCATAATTACACTTTGTCTAGATGAGTGGAAAAGAGACGCTCTTACAGGCTCACTTAAGAATGTTGAATGTGAGGTAGTTTCCTTCTTGTACCAGCCAGAATATGGAACTCATTTGAACATCAAAACTTGCTGGACTTGGACAGATTAATTTTCTGATGCAAATGAGTGTTGTGGAACTTCCTGAACGCGTCTGAACTTTGAATGCTCAGGGTCATTTCCCTCTGTTCTTTGCAGACACTGAGAATGAAGGCAAAGCTTTTTCAGGCTCAAAATACAGTCAGAGTGACAGTCCAATTAATTCCAATAAATAAGAGATAAACAAAGCCAACAGAAGGATTTGTGTTTCAGCAAGACATGTCATTCAGCATGCCCCGGCTTGCATTCTCCAGTACACTGTCGTAGGAAAACGTTTGCACAAGTCAGCTCTTTTTCCATACCTCCCCAACATACACAGCCACAAACACACACACATATTTTCTCTCTGTGTAAATAACATGATCAGAACTTCAAAGTGGCTGTCTCTCCAAACACCCTCCTTTCTATCAAGCTCAAATGACAAGGTGCCCTTGAGCAAGGTAGGCAAGAAGAAGCTGCCCAGTCAGTAGATAATGGCAACGGGCAGCTCCCAGGTGTGAAGGTATGTACAGAATGTGTATGAACGCGAGGCATATAGTAAGACAGAAAAAGAACATGCACACTCAGCAAAATCCGTCCCTGGTTGGAAAGAGGAAGGAAAACCATATAAGATAAGGCTTGATATTTGTGTTGCACTATTCAGTACAGTAATAGTTTGTAATATTCAAAATCACGAACTGCTTAAAAGAATGTGTGTGCTTCCCTTCCTTGCCGAGAGTTAGATGAGATATGATGTTAGATGATCATGTCTGCTTGTCAAGCATGATGTTAGAGCCTGAAGGGGATTAGCTTAGCTTAGCATACAGGAGTGTAAACGGGGGGTGACAAAGCATTTAGAGGCCGATGGAAATATAACAACAAAGGAAGAAGTCAGGTAACACTGTAATAGAACAACACGATGGAAGGAAGTCAAGGAAGATGCTCCAAGCAAAGCCTTAAACAAGACATTCATTCATCTCCAAGTTAACATTGTTTTTGTTCATCATTTGTGTTTAAACTAAATGATGATCTCTCCCTGAACCTAGCCAGTTTCTTAACCATACAGTATCATTGTGAAATCATAAAACTGGTGACGAAAAGGTGACAACAAGGACAAACAAACAACAAGCAGATTTTCCTAGGGACCATGTTGGTGGAATTGTATACAACATCCTGCGGCATGTGTTCGTAAAGCACTAAATAATCAATACACATATCTGCAGTTCAGTTGATAAATTGCACATATATAATATATTACATACTGAGCTCGCATGCAGTTTGAGGTACGCACAACTAATGTCAAAACATGCAGTATCAACATATTTCATACCCAGCTGAGCAGCTCCGGATTTTCACTTTTCTATTTTTGATTATCTCTGTTTGTCTTCATATTCTGTCTCATGATTTTTATTCTCTTTGAGTTACAGCCAACCTACAGCAACATTTGCAATTGGTCTTATGTTCAGTTAAGCTAAAATACTTTGCCTTGCAGGGTCTGTGATTTGCTAAATGAGTTTTCCATAATGCTGTCTGTTGTGGATTTGATGAGGCCTTCAAATCAAATGGCGTGAGAATGTGTGAGGCCTGTGTTCATTAATAATGACAACAGCAAGGCAACAATATAACCAAAGAGAGCAAACCTCATGAAATTGTTATTGGTTACAATGTAAAAAAAAAAAAGGCGAGTAGTGTCTCTGATTACTTTTCTAAGAGAGTGATAGGGAAAGGAATTATTCGCTTCTTAGAAAAAGTAAGTTTGTTTCACGGTGACAACCTCAACCCTGTGTATGTGCAAGACCTACAATTTCATCTGAGTGAGTACACCTCCTACGAACACCACCCTCACAGGGTTGTAAGTGCACTCCACAGGCTCAGTAATGCCACTGCTGCCTGATGGAGACATGGCACTTATGTGAGATTGATAGACAAGGTGAAGAAAGCCATTGATCTTTGCTTGATTTAACTATAATTCAACCCGCCAAAGTCATCAGCGCCGCAACAACTATCAGCCACCAAAGCCAATCTATCATAGTACACCAAGCCTGGTGTGTGGCTGATCAGTCATTTACTGTATGTGTGATACAACAGAATGCCATGGACATATAACCATTGTGAAATACATCCAACGCAGCAGATTCGTGATACAAACTCCGAAACATTTTGTCACTAACCTACCTGTTCGAAACACTCATGTATTTAAGGCTTAAGGTTAAAGAAAAGCTTAAATCTCCCTCACAGAACTTGTTTGCAGCACTTGGAGCCTGGTAGCATGAAAGGTAAATGCAAAACCCATGCATCACATTATTCCCCTGTCATACTCCCTCACATAATCTCCTGCACATAATCCCTTCGAGGGGAGGAACCATTAATTCTCACACTTCAGGTGCTTTGGGCACATATTTGCATTTTCAGACGTCAAAGCTCATTTAACATATTTTCAGGACAGGAGACTCCCCTGTGACACCACCAGGAATCTGTTCATGCTCAAGTCCAGGTTGTCCTATCAGGAACGTCCTCCCCCTTCTTTGTGAGCATATTGTGACTAAAGGTTAAAGGCCATGCTGGCGTTAGGTACATGCATCAATGCACTCATCAAAAAAGCATTTCTGTGTTCCTCACTCCACTGATCAATGCCTCTTGGTTGCTTACGTATACTTCTTCATAATGGACATAATACTTCAATATTATTGACATCTGCATACATTGTTGGGATTAACTGATCAATATTTCTTTCCAATGGCAGCTAGTAAAAATAGATTTTTACATAAATGCCTAACAAATTGTGATTTTATTGATGACCCTGAGCTATAGAAAAGCAGAAAATGCTGTGACTACTTTTATTTTTAAATTCACTCAAACTGATTTACTTTCTACAAGAAATCTTTGATATTAGCACTTAATGTCCTTTAAGACTGATAAGTGTGTGAGGTGGAGGGAACTTTTTCTTTCCCCTCATCCCTTGTGAGAGAATTCTTCACAAAAAGCGTCTTCATAACTTAAAAACAACTTCTCATCTTTGGATGTCCCAACAAGCCTGACAGAGTTGCACTGACAGATGATTTGTAGAGAGTGTAAGAAAGAAAGAAAAAAAAAGAGTATAAGGCTATGTCTCAACAGTGCACCATTCTTTGTTAACAGGAGCTGAGGAGCCACAGATAAGAAGAGAGAAGGATGTAAACATAGACATACACAGGACAGGCACAGGGGAATAGAAGAAGTCTTACCTGGGAACACAAGCACAGCAAACACCCATGACAGGATGATGAAACAAACCGAATTATACATGCTTCCTAAGCAGTGGTGATTCTGATCTGCTCGTTTGGTTTTTTTTTTTAGACGCTCTTTTTTGTATCTTCCCACACTAGTGCTTCAGAGAGCTGCCCACTTTGCTTTTTTTTCCCCCCTCTCTTCTCTGCCTTTTTTCCTGAATGTCAGTTTGGATAGCTTTTCATCCCCACTTGCAGCTTGTGTTGAAGATGCTTTAAATCCAATGCAAGTAGTAGTTGGCGGCACACACACACACAGAGAGAGGCTGGCTGGCTGGCTGGCTGCTCTCGCAGTATTCGATCTCCCTCTCCTCCACGTACTACAGCACACAGGGACCAGCACTCTGCAAGATTGGGGGAAGAGGAGGGGGTGGGCAATCACTGCTTAACTGGCATTGGCTGAAGCTTCTGTCGTTCACCCGTGAACAGTCCTAGCACTGTTTTATTTTTTTTCCCTTTTGGTTGCTTTGAATCCTGGACCCTGCTTCCCTTTCTCTGCCTCTCTTCTGACAGAACTAGAGCAGGATTAAAAAAGATGATTCAGGGTTGATATTCAATTAAGGCTAAATAAATAGAAGCCTCCTAATAAATGCAAAAGGTGATCTGGGATTGGGGCAATTTTCTGAAATTTGTCCCTTGATGTGAATTTTTGGTGCCATCTGGCATCTTGAATATACTTTAATGAGGGATTTCTATGCAGTGTTATGACAGTTTGGACAGCTCTATCCTGTTGAAGCACATACAGTAGATGTGTTCATTTGTGGAGAATAGAAACACGGCTGGACAGAAAGAAACATAATGAGGTGACACTATGTGTGATGAGATTCTCCCTCAAATTCTCACTGCTGCTATTTCGGGTAAAGTCAATGGAGTTGATGTATGATTCATCTTAAGACCTGGTTGAGATTCCCTACCACAGAAGTGATATTTATTTCTATTTTTTCGTAGATGTTTTGTAGAATTTCAGTTATTTTTATTATTATGTTTTAAAAATCAAATATGAAAGAAGTTTTAAAATGTGTTCAGCCCTTTACTCTGTTCAGACATTTGCAGCCTCATCCCATCCAAAGCTTGCTTTTTAATCAGAGGTGAGGCAGTTCTATACACACACACACACACACACACACACACACACACACACCTATACGTACATTTGCCAAACCAACCAGGCTTCATTCTTCAAGTGTCTTCTATTGTTAAACCAAACATACTGTTTCAAAACACTCACGCTAAAGCATAAATGTGTTTCGCTCGTCCGAGAAGCTTTGAGTTTGGAAATGGCCCTTTCAGCCACTAGAACAGTGATGAACCGATATCAGATAGGCACGCTAGAAAGAGGCGAAGAATAGGCAGCAAACATGGACTCAAAGAAGTGAGTATCAGAAGTGTTTTGATAAAGTGTGTTCTTGTTTCACACAATGTTTCAAGAAGGCGGACTGCTTGGTTGGTGAATGTACATCTTTACTGCCTCTGCTCAGCATACAGCAGCTTCCCACGCAGTGGATGAGACAGTCCTCAATGTATCTGTGGAATTTGTAACATCTATTATTTAGGATTTATCTTTAGGTGAGAGTGAAAACATTTTGCTTTTTCTTTTCCAACAGTTAAAGTGTAAAACTTTGGAGCGCTACATTTTGTGGAACTTTACTCGAACTGGACTTCTCTGTCATTAAAGAACTCTCATGCAGAAACTGTTGGAAGAGCATTTGTGCTGCACAGGAGAAAAAGCACTGACCCACCACCGCTGCCCAGGATTTAATCCTTAATAGTGCTGGTTCCAGCTTGGACGGGCACTCCAGTAAACACAACTGGCACTGTTGGCAGTTGAGAAAGCCAGTCAGGGATCATGTTCATGTCTCTGCACTACCGACTTTTACTGGTTGGTTGGTGCCTGTGTGGAGGGGAGCTGTATCATTGGGAGGATTCGCCAGTGAAGCTTCTTGACAGTGGGTGAATTCCATGTGTATTAAAGGAATAAGCATGTGGCAAGTCTAGCCAGCAAGTGCAAATAGCTGTAGAAGTTCACTTTTTTAAAGAAAAACTTATCTTATAAAACAAGAATAAATAAAAAGACATTTTTGTAGAGCCCTCATTTTAATAAAATTAAAGAGATGCTAAGCCATGTGCCATTTTCTTGGAATCTCCTCAAGGACCATGGAGCACTCTGGGACCACCTTAAACATAGCAGCAGACCTCTTCACTCTGTGCACTCTCATTATTGGTAAACTTCATTTTTATTAAACCACGCTGACAAACTTTGGCAAAACTCCCAGTCCTTTTTCATATGCAAATGTGTTCTGTGTCAGCTCCTAAATAACTTTGTTATACCTTATTGCTGTCCCAGACTGCAAAATATTGAAAACTTCTTTATGAATTTGTAGCAGGATAACATCATGTATAATGAAGCTGTCATATAAATAAAACATCTTGAATTTTATCGGAACAACAGAGTTTTGAGAGGTCCAAATATGTGTTTGCTTCCAGCATAATGTCAGAGGTTTCACACTGGTTAAAAACAGTTGGAACATGTGGAGACCAATCAGTGTCCACTTCAGGTCTAAAGCCTAATTTCCACCGGGGACGTAAGCGCCGTGTAACCATCCCCACCGGGCACGCCGCGGAACGTCTCAGTAGCGTCCCAGCAGCGTCCCAGCAGCGTCTCACCACGCTATCATTCCATAGCATTTCTATTTTTGACGGAGCCGTTGCTAAACCGCGTGAAGCTCAACAGAGCAGATTGCACCAGACAGGAAATCCGACACAGAATCAACATAACACACTTCCGCCCCCTTTCAAAATAAAACACAATACGCAGTTCATGTTGTCTATCACAACTTCACATCATAACCGGTGGCACCAGGTCAGCAGTCGATCGATCAACAACGAGAGACTAATTGTTGAAGTGGAACAACACACAATAATTTATGACACGGATCCTTTTTATAATCTGTCCCATGTCGGAAAAGCAAAGTAAGCTGTTTGTTGTTGTTGTTTCCTTAATACACACAGTTTATCATTTTACGTTCAGGATTATCGCGTGATCTCGCGTGAATACGGCTGGCTCACAAGGCAGCGCTGCGCTGCCGTCACGTGCCCGGTGGGGATTGATGCCGGGCAGAGACCGGAGCAAAACCGCGGCGCAGCCGTTTACGTGGCGTTTACGTCCCCGGTGGAAATCCTCAGTAACGCCTTTTGCTACTAGCCGTGTTTCCATCCAAATGCATTACAAATTTTAACAAAACTTGTTGATTTAAAAAAAAAAAAACAAACGCAAAATTCTTGTGTCCATCTACTACAGTTATGTAAATATTAGCATTAGTTGTCGCCAATTTGATTACTGTACAACAGCATAATATTATTCAGTGATTCTGATCATATTTTATACAGAATATATCCAGTTTTTTCCTCTGATTTCAACCAGCTGCTCCAGTTTTAACTCCATGTGATTTACACAGTTTGCTGATGGACAGATAGCTTTAGCCAAACCACTTGATAAAGTGGCTAACCACTAATTAACTGCTGCTAAGTGAATGTACCATTAGCTGTCGACAGAACGTGGCTTAGCAGCTGGACCAGGTTTGATCAGAGCCTCCAAGACCGACACGGAATAACGAGGCTCTACCAAGGCGATTCATCCTGATTTTTTGTTGTTGTTTCTGTGTCTGTACTGCAACATTGACCAAGGGTTGAAGGTTAATGGTGAAACATGGAACAGAGTAAATGTCACATTATACACGATGGAAGCGTTGAATAATATTTTAATCGTTGAGTTCAATAACCACAATAAACCCTGCAGAATATTTGCTAAATGTTAATTAATTATTACATGTTGCATCTTGACCCTTAAGTCTGGATGAACAGATACAAATAGACTCTGTTTGATGATATATTGACAAATGACACATTGATATCACATAATTACTTTAGTAATTTCAGCAATACTGTCTCCATCAACTTCATACAGAGGTCAGAAATATGGTAACTGTAGTCGACGACTTGGTTTCCATGACAGCCAGTAGACATGTCAATAGTATTGACAGATCTACTGTTTAGTGCTTAGTTATGTTGTCCAAACTGCATTTTTCTTAAGACTGGGTCTTCTTATCATAATTTAATTGCATGATCATAGAGACGGTAGACGATTTTAAAAGGCTTTCATCCTTCTATTACTGTCACATAACATTAAAAAAAAAAAAGTAATCATACTGCAACCCTGCTTTTAAGTATGAAACTATTATAGTAGAAAACATTTGAATGCAGATTGCATGTGGGATTTAACACGTTTTACTATTTCCTTTGACTTATTTAACAAAAATGTGACTTTAATATGTTCGTGAAGAATCGGAGGGAGAGGGGTGAAAGAAAAATAACCGTTTAGTGTCAAAGAGTGACCTTAGACTGGAAGAATGGAAATGACATGCAGATACAGAGGACTCTGACACATCTCCTGCTCTGGCCATGGCCCTGAGTCCGTTTTTAATCTCTCATTCATAACCTGAGAGGTTTTGCCTCCTTTTCAATGAAGACCACAATTTAAAAATCAGATATGACTTTTGTGTGTGTTTTCATCCATTATTATTGTATTTAATCCCCCCCCAAAAAAATGAACTTCACTCAGAGTCAAGTTCAGATTTGCTTTCAACTGTTCTGCAACATTTGTATTTATTGATTGTTTTATTTATTTATTTATTTATTGTGAATGCTGCCAACACCCTTAAACCATGACCTCATGCTGTCATACACCCACAGAAACAACTTTTCTTTTTGGCATGCTAAGTGCAGATACTCGGGTGAAACATGGCAACATTGCATGAAACTGTAAAAATAACTTGTTGGTATAGATTATTTTTCTCCTTACAGTATGTGTTCTCTCTCTTTTATCCGACAGTGGTAGGAATCATGAGGAGAGGTTTTGTTTACTTCAGACTCATAATCAGCTGCATTCAGTTGCACAATTGAGGCCAATTGATCTGCAGCAGTGCAGTTAGACAGTTGCCTAATCCTCCTGTCTAATTTGCCATTGAGAGCCTCATTACTAATGCAAAGAGAAATTGCTTTTGTTGGCTGGCAATCTGACAATCATGAGCGTTCTCACAATTGAACGGCAAGATGAATCAGACACAGGTGACACATCCGGACATTATGAAACGTATTTGATTAGTATACAGTTGATTGAAATCCTGAAATCTCTTTCTCGTCTTTAAGCTGGATGCCATTAATGCAGTGAATCAGGGGAGATATGCATTTAGGAGAATGCATATTGCATAGTATGATGATATGCAAAATTGTTTGGAAAACAAAATAATTACTGTGCTTTTGTTTTTTAGGGCATTTGTTCTTGTTCATGCACGCTGTGACGTGTCAGGTCGCCATTTTTAAAATTGGATCCTGATCAAAAAATGCCCTTTGTGACACGGTTTATGAAAAATATATTAAATAAATAAATAAAAGAAAAAATCTAGCATGTTTAAAGCAGACAGAATGGATGAAAGTGTTGCTTCCTAATTGTCTTAAATGAATTGAATTCCTCGTTCCATCATTCTTATGTAACACTTGGTGATGAGTTGCTGTCATTCTTGATAAAAATGTGTTTGTTGCAGTCTGTTATTGTCTCTGGTCTTAATTCGTTTTATCCACCAACAATGAAAGCACGAACACATCCCACAGAGAGTACACGCGCATTTCCCAAGGTGCTTTGCTTCTTTGACTTGCCCTTGGCAGAAACCTGCCGTGATCTGAAAAACGTTTGTGTTTTTACTGCCTCGATACAAAGAGTGCGAGTGTTTGTATCCCACTGAAGGTTTAACCCACTGACGGTTTAACCGTGACACATTTGAAAAAAGGAATTATTTCAGAATGGCCCGGTCCACTTCCTCTTGGCCTCTACCCGAAAACTGCTTTAATGCTGTAATTTACTGTAGTCAAAATAAAGGAATAACTATCTCCTCTTTATTACAATAGTGAAACTAATCAGTTAATGATTTTTTTTAAAACCTTAAAATCCAACAACTGGGGTACCACAGAGAAGCAATGAAGGCTGAACAGATTCAACTCATTTACAAAAGGCTTTCAAACTAAGTTTTTCTCATAAATTCTGCGCTATTTAAAAAGGTTTTCATTAGTGTCATCACCTGAAAATAAGAATCGTTGTGTTTTTGTTACCTGGTATACGTATATTACGCCATATTTCCATTATCAACACGATGGCTAGTAAATTTAACAGTGAGAAAATTAATTTTTTCCAAAAAATAATGCAAAAATTACAGTGTTGGTGTATACATATTTTACGGTATACATATTTTTTCCAGAAAAAAAACATGTTAAAATTACCGTTTTGGCAGATATATACATTTACGCTGTGAATTAACCTGTTTATAGTTTTATGGTCTTTCACTGTCATGGTTTAGCAGTAAAATCTACAGACGTTTTTAGTGTAGAATGGGGCTCCTATCTACAGAGAGCGGGTCCTCTCTGTCCTTTCCGGGCTACTGTAGACAAACTAAAAACTGAAAAAAAAAAAAAAAAACGTCTTTCCACGTGCAGGATGGAGGGTGAGGATGAGGCAAGGGAGAACAAACTGCGCCTTTAAGTTTCAACATTAAGTATTCGGTAGCTGTTAGGGGCGTAACGGATCAATGGATCGATTCAGTGATCCGTGTCTGTGTCGCTGTTTCCTTCCAAGTGCACCTCCTTCATCAACATTCAAACAGTAACTAAAGATACATTACACTGATGTTCATTATCTGTCACCGTGTCCATTCCAGTTTTATATGAAGAAAACAACTTTGTTGCTGAGTGGAGTCTGATTTTTTTTCTCGTCGTCAGCTGCATTTCTGACATGAGATCGGTGGATAATGTGTTGCTGCTGGCTAAAAACAGCATCTGTGACTAAAAGTGAATATCCTCGACAAAGAGTCTTATACACACACACACACACACACACACACACACACACACACACACACGTCAATCGCAGAGCGAGTCAGAACAAGTTGAAGTTATAACTTCGGGTGGGACTGTGCTGCTGCTGGAACAAAGTTAATCTCGGCCACAACAACAAAACTCTGTTGTTAAAAATCTCACAGCGGGGCTTAACTGTGAGTCAGGAAAAAAAAAAAAGCCTAATAACTTCATTGTTTGCCTTGTGTGAAGAGAAGCAGCAATCAACCAGGCAGTGAGCGAGTGAGGGATGATTTGCTGTTTCACACAGACAGCCCTGCTGGACTGCTGGCAAATGTCTTTTTCAACTCCCCTCGCTTCTCTGCTTGACTATTGCCATTCAAACCTGTTACTGACTGCTCATATTTGTGACTGTCAACGCTGTCGAGCTTTTACACAGCTTCCCCAGTTAAAAACAGGGATGTTATATTGTTTTTCTATCTTTATAACATCAAATCACGGCAAAACAAAGAGCTGTAAGGAGCACCACCTGCAGAGACTGAACGCTCACCAACAGAATATCCCAGGAGAAGACATCACAGTTAGATGACAGCAGTTATTGTTTGGTAGAGAAACTGAAGACGGTATTAAAAAAGGAGGATTTGGCAGATGAACTCAGACAATCAATGACATTTTGTCAAGTCATAGTTCTAGTTAAATAAGGTGTAAAAATAAATCATCCCTGTGTGATTGTTTGACTGTGATTTATTATATAGAGAATAGTGAGTAATAAAGCTGCTTAATCGAATTTCCGTCATCTTATCTCAGCATCTAAGACTACACCGCGCCAGTTATCTGTGATGAACACTTGCACTGAAGCTGTAGCAGCATTGTGTGCCTCACATTTTCATCTGTAACAGTAACATGTCAGGAAACACACACACACACACAGACAAACTGAACATTCTTTCATGACTGTGACACCCACTTTTACGTTACGTCCATGAGTGACCATACTGTACTTCATGAATACTTCCAGAAAAGCGTATTACCGCGTTTGAGAGTTTAAATCAGAAAAGATCAATCGTATGAGTCAGTCTCTGTGTCAATAGAAAGAAATGATTGTGAGACGCGTCCCTGTATATCCATAGATTAATGAAAATGATGAAACTCTCGTTAAGTTTTTAACTTTCATCACAAATTATCAATACTTTAAACATGCATGAGGGAAGAATGATGAGGGTTTTTGACTAAAATACCACTTTACATTCACTGATCATTCTGCTCCTCGATATGCTATTCCAATGTGACTAATGTTGAAATCAGTTTATTAAAATTTTGTTACATTTTGTTCATTTCTCCTCATGTTTTTTTGCAGTTCCTATCTCGATGTTCTTGGTGCCCCTGTATAGAGCGACTGACACCTTCAAGTTAATCTTCATCTGTGCAATACTGACTGCCATAAATTGTGCAATAATTCAACTTTGTTCATGAACATGGCAGCAGACGCAAGTTCAAACACCAACTGGAGACTGAATCCCGTTCAACAAGTTTATTTACAACACAAAGGGCATGTGCAGTTCAGGTGCGGGAGCCAGCGGTGTCCAGGGTCGTGCAGGGCTGTTTGTGACAGCAATCAAGCGTGCAGATGTGACAAACAAAGCTGCACGTGGCAGGATGATGGCAGACAGTTTCCCTGAGCACAGGAGGGAAAAATCCTGATTAATTAAAAGGTCAAAAATCTCAAAAGAGCAAAGGTCACAAAAAAAAAAAACACACCGTACCCTGCAGCGCTGTTAGCAATAGAGCAACTGAGCAATCTGACAATCTGGAAAGTTGAGCCGGGGTTTTATGCAGCGTAGGTTGATTGGTTGATGAGTCGCAGGTGATGTAAATCAGGCAGGAGGAAACACCCAGACACAGAGAGACAGACGCGACAAACATCCATGTCTCGGTGCCAAAGCATTGGAAATGTAAGGAGGTGAAACAACAGAGATAAGTGAATCTGTTGTGCTGTTTGAATAAAGACGTAATCCTCTTTTTGTGGTTTCTGATTCAGCTCTTCAAAATCGCAAGGTAACTAGAGGTCATTTCATCATGATAACAGGTTAATTTATCTCGTTATCTAGAGGCAATAAAGGGCCATTTTCTGGAGATAATGAGATAATTCATCACGTCTTTTGTCAAGTGCAGTTGCCGGTGAAGTTGCAACCAGTCTTATCTGAATGTTATCTATCCACAGATGCCCCACAGGACAACTAGGTGCTGGCTGTTAAAATGGAACATGATTTACATTTATTAATCACATTCACAATAATCACTCAAACTCAACAGGGAAATGCACATAGACGATAGACGAACAGCTGCTCATGCAGCTCTATTTCTCTCTTGTTGGCCGTCCCTTCACTTCCTGTCATTTCCCTTCAGGATTGTCTGTCTGTGGATTAATTAATCTGTTATCGTAAGAAAATGAGCTTTATGATCTCAAGATATTGCCATTAATAGAAGCCCAGACGTCCATATGTTGGATTTTTGCAGCATTTTGTTCTTACTTCTACAAAAATCAAGACAGATGCCATTCGCACTACAACAGAGGGGAAACAGTATGATGTCATGCTAAAAAAACTATCCTCAGAATAGTTCATTGCTGACTTGGGGCTCATGATGTCCTTAATGAGCTGGACCTTCTATCTGTATGCCTCTAAAGGAGCATAGCCTCTATTGTTTGCACAGATACATTCACATTTAAGTGCTCATTTCATCAGGGGCCTGCAGAAAAAAATTAAATAGATAAAGCTGAAATGACTGCTTCTGTGGACAAACTCAAAAACACAATTTCTATGATCGATAACGGCGTCAGCCAACAGCAATTCGATAACAGCCTAATTAACGTCTTGCACTGTCCCACACGGAGACCTCAAGTCCAAACAACAAGCTACGGCCTCAGTTTGACCACTCCAGACCTGGAGTGGAAATGGTCCTTTCTGGAACCCAACAAATGGCTAGACTATCCTAGTGGTGTGGAAAAACATCAGACCGACAGACTCAGTTAGTGATAAGCATAGTGAAGAATTTACAGCAGACATTTCCTCTTGGTGGAGACCAAAAACAGAGCTTCATAGCAAAGAAAAGCTGCCTCTTTTGCTCTCCACATGAACCTACAAACAGAACCCAGAACACTTTCTACACCAGAATCTCCACATTTGCACATACAGTTGTAAAGATTGCAATAATGAGGACTTGCGACTCGGCTTGGTCTGCTGTGAGAGTCAACTTACAATAGATTGGAATGCTTGCCTGCTGCCACCAGAATACAATGAAGTAAACTCAGAATCAAGAAGAGAGAGGTAAGCCATTACTAATAAATTAATCAGTCTATGCACATAAAAGAGTAGCTCAATAGTTTTCCCTCATCATGCGGAGCATATTGCCTATTATCCTCCCTACAGCTGTCCAAATGATTGTGACACCATTTCATTTATTTATGAGGTAGTTCCTGCTTTTCATTAATAAAAAAAGCTCCTTTTCACTTTTCTTAAATAAGATTGTCATCACTATGTCTTCACTTCTGTCAATTCTTGTATTAGTTATTTGAAATATAATAATATTTTTATGCCACCAGCCCTCATCTAAACACGATGGAGGTCTTGACTTCCAGTAATGCTGTGGAGCAGTTTCAAGTCTGATTCCTCATGCACTATGTGTCTAAATATTATAGCTTTTACTGAAATGTTAATCACATTCAAAAGCCTGCAAAGGACCTTCTGCTAATTATGAAGCTTATTATTGTGAGCATAGATAATAATTAAAGATGACTCAGAGGAGCCTCTGAACAGCTTTTATCAACATCTGGATTTTAGCAGCTGGACAGTAAGAGGACATTGTCAGAGAAATGTCACAGAGTAAATTGAACAGAAACTGTACAAATGAAGGAACAAAATGAAAGGTGAGAGATGACTCACAAAGTGGATTGACGGTTTTTACTGGTTTTCTATTTTTCTTCAGTGAGATGCGATAAATGTTTTAGACAAATCTTGTGATTTACCTTGGACCCCACTGCCCGTGCATTAGCACCTGTGATATAGTACTTTATACAAAACCTTTGTCTCCCATTATCAGTGTGTAAATATCCTCTCCGCTGAGCATGTTTGACTAAATTAACTTAGAAAGCTTTTCACAGAGTTATGGTAAGATGAAGGGAGGTCGCTGTCGTGGCTACAATCCTGAAATGTGTCGTATAGAACATTTGTCTACACAAACGAGGAGCAAATTCACAAAGGGATTGCGTGGCTTTGAGAGCCACTAAACTTATTTAAATGGTGTAATATACAAACTTTTGGTGCTAAATTGGCACCTTAAATGAGCCTCATTTAAAAAGTCCAATGCACAAACCCCAGCACTAATAGCCAAATGCAGTAAGGCCTTCACAAATGGTTAGCAATAAAACCAGTCTGTGTTGTGTCCACCTGGTGAATATAAGTCTAATATTCCCTCTTTCAGCTCCATTTTTGGACTGCACCAACTCCTGAAGGAAATCCGTCTCTTTAGCTGCTAAATGCTCCGCTGCTGTGTTCAGCGCAATGAACTATTTCTGTGTTCTGCTGTTTGCAGCTGTACATGTGGTGTACAGTGGGATTTTGGAGCTTTTTTTTTTTGGCTTAAAACAGCTGCCTGCTGCAGCTGAAAACAACACAAGAGTGCTGAGATTGAACCAAATTAGTAAAGTTACAGTAAAAGTAAAACAAGTTGAAAGACACTACACCTGGAGGAACCAGAGCTGGGGTTGGAGACAGCTGTTGCTTTACACTTCATTGACTTGTAGAATATTTTTTCTAACATAGGGCATAGATGTGTAGATGGAAAAATCATTACACACTACGATGAAACTGGCTCTTGTGTGGACTCCAGGAAGCCCCAGGAAAGGAAGACCAAGAGTTACCTCTTTTGCAGAGGATAAGTTCATTACAGTTCCCAGCCTCAGAAATTGCCAGTTAATTGCAACTCAGATTGTAGCCCACATAAATGCTTCACAGAGTTCAAGTAGCAGACAACTGTTTAGAGGAGACTGTGTGAATCAAACCTCCATGGTGGAATTTCTGCAAAGAAACCACGACTGATGGAGACCAACATGAAGAGAATTGCTTGGGCCAAGCGACACAAGGAAGGGACATGTGTGCTTCCCACTATGAAGTGGAGGAGGAGGTGTGATTGCTAGTGACGCAATTTATTCAACATTCAAGGACATCATGACAAAATTTAAAACCAGCATGACTACCATAGGATTCTGCAGCGACATGCCATCCCTTCTGGTTTGAGCTTAGTGGGAACATTGTTTGTTTTCCAACTGGACAACAACCCAAAGCACACCTATGTGCTATTAAACCGAGGGGAGTGATGGAGGGCTGCACCAGATGATCTCGGCTTCACAATCACCCAACCTTAACCCAGTTGAGATTGTCTGGGATAAATTGGACTGCAGTGTAAAGGAAAAGCAGCCAACAAGTATGAGAACTCCTTCATGACTGTTGGAAAGGCTTTCTCGGTGAGCTCCTCATGAAGCTGACTGAGAGAATGCCAAGAGTGTACTACAAGATACAGTGTGCTGAAAGGTGGCTACTTGGAAAAGAAAGTGTAGATGGCATGTTTCTTTTATGAAACAGACATACTATTTTCTACACCTGACAGAAAGAAACTTCAGCAGTAGTTTGGCGTGGAAGGTCAACCAGTTCCCAATTAAACAGAATACTAATTACATTTTAGATGTAGTTTCTTTTATCAACATGAATTACTATTCCCCAATCACTGACTGACATAATGTATGACAGTATGAATGATCAAGACTTGATTCTTTCACACTCTTAATGGGGACAGTCTTTTTTTTTTTCCTCACCAGTGAGAGAATATTTTAAATAACAAAACTTGAAGTTGATTTTCAGCTGTGTCTGTATTTAATGTTGTTTTGCATTTGGTGTGGTTTTCTTCCTGCAAGCGTGTGTTAACATAATAGTAGATATTGTAGGTTTTAATGAAATGGTTGGCTGCCAGATAATAAAGTGAGCTGGATTGTTATAGCAGATATGCTGGGGTATTAATGAAGGTGGTTCGTGCAGAAAGAGAAAGAGAGAGCCAACCTTCTAAGTTAGCCTGTCAAGCCCGTACGAGATGATTACAAGCTCAATTTCAAATTGAACCCTTTGAACTGTCAATTGCAGCTGAATGGAGTTTCCTTACCGCCCTCTCTTTTCCGTTCACATGGAGACACAGTAACTTTCAATTTTAGACTTAGAGTTTCTTGGCTGGCACTCTTGAAATGTTAGGATTTATATTTGATACTAGCAAGGGTAAAATTTGTCTGCACGGCATGCACACGCACATATAGACTCCTGACACAAACATCAACGATGACTTCTGACACCGACATCAACAGCCTTTATTGCAATATTCATTTTGGAGAACTTCGTGGTTTAAAGAGCATTTCAGAGGGAGTCCACGTTGAAATGCAGTTTTTCTGTAGTATTTTTTGTGTTGTCATCATTGATAATAGATCTAGGCATGGTCTTTGAGACAAGCTTTGGAGAAGTTCTCACTGAATAAATGAAAAAAAATGAAACATGTTGAGTTTTAAGGACAAGTTTTAAGACGAAATATTTCATGAATGTATTTTCACTGTTTAAGAACTGTAAAGAGAACACCCCTTTTTCAGGTTGTACTCATTGTGTCACAGCTAGACATCTCAGTGTCTCCCGCACATAGTCTTTATATTCATATACAGTATATTAACCAGGTAAGGGGACAGTGAACATACCAAGGTGGCGCCAATGCCATTCAGTATTAAGAGCTTTGCCGTCCAACTCAGCTCCCTCTTCCCCACAACAGTCCAGTACAATGTTTACAATACTGCTGCACCAATCCACCAGCAACCTCATGCTCCATTTTCCCATCACTCATGAATAATAACCCCAAGATACTTGAACTTCTTCGCTCGGGGCAGCAACTCACTCCCAGCCTGGAGGCAGCATTCCACTAGCAGAGATCCATGGCCATCACCCAAACATCTCAATTCCAAAATCAAAAATTAAAACCTACCAACAGATGAATGTCTGATATCTAGTATGTCTGGCTCCAAACAGGCTCTCCAGCTTCTTGGCTGATCAAGTGAACAGTGAGGCGAAAAACTGTTTTAACCTCTAACTCCCCATTTCAGTAATATATCCCCCAAAGTCTTTTCACAGCAACTATTTTCCATCATATTTATGTATTTTGAAAGAAATCTAATGACAAACAGACAGACATTTTTTATTTTGTTAATGGAGAAATGTCTTACAGATCTTCCTGTTAATCCACCCAGTGGTTGTTGAGATATTTCAGTCTGGACCAAAGTGGTGGGCACTAAGATTCTTCATAGCTTTAGCCTATTTATAAATGATTAGAATACATGATTTTGCACTGATTAATTTGATGTTGCACTAAAAACATGCCAGGCGTCCAATTATTATTCATTTTGCATATGTGGTACCTGATAAGGACATGGCGTTGACTTGGCATGGAGTGGTGTTGTAGGAGCCCTCGTGTGTGATTAATGCTTTTCTACAAGACGCCCATTCGATTAAGTCTCAAAGGATTAAATACATGTGATTAAGCTTATGATGAATTTACCTCAGGTCATATAATAACATTCATATTCCTGCTTCTAAAAAAACTGATACTCAATTATCAGTTTAATATGATTTCATCTGCAAAACATCATCTAAACCTTACAGTTACTTGCCAAAAAGGGTGGACATTACACAGGAGGCTCTATATGATAGGCAATATTTTTTCTGATCCTCAAACAAGTTACATAAAGGAATGAAAGGACCCTTTAAATATTGACAATGAACTCTAGTTTTCTCTTTCCACAACACAGCTCACTGGTTTTGACAGCAGAACCCCTGAAGCTCTGTGCATGACATAGGAGAATAGTACTCTACAGCCTCACCATGTGAGTCTTTTTTAAAGTTTGCTCCTGGGAGGAGAGGCTGTCCTGATTTCCCATCAGCCATCACTACATAGCCACAGACCACGGGTGGTCAGACCTGACCAGAATCTTAATATGACCATACAAAACCCTCCTGAGATGCACCTTTTGTAGTAGGAAGAAAGTGTTTCGCTTCACCACTAAAAAAAGTGACACTGAAAGCAAACACCTACAAGTTCTGCTAAAGAAAGAGTGTTCGCCGCAAGGGTGATGTTTCAGCAAAGGCCAAGGTATGGCAATGTGGCATGACATCAGGGGCGTAATATGCTACTGAAAGCTGTTTTAACAGAAAAGGTTGCATGTAATGTGAAACTTAGAGAGAGCAGTGAAGATGGCTTTTGTTATTTATCGATTTTGGTACATGTTTCAGCATATTTCAGGTAACCAATGGGTGTCAAAAATCATGGAAGCTGAACTAGCTTGGTCTTTAATAACATGTTTGAATAATTCATTCATTACTAGTGTTGTGTCAAAGCATCTTCTCCTGTAGCAGTGCCTTCAGCAGTTGGGGTTAGTTTATGATTAAGCATAGCAAAGTAAGGCAACACCAGAAAGAACACCTGCAATCATGGACTTCATTTGTACAGGCTGTTATGGACTTATCTAAAGCAGCTGGGCAAAACACGTCCATGACAGAGTGCTGAAAATCATGGAGGAATGAACAGCTTCACTGACTGACACTCATATTCACTGACAGGCATATTATGGACCTACATATCAGAGGTCTACATCAGAGGAAAGGTGAATTTCAGTTTCAGTAAGTGCTACCTAAAGTCCAAGTTGTCTCTGAAAAGGTCTTTTCTTTTTTGGAGGGGCAAAAGAGTGTTAAGTAATCAATCATCTTGAATTATCTATGATCATTTGCTTGCTTCAAATGTAATGCCAATACATTTTTTTAAAAAAAGCCAATAAAGGTTCATTATAGTGCGATTCATCATATGGCATCAGGCAGCTGTAGGTGTTTTTTTTGCTTTTTGCACAAATGTTAGTCAGCAGATTAGAGACGGAAGACATTCTTCTTACCCTCTTGTGCTGCAGGCTGTTATTGGATTTTTCTCCCTGAGTGATGTTGATAAGTTTACCTTTCTATACATAATGTGGTCACAAACACACACATGCAGACACTAAAAAAATCTTAAGTTTAACTTTAAGGCAATATAAGTACTTCCAAATGACTGCCGTACCTTGCCATACGCAATCGTCGCCTTTGATTCACCGACAAAGAGACTGATGGGAACTTTGGAAGAACCTGTCATTCCATTTTTCTGCCTTAAGAACAGGGCTACTTGAGGAAGAGCATGAATACAATTGGAACATTTTCAAAATGATTTTGGTTCCTCGAGGGATTTACTGTAGGAGGGCAGGGCTTTGTCCATCCCTGCCCCTCATTCCTCTTAACTTGCCAGCAACACATTAGAAGTAAATGCTTTGGCCGACTGAGGAGGCCGTTTACGACTTGGCTTTCCTCACAGGGTTAAGAGTGATGAGATTTTGATCCCTTGTGTGGAACTATTAGCTCCCCTCTACCTCCCGTGCACAGATGGTAGTCCGCACTTCACTCTCCATTTGGCCACAAAATGGGAGGCTGGAGGACAACCAGATGAAGAGGGGAAATTGCAAGGCATAGAGATACTACTTGCCTTTCTCCGTCACCTTTGACATGGCAGATTCATCCACACCGATGGGAACGCGTTCAAGGGACGACGTTGATTAGCAGGAGCGGAAGCAAATACAGGCTTTTGTTAGGAGTGGATCTATCATGTCATGGTGCTGATGAGCTGCCATGTCTGCCATCCCATCTGTGTGTGGGACATTCCACTCAACACAATCAATACAAGCCTTTAATCAAAAACTAAAAACCTGGCTAATTTATGGGTTTCTAGGATGGTAATTAAGACATCTTTACAATTAGCACAAGCTGCCTGATACCTGCAGGAAAACTAATTGAAGAACGGTCATAGTAAAAATATCAGAATCCACTTTATCTGAATCTGAATCATCAAGGACTCTTTCTGCAGAAAGTTGAAATTCACAACTCATCCAGTTTTAGCACCGAAATGCCAAGATGATTAAAGCAATTAGTTGATCGACAAAACATCATCAACAATAACTGATTAATCCTTCCAGTTATTTCTTCAACAAGAATGTCAAGCATTTTCTGGTCCCGGTGTCTCGAATGCGAGGATTTTCTGCTTTGCTTTGTTTTACGTCGTTGTAAATTAGATGTCTAATTGATTTGATTTGGATTTTGAACTGACTAATGGAAAAATATAATACACATTAATGAAGATTGGAAAATAAAATAGTTGCAGCTCTAATTATTTTCTCTGCCGTTTGTCCCTGAACATTCTCTTTGACACTTCCTCTCCCCTCTCTGACTGAACTCCACAAACCACTTTGCACAACATTGTGCCATTAACAACATCCTTAGCACTGAACACAGAGCACAGACAGAAGTAGTGATAAAGGTACAGTGGCCGAGCTGTGTCTATCCCGGAAGGTGATGTTATAAAATGACTGCTTTCCTGTAGAATTGAAACAATAGAAAACAAAAAAGGCACGGATGTTTTGACATGCATCATACATTGTCACCTACATTGTCTTGAGAACCTACTGCCAGTTTCCTGTTCCCTGTCTGTTTATTACAGAATACATTGAAATAACTCAGCTAAAGTTAGCACTTTGAACATTTTAACACTGTAACTCAGTTAAACAGCAAAATTTAGGGCACCAACAAATGGGTCATCTAGTGATCGAGGGTCGCTGACTCGATTCCAGGCTCCCCCCAATCTTGTCGAGGCGTCCTTGGCCAAGATACTGAACCCCAAATTGCTCCCACTGGCTGTGCTGTCGGTGTTCAATGTGTGTGTGTGTGTGTGTGTGTTTAGATGAGCTTAGAATGATTGTGAGCACATTGGATAGGAAGCACTGTATCCCGCCTGATGAGCAGTTGGTACTTTGCATGGCAGCCTCTGCCATTGGTGTATAAATCTCTAAAAACTATAATATTATCAAGAATTGTATGACACTGCTGTAGAAACAATTTTGAAAATAGCTGATTGATTTGTATTCAGTTAAACACTTCATTTCCATTATGAAATAAACAAAGACTTGTGTTTGTTAACCCGACAGACACTGTCAGTTTGAAAGTTTTAAAGTAATGCAGCTCGGTTCCCCTCTCCTTGCTCATGAGACTCTCATTCGGCAATCCAGAACAGCCATTTGTGTATGCCAGCATGCAGAGCTTAATTGCAGTCATTATGGTCATTTATTCATAGGGTAATTCATTAAGGTGTGTTATGTTTGTGAGTAATGATGCTCAAGAACTGCTGGAGCGCCGATGGGAGACAATGGCAGACTTGACAAAGAAAGTGCATTTAGAGGTTATGCCAATTTTCTAACCGGTGCTGATATATTCACCCGAGAATGTTCTTTTATTTCAACCACAGTCACTTAGAAGCATTTGACATATTTTCTTTTCTCAGCTGCGCCGATGCTAATCCCTCAGAACAATATCCTCTTTTTTTTTTTCTTCTCAGGAGAGGTAACACCCCCTCCCCACACACATACACAACGATCCACTTGATGTGTTGTGCTTGTCTACGCTTAATGCTATTTGCACTTGCAATTTTCATATCAAAAATGAATGTGCTGAATGTAGAATTCTGTGATGAAGAGGCATTTCAGAAGCCTGTCTGTGGGAATTGAAAGAGTGCAGACATTAAGCTCATTTACTTGAGCATAATTCCAAGAGGTTCTTTTTTTTGTTTGTTTAGAAGAAGAAAATACCAATGGTGCATGCAACATATAGCGTGTATTCATGATGCCTGTAAATGGTAAATCTACATATCTTTTCACACACATGGGTGAGGAAGATAAGACTGTGTTGACTTGCGAAAATGTGAAGCTCCTCTGTCTCAGACTGTCTGACTAGCTGAGGTTAGTTCAGAGACAGTCCTAATAAATTCCTCATCCCATGACCTTGTGTCTGATGATTCATATGTGTTTTCACTGTCACACATTGTGAATAATTCAGCTGGCACTAGACTGTAAATTAGGACTCACACAGTCCTCCTGCCTTGTCCAAAACCTGCACTGCCACAGTCTCTCACACACTTTTCAACATTCATTTAGGTTTTATTGCATTGCCGAAATCAGTGTCATTACTTCTGATTCAGTTCACTGACAGATGTTCAACTCATTCTGAAGCAGAAGTATTAAAAACAGCAAGACAGATAGACCCAATCAACACATTCCAACTCTGAGACACTTGTTAGCTCAAGTTACAAGAAGGTTGTGGAGTGTGTGTGTGGGCTTCAATAACCGGAAAACACGTTCTTGTGTATATTAGTGCACATCAGTATTCGAATGTGAGCACACTTGCCACTGTGAAACGCAAACAATATTTCCTTCCCAACTTTTTTAATTAAAAAAATGTTTAGGCAGAAAAAGAAATTAAAATTTTAAACACCTGCGAGTCGTACAATAAAAAAATAACACTCAACGACACAATTATGCTATGAGTACAACATCAGAATCACTGCACCATGTAATTGACCTTGCCTGGTCAATAAAGTTTGGGAGCAGCCCTTCTATGCTAAATGTGCGCAGAAAGCCTGTGTGGTGGGGCGCATTTAAGGGGATCCTTACATAATTACATAAGGTTCTGTAACCAGTCAAAAAGCTATACAAAACCACAAAGTAGCGGTTATTAATTTGGATACAGAACACAAGGCAGATGGAGCGAGTAATTGTAAAGAGTCGCCAAGCACATAGCAGAATGTTTAATGGAATTAAAATGTGATTTTACCCTGTAGGCAATAAATCTTATCTGGCTTTCCATAATATCCCCTTCGAGCTGTGACTGCAGTGGTGCTGCACGTTCACACAACTTTGTATGTTTGTGTTTCCCTTGCAAAAAATACATGTGTTGGAACAGCAACATCCATGTAATTGACCTGACATAAGCTGTTATCAAGCTTATTGGAGCAAGTGTTGGAAAAGGTATTGAAATCCTTTGCTCAAGTAAACATATCGATACCATAACATACTCCATTACAAGTCAATGTCTTGCATTCATTCACTACTGTCACTACAGACGGGCGTATGGACATTATCTGGTTTATCCCCATTACACCCAATAATTGATTAAGTTTGCATTCATAATTAAGAAACAAATTTAAACAATATCCTTGCAACCATTGCTTGGTTTTCTAAACTACAGTACGGACTGTATGGACGACAGAATGCAGTTCTTAAATATTAATTGCATTCTGATGGTGAATGTATACAACAGCATGCAATACATCTGGATGTCATGGTCAGGGGTGATGTACACGAGTTGTAAGAAAGCCTGAGGCACATGAACACACCTCAGCTACAGCTGCCTGTTTACATATTTAATGTGACAAAGGGTTTCTTGTGTGCACGCAATAAGCCTATTACACACACACACACACACACAATAGCATTGTCCAGGACACTGGACAGACAGACAACCTTCAACAAGCCATTTCAGCTGTGGGTGAAGGTCTATAAAAAAAACGTGAGACATCTGGGAAGTGACTGTCGTACTGTGTAGTTCACTTGATATTTCCCAGTAGACGCGTTGTCTTCACAGTGTTCAGCAGCACAAAGTCTCTTCTCGGAAACATGAAATGGGCATTAAGCAGCTCAGAATCCTGAATTAATATTCATAGCCCACTCACCTTAAAGTTCTGTATGCTAAACATTTTTCCACATAGCTGCAAAGAGCCTTCAGTAGTCAGTATCTTGGGGGAGGAGCTCGCTGCAGAATTTCTATGAAGTTAGACTTTCAGAGTTATAAAAGCATTGTAAGTTACTGGGCATTGTAAGTTTCTCCACTGACTTTAGTGGTCAAGTGAACTCACTGAATCACACCAAGGTATTCATACACAAAATAACCAAACATCAATATTTCTTCAAAGTCTTGAATCAGCAAACCCAGATTTCAACTTGTGATGAAGGTACAACCTGAATATTTTCATTGATATCTCACAAAAAAATGTGTCTGAGACTTTTTGTCTATGAGAGATCCCATTATATAACTGCTCCAGAAAATGGAACGCTGCGTGCATGCTTTATTATTTTCTTTGAAATTAATTTACAGTTCATGCAAGGATGGAACTCATCAGTTAAAAAGGCCAGACTCCTTTTATTGTAAGTCTCTGGATATTTAAGCTGACGGGCACAGGCTCAGCATAAAGAATTGGTAACGTGTACTGCATGAGTAGTTTTGGGACTGGAGTCAACACTGAGAAAAGCTGCAAGCGAGGGGAAAGTGCAGGATGAATGAACTCCACACAGACCCTACAGTACCATGATACAGAATGTTCAAAAATGTGTCCCCAGGTGTATCAAATGAAAGGTTATCCCAACTGAGATATCAAAGTCCCACGCCTTGCTATCGGCAAGCAAAAGGGGTAACAGTTCCAAATAAACAGAGCGGCACATTGACAAAACATGCTAATAAGATCTGTTTGCTTTAAAAGAGGAAAAATAATGACCATCCCAGCCCATTAGATAAATAAAAGCCCACAAACCCAATTAGAGCTGGCTTTTATGATGGATGAAAGGCACTCACTGTAATGGTTTGTTAATAATTCGCGCAACTGCCCATTTGCACAACAATAGTCTAATTACAGGACTGTTGGGATGTGACCCATTTGTACAAAACATCTGCAGCCGCTCACCATCAGTGTGATTCAGTGGTGTCTGAAATGCCTAAATTGTGACAGATGACAGGAAATAACGGTAGCTAGTAGAGCAGCCCTGTGACTGAGTGCTTGGCATTGTGGGTAGGCAGTCATGCACATGCTGTGGGTGGGGGGGAAAAAAAATGCCAACATGCCAGGAGTACAATCAAGAGTACAGAGCGAGCTTTGTGAACGATGACTGAAGTTTCTTGTTGCATTCATCGCTTATCAAAATTGACTAATCAGATGCCATATGGAATAACTGCCAGTTGACCATTTGGTCCTGTTGTGCAAAGCTACTTCTGAAACTTTACCTAACCTTTTTCCTGTAGAGATGAGCAAAACATGAAAATATAGAAAGTTTCATTACTCTTGTAAATATATGAATCTATTTTTAAATGACTTTGCTCAGCGTGTCATGTAGTCACGTTGACATTTCTCCCTGTGCTGTGAACTCGCAAGAGAATTTCGGGATGTTGAGCAGACTCCCTCAGCCCCTCTGTTTTTATTCAAGTTCTCTTTTTTCTTTGAGTTCTTGTCAGTTTTAATATTATGGCCTAGACATATACTGTAGCACTCATATCCAGTTTGTCCAGATATTTTCTTTAAAGCAGGACATCCATTCTGTCAATCATTCAGACAGTCGTGGACTCCAAGGGCCAGGCGTGAAAAAAAAGGACACTTTAACAGCAGATTTGGGTTACTTTAATGTAATTTATTAGTACTTATATCCATATATTACAGTATTTACTGCTACCAAAACCATTAAATTACAAATTATTAAATTACATCATCATTATTGTAGGTATTTAATTGGACGATTTGAATTAATATTCTAGGATATTAGCATTATTTAACCAAATATTTGTCCGTTTTTTCTTCAAAGGTCTTTTAACTCTGTAACATTCAGGGGACAGTCAGGATTAAAGTCAAAGCAGTCGATACAGAAACATCTGTATACAGTGGGTTCACCTCATTCAGATACAACTTGCAGATAAGTGTCCTTTTTGCAAAAGTTTGCTTGAAAAGGAGTTAGTTAGGGAGGTGAGCGGTAAAGATTCACTAATGAGAGTGATGTGACGGTAACCTCGCCTCTCAAGTTAGATAATTAACCAATTTTTAAAAAGGGAACAATGGAAGCAGATTTAGATAAGCACCAAAGAGTGAAGTGCAGATGAGTCACTACAGGAACATCATTATTTAGAGCAGCATTCGGACGAAACATTTACCAAAAGTTCGTTTAAAGTGGAGTCTGTTGTTAGGCAGGTGAGAGGTGAAGATTCACTAATGAGAGGGATGTGAAATTGATATTTTCACATGCATTTATCATTTCTATCATATGAGAATTCCCACATGTGGAAACAAGACACAACAAATATTATGATTTGGTGGTATATAAATATGTTGAATTGAATTGCAGGCATCATTGCAGACAACAGAGAATACAACTATACTGCTGAAATTTGCCTTCCAAATTAGGGGCCACTTTATACAGTATACACAGTGCATCTCTACAAACATTTGGCGTGTCCATTATTATTATTATTATTATTATTATTAGTTCCCATTTTTCCCATGGCAACAGCAGAGCGGGTATAGCAAAGCCAAGTCACATGAAATATACTAAATATAGCAAACTCTTGTATTACACTGATGCGTTCTGGGTGTTTTGATGCCGCTCCCATCTACAGCATTATGCAACTTCCATGCCTAAAGTTACCGCTTTTATGCGCTGTTACACATTCGAATATTACACAGCATCAGCTCAGAATAAAAGTCTGCATGTCCTTGTTTTTTGTGTTTTTCTCTCAGTAAGTGAGCAGGATTGGGAAGCTGGCAGGATAGAGCACCAACTATGGCTACTAATAAGAGAAAATATAAGTTTGTTTTAATCATATGTAGTTCGCTTTATAGTTACAAGTTATTATGTGTATCCAAAAAACCACATCCCTCCACACTCACATATTGAAAAAAGAAGTTGGCTTTAGCAAGGTTCTTACACTCCCCTGTGCATATGCTGCTGCCATGTTCACTGATCCTGGTCTTGAAACATCTGCTAGTTTTAACTACACAGGCAGATCACAAGGACATCTGAGTTTGTATATCACACTGGTTGACGTACAGGTAATGAGGCTTATAGTTTCAAAGAATATCCTGCACAAGGGTATATAAGTCGTATTTGTTGCTCACACTAGTCTGAAATGTCTGGTAATTCTCTGGTGGGTACATTTCACCACATGTGTCCTTCACATTAAACAATAAGCTGAACAGAGAATGTGTGCACAAGCTCGAGCAGCTATTCATAGCTGATATTAAATAACTTCAATATTTTAATGATCATTTTCCATGTTAGAGTCAGAAAGATGGCCCATCTGAAGTATATCATATTGTCATAGGATCACACCTTTAAGATAAAGTGAATGTCAAGAGCAAACATGTTGTTGCTGTAAATTATAAAACAAAGCTGCAGCTCAGTTGTGTAAGTGTCACATCGCATCATCATGCTACAGCAAAGGCATTATTCATAGTAAGCAGAGGGATGAATGACATGAAAGGACACGGGAGGACAAGCATATCTCCAAGTGAGAGCAGTTTCTGCCATTTGGCATTTGGGTGACACTGTCATCAGCTTGGTGTGCACTCCCACCATTCACCTGACACAACGCCTGCCTATATTTCCATCAGGAACTGAGTGGTGATTTCTGTCTCGGGCTCTTTGAAGGCCACATTTATTATCAGCCTCCAGCCAGGGTTTCACTCAAGTAAAAGCTCTATTACTCCCTATATTCAAATAGCACTTTGCACCCTGTGCATACAACTGATTATCAATTGTGCAAGGATCTTCCTCAGTACAGCATTAGAACAAAGAAAGTGAAAAAGTCAACCAATAAAAATAAAAAAAGGAGCTATGGGCACTGTGGTGGGTGCAACGAGCAACATCAGACAACAGAAATAAAATAATCTGCTACTTCAGAATCAAACTACAGCAAGGCAGACAACATGGACATGTAAATTATTAAAATTCTTACACACTGTTCTGCTGTTCACAAAGTGCTACGTCCGGCCTGTTTGCGACCGCACCTGATACTCTACACGTGAACTACACAACATTAACAGGAGTAAATATCATTTGTTACTTCCACCCCGCCTCCAAGTAAATGAGATCCCAGTGGTCATGTTTTTAACTGAATAATCTAATGGCTATAACAGATGGAAAAAGTGGGGACACCACTCATAATCTGTGTGACTCGCTGTAATAAAAATGCACTTTCTGCTAATAAGATGGCCTCAGCCTTGACCTGAATTGATTCTAAAGAAAATCACAAATTACAATAAGTGGCTAGCTTACATTTGAATTGTCCCTTGAGGTCAACCTACAGTAGGCTACTGTATGTAATGTGACTACTGCTAGCAGTGCGGCTCTAGGGATGGTAGTATTGACCAACCAGTACTAATGACTTCCATTGACCTTACCTGTGGTGTCACCAGCAGGTCATTGTTGACATGTATATTGATGCTATTGATATTGACTTTTCCTACCTGCTCCATGCAGGTGGACGTTTCTGGGTTAGATTGAAATATCTGGAAATGTTGATAAACCTGTGTTGTTTATGTAAATATTTAGACAACTGTTGGATGGATTGCTGTAAAATTTGATGCATGGATTCATGCAAGTAAAAGCAGCTGGCAGTCTGGGCGAAAAAATTCAAATGAAAATCCAAAAAACTAAATCTAGAACTAAGGAAGAAAACAGGAACACAGGTAACACGGGCAACAGACATCTTCAGTTGGAATGAAATGGAACTAAATAACCAGGTAGGACAACTCAACACAGGTGAAACTAATCAGGGTGGAACATAATCAAAAACTGGCAGGAAATAATACAAGACACGGACAGGCTCAGGGCATAACTAAGGCATGGTTCAGGACTCACCTCAGCCAACCCTAACTGTAAGCTCTATCAAAAAGCAATGTCTTAAGCCTACTCTCAGATATGGAAAACCCCAACTGTGGACTCGTTCCACAGGAGACAAGCTTTATAGCTGATGCCTCTGGCTCCGACTCTACTATTGGAGACTCGGAAGTTAAAGGATGAGTTTGTTGCATACTTTGGTTTATGAACAAATTATACTTGAAAAGCCGCATTGATATTTCCTCAGCTATACCAGTTTGCAAATGGTTGTTGGCTGTAGACATTTGCAGCGGGTGTTCACACATTCAAACTCAAAAGCTGAAGCAGCGATAGACTGCTATTCATTGAGACTGGGACATGGCATTGTAGTCTGTTGCCACCCGCTGAGCTACAGACACTTCAAAAAAGCACCCAGCAGCACTACGGGAGAAAAGGTTGAGAAAAGCTCAACTTTGTGAAAAAAGCTGCCATCGAAATGCCAGTGAGGAGCAGTTTGGAGCTGATCATGACTTCATTTCATAAGAGTGAGTGATACGGCTACTATGACAGAAAACAAATGTCCAGCTGGAGCAGGATATGTAAATTACATCCTCAATTCAACACAGCGACAGAGCTATCACTTCATAAGATATGTTCACAAACGCAATGCTAGCATGCTGATGTTTGGCAGCTATAATGTTTACCGTCTTGGGAGTAAAGGATATCTGGTCATATATAATGTATAGGCTTATTTATACACTCAATTTTCAATTAAATGTGCAACAGAGTTCAAACTGCAGTCCCCAAGTGTCGATGTGGTAACATTACTTTTAAAACAGATATTGTCATTCTAATTTCCCTTTGAGGGTGAATAAAGGCATCCATCCACCCACTCATCCATCCATCCATCCATCCATCCATCCATCCATCCATCCATCCATCCATAGTATATTACCTGTGCAAATCTCTTTGTTTACTGACTAAGATACATAAACCCTATGGATGGATAAGACTGCGCAGTATCACATTTTAGGCTGGTGTGTGAGGTTTGCCTGAAAGTGATGTTCTTTATTGCATATATACTAAGGATTTATTCACCTTTGTTGTTCGAGCTGTGAACGGGGAGGTTATTGAAGGTGAACATCAGTAAAGGAGCTCCACTCGCTCTCAAAATGATTGAGCTTCAGAGTGATGAAGTTTTTTAGCAAGGACACAAGTTCAACAACAAAGAGACTGCTGGCATTTCTGTCACACCTCCTCTTCTACCTTTACTTTATCTGTATTGTTCTCCTGTGTACCAATTTTAAATTCAAGATGCAATTTTGCTATATAGAAATAATCTACTCCAGTCCACCCTGCTGTCTTTTATGCCATGCTAATGAGGTTGTGCACAAAAAGACTGATTTACCTGGATAAGCTGAGGTTGGATGCATGGATAAATGAAAACCTTGTGGTGGTCCCAAATGGAAATGATGAATATGTCTTATTCATATAAATCCTCAGTGCTACCTGACTTGAACTTCAATGTATAATACAATGAGTAACAATGGAAGACTTGCTTCATAATACCTGCAATATGAATATATTTTGTTAGCTTTCAGTAGGTGTGCAGAAACAACTTGGTAATTGTGCGTCCCCAGTTTCATAAGTTGCATCAATGCGTTTTCAAAGTTCAAAGAGTAAGCTTACCTTTATGCACTGCCCTGTGTTTGAAGTTTCTACTGTGCAACAAGATGTGTTTGTTGAGAAAAGGGCTTTTAAACTTTAAATTTTGCCAGAGTTCAGCTCAGTGAGAAAATAAGACCGAACTTCAGAAGAAAGCAAAGTTAATTACACACATACAGAGCAGGGGCAAAAAAATAATTTAAATCTAATCAAGAAGCTGAATTATTTAATTAGATACACTGATATGAATGTTATTTTTCAGTTTTTAATGAGCTTGATAATGACTTAGGAGCAACAAATCATCTTTCTTATCGCCAAACTAATAACGCACAAAGTAACAGCTCACAGTCAGAGACATTATGATTCAGGGCCAGTTAAAAACACATGTAAGCTCATTTACTGCTTTACATAAAACTGCCATGTTTTCACTGTGAGTAATGAAGGCTGGGATGCTCACTTCATTAGTCGGTGGCACTGGCCTTAAAGAAAGATTTGTAGCACGAGTTACAATATTGTAGCACTGACATAAACATGGGTATAATATAACGTTTCTAAAAATGTGTGTGTGTGTGGGGGGGGGTTAGGATGCATGATTTAGAATTTTAACTGCATTAAGTGAAAATCACTTAACTTCATAACAAGACTGTTAAGCTTGAACTTTCGGCAGAACACTGACCTCCAGAGACGGGAGACACAGAACACGAAGGGCAGGGAAACACCAGGAAAACACAGGGAAAGAGACAAAACTAGCAAAGATCTCCAAAATGAATATCAGCTGAGTTTTTGAAAACCTAAGTCTGACTTGCAAGCCCTTTTTAAACCTGCTCTATCACTGAAAATATTATTCTTCTTTGGATTTTCAGCACAAGCTTATTGCAGACATATTTACTTTGCTCCCAATGGCAGCCGATACGAAGAAATAACAGTAAAGAAATGTTTAATGATTACGGCGACCTACTGACACATCATTTTTCACGCTGTAAATGGTCCGCATTGTATTGCATCTTGGTCACATTTAAAAACTAAAAACAAAATTAATCAATGACATAGAGTTTGTTTTAAGTTTTAAAAAGTACTACCGGCTTTTTAGTGTGATATCGATCAGCCTAAAAACCCAGTTCGACTATAAAAAGCTGCTACAAAACTAACACAAACACAACGTAGCACAATATGAACTATCAATATCAACCATCCACCAATGATTATTTCATTATAAACATTGCAAAATTGTATTGCATCTATTGCTGTAGAAACTTTTTGAAACTTTGTCCGCGCAGCAATCAAAGAGTCTGTTTGTGCCTTCTTGTTATACATTCACTCTTTATAAGAAAGATTTCAAAGAAGCTGAGAAGCCACCAATTAAAGAGACAAAAGAAGCAGTGAGTGCTACTTGTTTGAGCAGGATGTCTCTGCAAACTGCTATTGTGTGCAGAAACATTTCAGAAAGTCTGGCAGAGGAAAGCTGTTATTTGTTCTTTTTCCAAGTTCCTAAATGAACAAATCAGCATTGCTAATAGATTTTGCACCTAGCAGTTCAAGGCAGCCTCCTGCTGGGCCTAACGTACCATGGTCAGCAGTCCCCGTTGTCTGTCCACCACACTCTCCCCCTCCTGAGATTGGAAAATTGCCTTACATTGCATTACGCAGGAGTTTTCTGGGAGAAAGGATCTCTTGTGTCCTATTCTTTGAAAATCAGTGGTTTGATACCGACATAAGTACACAGTAATCCCACAAAAACAGACAAATAAGGTTGAACCAAATAATTCACTGGCTTCTCTGCTGCAGAGAGCCAGAAGACTGAAGAATTGAATCATGAAGGAAATTACACCAAAACAAGCATCTTCCTGCTATGTGGTGATAAAATGATTCTAATAATCTGCCACCATCATTTAGAGATTAAAGCTCTAATGAGTTAATGAAGGCCCATGCAACTTTGCTGTTATTTAAAGTGGATTCCCAGAACAAGCATTTCCTTCTTCTTTTACCTATGACCACAATCTTTCACTTGAACCGAGCAGTTTTTGTGGCTAAACCTAACTAAGCCTAACTCCCAACCACGTAGGAGGCAGATCAGGATACAGTCATGAATCATGTTTCTAATGGTTTTTGGAAGCCGCTGCCAGACGATGTCTTGTTGAAGGGGTCATCCAGATGAGAAAACGCTCTAACTGGTCATTTTTTTGGAAGGTAGTGCAAAATGACTCATTTTTTTTTGTTTAGGTTGGGGCGCTTGATGTCTGGTAGGTCTTTAAATCCAATGTCAGAACACAAAGTGATTGTCTGCGTTCTCGTGGGAGAAGCAGCGGTTTGTGTAATAAAAAGTAGCGAGCCCGACTGTCGTCACCTTGGCTGAGAAGACAAAGAACTGAACGCACCCACAGAGAAAGTGACACGAATAAAGATTTATCTTGTACAAAAGGGACCATATCTGACTTTAATGTGAGCACGTGCATTGCTGACCCAAAGATAAAAAGCTATTCAAAATGAGAAGCTCTTTTTTTTTTTCTACTCTTTTATATCTTGGGTGTCATTTTGACTGTCTGTTATTACTGCATGTTGGGCTCAGTGTGTCTCAATTATAGAATTATCCTTTCAACAGTACCTGCATTCACAGTAGACTGTGTTTGACTCTGAGTTTTGACCAACCAGGTAAATGTTTGAAGAGTGTACTTGCAGAATAAAGAACTGATCAGTTCACGAGTTGCCCTCCTGTTTCATAAATGAAAATGAGATTTATAGAGTGTAAAAATGAAGATGAAGATTTAAGAGAGGCCCCCATGAAAAGAGCAAAAGAGGGGAAAAACTGACTTTCATGTATCTCTTGATGCATTTTGGGATTGGACTCAATACACCTCCGAGCAAAAGTGATGAAATCAATACACAGTTTTCTAAGAATAAAAGTGATTTGGGGCAACATTCTCAAGTATTTCACCTTGAGAGAGGCTGAGCCTTTCTATTCACCACATCCATATGCACGGGGCCTCGCAATTAATGACATCAACTTCACAAAAGCCTCTGTCATTTCCCTGTCAGCTGCTGTGGATTGCCTTTGTGTAGAAGACCACACAAAGGCAAACACAGTCAATTAGCTTTTCGAGCAAATTAATATGTGCAATCATCCTGGCTTACATTGTGTTTACTTAACGTGATATGCCACTTAGCCACAATATTTACATGAAAAAACTGATTGTGCAGCCCCTGCGCTGCGTGTCACATGTGGACTGGTATTTTCAGTGAGAGGGATGAGGACAGCAATCTCTTTGTCTCTCTAATGTTTGAGTAGGCAGTAATCTTGGATGCATATTAAAATGTTTGACAAGAGGAACAGCCTGGAAATGACAACGCCAAGTGATCCTGCATTTTATAATATTCGCATTAGGAATGGGACTGCTTTCGCCCGGCTAGAGATATTGGCAAAGAAAAATTATCATATTCTCTTGTTGAAAAAAAAATCTGTAAGTCATGCTTATAAACTATTGATTGAGATTAATGCCCAAGCTTATGGGAATGTTCTCTAAAACAATAACGCATTACAATGGGTAATTGATCATTTGAAAAATCTATACCAATCCTTTCCCCAAGCAAGAATTAATGTCTCTGTGGACCATAATTCATTAACTGCTTGGCAAACTAGTTGGCATTTTTTCAAGACGAAGGAGTTAAAATGCAAAAAGAGGAAAATCTCCCGCTGACCCAATATATAAAGTCACTGGATTTCCCCTGCTGTTTCACGAGACCACCATGCATACCCACTTTTTCTGGTGGTTTTTCGCAGTGAAAGGTTGACGAATTGTGCACCAAGTCTAGTGTGTTCCAGTATGTGATGAAGTGTAGCTGCTGTATGAACTGAAGGATTTAAATCACAGGGAAGATATCATTTTTAGTGATGAGCACATATTAGTATGGTTCTTCTTGATTAAACTCTGCGTGATATATATTTCCAGACACTGTGAACCTTACTGAAAGAGTAAAGCTCCCTAAAATTAAAGTATGATGACGGCATGCGCTACTTGAATCAGTGTTATAGTGGAGAGAATCTATAGTCATGTCTGGTCACTGGTCAGGTTCAAACCATTTCGTCGTGTACTTGGATGACCTGGCAGTTTAGGCAAATTTCTCTCGCCCAGATTTTGTGTTCTCAAGGCAGCGATCAAATTTCAAATGTGGAGCACATCCTTCGAGGGTGCTGGAAAACATGCTGATGACCCAGCAAGTGATATTACACTGCCATAAAAAACTCAATCATGTCAGACTCCTTTGTGGTGATGGCATACCGAGTTCAGAAGTTCAAAGAATGTAATGTATGTTCTGTTGCTCCCGATTCGTGTTTGAATTTCTATTAAAGCTAACTTACAAAAAGGAACAGCGGAGTCAAGGAAGGCCAGGATGCATGAAGATGGAGAGTGTTAAGTGGCCTCATTTGGCAGGAGGCAGCCTGGAATTTCATAGATTTCTGCAGGCAACAACATCGGTGCATCCAGGATGTCAGCACACCCCGCAGGCACAAAAGTCTTTTGAAATCTGCAAGCAGGCCAGACACTTTAATCATCAGATTGGGGAGATAAACAAACACATGCCCCATATCAAAAGTGGTTACTAATAACCGGCTGTCAAAGGTTGGCCCGTGAAAAAGAATAAAATATGATTCAAATTCAGCAAAATGTCTCTTTTGCATCTTGTTGGGATGGTGGATATCTTAGATTTTGGTGGAGGGAGTTGTTGGATTTAGAAGAAATTCATATCTTTGTCCTTGTTGCTGTCGTGTGTGTGTGTGTGTGTGTGTGTGTGTGTGTGTGTGTGTGTGTGTGTGTGTGTTGGATTTGGAAAAAATTCCTATCTTGTCCTTGTTGCTGTCATGTTGTGTGTATCAGTGTGTGAGCGGGGTGTAAGCAGGCTCTGTCAGTCTCCTTCTGAGACTGACGTGAAGGACGGAGCAGACTGAGCAGCAGAGGCTGCCACTACTCTTGCCAATAGTTCTTGACAACAACACCACCAGACTGCAGCGCATTGCGAGAACCATGTGCTGGTACTTCATGTAGCACCCAAGCAACTGATATCCAAGCTGATTTGCTGGCCATGACTGAGGTGCTGAATTGCACATGGACTTTACTCAAGGAGAACATTTAGGCCAAGATGAACAGAATGGCTAAGGGAGCAAAAGAGCAATCGAACTTTCAAAATAGATCATTGCAAGTTTGTTCAGTGTATTATTAAAATAAATACTTTTACGTGTTCTTTCAAGGGAGTTTTATATTGTACATATCAAACAGTGCAGTTTTGCTATACTGCTGTCAAACACGATGACACACAAACAATGCTATATTCATATTTTTTAGTAGTCCAACACATACTGTACATGATCCAATCCATTACTTGCAGTTTGAACTCACATTTTCTCTCCGATAAATGTTGTGATGAGCTGCAGTTCTAAATGTCCTTTCTCCTCTGAACCTGTAATCAAATCAATTAATCATTTCCGCTTTTCCCCCTTTTTTTTCTCCTCTCCACTCTTTCATATTACCTCATCATGCATGTAATTCAAAGTCTTGAATATTTTATTGGCTTATTTTCATATTTCTTCATTAAACACTGTCAGGTTTTCTGAAATGTCCCTGTGGTAGACCGCAAATGGAATTTTGCAATGCAAATATTATTCACGGTTATTAATAATTTGTGTAAATCTGCCTGATTGGCTCTTCAACATGGTTTTAATGTAATGTAATTTAGCATAAATGAACATCGGCACCATACCGAGCAGAGGCCCTGTCAGACATGCCTTTACTTTTTAAGAGCTTAGATTGTTTTAAGGTTTTAAATATTCTGGGTAGCTCCATAAGGTTTTAGCATCTAATTTGTGTATTATTTTTTTACTTTATGCATTATATCACAGATGAATTATATCATGGGATTATATACTGACCTCACACTGTGAAAGCCAATAATTGGCTGCATAATCTATCACAAGTCAAACTTTCGTTTGGTTGAAAGTGTTAAAAACTCATTCTCATTGGGTACATTATAATCCAATACTGAGAGCATTCTCTTCAGTTTTCTAAGCAAGACATCCAGGTTTCAGTAAAAACAGCAAGAAACGGTAAAAGACATTATTGTTAGAAGAGACACACCGATGCCACGCTTGAAGAAAATATTCAAAGTCAAAAGCAGCAAAGGATGACCTAGATGTGGACGTATATCTACAAAAACAGAGGCTGTATTTGAGAAAGTGCCACATGGTGTCAGGTTTTATTCGAGAGAGAAACACTAAGCCTGTTTTCAACAGAGTCGGTCTTCTGCTGTTCAGAGACACTTAATAAATAGCTGGATTGACTGCAGGCCAAGGGAACATTATCAAAAGAAGAAAATGTGCTAAGGAACACATGACAGAAACAATAAGCATCACTTATAACAAGTATGCTTAATTCCACAAACCTAAGCACTGCATGGTATTGAAGACACGCCACACAATGAGTACTGCAGAGTCTACACAGGGTTTTCAGCGTTTCGCTTTTTTGTTGTTGGCATGACTAAATCTCTCAGTCCTTGAATAATGTCACATTATCAGTCAAAGTCCAGGAACAGATGCTAAAACTTGATTCGGTTCTATTGGATAGGCAGTGAGGAAAAATTAATGTTCACCTTGAGGACCTAGATATACTGAAACCTTTTATGTAGCTGATATATTCTATGTTCATGATTTTTAAAAAGGGAAAACTGAGTCACACTGACTCTTTTATATATATGAAAAAGCAACAATACCATTACCTTTAAACCATAGGGTAAATTCCAAAGTGTTTTTGAAATTCTATTACCGGCTCAACATGTAGCGTCACTGAGGCACTTAATGGCTATTTATCCCACTGATGTGCTATGAATACAAGGACATCAATCAGAGCACAGAAATATGCTTTTTTAGGACAGCCGTCTCTCCCACCTTACAATATCCACATAAACACGCCTACATGAATGCACTTGCAAACACACACACACCTCTCTGGCATGTGATGCATCAGGACCGTTGACAGATGTAGATGGACTAACACCTGGCACATTTACATCAGTCTTTCCTTCACTCCCTCCTTCCATTTCTCTCCCTCTTAAGCAAGTCATCAGTCAACGCGGAGCTTTCACTCAGCCGCATCAGGTAGACTGCCTGCCATGATATTTATTGTAAGGAGCCCCTCTCCAGTCAGCGACGCACTTAATTTAGACCACAACAGCAGAACCTGGCGTGCCAATAAAATCCACAGCGTATCACGTGCTCTCGAGCGAGAAAAGAAAAGAAAAAGCTTTTCATGCAAGTCTCTCTAGGTGAGAAGAATGCACAACAAGATGGAAGAATCAAACGGGTAAGTGGCATATCTTTTAGAAAAAACAGAAACCCCACCAGGCGTTTTAGAGTCGTCATCTTAATGTCCGACACGGCAAAACCCAAGAAGCTAAATCTACTAGGCGCAATTTGGGCGTCTGTCATGTACACAATATGCCAGTGGGGTTTGCCATTGTGTATTGGAAACACTGAAACAAGATGGATGATCCGCAGGCTATGCCAGGAGAAACAACAACAACAACACACTTCCAGTAATGAGAGCAAATATTTAGAATTGTTTCAAGACGTGGCTTTCATCTGGGCTTTTGAACCAGTTCATTGAAAAGCAGATATGAATTCATAACACTCACTGAATCCAACATTACAGACGCTAAAAATAAGAGCCGTACGGAAACAGGGGATCATGTGACAACTAAGATGAAGATCGGTGGCTCCTCTTGTTCGTTTTAGTCAATGTTGAGGCAGGATATAACACAGGAGACTTGTGTCAAAAAAATAACAAGGTAGTTGAATAATTAATTAGTTAATTCATTAAAAGGACCTTTACTTCAAACTCAAAGATTGATTTTTCCACACTTAGCGGTCTGTAGAGGCAGCAAGGGTTATGTAGTCAAACCAAAGTGGAATGCACGCAACTCAACAAGGCATGGGATGTTACATAGCTAATTAATAGCAGGGCCCCTACACCTTCTTACACATTGAATTCAGTGCCTTTTCAAGGACTTTCCAGGCACAATTCCCTCAAGTCCAAGGACCCAACACGGCATAATTCAAGGTTAATTACAGTTTCAACACTTTCAAGATTTTTTGATAATGAGAATAGCAGCTTTTTTACAGAAGCTCGCAACCGACAATTAAAAAGATAGAGAGAGGCCTGAATGTGTGAATGCTGTTTACAAATTATAAAATTTATAAATTCATGCACTTTCAATGACCCGAGTCTATTTATGTCTCTCTCTTTTTTTTTTTTTATATTTATTTTTTCTCTCAGGTGTTTATTTCTTTTCCTCAAATTCACAAACTTTCAATGACCCATTTCAGGACCCCATGGGAAACATGTAACAACACTGTAGTCTGTACGAAATAAGCTGAAAGCACACCACTAAATCAATGACTACTGTACTGATCCTCTTCTTTGGAATGACTGATGATTCACAGGTCAGTGTTGAATAAAAGGTGATCTATGACCTAGAAGTCTGCTGGAGTGGACTTGGGTCGACACAGAAACAGGAAATGGAGAGAGATGAGGAGAAGGTGACTTGGATATGTGTTTTGTGGTTTTGCCTGTGGTGTGTTTCAATAGTTAGAAGGAGTGAGAGTTTGGTAGTGATGGGAAGTTCGGTTCTTTTTAGGGAGTCAGATCATTTGACTCAGCTCACCAAGAAGAGCCGGCTCTTTCGGCTCTCAAACGGCTCTTCATTTTACCACTTATACTCCTACTTCTACTTAATTCAGCCAAATTTCTGACTTATGATTCGTATGTGTACACATATATCACTTAAATTATTCAATATAGGTGCTGGTTAGCTCAGTTGGTACAGCATCAGCCCCATGTACAAAGGCTCAGTCCTTGCCGCAGTGGCCCAGGGTTCAAATCTGACCTGAAGCCCTTTGCTTTGTGGCTCATGGACAGGAGCTCGCTCCAACTGTTCACTTAAAAGAGCAACTGACACATCAGTATCGGTTACAGAGGAGGTAACAGCTACCGCGAATTGAGTACTGAGCATCGGGTATAGTGTTTTCATTTTGGTGTATATAGAGCATTTTGTTTCTTTCACTTTACTTTTTTGGTTTTTGTAAATATTGGCACAGTTTGCAGCTGAGAGCTGAGGTGGAACAATAACATTCAGAAACATCAATTTTTTTCCCGACTAAGCCAGGATTATTGGAAAGATTGACGAGGTTAGAGAGAGAACCCCGCGACACCGACCAATACTAACAATGCAACTGAACCACGGATAGTCCAGTCAGAGATTCTGGTGCAGTTTGAATTTAAAGAGGAAAAAGACGTCTTAAAGTTTGTAAATTCACTGTGCAATGTGATACATCTGATAAATTGGGTGTGCTCTTTCCTACTGATACTACTGGACACCACAACTAATTGAATTTGCAGCTACAGGCAGAGGTCAAACAGTTTCCAACTGTTCCCCTCATGCAAATGAGTGTGGGCCTTTGAAAATTGCCGGCCATCAAACTGAACAGAACTGACACATTCTCCGGCTCGTAAAGAGCTGCATAACGATGTACCTGATTCAGCATGAACTGTTACACCATTGATGTGTACACTGAACAGGACTTGAAGTGTTACTGGGGTGTGTTCTGTTGTTTTTCTTACACAGATTTTGAAGCCTTGTGCAGTCTTAAATCATAAAGATTTAACATTTATGACAGTGTTGATAAAAGTTATGTGAAATCTGGCACACATTTTATGCCTGCCCTTGCACAAGTCCCATCAAACTTTTTAAGATGTTCTTCACAGCTTTCCCCTGAAGGCAGTGTTGTTGTTTTTTTGATCTTCAAGCACCAAACCTTGTACATAACCTTAGGAAACTACAGACACACTAGTATAGGTAGCTAAGGAGGTGCTGGTGAAGAAGGATGTGTACTGTTTGACTGCAATTATTCAGACTAACACAAGGGACTGAGTAGTATGTCTGTGGTGCATGAAATGTGAATTATATAAATGTACGGTTCAAATAAATTGTATTTCTGCCGCCAGGAAGGTTATTTTCTTCACCCATCAGTTGGTTTGTTGGTCTGTCTATTGCCAGGAAATGTCAGGTGCCGAAGAAAATATATGCAAATAAAATCTGGTGAACAGATTGGATTTTGGAAGTCATTTGGATGTGGAACTTCCTCCATTTATGCACAATTATTAAACTAATAGAAGCAGACTCCATTCCAAATCTGAAATATGTCAGAATATCTTCAAAGAGAACAGTGATGCACCCCCCAAAACAAAGTGAATTAATAAAATGAGAAAGAAGTCATGGCCTCCACTAGGGGTCGCCAAAGCTAAAGAAAAGAAGACATAATAAATAGATAAAGGAAAACACAAAATGCAGAGGGAGGAGTAAGTATAAGTATAAGTGCTTTGATACCGATTAAAGTACTATACTTACAAGAAATAACCTTGAATAACCTTGAAATGTAAACTTCCTGTATCCACTATATGTGTTAGTTTATAATTTGATCTGTACTCTCATTGCACAGGAAAACTGTGTAGGATTCAATGGCGTCTAGGAATGATGTTGCAACCAACCGAACACCCCTCTCTCAGTCTCCCAAGGCCCTATCTACAGCCACTGTTTGGTTTGTCCATCATTCACCATATAAACATGGTGATACAACATGGTGGACTTATCTAATGGAAACGTATTAAATATATCCATTCATGCCATAGCCTTCCAACAGAACCCCCCGAAATCTTACACATTGAACCTTTAGTAGAAAAAGGTTGGAATCTTAGGCTGCCAAGTTCTAAGTTGGAGACTTACTTTGGTAAAAGTTTGAATTACTGAAGTACTTTTTAGCTTAAACTGCATCTTGAATTGATGTCTCAATAAAAGAAAAACATGAAAAATAAATAAACTAAAAAAAAAGACAGTTGATTTAGTAAGGACCATCAAAACTAAGCATATAAATAGAGAAAGCAGCAAGAGGCAGACTACAATTGGCAGAGTTGCTTGTGTCTGTTTGTGCGTGTTGTTTCAGCACTTGCACTGCACTGATGTGATGTCAGTTCTTTTTCCTCAAACAAGCAGCTTATTATTTTGGGAGCATGTGGTGTAAATGACTAAAGAAGCTGAAATGATATGGTAGCTCCTGCTCAATGTTCTGCGGAGGTGGAATAGAGAAGGGATATATCTGCACCTGTCAGGGCATTATCAGTGTCAGGCGTTGACAGCTCTGACTGAAATACAATGTCAGCCACCCTTTTTTCTGAATCATCCTCCATGCTTACCTGCTGACAGCTGTACGTAACTTTGACACTTGAGGTAAGCAGCTGGCCACCACTATAGGTCAGGCATGAAGGGTGGACTGTGGTCGCTCAGGAGCTCAAATGGCATTCTGTAGTTTCAGTTGCATCAATGGTTCGTGTAAGGCATTCTGCATCTCTGGAGAGAGTTAAATGGGTTGGTTGCACTTCGCAACTACACCGCTAGATGCCACTAAATCTTATACACCCATCCTTTAAAGCTAACATGTTAGCTAACAGTACAATTAGCAGACATGGGTTAAAATTAACATTCATTTGGAGTCCACCCGAACTCTTTTAGGCTCCCAGCAACTACTGAAAAAAACATACCTGAGTCTTTAGCTTGACTATGTCTGTTAGTCTGAAAGTCCTTTTGGGGGAGAGTCTTCTAGGCCAGTGTTTCTCAATCCGGGTCCTCAGGGACCACTGCCCTGCATGTTTTAGACGTTTCCTCCTCCACCACACCTGATTCAAATGATCAGCTCGTCATCAAGCTCTGCAGTGGCCTGATAACGAGCCACTCATTTGAATCAGGTGTGGTGGAGGAGGAAACATCTAAAACATGCAGGGCAGTGGTCCCAGAGGACCAGGATTGAGAAACACTGTTGTAGGCTTTTCAGACTTTGTATGAAAGGTCTTTGGTTGTTTGGATTTGAGACCAAAGTTGTCCTTCAAGAGTCCAGAGGTGCTGTACATGAGCAGGCGAGGTGACCAGGGAAAATGGTCCTCTGAGACAGACCAGCTAGGTCCATCTGTCCTCTGTTTATGACTCTCTATTCAAGAGTCCTGACCTTTGTAGCAATGAGCAATTAATTTGTTCAGACTCACTTGTTTTAAAGGGGAACAGTTCCTGCTTAATAAAAAGTATTTTCTAAATGTGGGTTTCACCTGCTCCTGCTTAAATCACAGCACAGATACACAAGTCATTTTCAGTGCCTCTGGTAAAACGTGCACAAACCCCACCCTGGTATACAGATTTGTATATGACAGAAGGCTGGACTATTGGCCCTGATGGACAGTTGCGATGCTTGTTGTGTCCTTCTAGTTCCTCATGTGCTTGACATGTCTTCTTCATTTATTCAGTCTCAGATGTTTTCAGATCACTATTTACTACTTGCTCTAGTGTCTTTTCCTGAACATAACTCTGTCACACTGAACAGTACTTTTTGTGTGACGAAAGGAGGGACTGTGTACTTAGCATCAAAAGTGTTAGCTAACACGGCTAAACAAAGAAAAGAACTCGTTGAGCAGAAACCCTCAAAGGAACGAGAGCGTACTTAAAGGAAACCTGTGACTCAAATGTAGAGTGAACATTTATTCCACTGATGATGAAGAGCTCTCTATGCTGAGAGGGGTCAATGAGCACCGCTGCAGGTTGGGCTCCTTTTTCTTTTTGTACAAGTTTCTCTAATTAGCTAGAGTCTACAGTGACTCACTTTATTATTGAGGGTACTTTGTAGAAGCACTGAAGCAATGACTGCTTAAATTATTCAAGACATTACTAAAATCTATTGAAATTGATCTTTGTAGTTAACTTTTAGCAAAATGTTGGAAATATTTTAGGTTGACTTATTGTTTTTAGAAATATGTCCAATAGCTTTTGTGGAATTTTATTATAAGTCCCACTATAATTACATCATTTCCTGACAGGCAGCTATGGCTTTGTAAGGCTCCTCTAATCACTGCGGCAAAAACACAAAACTGCCTGTGTGTGTGTTTTTTTGCTCAGTGTGGCGATCACTTTTAATTTAAGCTTCTGTCTTCATTATGTGGCCGTCTGAACAAGGGGCTGAGGTAAGCTACAGTAGATCAATTGTGTCATGAACTGGAGGTCACCTCAACTGTGCTTAACGGTTTAGTATCAGTTCCTGTTTTGCATGTTGTCATGACTTCAGACTCGCTTTAAATTCAAGAATCTGATCTGTGGACGTCTGACCTTGATTCCTTTACGCCCAACAATCTAAATGGTAAAACAGGGATTCGTAAAATCACAAAAGCTATCTGTATTTCAGCATCCGTGAACACACTCCATCATCACCTCAAAATCACCATTTTCCTCATACATTAGTCCTAATTATATGGCATGGTGTTGTCAGTCTCAAAGCAATCCTCAGCAGCCACCTTCTCTCATCAGCCTCTAACATGTAGGATCAAAGTTCAGCCTAATCATTACTATAAACTACAAGACTTGAATATTCCCACCATCGTGTTTCACTGTGAGTTTATACACTGCAATACCATTCTCTCTCCTTACATTCACCCTTCTTTTACTATCATACATCTCTTGAAATCATCAGCACGACTTTTTTCTACTCATCTTCTGTAAAAAAAAAATGATATTTTATAGTCCACAATAAGTGTTTGGCCTTGTTTCCCCTCCTGAGAAATGGTTTAGAAACGAAACACTACAAGACAGCCTTCTTTTGAGAGGACTTCTGCTGACTGGAGTCTTGCATCTCTGTGATGAAGGTGCTTTTCTATCGCTTGATGTATTGATCATCTGATGGTGTGGTCACTTTTGGTCTACCTGGCCGTGCTTTGGATACAACTGATCCAGTTTCTGCAAAGTGATTTAGACTTCCATGCACTGCTGCCTTAGAAACTCTTAGTCTAGCTGTGAAGATGCTGAAAAAGCCTCTCTTTGCTTAGAATAACAGTTTGACTTCTTCTTTCACTTACTTTCTGAAATCACAAACTTTCTAATTGTTTCTATGTTTGCATGAAAATATCAGAGATTATCCATGTGGTTTCAGACTTTTAAACGCCACTGTATATTCCAGTAGTTTAACAGGATGAAAATACAATAAAATGTACTCAAGCACCTCACCTGCAATCAGCCACTTTGGACTTTAGCCTTCTGATCCTGGGCCATGCACATCCCGTGCCAGTTTGGTTCCAGTCAGGATGCTTTCTATTGTTCCTCAGTAACAGTTAACAAGAACTTGGCATGGGTATTTTTGCCTTCTTAGGTTTCCTTGAGAAACTCAATTCAATCACCTGGATCCGACACAGAGGCTGCTGTGCCATGAGAGTTATGTGATGATATCTCCTTTGCATTGTTTGGATGTAACAAAGTCATCACCATTATCCCGGCAGGTCGGAATGACAGTGTAGAGCAAGCTAAAGATGTCTTTGATCTCTCATTTCACTCACTCAAATCCCGCTTTAAAGCGCGAGCATTATGCCCAACATTTTGGGAAACACTGAGTCCAAACAGTAGTTGGTGTCCAGCCCGCTGACATAGCTGAACTCAATGAAGATTGCCAGCAATTTCTTGATTCCAAAAGGCAGTGCTCCAATCACAGCAACACCAGCTCCTCACACTTACTGACTCTGGGAAATTGGCTGCGGCACAGAAGCTTTTACAGACTCTGGCAGAGGAGTCTGGACCTGGTGAATGCCTGATAAGGCTGATTTGAATGAAGCTGCATTCTCTTTTGTTTTGATTACAGAAATTATAAATATCAGCGGTGACCCCACTTGTGATGCAGCCCTAAATTAATATATTGCAGCTATCAAGACAATGCAGACAGTCTAGTTTCAGCATGACTCAATGATGCCCTCAAGTGGCCTCAGCTAGCCAGTTGCAGCCAAGACAACAACAATACCGTCACAGACAGCAGATACTTCTTTGTATTAAGCTCTGAATTAAGTTTGCTCCTATTCACAATACATTTTTGAGAGCATTCATTATCACATCCATCTGCCTGTTTTCATTTCGCTCTGCACCAGATGGAGGGTGGTGACATGCATGACCGTTGATGACAACTATTAATAATCTGTTAAGTTTTAGAGTGAGGCAGCATGGCAACCTAACTATTATTATAACATATATGGAATATTGCAGAGTTGAAAATACCTTGACTATAAAATGGCCAGTCATCGCAGTGCATATATTTTTTGCAGTGACCTGAATTTCTTCAAGACACACATGCATCTTTTGTAATTGCTCTTCACAAGGGGGCACTTGTTCATTATATGTCTCAGATCCACATTGCATTCCTGCTGTACACAAATGGCCCCCATTACGCACTAGGCAACGTGCCTGCCTTTGTTTCTTCCACTATATCAAAATAATTGCATGCTTTATTCTGTGGATAATTCACTGTTGCTGCACAGCAGTAGAACAGTCACACATGGTGACACAGGCAGAACAGTTTGCTACATTATATTTATTGCCGAGGCTGGTTCTTGTGAGAGAAGGCAGTGGGTCTCTAATTTGTGTCCAGCGAGGCCTCCCTCAGATGGCTATTTGTCGCTCTGGAGAACACAGCTAAAGGTGGATGACATATGTTTACTACCTATTTGTTGCTTGCCGCATCACTTGGTTAATTAACGATTCACAGTTAAAGATGAACACACAAACAATCTGTACTGAAATGTTGAAACTTTGAAAGTTATGAGTGAATATTGTCAATTCAATTTTTCAATGTCAACCTTTTCGTAGACAAGTATCATCGACACTTGTGCACAGAAACAGCACTCCTCAAGCTCCTCCAGCTCTAAAACTGCATGTACTAAAAATAAAAGCATATAAAAAGACAAGTGCTGTCCTTAAGTGGATAATTCAGTCTGACTTTCTGGTGTTTTAAATTAGAAGCTTGTATGTCAAGAATTAAACTTCATGCATTTAAATTATGCGATTGCAGAAAACTTCCTGGGATTTTACGTTATGATGGATTACTGAGGGTGTGAGAAACACGAGTTATTATATAAACCTCATTTATTTGAATTACATACAATACAATAGAATAAAATATGATAATCTTTTTGAATTCACAGAAAGACAAAACTTCATTTGCTGATAAAGTAAATAACAATAAATGCAAAAAGACAAAAAAAAAAAGTACAACAAATACAATATTCAATACCTTACCTCATGAACAGAAATGTACTGATACTGGAATCTATAGCTGCTACTGAAAGTGTCTTTTTGTCTCTTGATTCACATACATCCTTTATCCTTCTACATCCAAGTTCATCTAACATTTCACAAAAAATATGGTGGTTATATCACACTGCCATCGTTTTAAAGCAGAATTTTAAAAAAAGTTGTCAGGTATGCGATTGTTAGAAGTCTTGATTAAGTGAGTGGGGATGAAAAAGTTTAAATTTAATCAAATCATGACCTTCAAATCTGAAGAATTATCAAATTTGGAGAATCATGACACTTTGTTTTCTTTTTTTTTAATATTTGGCAGTACCTTTCTCATACTACTTCACACCATAACTACAACAGTCACTTGCACTTCCACGCTCTCTTTTAAAAAAACACATGGGACCAGACTAAAAGAGACAAAATGTCAGTCTGCAGCAGCTATAGATGCACAGATGCTGAAAATTGACAAATCCAAATCCATTGACATTTTCAGAACAATTTGCCCCGTAATTCTAAAAGAAGTTTTTTTTTTTTTTTTCTTTAGACAGCAGAAACCTTTGATTGGTGTCCACAGTCTTTGTGGGTATAGTACTCTTGAAAATCTAGTGTAGAGAGTACCCCAACCCCCCCCCTTTGTTATCACATTGATTCAGTCCGTAGGAGGCCTAGTAATGACTAAATGGTGCAGACTCCTTCAACTCATGGTACCCCTGGTGGTTTGGCTCTGTGAAGAGACAGAGAGGGCAGTTAGAGCTACAGTAGGAAGCACCACAAATCTCTCTCTTCTACATTAGCCAACTCTTTCAGAAATATAGACGGTTTAGTTTGGTTTCAGAAAGAAAGAACAAAAGCAATAATATACAAAGACAATGAAGAGAAAAAAACTGACTAAACAATGTTGTTTGAATTTTCTGCCTACAGCTGCATATGTTTCTCAAACTGCCTCCTCAGGTCCACATGGATATGACCTTATTCTGTATTCCGTGGCTGTTAGTGAGAACTGCTATTGCTATTCATTTTAAAAGCCTGTGTCTGTAGTCTGGTGGTCACTTAATAATTTTCTGGACATCCCAAATGATGTAGACGAAAATAGCCACTAGCAGAATACGTTTGAGTGTGTAGATAAGTGTTACGGTACCAAGACTCATATTCTGCTCCACAAGAGGCCTCTTCTCGCTGCAGTTTACTACTCTTCCCTGTGCCGCTCCCAGAATAGTCATGATGTCCACTAAGCTGAGCTTCCCTTCCTCCTTGGCCTCCTCCACCTCCTCGGAGAGCTCCATCGCAGCCTCTTCGCGCTCTTCTATCTCTTCTTGGGTCAGCATCGCGTGCAAGCCTTTTCCCGCAGTAGTGTTGCCCACCTGTGGTGGTGCCAGTGAGCACAATGCCCTCACCTGCCCGTAGGACTTCAGGTGTGCTACATTGGCACGCAAGAAGAGCAGGAGGACATTGAGGTCATTCAATGGGCAGCCTAGCCTACGCTTGTTGATAACATCCAGGGCTGGGAGGAGCTCGTAGACAGAGATGAAGGTGGTGTCCCAAACAAAGAGTCGGATCAGGCTGAAGAGGACTATAGGAGCCAGCAGGACGTAGATGGCACCGTTGGCCACGCTTATCACCTGAAAAACCAACTGGCCAATCATTTTACACTGAACCAGTTCAGGAACCCAGTTCTGATCCCGCAGCATGCCCGTGCGGACAAAGCAGCTGAACTCATCCTGCAGGAAGGCAGAGAGGTGGAAGTAGGCCAGGTACAGACAGGCAGCAGTCATGAAGGTCAGGAGTAGGAAGCCCCGCAAGAAAAGCATGCTAACAAGGAAGTATGAGTTTTGTTTGCACTGCATGTATCTCTCCAGTAGAGGGTACTCAAAGTATCGCTTCTTCTTGGCCCTGCAATTGGACAAGGAGAAGAAACTCAGGATTGTGTTCTCCTTCATGTTCATGCACTACACATATTCCCAGCTGGGAGTGTCTCAACCCAACCACAATCTTCTACTTTTGGGTACTTGGAGCTGCCCACCAAAACACCAAGTCCTCTACTGAGGTGAATATCCTTGTGCAAGGGTATATCAATGGTAGTTGCTGGGGGAGAGGAAAATATAACTCTTCACTCTCTTCACTTATCCCAAGCACATTTTTCCAGTTTATTAAGGGATTTAAAATGACAGCACAAGATCACTTCTGTAACCTTTGAGCAATATTTCTCACTGGCAGATTATTTACTGCCGCAGTGACCCAATTTCTCTACGGGAATCATTAAAGTTTAATTTAGCAAGGAGTATTCTGGTTTGGGGACAAATCAACACTCACAAGATTGGGTGACTGAAAATATAAACATGGATATGGAAGCATTTAATTTGAAACAGACAGATAAAGAGCGATAACTACTCCTGCTACAAGCCAGCAGTCGCTGGTGTCTTACCTTTGCAGTTCAGCCTGAAATGTGAGGGGGTTCTTAGTGTTCTGGCGCATATCCAAAATGCTCTGGGCCAGTCGGATTGAGCGGTTATATGACTTGTCCAGTTCGTCAATTACGAAAAGGAGGTCAGAGGCCAGCGAGGGCATGACGAGCTGGCGCCAGATCAGAGCCGGCAGGTACATCAACACCGCCATGGCCAGAAGAGAGTAAGGGAACATCTGGACGGACAATGAGAGAAGAGGGTGTCAGAGATGAGACGCAGGTGGAAAAAGAGAGAAAAGTGTCAGGAAGGCATTGAAAGAAGCAGATGTGTCACAAATACAATGGCCTCACAACCCAGTATTACAAGTGAAGCATGGGTTTTTGGTTTAGGATTCTCAGCTGTGCTGGGTCTGAATACTTTGCAAATGGTTCTACCCACAAAAAGGAGTGATCTGCTTCATTTCAGAGCTGTACACAAACATCAGTTACAGTAGAGAGAAACAGCAGTTTAACATTGTCAGACACACTAGATGGGAATTACATATTCATCAAGCCTGATCTCTCAATGAATCTCTCAACTTACTTTGTGTACCCAGAGTGAGCGCTCCTCAAAGTTTCCGTGGCTGTCAAACTCATGATGCATGAGAGAGTCCCAGCAGTATGTGTCTACGTAGCTGGCCTGCTTGATGGTGAAATTGCTGGGAGGGAAGCAGCTGATCTGAGGCCCTGCAGAATAAACAAATGTTGATGTGTAACATTATCTGCTAATATGGGGAATTACTTTCTGCAGCTTCCTTTGAACCTGCTTTATCAACGTGCCTGGAAGCAGTCTCTAAGCACTGTGTGTGTGTGAGAGACAGAAACCCACACACACAATGTACTGTACTGGAGGTCCGGTCCACTAACAGACACATACATATGAGTCTCTGGTGTGCCCTTTTCTTTTCAGTTCTTCACATAATTTCACTGCAGAAATCATATGTTTCCAAATGGCAACCTGGCATTTAAAAACCCTCTATGACAAAATTAGGTCTCCTCCACCTTATACTTAGTTTCACCTTGATATAACCACATGTAGTCCAACCACTTGAATCTAAGCTCCCCACCCATCTATCATTTCCAAAGGGGTGCTCCACCCTTAAACAGAGAGAGCTTTGGGAGGGAACGCACTAAGGGTGTGCCCACCTATTTCTGAGCCTTACAGCAGAAACACGGGCCTTCTATTTTTACAAGCAGCCTCCACATCTGCCCGGCTTTCTGTAAGTAGAAACATACTGCCTATAATTTACTGTCAGGATGTGATTCCTCCTGCCAGTCCAGCTCATTACAGGCAACCATTACATTCTCCAATTATACGTGTGTGTATGTGTAATTAATCAGCCACATTTTTTAACATATTGATAGTGACACCTAAAATATAATTATGGCAGCTGAGGTTTTGATGGAGTATATTCATTTTAATAGTGACCTTGAATAGATATTTACATAAAGAAGAAGTTGCAGCTTGTATTTTTAGACTGACACTAACCTCAAACTAAACATGCAGCCTACTATTGTCTGTGTTAGTTAGTGTCTCATGTTGATTTTAACATTATTCTTTCACGTACTGCATGTAAAGCAAAATGGTACTATCAAAACTAGCCCATTCTCATGAAGACAGTATAATTCATTCACTCTACATTCACAGTACATTTTATGGGCAATTTTTAATGACGTTATTATCTAATATTATTAGATAGAGGCGATCACACTCTTTGACCCTAAAGATGTCACCTCACAAACCTTGACAGGCATCGTGGTTGAGCATATCATCTGCTTCCAGTCGTGCAAACATATTAATATTAAAGAAAAAAAAGTGCAACCAGATTTTTTAAATGTGATTCAGTACCTATAGAAGATAATTGCATGGCTTGTCTTGTGCATTTAGGGTTTCCCAAAAGTTTGAAATTTTTCTGAGCACTGTAATGATGGGAGCTTAGGTTGAAGTTACAGGGTGTGCTGTAGTTCTAACACTAAGTGACACCACTGCATCTTCTCCTGCAGCTTACTGTGCAAATCTATTTTTCCACTTGTATGTGTGGGCGCGTGCATTGACAAGTTACCCTAAATACAAAACAACAGCCCGTGTCTTCTCATGAAATCTTGTAAAATATTCTCCCCCCCTCAGCTCCCAACCACCCCTGTGAGCCATTTGGCAAAATCGAGAGAACCTAAATTTCTTGCCACTGCTCCTATCTCCTCCTCCCACTCCCCAATTAACACTGGCAGATCATCCCCACATTTGTACTTTGTACAAGAATTCTTGGCTGAGAGTCCAGGTGCAAGTAAACCAGACTCCAGACAGCAGCGCAATCAAGCACTGTTGTGAAACTGACAACCCGGCAGATAGGCAGCCAAGATCCATCAGTTGAGCCACGTACCCCGGTACCACATCATGTTGTGAGCGCCCCCCCTCCCTTCCCCTCTGGTTAATCAACATATCCTCTCATTTGACTCAAATAGGGGGGAGCTGCCACAGAAGAAGTTCGCCTTGTAATTACAGCGTGCCAGCGTTAGTGAATGCTGCTCTCAATCATCCCCCATGGCAATTAGCATCAGGAGCACCGGGCTGATTGCAGACCAGCTCTGAAGAGATGACGTTTAGTTCAAAGTCAAGGGAGTCAGCCTCCACAGCAGCAATAGACTTCTGCTGTAGACTTGCCACGTATACTTTGGATAGTCAGCTATGCTTTTTTTTTTGTGTTCTTTGGAATTACTGTGGAGAGACAGACAGGTTGTGGGCATGTTTCATGTGGGGAAAAAAAAATTATATTCAAAACATGTTTTCTCCCTCAAGTCTGGCAGTAAACAATGCAGCAGTCAACAGTCAACAAACTAATGAATGGAGCCAATTGTGATTTGGTGTTTTCAGTAATTCTGTGTTGTCATATCATTACTGCTTTTTGTGGTATCTATTACGGCGAGGAGGTCTTAATAGAGTCAGCAGTTAATGTCTTCTTTTTATGATAGGTGTTGTTTAAGTGTTTTCTCCCTCTTGCTTCACAACACTCTAATTTTGTTGAAAGTACTGTGTAATTACAGCTCTCATTGTTGTTGCTCTTAATATTTAGTTTCCTCAGTTCTGAGGGATGAGAAGCATCTGAGTGCCAGAATAAAAGCCTGCTGGAAAAGAGCACATCAGCTCTGAAAAGAAGACTTCTTCGGCCATGAAAAATGTGATTTTTGTATGTATGATATTACTCCTTATCCCAAGTTTAACTAAATGCAGTTTTGCAAGTAGATAACAAGCAATTCAAGGACAGAAAGTACACCATTACTTAGGAGAGGGCACTACAGAAAAGTGCAGCTGAAACACAAAAGACCACAAAGCCAAAACACAACCTCGGACTAAAAAACATGCAGTCTGGAATATAGGGTATAATTAGGGGCAAAAGCAAGTGGGATACAGGACAAATGTCCTAACATAGTTTAAAAAAAGAGGATAGAGACAGAAAGTTGCTCACCCAGCGAGATCTCACGGGCGAAGGCCATGCACACGAGCATCAGAGGAAGGCCGACAGACACAAATTTGATGACCTTGTCCAGAGGAAGCTCCAGCTCCAGGTGGTTGATCCGGGTTATCCCAGGGCCTTCCTGCAGGAGGGCATCAGATAGCATGGCCTTGGCCGCCGCCTGGGCGATGGACATTTTGAACACCTACGCGGTGATAAGAAAAAGGGTTGGGGTTTTTTTTTGACAAGATATTGTGTGTCCGCAGTGCTGTAAGTACAAAACGGAGTCGTGACCTTTGTCACGTCACTGCTTTCCTTTCTATATCTTATTATCTCTGCCATTCTTTACAACATGTGATGTAATAAAGGCAGAATGCCGATAAATACGCAGTAATACAATTAAAACCCAGTGAGTAGTAAATTGCTTTTCCAATTAGGAGGAGATTCAGTCAGAAATGCAATTAACATCACTCCAAGGAAATGTCCTCAACGTATGAAAGCCCTAACGAACTTACCTTAAGTCTTCCAGCTTTGGTGATACTATTAGAAATATGCTTGCAAAGCCAAAGAGTTCCCCTAAAGGCCTGCGCTGTGTTGGAAAGCTCCTTAAGTATTCAGGGAGGGCCTCTGTAAATGAGAGGTTGGATCTGGGCTGGACCAGGCCGAGCTGGGTCTGGCTCTAATTACAGAGAGGACATCTGGGAGCATGTAGGCGCCCAGATGGCACTGACTGCAGCAGACCTCCAGTACCCAGCACTGTGCCATGCAGCTGTGTGTGTGTGTGTGTGTATACTGTATATATGTGTGTGTTTGTCTGGTTTGTCCACACTGTGAGGCATGGTGGAAGTAGCCCACTTCAAACAAGTGAACCATCGCCAGTGGCTTTTTCAGTCTCTGTCATTCTGAGACTATTTTTACTGCACTTCAGCCTCAGAGCTACTGCAAGCTGAGATACTGTACCATACAACAAGGATGGTCATGTTTTTGACCTTTGCAGTACATGTGTTTGAAAGAAAAACTAATGGTGTGTAAAAAAAAAAGATTTTTGATTGAGTGGACCTGACAGACAGGACCTCTAAACTGTGCCATTTCAGAGTCTGAAAATATGCAGAACAGGAATAAAACTCAAAACATTTCAGCACTTAGTCACTGCGTGGGATCCGTTAAATGTATCTGTATATAAGAGATGAGAGAGCCACAGTATGTCGTCATATTTGTCAAGAGGAGTTCAGTCTTGCAGATGGTTTGTTTCCACCAGAAAAGAACAGCGTTGCTCATTTGCTGAATTCCTTAAAGGATAGTTTCACATTTTTCCAAATCTGTTAGAAAACAGTTGGATTACTGTAATTACTCCCACTGTCCATCCTAGCTCGTGATCCCTTTTTTAACTGGATTCAAATGTTAGTGATAGGGTACAAAATCCACACTTACTGTACAGCTGAAGCTAATTTGAAGCTTCACAAGCTGCATTCTTATTTTAGTACTAAACTTTCTCTTTGTGATGTTGTTCTTCTCGCTGAGCTGCAGTGGAGGAATAGTAACACAAAGGGGTAATCTGTACTGAGAGAAACACCAGACAGTAGCTTGATTTGGCTCCTATTAAGTGTCACCTTGAGCAATGACCACAATATTTCCCTTAATTTAACCGAGTAGTTTTAGTTGACTGAATTTAAAGAAACCTTAAACGTGCAATAACAGCTGTTTGGCCTTTTTGGGGTCAAAAGAAACAAGCTGTGAACACCACACTGATGCGTTTTTACCTTTTAAATCAATATGACTAACAAAAAGCAACATTTATTTGGAGTCATGTTTGTGGTCACCTTATGAGGTCTAAGATTCACTCTCCTTTTAGCTCTGGTTTTGGTCTCTACCAACTCCTGAGGGCAGTATCTGCCTCTTTAGCTGCTAAATGCTCCACTCTGTTCACAAGCAACTTGTTGTTTGAACATGGGCAGGTAGTTCAGTGAGTATCTGTGTTGGTAGTTGTTGCTTTAGGTACCAGTGAGACGATGAAACATTCTTCCAGTTTGAGTGATAGAACCATGAGTTTGAAGGCTTATCTGATACTCAAGTGATGCACAACACTTCATAATGCCACAAGACAGGATTTAGAAGTTTGGAAGTTACAACAATAATTTTCCTCTTTTTAACACACCCACACAACAACACGGTGATCCCATTGCAATGAAGGAGTGTGTTTTTTCCCAACATGGCCCTGTGATAGACTGGAGACCTGTAGAGAGGATAAAGAATTAATAAAAATTCCTCTAACTCAACATATTCATGTGAAAAATATTTTAGCAGACCATTCTTGCATTATTAAGCATTGGTTTTGTTGAACACTGAACCTTGCTGGCCTGAAGTGAACCGCAGTATACGGCAACAACCTGACTCTGTATTAAAAAAATAAATAAATAAATAAAAAATACACTAGTAAATGATTTATGACCAGCTCTGCTGCTGTGGCTAATGCCGTCCCATGATAAGTGAATGCCCACTTTAAGCTGCTGTATGGGATAGATTATTATATTTACATTTTATACCACTTGCTCCCCAACTGTGGTGTTCAGACAGGGCCACTGGCTCCTCCGCTCTTCTGACCTGCTGTATAGAAAGTCCTGCGTAGAATATTTATAGAAGACATGTTGTGATACTCCTACTCTCAAACTAGTTTTTCATTATATTTAGTGTAAATATGGATGATTTCCTTCCCACATATGAGAACTTCGGTGCATTACTTCCTCATGGTAATATCAAGGACCTAATCATCTCATCATGTTGCCTACATCTATATACAGTATTTTTCTATATCAAGTTCCTCCTGGCAAAGTAGCAGAGCTAGACACTGACAGAAATTTAATAAGTTCTGCTGCAATTAAAGCTTTTCTTTTGGGGGGGTGCAGAAAGCAGTGCGACTATGTAATTACACACAAGGGTACAAGCTGTGTAAATACAATACAATGTGCCTCGTGCAGCAAACACCCACAGAAGTGATTATCATTTACTCCGAGGATACAGAATCCACATTTGAGAAGTTGAAGCCTTGTGGTCGGAGCGCTCTGTCGGGTTCTTTTATGGTAGTTGGCTAAAAAAGGTGGGAGAGCTTTTTGGGTGGGTGTCTCCCAGCAAGTTAAATCACAGACTAGAGCAGTAACCAGTGGGTGTGAGACTACATACATGATGGGAAAATGGAGGAAGTTAAGCCAATATTTAGACTACTAACTCTGTAATCTGAAAATATGTTACAATGAAGCGGGGCCTGGGAGGGTTTGGAAGTGTCACACACACTCACACATAAGTCTTGCTCTATTGTGATGCTGGTTTAGATATGTGTAGCGGGGGAACAATGCTCATGCTAACTGCCGAGTGTTTTGCTCTTTTTTTCTCCTCTAAATATTCTCATGACTCAAACTGCCAACTTCCTGTTTGGGAATTTATGGCCCTGGTCTTGTTGAGCATATAAGCACACGCAGAATATGAATTTATCACAAAGGCAAAACCAGTACCTTTACATGTTTTAATTATTAAAATTGGTCTATTGAAACACAATAGATTATGACAACAAAGTGTACAAATGAAATAGAAATATTCCCTATTGTCTGTCACTTGCTCTGGAAGATCCATTTAAAAAAGTAACGGAGAAAAGAATATTAATGAGCAACATACTTCACGATGAACAATCAGAACATTCAATATAACATGTTTTTTTCTTTTTCTAGACATCTTCACATTAGAAACGAGCGACTCCATTTGTGTGTTCTCGTACAAAACAGAGCTGAAATTGTTTCACAGTTTCTTCAAAACCCTTCACATAAAATCGAAAGAGACGTTACTACGCAGTTCTTTTTTTTTTTTTTTTCCTCCTCCCCGCCCCGGATCTCTTTCTCATTTTCTTCAAAATTATCTTCTTCCTTGAAAAAGTGTGTCAGTAAATGACATTGGCTCTGTCTCGTGGAAACTCCAAAGTCATTGTCCGTCGTCTGTGTGATTTTTCTCTCACGATGTTGAGATGCGGGTGAGACAGTTTGTGGCGGTGGTGACTGGCAGTGCTTGCCATGCTTTTTATTTTGTGACAGAATCGCAAATCGAAGGTCACAAAAAAATACACAAGCAATTTTTTTCTAAGAGTTGATGGTTGAAGTCAAGTATGTGCACGGCCACCAGCTAATGCAATAGCCAGAGTTTGTGAAATCTACAGTATATGCAGAAGCAACTGTCGTTGTCATGTTGTTCCTTGAGCTACCCTCTGAGGCCACACGAAATAAAAACTGAATAAATATGCAAACCTTTAACACCAGAATGCAAACATATGAAAAATCTAATATACATACTATATGTGCAGTCCGTATACACTGGTTTACTACAGTTGCTTTTTTTTTTTTTTCTTTTTTTTTTGCTCATGGGATAAGAAAAAATTAAACTAAGATTGTTTCAAAAGTCATGCTTGAAAAGGTTTGCTGCAGCAGTGAGTCAAGTGTTTCACTCATGAGGAAAAAGACATGCCGAATGCGAGTGTTGTTCGACCTGAGAACCTATGAGTCATTGAAAAGGCGTGAATGATGTCCCACCGGTTGAAGCAAACAGCCAACGTATACAGTCACTTGTGCAGATATTTGGACAGCCTTACACCTTTTCTCCCCCCCCTCTTCTGCTCCTCTCTCTTGGCTGCTCGCGCTTATTTTAGGAAGTGAAATGACACATTAACTGTATCTATAAAGTGTAGACTGTCAGTTGAAAAGTGAGAGTACGTTCAGTTCACACATGAAATGAACAGTTAAAAAAAGCTACAGCCTTTTTTTTTTTTCCTAACTCATTTCACGGTGCCAAAATATTTGGATAGATTACATTCAATCAATTTGCTGTTCCTCGCACAGACAAAGTTAGTTTCTTAATGTATGTGCAACTACTCAAGGCCCCTCATTCTCTCATTTCCTTTTATTAGGTCACTGTAACCTGAATTCAAAACGGACTCGAAATGTCATGGCCTTTCGGAAAGCATCCAATGTAATCATCTACCGCTTTAAACTGTTGCTCTAACAGTCCTCAGTTTAAAACTGGCAGTGACGCGTTCAACCTTTTGATTCCTGTGCCATTTCTTTCCACAAATAACCAGAGAATCCAAAAAAAAATGTGCTACTATCCAAATATTTCAAGAGCTCACTGCATGAAAACATACTATACTGAAATGAAACAACACATAATTATCGTTAAACTAATATTCGTCTTCTATAATCATGATCGTGACGGTCGTTGTGTCTGATTAGACTCCACGGCGGCTCTGCGGAAGAGTCTCTGATGAATTTGGAGAAAACCTAATATGCCCTTAAATGCTCTCAAGAGTCACTTAGCATATGAGTCATCCTAGTTCAGTTTGAATGAGGCCATACTGAGAGGACAACTGAGGTCAAAGTTTATATAGTTTTTTGTTCCTCTACCCGACTATTCCAGTTCCTCTCTGTGCTCCATGCTCAGATCTCTCCTTCCTACATTGGACATTTGCCTCCCCCTGTCGTTTTCCTCTTCTCCGTCCTCCTCCTCTTCTTCCTCCTCCATTCCTTCATCTTCTTCCTCCTCCTCTTCCTCTTCGTCCTCCTCCTCGGTGCCATCCATGGAGTCGTCGGCTCCCAGCATGGCTTGCTGCATGGCCAGGGTGGCTGAATCTGACGACAGCGACTGGAGGCTATCCATACTCAGCGGGTCTGAACAAAGGCAGGAGAAACAGAGGAAGGGTTAGGAAGTGGCAGTTATACAGTTAAAAACTCACTAAAAGACTAAATCCATTCGAACCCATATCTTCATCCAGTTATCAATATGCAACTAGCTTTAAATACACAAGATCCAACTTAGAACTCCTCTCAGAAAAATGCTGATTTTATCCAAGAATTTGACACATTCATTTTCACAGCTTCTCACATAAAATAAAAAAGTCAATAGTGGCACCTAGTGGTTAAAGTTTAACACCAACGATTACAGTTTACCTCTTAACCTTTCAGGCATGTATTTAAATAACAGGTTAAATTTGGGAACTTGGAAAAATAACTGTTGTGTGTTTGTGTTTTTTTACTTCTTGAGAAATGTCACTGCTGACATACTGTCTGAGTTGTTTCCTGTTTGAGATCTGTGTGTCTGGAGAACTCCAGCCACGATGGAGTCGGGCCAGAAGCGTTGAGTCGGACGGTGCTGGGACTTCATTTTCTTCGCTTTAGGAGCCGGGTCTGGATTACTGGCATCCAACATAGGCTGGAGGATACGCCGACGAGCATTGATGAACCTGTGAGAGAGGTCGAGGAGGAGCGTTATTGTGGGGAATTGAAATACCGCCGAGACAGGCTTCATTTTAGAAAAGAAAAACCTAAACTTATGGTAAAAAGTTACTGATAAAGATCATCTTTAAAGTAAAATCATTTGCAATAGGACAGAACATCAGAAGAAGTGAATGCACAACGGTTTTTAACTTTGAGAACAAACATATGGCGAGGTCCAGAACAGTGTGGGCTTCAAATGATTCAACAAATCTCATCAGAGTGGCGTTAGAGGATGTTTCTGGTTTCCTTATATACAGGCTATTGAAAAGTGATGTGTTGTATGTATCACTAAACATACCAGAGTATACAAAACAACATTATATATGGAATATGGAGGAAAATACAAACAAAATATGAAAAAATACAATGCAGTAGCACACCAAGAGATCAAAAAAGGTTTGAGTATACTCAAATCTCTTCAATTTCCTGTTCTCAAGAACAAAAATATAAAAGTAGAGTCAGTTGCATGTCCGTCACAGAGACACACTTTGGTCTCAGGCGTACTTCATGCACACAACCAGTAGATGGTGCCACCATGTCAGCAATTAGCTGATAAGCTCCAGCATGAACAGTTCAATTCAAGCAAAGTCTCCATATTTCCCGCTACAAAAACATGAAGTGATGTCTTACATGCACACAGGAGGACAGCATCTTACCAGTTGTTCACTTGCAAAAGGGTTAGATTTGTTTGTGCTGCAATCTGCCTCTTCTCGTCTTCTGTTGGGTATGGGTGCTGGAAGAATACAGAGATTTCATTGTGTTTGACTTCTCATGTTAAAACCACTGAACACTGAAACGTCCTAATCTCTGAGTCAACAGCAAACCTTCAGTAAACCTAATGTACACACACATGCACCCATACACACTTAGACCGCCCCCTCTCTGCCTCACCATGAGATGTTGAAAAAGCCAAGAGCGCATGATGTTGGTGGCGTGCTTGGGCAGGACGCCCCTCTTATTCTTGGACTTCTTGTCTTCGCTGTCCAACAGGGACGACAGGTCCACGTTTACCTTTACAATAAACACAAGGAGGAGCGGAAGGAAGAGAAAGGAAGAAAAGAAAGGAGCGGATGGTAAGGCTTAGTTATTGTTGCCACGGAAACAAAGGGAGACTACCAATTACCTATTCTTTTTTTTTTTTCAGTGGCAAGGGCAGAAACACCTCCTCAAGTGTCACCATGGTAACTGAATTTGAGTAATGATACTTAAAATATAAAGAAGCAGCACTCTTGACTATGTGGAAACATAAGAGGGTCAGCAGTCTGTTGGGTGTTTCAATGAGGAGTTTAAAGAGCGGAGGGTCGGGCGAGCCTTCGGTTTTAAAGTTTAGATTTCTCAGTCTGGTTCTGAATCGGCGAGGAGCTGGTACGAAGTGTGACTGTGTTTGGCTTCGTTTCCGCTTCGTGTTGACCAAAGCCTGTCTTTGTCTTCAGTGAGAAATCATTAATCAGATGTTATTGTTTGGAGTGTGAGTGCTGAAGGACAAGATGCTCTCAGAGTATTTGACAGTCTCTGACAGCCTGCAGTGTACATATGGATGTGTGTGTGCATGTGTGTGTGTGTGCCCATGTGTTTGGTCTAACTAAGCTGTACTTGTGAGGACTGACTCTTGAGAGTCCGCTATTCTTGTGAGGACATTTAGGTGGAAAAATGCAGTACCACTTTCTATGAATTCCACAGCTGTGGTGTGTTTAGGGGGCATTCATAGTGAGTTATAATGCATTCATAATGCTACACGCAAACACACATAGCTTCTAGCATAACTAGAAGTTGACTGTGGGACTTATGATAACATATTATGACCACCTATACTCACCAATACGCTATAACAGTCCAAGATACATACATTGTATGTATCTATATGGTATATTCAAAGTACAACAGAGACTAAATATTTTTTGTCAAGCAATGTGCTGTGGTGTTCAAACAAACAGTCAACAACTGTACGCAGCCACTGTTAAGACAAATTACATGCCCTTTACACACAGACACATGTAAGCACAGCTGGGGTCAGGCGTCATGCTCTACAAAACACATACAAGACTGTTTTGCTGTTTTTGAAATCAGATTTGAGCTGCAAGCTGTAACTGTTAAAGATAACACTGCCAGGTGAGCTGCAGACTAGTCAGACACAAAGCCAAGTGCCATTTTCACCAAGCACTGGGAGGGTTGGTGTATCAGATGACAAGTCGAAATGTGTTTTAACAATAACAGTGCATTTATCTATCATTGGAATTCGTATTAATTGTGATACAAGTGATTTAAGTCAGTGAGTAAATTGTTGTACCCATTTCAGGGTCAACCGACCACCTCTGCACGCAGGGCTGTAAGCAGGAAGAATATGGAAGATCACCAGACTTGTTCTTTGATGCCAGCTCATGTGATGCCTTCTAAACTTTAGCAAAAGTACCCACATTTCTTGTGTGTAGTAAAAACTATTGACTCAGTCACACGTGGAAGGGATTTTAGGGACGAAATGCTGCTCTCCCTGTGGTAAACCATCAAATATTTGGGTTATGATTTGGTTTTGGTAAAGGTTCGGGGTTAGGATTGTATTTGTTAAAGGTTAAATGCAGGTGAGTGCAATACGTGTGTGTCCACGTCCACTCTACAGTACAGCGTGTGTGTGCGCTTGTGGAGAAAAGTGTATGTGTGCTCTGAGGGAGATAATATGCAACACAATGGGCCCTCAACAGCAACCATTTCCAAACCCTCCTTGACACTATCTGCAAAGAGCTATACTTCATGTGCTCGATAAAAACATACACTACACAGAGATGGGATGCATCACATCATATACTGCCTGCATGTTCCTAAATATGTAACATCATATCAGACAAATCTGTCATTGGACCAAGCAGTACAAGCAACATTTAGCCTTCTCGTGTCCATTTGTGACGGCTAAAATACTTCAGTGGGCAGAATGTGTATAAAAATTTCATATGCACAAGCATGCATGAATAAATAAAAAACACAAGTCTGCTAAAGAATATAAAACTGATTAATTTTATGCAGAGCACAGTAGTGGAAAGATTCTGGACTGTCTTTGAGATAAATAACGGACAAACCTCCCCTTAACACACAATGCCCATAAATACAAATTCACACACACACACACACACACACACACACACACAGGTCCCTCCTCATACTCCCCACACAAAACAAGACTCATTACAGTTGCAGCTGGGTGTCACGTGGATAACCCTCCTCTTATCCCCCCCCTCAGCCCTGGGAGTGCGTGTGTTCCGGGGGAAAGCGAGGTTGAATTAATTGGCGGCACCGAGCTCAAGAGTGTGATTACTCGGGGCTTGTCGTTAAAGCAGCGACGGGGCTGTGTTCAATTCCCAGCCCGCATGTAGCACACTCTGCCTCAGCTAGGTCACGGCTATTCACCGAGGCCTCCTCTGACTGTCAAGCACAGAATTACCTGCCTGAAACTGAGCCGCTCTTCAGGCCACTGCTGCTGCTGCACGTGGAGCACTGTTCAAACTCCCCTGTTCCCGGGTTTTATTTATATCTATAGGCAACAGTTGAGACTGTCAAGGCCAGACAAAGACTGGCCTTGACAGTAATAAGCTAGATCCACCTTAGCCTGGTGCTTTTCTGAGACATGCATATGTGTGAAATGTCTAAAAACAAGAAAAACACCAAGATTAATTAAATTGAAACTTAATTGAATCTGTAATTCTGAATTCTAATTACCCACCCACTTGGACTGCAGTTTTGTGGTCCAAAAACTAGTTACAAGTAAATTTTCATCCCAGCATCACATAGACTCCTACGGAAGAGTATCGGGGCCAGACATTAAGAGAAAAAATGAGGAGGAAGATTGTTTTTTCTTTGCATTTCAAGAATGAAACTTTCAGTATCAGTGCTAAGCATAAGAAAATCAATCAGATGAGGAACATTCTGTTTTTAAATTTTGCCTTTCGAGAATAAAATAAAAATGTTTGGAAAGTCAACTCCTCTGGTCCATGTACTAATGCTAGTACTCCTCAAAATTTAGACTTTAATATTGAAATGCCAACTTCTGTTCAACTTTATTCTTGAAATATGAAATAAAATCTTCATTTTTTTTCTCCCTTATGTCTGATACTAATACTCCATCAACTCCGCATGCTGCATCAATGGCACGAGCTAAATCAAAGACAATGCCGGCGCTGCTGCCAACGACAGACCATTTTACTTGGAAACTGAGCTCTTGTTTTTATGTTCCGCTAACTTTCATGAAAAATATTTTGTCTGCTCTACACATGTGGGTCTTTTGTTTTGCCTTCACTCTGGTGAAGTCCTGTGTTGTGACTGTCTTTTAATGAGCGAGCACCAATTATCCAGGTCACGTTACTCTTGCTTCCTTCGCTAAGAATCAGAATTTGCTTCCCAACAGATTTCCTGACAAACATGAAGACAACAAACAATGGACGATACAATTAGGCTGTCCTTTTAGAAAATGGTTATGGTTAGATTCTTTATTCAGCTGTGATGACATGTTAGTGGTGGAGCTTGACAAAAGTAATTAAACTGTCAAAACTCACCATTCAGAGAATTAAAAACAGAGTGACTCATTTTTGTTAAAGGAAAATTGACTGTGTTAACACATGATGTTAAATAGTGGCTCTCTACTTTTGCTGTTTGCCTTACAGTAGCTACACTTTACCACAACTTCAGGGGAACCTGCTGTAGCTCTTGTCAATAGCATTAAGTTTTGCCCTACATCATGCAGTGCAGCTAACTAATGTAAAACATTGACTCTGACCAGCTTCACTAAGCTATTGACAGCAGCGTTCTGTCACAGGTGAGTCCAGGAGTGGACCCAGATGTAGATGAACGCAAAGGATGGAACACAAAACAAAGTAAAAGCAGCTGGAAGTGCAGGCAAAAATTCAAGTCAATAAACAAAATCCAGAAATAAGAAAGAAAACAGGAACAGTGGCGGGTAACAGACACATTACGAACAGACAAAGAAACAAAGGAAACACTAAATAACCAGGCAGGACAACTCGACACAGGTGAAACTAATAAGGGACAGGTGAAACAAATCAGCTGCAGGATTCAGTATGAAGCTCATTCATCGCCACAACAACCTAACAATCAAAGACAGGGGATACAGTAAATGTCCCAAATATCCTAAAACAACTTCAGAAGATATTAATATTAAATAAATAAATGAAAATTAAAACTTAAACGTGTGCTTATGTTGTAAAAAATCCAATTCCAGGCACTTGTGTGTACTTAACAAACACTGAATATGAGTGAGAACGTTGCATATTAACGTTGAACTGTATTTCTTCCATGTGTGTAAATCATGTCGTCAAAAATATTTGATCTACACTATAAATGTAGTCAGTCTTGAGTGTGTGTCCTAACATGACTTCAATTTGCAGTCGAACCTGACAGGATCCTGAACATCATGGTAATAAACAGATTTTATTTCCATTTTGTCTGTCAGCGGGGGGCTGTGTTCAGACAGAGACAATGAAAAGACGCCCCGGGGGGGTTTCTGTGAGATGTAAAGAGGCCCTTTTAATAATAACAAATTGAACATTGGCGGTGAAGGTACACAGAGGGAGTGAATGTGTCAACCAAAGCATCATCGGTCGGACATTTTTACCTGTGAGTTCTGGATCTGGATGGTTCCCGGCGGCAGCGCCTGCGTTAACACTTGCCCTTGCGATGTCACCATGGCAACCGGCTGGTAAAGGGTCCCACCTGAGGGGATAATTTGCCGTCATGAGTATCAAGTGGCTTCAGCAGCTACTGGCAGCCACATCCCGCAATACCACCAGAGCCTTATTAACTTCTTGTCAGCCAAACAAACAAAGAAAAAAAAAACAGCAAACAAGAGACGGAATGATTAAATTCAAGGTGCATTAATGTCCTTTAACCCAGAGAAAAAGAAGAGTGGAGTGTGTTTTTGCTGCTGGCTTAATTAGTCTTGATCAAGACACTCTCATCACAGTCTGTTTGAGCTCTTCAGTGTGTAGTGATCAAAGGCAGAGAGATTGATTTATTTTGGGTTAAAAGGGATTTCCAGAGGGCAGGATTAACATTTCACTGTACAGGCTTGACATTATAAGAACCTCATCAGCCAAGCACCCTGTGAAGGATACTACCATTGCACTCTGATAGACACATACACAGAATTCAGTGTATACTGAAAGAGTACATTAAAATAACACCATTTAAATCTTAAGATTTATTGCAGGATGCAGGATGATGATGTGGATTATTGATCCACTGATCAACATGATATACATGCAAGATGATTTGACATACGTAGTAGTAAACTACTTTAAATGTTCCACGCCTGAAGTGTCAAACAGCTTGTTATAATCTGTTAAGACAAAGGCATTCTTTTATCTGTCAAATGTCATTTCATTGCAACAGTCACTTTTCTAAAATGCAGTTAAAAGCTGCTCTACAGTAAAAAAAAAACAAGAAAGCAGAGCAGAGAAAAAAAATGTAAAATTAGCTCGAATAATGAGGTGAGGTAAGATACGGGAGAAGAATATTAATAAATAAACAATACAAATGATAAAAATGTATTACACTGAATGAATTAGAATGAAAAAAATGCGCGTTTGAGTCACACAGCAGCATTTTGAATATGCGACTTTGGTGTCTTGTGGCTAAGACATGAATAAAGTGGATTGTAGTAATCTAAATGAGAAGAGATAAAAGCTTCGAGTTCTTTCTTGAAATCTGAGAGAGTTGATTTCATTTCGGCTTTTGAGATCCTCAGCTGGGGAAAATGTGATGTTGCATAAGTAAACTACACAAGTCAAAATGAATATTGTATGTGTATGTGGCTGGGTTGTTTAATGTTTGTGTGTTTAATCGCATGCTTACCCGATACCACTTGAGAGTTGATTGTAGTCATGGCGACGTTGCCCTGTTGCAGACCCCCGGCAGGCACCACAATCCCTGAAGGGTTAACAGAGCTGGAGACAGAGGTCATGGATGGAGAGGAGGTCTGAATTAGTTCCTGGGGGGATCACAGAGAGACACTAGTGAGCAAATGTGAAGAGGTAGCTCTACTGTTTGTGACTGAAAAAACTCCCAACAGCAAACTCTACCTGCTGATAAATGACAAGTATAGCTTGGCAACTGCTACTCAGAGAGGGATACTATCAAGGAACTATAAGATCCAGAGAGAGTTCTTGACTGACCTGCTGCATGTTGAGACTGGTGTGTGATGGAGAATAGGGTCCTCCGAGGTCGTTACGGAGAAGGTTGTCGCTGTGCATCTTGGTCTTGAGGCAGGTGATGTACCGGTTGCAGAAATCTTTACAGAGCTCATTGACCTTCTCTAACTCCAATAGGTGGATCCGTAACACCTGAATGGCCTTTACCATCTGGAGGGAATGGAAACAAAGCATAAAGAAGTCTCCTTCACAACACAATACAAAACTGAATCCATTTATTAATTGTTTTTATTTAAAAATACCATTATTGTACCAATAAATAATGCTGTTATTAAGATGTTATGGTATTATTTAAACCTTGGACCATTAACTAATGCTTTAGGTGATTAAAATGTGTTTTGCTACTGCCCCCGTCCACATCAGTGTATTTCTTAGTTTCCATGCTGGATCTTATGTCTGTTTCTCCAAACTATAAACGTGCCAACCACTGTCTACTATAGCTAATACACTGACTGTGGACAAGTATGTCATTCAGCCCCATTTCAGTAAATCTGAAATAACCGTTTGCTGACATGTTCACAATAAATGCTCACAATAAAATGATGAGTACAGTGGCAGACAAAGTTTTACAATGGTAACCATCTCAGTTTAGTGTTGTAGCATGTATTAACATTTGCTAATTAGTACTCAGCACATAATGTACACAATGTACAGCTGAGGCTGATGGGGATTTGTTTTAGAGGTACTTGATCAGAAACCAAAGGAATAGTAAGATTATTAGTAGTGAAATTTTCATCTTCTGGTAGTGCTAGATGAAAAGTCAGAGGATCATCAAAGTAATAAGAATTCATCTTCTGGCAACCACGGATATCGGCACCAAATTTCTTCATAATCCGTTTAATAGCCGTCAAGGCATTTCACTCTAGCTGGTGGTGCTTGAGGAAAAGTGAGCAGGGAAAAAGTGAGATGAGGTGTTTAGGTGTTTTTTAAAGGGTGAGATGTGATGAGAGGACGAGTAAGCAGCAATTTCTCTTATTAATGAGCAAGGAGTCACATTCAATTTTAATGTTTATTCCAGAGATGCATAGATAGAAGTATACAGTAAGCCTTTCATCCTTCACTCTCCGGCCGAAATCAACAGATCATCCTGTAATATGCAAGGCTGAGAGGTCAAACGTAAAGCTTCTCCACCGTCTGTCCATAGGGTTAGCTTGGTTTGCAACATTTAAATAAATAATAGCTTATTTTCATCACAACATGATTGTGAGGTGGATTAAATATATATATATATATCTACTGTAGCGCTTGAAGGGGCATGTTAGATTTTATTGCTCATAATGACAAAATATTCTAAGCTCCAATGTACACTTGCTACCTTTTAGGAGCTTTCAACATCATCTCAGGGTCTTCTTCAGGGAATGTAGACTTTTATAGTATGCAGTTAAAAGCTCTGAAAATCTAGTGAGCATACCTCTAGGGTTAGATATTACAAGCTGTTTCCAAATGTCAAGAATGAACTTCCCTTCAAAAAATAATAATAAGACTATAAATCAGCCATTACTATACAGCAGACCTTTCATGTTTGAACTCAATAAGGAAGCAATTTCCCCATAGTGAGTAAACAAAACACGAAAAAAAAACTGTTATCCAATCATTGGACGCCTCTTGTTGTTTTAGCTTTAAGCTTTCAGACTCTTACAGACTCAGCTTTCAATACCAATTGACAAAAGGGTGAATAGAAATACTAATATATTGTCCTGGTTATTAGTTTTAAATTCACTGTTGTCATGCAAATTGTGTTTAAGTATTTTTCTCACAGCGGCATTCCTGGCAAGCAAAGGCTTCAAGACAGCTTTTAGACCATCATGGGATATTAAGAATCTCCAGTGAAACATGGCCTAAAGCAGTGGTGTAGTGCAGCGAGTATATCCACTTCTAAATCTCCTCAGATGCCTATCATCCAGCACTGTTCTGCAGGATGATTATTCTTCCTTGGATAGCAAAGGGTACGACATAGTTTCCAATTTCCAGGAGTGGAGTGAGTAAAGAATGAGGAAAATTTAACTCAAAATGCATAATTATACAGTTGGCTCACCCATCTGTGGAACGGTATTTATGGCCACCTCTTCTGTGACTAATGTAGATTTAAAATAATTCTTACTACCTTAAGTCAAGCAGAAGTGACAATTTGCAAATACTACAGGCCCATTTTTGGATGAGCTAAATAGCTTTGGGGCATTTATCCTTTGCTGGACGGGACACTTTAAAAAAAAAAATCGGGAATAAATTAACACTATTCCTGCTTCTCCAGGCACCACTACACCACTGGCCTTAAGGAACTCTTGTAGCAGTTGAAGTAGTAGACGGCTGATGAGGCAGGATTCAGAGCAGGTTTTTACAGACTGATGCGCCTGAAGCTGTTGAGGAAAATGTCCCCACACCATAATGGAATTATTGGCTCTGGCCAGACATTTTCCAATCATTTAAATGAATGCAATAGCGGGGGTCAGAGAGGAACTTCAATCATACTGGAGGTAGATGACACTGACGGAATGATATTTAACAGACCATTTAATTGGAGTTATGTTGCTAGAAAACATCTTGGGCCCAGGTTTATTTCTTCACAGCTTGAATGTTGTTTGAACAACACATTTTTCGGTTAATGTGCAGTATCCATATAATTCTGTACTTTCTTCTCTTCGGCTCTTACGTGACCATCAACAGCCTGGCTTTAAACCACTCTGTGCGGCACAGTGTAGTGCACTCCCTCAAAGTCACGACTCAAGGTCAACAGAATGGACAGAAAAGTGCTTGGCCAAGGAAGAGATAAATCAGCTAATTAAACCGCGCTCACTTAATCAAGGGACCAGTAACTCTTTGCCCATCGCAGCCAGTCAGGCCCAGTGTAACATTACTGCCTTGTGGAAGAGTTAGTGCCCTCTGGGAGGGATGCCCGCACCCAGTGCCTCATAAAACACACAGATGCAGGGTTAACTGACTGTTCAGCACTTGTCAGCCAGCCGTCCCAAGTACTGTAATGGCAAGAGCGCGCCGTCTTTTGTTTTTTATTCTTGTCTGTGCCTTTGTCTCTGTCTGGCTTCAATGCCTCCCCCTCTTTTTTCAATAAATGTGATCAGCATCCTCCTTCTCGTAATTTGCAATTACTTTTAGCTGTTGTGCAACGGGAAGTGCAGGGGGAGGATGAGGAAGATTACATGAAAAAGGAGGGAATGATTAGGAGTAGTAATCATGGGATGCACTGCAAACAGACACACAGTCATTCCTAAAATTTTCTTTTTCTTTCTCTGATCATTGAATTAGGTTGAACAAGTTTACTAAGCTAATTTATATTGCTGCATCAGTTGAGACATAATCAAAGAAACACAATACAATGACTTCCTTGAATCAAAGTGGCTGAACCCATGTTGTGTTAAAGGTGGGGTCAGTCATATGAGAGAAAGATAGTTGATTGCTGAGTTTCATCCCCAGGTCTTAAAATACTGACATAAATGGAAACAAACAAAGTGGCACGGATGGAGCCAAACAACACAACAGGTGGCGTTTGTGCTCCCGGGTTGTTAAATACAGACGCTTTGGGTTGGTGGCTTAAAGATTTTTGAGTCTCATTAACAGCATGAATGCCACCTGTTGTGTTGTGTCGTTTGCTTCAAGGCACTTTGCTTCCTTTCCATTTATGTTGGTATTTGACCACCTGGGATTGAAATTCAACAATTCAACTATCTCTCTCCAATACGGCTGACTGACCCCGCCGTTAATGAACACCACGCCACGGCACTTTGCTCACCAAGTTGTCAAGTTCTGGATCTTCGCTGAAGAAGGGCTTGTGTTCTCGCTCCTGCTGGTGCACGAAGTTTTCAATGTCCACATCAAAGCTGGCAGACGTGATGCATTCAGATCCCTGTGTGGCCTGCTCACATTTCTCAAACAACAACGCCAGCAGGGGGAACAGTGGATGTCTGAGGAGAAAGAGAAAGAGAGAGAGAGAAGGGCGGTATGTGTCAGTTAGTATAGATATTATCCTTGATCTTAATTCATATCTATATTATTGATTGTGTCAAGCCAGAACTGTAGATGTGAAAATCCTCATTGCACTGTTACAATTACAAAAGTAATTAATGCATCATAGAAGTTTTTGTCTGCTACAATTTATTCATCTGGTGCAGTCACTAACTTGCGGACCCAGAATACTACTTCTGCATTTATAGTGGACAGCTTAACCTAAACACTCTGATCTCATATATAATATAACCAATTCATGCAGAACTATGACCTCAACTCACAGCTTACCCCTACTCCTGACCAGGACCTCAGAATTTAGGTTTTCTATAGTAAGATCAGTCTTTGGTCCTCATGAGGATTACTGGTCCTGATAAGGTTAGTGTTTGTATCACAAAAGGTCCCCAATTTGTAACAACAACGAACACATTCACACACACCCGCCACAGTAGAGCACAACACGCCAACACGCTATGTATGCACCATTATGCTGCAATTCTGTTGATTATTTTAGTATAATAAACCACATTTTAATCCTTTTCATGCATATTAATGACCAGTATGTATTATTTATTTAAAACAGAAACTATACCTTAATCATGTGAATAAAACATCACCTCCCACTAATCATGAAAGAACATAATAAACATGTTGATGTGTAACGTAATGCAGCCACACTTGCAATCACATGGCAAAAAGCAATGAAGTCCAACCCAGACCACTGGCTTTGTCTGGACTTCTGCGAAGAGAGGTCATGGATCAGGTCATCATTGTCCAAGAGAGGTTCATATTAAATGGCCATGAGAGAAAATTCTGAGACTTAATACAAAATTCTTCTCCCATCCCTCGCTGTACTGTTAATAGCGTGGCAGCTCCATGACATTCCCTAAAGGACATGCTGAACATACGGACAAGGTTCAGCTGGAGATCAAAAAAAAGATCTTTAAGTGGATAGGACATGGTCCAGTGACAGCGCTTGGCTTCACAGTGTCACCTACATTGTTACCATCTGCCTTTTACAGGCAATGTCACTCACATAAGATCCCCCAGATACGCTGTGCAATGGTCCATACTGCACTGCTGTATGTAGTGTGCCAAATTGTTGAGTATTTCCACTTGGAAGAAAGCTGCCTGCCTAATGGCTACGGTGACAGAATACTACGGTGCAGTAAAATCTGAGAAGAGGAAGAACAGGGGAGTCACGGAGAATAAAAAGTTTTGGTTCAGATGAAGGTTTTTGCCCCAAAGAGCTACATTTTACGGTGGTGTTCTGTGGTTTCCCCGTGTTCTTATACACCCCAGACTCTGGGCTCTGCCTCTTCCATACTGTCACACACTGTCCTTTGTGTTACCTCTGACTTAGAGAAAACCCAAGGGGATTTTCAAAATATGTCCCTGTCACATTCATTATGATAAGGTCTCTTGACAGTATGTTACATAAGTCCTGTAAGCTGCTTACTAGCAGCATATTTTATTATACCCACATCCAGTGGCTTTAGCTGTATGGGGTATACAAGAAGACTTCAAGGAATGAAGCCAAATTTATTAGCAAAAAAAAAAAAGAATTAATTATTGTTATAGTAATTTCAGGACTTCAAATCCAAGAGACTGCCATTCAAACACTGCTCAGAGTTTCAAGGCATATAATTGTGTCTTCATATTATTTAAAGCACCAAACATTTTCTACTCTAATTCTGGGTTACTTGAAAGCCCCTTCATGTAGAATTTTGATGTGATTGTAGCATCTTTCCAATTTATCTGATTGCACAATGTTTTCACTTATGTAAAAATCCATAACACAGTGAAAACTGGTGCAGTCGATGCGTTGCCAGCTCAGTGGGGAGGAGTGTTGTTTGTACTACTTTTAACATACTAGTACAAGCTAAAATTACTGGTTTAAAAATGGACCCAGCGTGTGGTGTGTTTGGTTGTTTTGGCTCAGTTTTGGGGATATTTTTAGATCACTGCTAGGTCACTGGATTACAACTCCCCTTTGTTTTTTAACCACTGTGGGGTGCTAGTGTCAATATTTTTAAATCTGCAGATTTGATCTGTGGAGTGAAACTTCTGGCTACTGAAATTTAAGATGCAAACTGAACTTTTTTTTTTTGATGATTTAGTTTTCACCTCTGAAAGATTGCACCTCTAAAAAGTGCTTTCACACCTCACCCCTCTTTGATTTGGTCCAAATAAACTCCTCAGTTTTACTGAGAGTCTGAGACTCAACGCTCAGTTTGTTTCGGCTAGTGTGAAAGCTGTCGATCAAACTCAGTCTGCATCCAAGCAGACCCTGATGTGGTTTTGTCTGTGGTGTGAAAACAAAGCCACAGGACATAAATACTACTAAACTATTAAATACATCTACTAAACGTCTCCTGTCAAGGAAGCAATGCTTACATGTATTTATTCAAGATCACTGATATGTGTGTCACTATCGCAATATGACCAGATAAGATACACTAAAGGTGTGTTGTCCTTCTCCATCTGTTTTATTAGCTCCCCAATAAAAGAAATAAGCATCGCAACTATTTTATATCCCCTTGTACTCTCTTCATACATCCAGTGCCCCCCTGTAAAATTACAGTACAAGACACATTTTCTTTGTCCCTGTTTGTCACCATTTATGATATAGGAGGTCCAGTTGCAGTCTTGACTATTAATTTTTACAACCGCTCATTTCTTGGTGCGCTCTTTGCGACATCGGAGAAGATAAATAAACACAAAACTCAGCGAAGTGCTACTTGACGAGCTGTCAGTCAGAGGAATGTGACTTTGGTGTCAGATTTTAGTTTGTTGAAGTCAATGCAAACCTGACCACAACTAAAAAAAAACAAAAAAAACAGAACTGGCTTTTTTTCCTGCCTTGTGCGAACCAAATTAACCAAACTACAAAGTGTGGAAGCGGCACCATTTTATATACCCGTCTGTTCTACATGGGTAGGTATTACATCTAGGCAGGTTTGGGTCACTTTCACACTTGTAGTTCAGCTCAAGGTTTGAATTTGCAAGTGTGGAGGAGGCATTGAATCAAGACCAATCAACCCAGGATAAATAAATATACTGTAAAAGAATACATGTATATAGAATTGATTTTTGGACTTATTGGTAATGTTTGCTTCTCTCACATTTTTATTTTATTTCACAGTGTCATTGTTGTGGGCATGCATGTGTGTGTGTGTGAGTGTGGTGAGTGTATATTGCTGACATGGAGGCAGACTGGGTACCTGCTCAGGCTCTAACCCATGGCTCTCATTTGCAGCCTTTAATAGTCGTCTATATTATACTCTAATCTGCCTGATCCCAATTTAATGCCGCTCCCTCAGCCAGACGTGGCAGGAATACTAAACAGGAGGGTCACATGCAGAGTGGAGAGCCTCTGCCTTGTCTGTTTAATGTCTGCTTGTGGTGGCGGTGGCGGCGGTGGTGGTGGAGAGGAATCTGGGTGGGGGTGAAGGAGAGGGGGTGCTATAACTGAGAGCAAACAGGGTGACTCTCAACACTGCAGATGGTGTCTTAACAAGTTATTTACTCTCACATTCAGTCTTTGTTATTTGTGTTATTTTCATTGCAGAAAGTGGTTGATTCAGCCAATGAGGGGGAGATTATTTATCTCTTCTCTTATTTAAATGTCTATAAACAAGAGAGAATAAGACATGCCAGCCCACTAGTGTCAACAAAATGACACTTAGTTTGAGCCATGAGTTGCTTTCTAAACATCACACACAGTAACGCACACTAACACATCTATTCACAGATATCTGCTGTCAAGGAGATGTGGCACTGCAGGGCCCGAGGACCCAGGAGCATTGTGGGTAGAGCTAAAGAGTACACAACACCTTTATTGGCTGATAAATATACAGACTACTGTGTGTGCACAAGCTCGAAACAAAACAAATACAGCAATTAAAGGTGATAATCCATATGATGTCGAAGAAAGAAAATGTCTCATTAAGAAAAACCAAAGATAAAGACATTCACAAGCTGTGCATCGAGTTGTTGACTCGCAGACAGTCACATTTTTTATTAGGCTTTGTTAGATTCATTGTGACACGCAGGGAGTGTTTAGCAGATTTCAAAATAAAATCTTGCTGCTATTTGACAAAATTTATAGTTCTAAAATAATTTCTTTTTTCCATTATGCCTCTAGGATCTCTCAGTAAAATAATTAGATAATGGTATTTGGTATTTGGTAATTTACTGTAATTCTACGTGACATGTTCCTGATCTGAGATCTGAGAGTGAACCAAGTCAAACACGAATCTGAATGTTATCATAATTGCAGATTGGTCTACTAATGCGCAGCCCCCCTCCACTGACTCATTACATTTTTGGTTATTCACATGATGCGTCTTTAACTCAACAAATTGAGCCAAATATTTTTACAGCTAACAAGACAGCTACCAAGTGAGCCTTCTCATTCATCAGCTCTTCTTTCTGTTGCTCTTATCCTTAAAGCATATCTTGTTTAATGACACTGAATCTAATTAGTACTCAGAAACAGTGAAGTGTGTTAAACTGGAAAATGTATTTCTTCAACAGACTTCTTTGAGCTGAAATGTTACAGAAATCTTTGAACAACTTGTTTATGTACGATGATGAGAACAACGCAATGTAAAAGCCTGATGTGGATGCATTTGCATGTCTTCAACTCATGTTGGTTGATTTTCCGAGATTAGCTCTCACGTCAGTGCTCTATGGGAATCGTAGGCTCTACCCTGTCATTGGCACTCTGCGGCTAACAGTCAGATTCGGAGTAAATGATGTAAAAGGCTGAAGCTATCAAGGCAATCAGGGTTTGCATGGGAAAACGTCTGTCCCTGACGACATACCATTGCGCACAGTTGGACCTCGCCAACTTGGAGCGATGTAAAAACACTACCCTTCGGCGCTTTCTACGACCTTTACACAGGAAGTCAGGATTAAGGTAGATGGGGTGTGAAAAGGCATGCATTTTTATGAACGCGAACATAGCCGCATGTGGCTGCTTGTGTGTGTGTGGGTGAGTGCATGGTCACGCGATGTGTGTTTTCCAGTCTCCCACTACCTCTTGCAACCATCCTGAGTCCCCCCCCCCACTCCGCCATTCCATGCCGGCTGCCAGAAGCGGCAGGTTCTATCTGCAGTGCGACGGAGTGGAGATTGCTGGCTGGGGGATCATTACAAGGACCATAAAAGAGCGATTTACAGGACGGCCAGTGAGTGGAGTCAGCACGGTCCCCACCCTCCAGCACTGCAACGTGCTGGGTCACCAACGAAAAGCCCAAAACGGAGAATCAGAGGCCAGCGGGGGAACGTGATGACTTAAACATGAAGGTGAGGGACGTGGCAGCACAAGTGACATCTGCTTCATGGTCGGTGAGGCAGGGGCTGGAGGAGGACGTAAGGTGCCCGTTGATTTTGACGTTTGATTATAGGAGACTTAAAAAGGTAAAACATGACGTGCTTTAAAAAAACTTGCAGTTATTAAAGTGAAAATTCCCAAAATGTCTGAATGAATACACCTTTTGGAAGGATTTTTTTGGCACATACTGCATCAAAGGCCAAGAATGAATTTTCAATCTCAACATTCAAGCCAACATGGCAAGACGCCCCCTATCAGGTCCAAAATGTTTAAGTGAGGTTTCTACATTAACGGACTTGTCTAACTCAGCGTCAATCAACACATTGTATCCCCGGTGCTTACGAACAACATGAGCTCTAATGCTTGGTTGTAACCATTTTCTTATTTATTGTTATATAAGCAAAATGTGCGCAAACAAAGTCACGTTGTTTCTCGTTATTCTTGGGAGAAGGAGCTGTAAAGAGTTAGCTGCTAAAAGTTTAGCTCTAGCTAACCTGTTTCTCTGCTGTTTGGTGCTATAGGTAGTGTACAATGTGCTATGTGTGAACTTAAATGCCACATATATTTAATCTGTCGTAAATCTTTTCATGTAATATTTTAGATAGCCCTGTTTTCTCTGAAGAAATGTGAAAATATGGAATACGTTTATCTTTGAAGCTAAATAAGAGACTTTAAGAGGCTGAAAATGGAAGCTGGATAACAACACAGTGCTACGTTTCAGGACAGAAAGCTCAGAGAGAGAAGAATATCACCACGTGCAACTTCATCTGCTGCGGAAGATTGAATTTTGCAATCCAAAGCTTCAGAGCAGCGACTAAATCTACTGGGCAACTAACTTTTCCAAGGTCAAGAATGAACCCTCAGATCTCAACAGGAATTACTGGATTACAGGATTACTTTTAAATTTGTCACCGTATTTGTAGTTCAGGTCAGGTTTTTCTCCTGACAAAGAGAAACGTTAAACCTGCAGATGCAGAGCTGTGCATGAAAACAAGCTCAAATCAAAGCAGCGCAGTCATCTATGGAACAAGTCATGTTTGCCTGCTTTCGCAATAATCTGGCAGGCCACCAAGGGGGTACAGAAAGAGGTGGGGGTGGGGTTTGAAGGTATGTGTTTACGTGTGGTGTGTATGTGTGAGTTGAGAGAGAGAGAGAGAGCGAGATGGAGGTCTCTCTCACCCCCTCTGCTCTCCACTGTTTGCCAGCCTAATCAGGCCTGCTGTACCCCCGTATATTAGAAGCCAGTTTGTGGTGGAGTCCTGCTGTGTTTGCTCCCGACAAGGCCCCAGTTTCCCCAGGCTACATGTCTGAAGCACACCCTGTGTAACCGTATGTGTGTGTGTGTGTGTGTTAGGGGGATGGTACACACACATACAACGCTGTACATGTGGTGTGTGCACACGTGCACGTTCAAGAACTCCCGGCACTATCTGAATAAATCCTGTCTCCTTTTCACTACTTCTCAAACTCCCCTTTTCATTCTCATGTCTGAGGTTCTTGGGGTTTTGTTTCTCTCTGAGGCCTCCTGGACAAAAAAAAAAGCTCCATCTACTCTTTGGTTTGTGCTACATCTCTCAACATTTTTATCAACTCAGGTGTTCTCTCATTTGGATGGCTGGTTGTGGTGGGTCAGCGCATGATGTTTTAGAGAGACGTTATAAAGATACACAATCATATATACACATCCTGCATCTAGCAGTAAGTCCTTTCATTGGTGAAACAAAGAAATGCAGATAGAAATTTCAGTCTCCAGAGGGCATTACTTGACAGCTGTGAAGTGCAAATGACTATTCTTTTCTATGTTTGCTGTAGGCCACTCCTGTGACAAGAAAAAGATAACATGGATTACTAAGTCGCCCAAGTAAAAAACAAAAAGAAAGAAAAGAAAAGAAAATTGTGGACTTCCTTTCTCATCCAGAGTCAAGCGGCGAGGAAACTCATAAAAACGGGTATCTGAAAGAAACAGCCAATAAAACGACTTGAGCTTTGACACAGTTTCCTGCATTCAGCAGCGGCTAAGCACCAAAACACACGCTGACCTGCTAAATGGAGGAGGCACGGCCTGCTTTAAGACCGACAGACAGTGAGCCTTTGCGCTGCTGGAAAAGCAGCACAGTGGTCGAGGATGCATTGATGCATTGTGTCAGTGAGGATAAACAGACTTTATGGTACATTACAGAGGCAGACAAACACAAGAGGCAAGCACAAGTGTGGATAACGCCGTCCTTGGACTTGTCAAATTAAACGCGCTCCCTCCTGATGCGTACGACATGAGAGGTCCTCAAATCTTCACTTCTTTTATGCCATCAACAACAAGTGCGTATACAAGTAGAAACTCACCCGAGGCTTAAGACATTCCTGTATTTCTTGGAGTTTGCCGACTGTCAGCATGACGGCATGCTAACCATCCCACGAATACACACACAAAACCTTAAATCCAGTCTCAATGCAAAATACTCAGGCTGACCAGCATGACAGAGGCTTTCAGCAAAGACCCACTATGGAGGGGAGTGAATGATAATATGCACCATACAGTGCTCTGCACTGCAACACTGGCATCTTTGTAAAAGGATCCCACCACTGTCAAAACACAGAATAAAGCCAGTATTATTCCTCTTTTCTTTCACTTCCTGATGCAAATAAAATCTGTTAGATATGATGAACAACTGTTTTTTTTTTTAAAACAACAAGTACAGTCCAATATGTTTGATGAATAGGTTCTTGTAAGAAATCCATCTACAGAACAGATTGTGTCTTTTATACAAGACAATTAAGATAAGGGCTCTATTACTGGAATAGTGTGCAGAGGAAATGTTGTGAGTATACAGCAGATTTGTAATCCTGCCATCTGAAAAACACACTTGTTTTATTGCTTATCACTAATTCCTCTACATGTAAAGCGAGCGAGCAGTTAACTCAAACATACTCATGAAAGTATGACCTTAACACAACGTGTAAACACAGCTTCATCTACCCGAGTTGTTTCGAAGCATAATAAGGACATTTGTGAAAGGGGTATTATGATGCGTCTTTCAATTAAGTGCATGTTTCCATCTCTGAGCCGAATCAGCCTCCATCAGCCCCGCAAACACTACATCCGCAACCTGAAAAACAAAAGCCTTACCGGCTTTTTAATAAGATGCAGAGAATCCAGAAGGATCTTTATAGTAAATGCCACAACTCATTAGGCTAATTACCCTATCACACATTTACTCCGCTGCTAATAACAAAGTAGGCAGAGAGACAGAGAGAGAGAGAGAGGAAACCACACATCTCCTCATAAAGTTGGCATTCTAGCAATTAGACATTAAAGCCCACACAGACTTCCTGAGCAAAATAATTAAAGAAAAATGGCAGAGATGTTGATTCTCCGTGCTTTTCTCTTTTCAAAGTCTACAGCCCCCATATGAGCGCTGCGTAGAGGCAGGGACACTGGCAGATCAGGCTTCTATTAATATTAAGAGTGCTATTTGTGTCTTTTTGCATAATTTCACTCACTGTGGGAGACATGACTTGTGAAGTCAAAATTAATTGCGTTTATAACAAGGTAACAAGGTGCGTTTAGTCATTAGCTCCTTGCATGGGCAAAAAATAATTCCAAAAATTCTAATGTGCTCGACCTCCTCTGAATACAGAACAGCGAGGATTTCACTTAAGAGCTACAAATAATCATATTTTAACAGCACATGCTGGTGAATCCTCGGTTCTTGTTGCTCCCTGAGCTCAGTGCTTCCTCTGGCACTGTTGATCACAACATTTTAATTGGCCATCATACACATTTACAGACTCAGCTGACTCGATAGTCTCCGCAGCACCATTTTACTGGTAACTAACTCAAGTTCTGATCTCATTTTGTTCTCCTCCTTTGCGCCCCTGTTGTGTCACATTCAAACACTGATAATTTACCACTGTATTTGCCTGCAAAACTAAATAACATGGACACTGCTAATCTTTAAAGGGGTTTTGTGGAAGTGCTAATGCTAAATTGCCGGAGCAGCCCTTTAACATGAGCCTAACAATAATTCAAACTAGCGACGTTCAGCACTCTATAGCCTATGTGAATGTGTCTGTTCATACTTGCACAATGCAGAAATCTGTCTTTGTTAAAGTCTGTGTAAGATAAATGTGTGTTCTGAGTTTGTCAGACCAAAGAAGAAAGTGTTATTAACCACACAGACAAATTTCAATGATTAAAAATATCAACAGGTTTATGAAATCAGGTGTCAAAATCAGGTAAAAATGAATTCTCAGCTCCAGGACTGTGGGGGCGTGTCCTCTGAATGTGCTGAAGCCACGCCCACTCGTGGGAGCAGTCGAGCAGCCATTTTGAAGCGGCTGAAACGTGTCAGGTGAGTTCAGTAAAATGAACATGACTAACTTTGAAACACTCTGAGCTGAGATGAATTCATCTCTATCTCTCTGCTCAGGGTGGCCTCAGCGTGTCATCGAGACACCCTTTAAGGACCGCCCACAAAATCCTGGACTGAAAACTGAAAAACTGTTTTAACGTCTAACTCCACGTTTCAGTAATATATCGTTCAAAGTCCTCACGTGTTTTCAGCAACTATTTTACAACATATTTAATGTGTTTTGAAAGAAATCTCAGAACTGCATTTACATGGACTTTGTACACATTGTACATTACATTAAGTTATATTTGCAAACACAGCAGATGTATATTAAGACAGTTGCACTGACGTTTAAGATCAGTAAAGTGTCATTTTACCCAAAGAATTACTGAAAAAACTAGTAATAGTAAACTGGTTCAGCATTTTAAGAAATATGTTATTGTATGAGTGATGTAAGATGATAGATACATATCTCAAGTCTGCGCAGTTAGCCTAGCTTAGCATAAAACTGGAAGCAGGGGGTTAAAAATCTGATGACCTCAATGTGATGACAGGACAGTCGTCATGCCCAGCTAGTTGTTCACCAAAAAGTTTAATCCCTACTACTTTTTTGTAGCATTGGTCACCCGGCAGCTAATGTAGTTTAAACTCTACATAAATGTATGTTCTGTTCTCTGCTGCTGCTGTTAACACCATATCGTTTCTGTTAGACTAGCACATACCGAGGTTTGTGAAATACAAATATGTTACAGTCAGAAAGGCAAAGCCTTGGACTTAAAGCTGTTTTTGAATTCAAGGGGTACTTGTTTAATTCAAATGAAATGGATTTTATATATTATGTATCTGTGTGCCTGTAAGTGTTTATCTTGAAGGTATATTAAACTTCATCCTGGCAGCATGTACTGAATGACTGAAATAGCCTGGCACAGAATGAGGCGCAGCTTCTATTCCTCTCTTCACACGGGGACATTTATTATTAGATGATGATACAAGGTCATGTTTATTCGTATTTACAAGAGCCTTGAATTCATTTGGTTGTCTGCAGTCGATTTATGAAAACATCATGTAAAAGTTTTGATGCAAACTTTCAGTAAGTTAGAAAATGTCTGTGTACCAGTTACATAAATGAGATATTTAAATCAGCCAGCTTCACCACTTGAGCCAGGTTAGCTGTTTTCAGTCTTTATGCTAAACTAAGACAACAATTTCCTGAGTCTAGCTCCATACTTGAAGGTTATTTATATATAAAACATTAATACAGCAGCAAAAAACCTGTCAGCAGTCTCACAGACTATGTGACACCCCCACTTTAGTACACAACACACCCCGAGAGATAACTTCCGACTCTTTTTTAACAAATCAGACCGGCCGCATGTGCAGGTTTGAGTTTGTATGCAAGTGAAGAATGCGACTGAAACGGCACTCATCATCTAAATCTGGGTGAGTTTTATTTGGTTTCTGTCCACTTTGAATGAAGTTATGATGTTACGATTGCTCTGTGAGATAAAATTAATACTTTTGTCTATGAAGCCTGGTGGTGAGCAATAATGACATAATGGCTGTTTCTGGTTAAACAAAAGATCTGCCTCTGTAGGGATCATTTCCATAATGTTCTCAGACACTTAGAAAAACAATCTGAGCCTGCCAGTGGCAAATAGAAGCACTTTTAGTGGACGCACTTTGACGGGCACATTGGTCCCCAAGGATTAGCTACACTGCAGCCAAAGCTTAACTCGGTAAACTAAGAATTTATTTTGACCAAATCAGCACTGGTGTTGGAACAATGGAAAGACTTATGATGACCTGAAAGGTATAATTACTGGTTTTGTCAATGAAGTCTGGTGGGCCATAGCTTTGCTCTGAGATGCAGCACTGAAGCAGTGAATTTCGTATATATAACCTATAACACATAGACAAAGTTGATATCTATTTTCACATGTTGCTGCTACTGCACTGTCCTCCTGTTTGTCCTCACAGTGCATGTTTAAAACAGTTTTACATTCATTAACGCACCCAACAATGGATGTACAAATCCCAGCTCTTATAGAGGTACTCCAATCAAGCAGCTAATGAAGTCAGTGAGCATTATTAACATTAATGTATTCTCTATAGAAGACAACAATAAATATTAAGGTCTGTATCTTTACTACAGACATTGCTGTTGTTTTTAGCTGATACTGCGAGCTTCTTCTGTCCCCGCTTTCCTGTGTATGTGGTTTAGGCAAGGAAGCGGAGACCCAAAAAAACCCCACGTGGGGGCTGATTTGGACTGTGACTACACCAACCACCACCACCACCACCACCACCACCAGCACCGGAGCTGCTCCAAACATGGCTGCTCACATCAAAGGCAGCCTTGTATCTCAGAGGAGCTGCTGAGGACTTTACAGCAGCCTGCCTCAGGCCTGATCGCGGGAGCTCGCACCTCCTCAGACAGCAGTGGTGGATACCCGCCGGTGGGACCCGAGGAGCCGGGACAGGCGGCCCGACATAGTCTGCAGTGTCATCGTTACTGGTCGGGCTGAGCCAGACGGTGCAGGGTAGCTTGTGTCTCATTCCGCTGAACAAATCTAGTAAGTTGTTGGTTTGCTGCATACACCAGGAGATCACCGGGCTCGATTAAAAATGTCTGTATTTTGAATAATTTACTTCATAAATAGATAATACAAGCTCATTATAAGGGTGCATCAATATTCTAGTGATAAGCTGAGAGCTTTTTTTTTTTTTTTTTAGAGTTTTGGGTTTCACCCAGCAGTGATTTTCTTTCTTATTTTCTACACCTAACAAGGTGGTGCCTTCGAGGGCTTCAACACGGTAAATAAAAGAATACAATCTGGAACAAATGTCTGCAGGCTAAAATATAGGTTAAAAAAAAAGAAGAAAACAAACACTAATATACGGTTCACGGCAAAATAAGCTTACAGGAAGTGAAAAAATGACATGGTATAGATATATTCATTTTGACACATGCTGAAGTCTCTTGTAACAAAAGTGCAGTGTCAGTATGCTTCATTTCTATATTTAGACTTCGTCTGGACCAAGGCAAATTAGTAGTTTAAACCCAAAATGAGGTCTCTACCACTTGAAGAGTGATGCTTACCTTTGAAATTGACTGTTGGCGTGAAAGAGAAATAAATGATGTTTTACAATTTAATTCTGGAACAAACCAACTGTTTTTATTTTTAATTATTATTTAAATGAATAAAAACGTTTACTGGAGGTGCTCTTTGGTTTATCAATGACATGAAGTAAAAACTGAAGTAGGCACCCTTCAAGTACAATTTTCAAGGGTTTTTATATCATGTTATAAAAAAAAAACAAGACTGGTGAGTGTAGATGGCAAGCGGCAAATTGAGTCAGTTTAGTTCAATTTCATAAAGCTAGCATGGCGCCGGAGAGAAAATGTCGTAATTATTTCAAAGGAAGAACAAGAGAAGGGGAAATTCGAGCACAGAAGGGTCCACATTGTCAAAACTACTTTGACAAATTAGACTAATAGGTTGGTCAGTGCTCTACGTTAAGTGTGATGACTCCGACCCAGGCAAATATTTTGGAGTCCAGATTTGTGCATGCGTTCACCCAAGATAGAGGTACAAAACCCTATAATGATACATGAACCTCTCACGGGAGTTTGAACCTACCTGTAAACAGCCCTCTTGTCAGACTCAAGCTGGGCCTGGGGGTCAAGGGTCACACTGACAGAGGTATTTCCTGCTGCAGAGGCTGCTGGGATATGGACCTGTGGGGTCTTGGTGTTCTGTTGACTGGTGCCCGTCATCTGGGGGCACAAAAAAACAACGAGAAATGTATGTTAGAGTTGCCACAAGCACGTCTAAGAAAAGTTTGAAACTTAAGTTCAAGAAACAAATCAAGGAAGAAAAAGTATTTGAATTTATAGTATTTATGTCAAACAAACCAACTCATAATTAGCTTTTAATTAGCTTTTGCATGGTTGTGGCTTGTTTGATTGCTACCAGAAAACCAAACCATTCACCCACTTCAATCTGCTCCCCAAACTACTGACAATCAGGCCAAATCTGGATACCACATGACCAAAATAACAGCTTGTTAAATCCTTCGAATCCTTGGCCTTCTTGTAACGAACACGCAGCTGCTTGTGAGGTCTGAAGTAAATTTTTTAATCACTTTTCAAAAGCGATAAGGTGCAACATGCATCTTACGCCGACAGACTACAAATGAGGATGTAGCTGGAATGAATCATTGTCGCTTGACAGGTCAGCAGCCTTGTAATGAAGCTGTTAAGCAAAATGAATGGGATAGGATAGATTCAGTAATTGAACGAGGCATGCTCACATCATTTAAAGATTCCTGTCAAATGATGTATATTCAGTTACTATTTAGCAACTGAGCAGTGTGTTTACGACTGGCCATACACCTGACCATCCATACTCCCTTCCCATTGAAGAACCACGTCACCAATGATGGTTCAACATGGAATCATTCGAGAATCTGATAACTTCTCTTGATGCTATTTGTGCTGCACGGTGGGCAGGAGAGTGACACGCTTTACGAACACAATCTGTTGTCTTCTCCATCCTTTAGCCCACTTTCGTCTCTCATTCGTTCTCTCTGAGGAAATGAGTCTAACAACCCCCACCTCACCCCCACCCTGAGTCGGAGTGGGATGGGAGGAAGCTTCAAGTCTTAATCCCAGCACCAAATGGGAAATAAATTAGCTTCTTCACACTTAACTAGCTCTCATTTGCATTTGCCGAGCGTGCAGACTTGCAGCTCGGGAGCTCTCCCCTGGCACTAATCCTCTGGGCGAAAGCAGACAGAGGTGGTGTGGACAAGGAGGAGGGTTATAGGCGGTCGGATGAACCTGCTCTGCTCTCAACTCCGTAGGACGGTCTGCAGTGTTAGAGAACGCCCCGAGTCCAGCAACATTAATTACGCTGACCTGTTAGTGGCATCATGTGATGTGTTGAACACCGCGGGGTGGTTCTTGACCTCTTATTCTACACTTTAACAAGTATGTATCACACTTGCACTCATGTTTTAATTATAAAATGTGAGTTTATCTCACAAAGAAGTAAAAAAGGTCATTTATAAAGAGAAAAAGAAAGGTTTACTTTAACTTGATTTGTTTGTCACTGTAATATTCCTACCATACTCTTACCACTTACTTTAAATGCAATATATTATCTCTCATAAAAATCATTTTTGATAATTTACTAATTATTTTAATTTAATTTAAAGGTAAGGTCATTAAATCACCTAAAAAAAACTGTTTTAAAATTTGAGGTTAGCATTAAATAATTATGCCTAAAGTTCTGGGGAAAGAAACTCCATAGTCATTATTTATTAAGGATTTAATACTCTAATGTGCTAATTTGCTTAAAACTAATGAACCATCATGAGATAATGATGCAAACTTTCTTTCAAGTTCTGACTGGTGCACAGAAATATGACATCACCTTCTTTTGTCTTCCCAACTGTCTTCTACATACAAGTAAAAACAACTTTTAAAAACTGTTCTACCTTTTGACAATAAACGGTGTACTTGTGTGAGACCCCATCATTCATTCTTAAGGTGCTACCATGTGTTGAGTGTATGGGTTCAAGCATTGAGTTAAATCCTGATAAAACCTCAGACCTGTTGGCTCTCCTGGTACGATGGTGGAGGAACGCTCTGGGTGGCCATCATTGTCACTGCAGGTGCTGGGGACACATGTTGCATCATGGGATAGCTTCACATTGAGACTGGAGAAAAAAAAACACACACACACACACACAAAAAAGAGGAAACATAAATCCAGTGCAAGCTGTGATTGTAAATTCTGTTACAGCAGCAGCCACCAGGTGCTGCTATGATTAAATAATAGGAGATGAGATTCTCACGCAGCGTCTCACTCGTCCCTTTTCAAACTTCTCTACCATCCACCATCTCCATTTACTCTTTTATTGTTTCGCTCTGTCTCTCCTCGTCTCTCCCGCTGCATGTATAGCATAGAGCTGACAGAAGAGACGGGATGATGTATTAATACCGAGCGATCTAACAATGCTACCACACAGAAAGAAAACAAAGCAACACAGACTCAATCATGGAAGCCTTTACAGAAATACTTTACATACCAGCAGGTTCATAATGACACCGCAAACAAACCCGACTACTTGTTTACCAATTACAGACAGCTATGCTTGTTTACTAATTACAGTACAGCTGGATTTAAAGCAACGCATCATAGTGGAGTCACCTTGGTTGTCTCGATGTGTTGGCTGCTGGTGTTGTTGTTGCACTATTACCAAGCCAATCAAGAGGGCTAATTAGGGCTCTTGTCGGTGGGCTAATTGCTATTGGCCGGGACCCCACAGGGCTGAGGGCTGTACCCTGTAGAACACCGCTGTAACCGCCGCCCCCACCCCCACTAAAGGAGCTAATTGGTTCAGGGTTCCATTACACATACATACAAACACACACACACACACACACACACACACACACACACACACACACACACAGACCCCCTACCATCACCCCCAACTTACTATAGGCAAGCACAGCAGGTGCTCCATCCTGAAGCTACATATAACCTATGTGTATACGCTGCATGAAAATGTCCTCTGAATTAACAGTTTGACCCGAGGGGGGAGTTTTGATAAATGTGGGGGTAAACTTTATTAAACCTTTTATTTATCAAACTGCACTGCTTTAAACAATTATGAGACACAAATGCGAGCCCTGATCTCACAAATCAATGTACCAAATGTAACATAACGTTCAGTTTGTTGCTTTAAACACTGATGTAGACCGTCGAATCAACATTTCTTCAAAGACTCGTTGGATACCTTGAGCCACTGGACTTATTGGGGGAAAAAAAAGCCTCCTAATGCCACATACAGCCTTGTGTGGTCATGAAAGGCCGGCAGCAATTACAGTGGACCGGTGTGCACTTGAGCTGAATGGTACTGACCTGGAGAAAAGAACGCTTGATTATAAGCTAGTGAAATGGAACCAGAACATCTGAGCAAAAATCTCTGCATTGGTTGCGACGTCCGTTCGGAGCTGACGCCTCAGGAAATAAAAATGTGCAGTAAATCCACCTGACCAGTAAAGCCGAGGATTTGCAGTATGGTGGCTCTGAGTTGTGAGGTTATGACCTAATGAAAATTTAATAATCAAATAATCAAATTTTTAAAAGGATGCCCTGTAAGAATATTAGATATACTCTAAGGATATATCATACAAAATGTAAATATACCATAAAGTATATGGGCTCTCTATAAATGTATACCATACAGACAGGGAGTAGGAATATTAGAGGAACATTAATGAGATTGTGAATGTAATTCTGGTGAGCATTAACACTACTGCAGCAGTGTTGCGCAGCATTTCAGCACTATAAAACTCAGACTGTTCGCCCCTCTTATAGTCTCACACATCTGTGCATTGAGCCCTGCACTCTACCTTGGCTAGCTTTCAGGTTCTTGGTGCCAGACAGGAAGTGATGCGAACATCTCATCCCCCCTGCTCTTCAGGAATCAGGAAAATACATGACAGACTTTTCCCCACCAGCGAGCTCATACCCCACTGAGACCCAGAGCCTGGCAATGTCTCTGAGTGGCAAAGTCAGAGGCAAGACAATTGGCTGAGACCCTTCTTGTTTTGAGTGGCATCCGAATCCACCACCACCACCACCACTGCTGCTGCTGCCAACAGTTTGATGTTAAATGCTGGTTTAGTTCCATTGATGAGTTCTAATTTGGGGTTTTAGCTGCAAATCTGCATGTTCTATCGTGTCATACTGTGCTTGTGTTTGCTGTGTATGCATGAATTTGTGTGCGGCATTATATGAGCATGACTGTTTGCACTGTGTGTGTTCACACTTGTTTGTGTGCCATGTGCATGTCTCTGTGAGTCATTTTGTGTACTGATTGCGTCTTCTGGTTTTCTGTTCTCATTCCAACTGGTATCAGCTGAAAGGCATCTTCTCCGTTATCAGTCCTCATTTTAATTGCAAATGCAGTGAGCGTGTTAGTGATTAAATGGAAAATTGCACATTAATTGATGAGACTGAAGATAAAGCAATTCCAATTACTGCACAGTATTTTAGGCGGCCTCTCAAGTTTCGCCATCCCTCGAAGGAACGAGCCACCAAACGCCAAATTTAAGCAGGCAATCGTGCATCCATAAAAATACACACACACACAGGCAGACATAATATGCGCACAAACACATACCGTGGTTAGTGAAGCGTGAATGTACATACAAGAACAGACAAGAATGCTGCAAAAACACCAACAAACAAGACATTTAATTTCAACAGAGATTAAAGACACAAAAAAACTTTAAGTACAAAGGACAAATGACAGGACAAATGACATGTTTGTTCCTCAACAAAAGCCTTTGAATTATTACAGAGTTCATAATGCATATCAATTGAAAAGTGCCTGTAGTCACAATCAAAATTCAAAAGCAAGCATAAAATGGAAAATGAGAAGTAGGCATAAAATTATTCCAACAAACATCAAAGGGTTTTGTGAATTTGGATTGGAGGCAGTCGTACTCTTTCATCGGATTTTGTGCAGTAAGAAACGCTTCTATTCAGCATTCAATTTTCCGACAATTCTCAGGCTCAGAATGGGCCTCTGCCGTATTGATGTAAGGTTAGTCAGTGGCATAGCTGCAGTTTCACCCCGTTTACCACCAGCATTGAAATGAAAATCCATATCTGGTCACATATGATGTGATCACTGCCTCTGGCCTTCACACTTCAAGCATGTCTAAAGCTTTTTTTCCCCTCATACGGTTTGGTTTAAAGGTACATTTAATGTACAGTGTTGAACTTTCTATTAAATATGGAACGGGAACGCTTCCTGCTGCAAACTAAGATGGGAAAAAAAGAGAAACAGGTCCTCCTTGTGATTTAAACACAGGAAACAATGGCATGTAGAACATTTCTTACACTCCAGATTGTGACCTGGCACCTGGGTTTTGCACCAGTTCATTAAAAACAGGCTTGACAGAGATGCGACTGTCTCATGTTGAATTATTATCACTTCCGAGGACTAACGAAGCAGTGAACAAAGGTGACGGGGCTGACAGAGGCAGACACGTCGTAAAGCACATGGATTCATGCAGAAAACTGAAAATAGCCACCTTGGTGGGTTGTCTGCAAACGATCTGATAGCACGTTTGAGCAAAACTCAACTCACTCTCCTAAAAAAACAAAGATTAGTCCAAAGATTGGTGATGATTGGAATGGAGTGCATATAAAAAAAATGGTGGTGGACAGGACGAGAGACCAACATTGCCATCCCTTGAGCCACACCAACATGCGAGGCTTACCAAACACTTCCTAGAAAAGCGTGTTGATTTGGAACATGCTTTTGTGTTCGTTCATAATCACATAGATTCTCACTTCACTTGACTCTCATTTAAGTACTGATCCAACAACTAGACCTTCAAATGACTCATGTTGATACGTATGTGCACGTTTATTTACTCCACTTAGTATTGATTAGCAACCAAGCTCTTCATTGGGCATGCAACACTCTCCATGCTGTTTTTAACAAACCAGTCTCTAAATCACACGAGAGACGAGTCCATTTGCCTTCATTACCCGCGGAAAGTCTTGGAAAAAAAATAATGAAATAATTTCACAAGGGCACTCTGCGATTCTGAGAAAAATAACCCAATCCCCATGATGCCAATTGCTTAAAAACAACAGTGCACAGGCTTGTCTGACTTAACTAGTGATCAATTGGATCCGCTTCTCGAATCCCGAAGCTTTCCATAAATAATATCTTGTGCATATTCATGAAAACACAGACAGCGTATCACAGTTCTACACTCAAGGCTAGATTCAAATCCACCCTCAGATCGCAGCACTTTAACCCATTCTGATACCTGATCTGATATCACATGTACACACATGAAGCAGGAAGCCGGCTGAATGGTCTTTCTGTGGATGTAAGCAGCAGGCGAGCTGTCATTTGCACATCCTCCCCTCAGAAAATCTCATTTAATCTTTCCTGTTTGAGTTTGTTGGTTAAGAGGTTGACCTGCAAATGCAATGAATAACATTTGGAAGTGGGTATGTCACCTTGGTCAGATATTATGCATCTTGATGCCATGCAAGAGAGGAAGATGAATAAATAAATCAGGTGTTTTTGAATATGAGTAGGATCTAATCATCGCCTTATTGTCAGGCCTGATTTACAATGCAAACACCAGGAGGCGAGGCCTTGATGGTGTTGAGTAAAATGGTGGAGGGAAGGGTGGAATGGTAATGAGACTGGGGCAGAGGAGGGGTGGGGAAAGGGGCTGTGTACACATTTGTGGTCGGACCCAACACAGAAATCGGAAAACACACAGATCAGAGCGCAAACACCCCCCACACACAAGTGGGAATGGGCATGCATGCAAACATAGGCATGTATATTAATGCACAAATGCCAACATTAGACGCAGAAATAGCAAAGCTTCAACCAGTGTCATCCTGAGGGCAATATCACACACACTGTCTCTCGCCCTAACGCATAAGCACACATACATTCTTACACACACACACACACACACTCAAAGGCGCAAGTGCATACACAGCCGGAGGCGAAGATAGTCTCACCAGTGGTCTTAGGGCTACAAATCCCCCCCAGGCTAAAGCTCCACACACATACACATACTGCAGTCAGGACCCAGTCCACACTCCCAGACCACCTCATTAACCTGAGCCAGCAGCCCTCCCTCCACCCAGCCTCGCAACACCCTGCTCCTCGCCAGCCCACACTTACAATTCATGCTAGTATTATTTATTCATCCGCTCTTGTTGATTGAACTCATCCTCACCCACAAGACAGAGAAGGCATGGATTTGAAGCTTGGTGAAGGATGTTTCAGCATTGTTGTGGACATTGTTAACTCCAAGTTCAGCAAGATCGCTGCAAAAGTGGCGAGGCGTGGTGGACCGAGTTAAGTTGGGATTTTTGGAAGGTTTTGCCTTGGAGGAGAGAAGTTGATTTGTGATTTTATATCCCTGCAGTGTTCTGGAAGTATTACTTTAATGCAAACATTGCAGCGAGGGATACAGGATACAAGATGTTCTTTTTGTTGAAATAAAACACACAAAGGCAGAGCGTGTGTTCTGGTTTAGATGTGAACCAAGTCACAAAGAGCAGACCGCAACTCACCCACAAACATTCAAAGACGAGAACTTTGAAGCACAAAATAAACTTAATGTTGTGATGCTTGCCGGCTTGTGGCTGAGTTGGCTATTGAGCGGGCCGAAATTAATTAAATTATCATAAGCTACAAGTCGGCTATAAACAAACTGGAATGTTCAGAATTTTTCTCTGGTCTCACAAGGTTAAATCTGCAAAAGGCAACTTCACCCTTCAGCTAGGAGGAAACTGAAAAATTCATGTGAAAGATTTTTTTGAATAATTTTTTTTTAATAAAAATAAGTAAGTCACACATCATCATTGTCAACAGGATACTGTTTTCATGAAGAACACTGAGTTCCTTGGCGTTTCTTCCTCCGCTCACTCACTGTGCTGACTTTACTCAAAGGCTTCCTCTGACTCGTCCTTATCAATTTCCAATGACATTTTACGCTCGGATTTAAATCTATAACCTTTCCAGTTTATTCTCTCATACAGAACTTCTTAATGAACGTCCTTCACATATTCAAATATGCCCCACAGCCATAATGAAGACACAAGGATTTCCCTCGGGTATGACAGTTTGCAGGATTCATCGCTTTCTTTCGAACTGCTGACAATGGCATCAGTGCTCCAATCTGACTGCAATTCTTGTTTTCTTTGTATTTATGCAAATGTTTGTTGGGATATTACAGATTCCGGTTTGATTGTGTTCCCTCTTGCTTTTTAAAAAAAAAATTGGATTAAAGTCTCAAGTAAAATGGATAGTGGCAAAACTACAGTACAGTGGTAATTTTTTTTGTAATTCCCCAAGGAGAGGCGGTTTGCATGCAAATAACCTTATTAGCATAGCTAAAAGCCCTTATTATAATGAGGTGAGTTTTTTTCTAAAGAGGCTAAACATATGAGACAAAAAAATGAAACGAATAGTCAGGCTGCAGGTAAATGATTGTACCATCTTTAATCATCTGTATCAAGAGGTACCTGAATTATAACCCTTTAAAAAAAAAAAAAAAAAAAGTAAGAACAAAAACAAAGAAAGTTTATATTCATGTCTCTGTTCTATTCACCTTCTTCAATTAAAATGCAAAGCACGTGTCAAAACATTGCCCAAAAACCCAAAATGTTGGAACTAACTAACTAACTAACTAACAAGACAGACAGACAGCTCAAAATATTGAGTTGAAATTATGACTAAAAATAGTTTCCTTGCTAGAATTAAGATTTTTTATTCTAAGGTTTGTTTGAACAATTATGTTGACGGCAACATTAGGCCTACAGTATATACCAAGATGCACCATAGTAACTACAGCACACGCATTGGCTTGAATAACTAATCGGAGGTGAGTAAAGAAAATGGAATACAGACAGCAGAACAACTAAATGTGTATTAAATATATAACAATATTGGAACATTTCAACCAAATTATTAGATCTATGCATAGGCCTAGCAGATTCCAATTATGTAGTTGATTACTATGTCACATGACTAATAATCAATATTATCCTTAATTAGAACAGAGGTCCTCTTTGCTGTGAAGTTAAATGCCAAAACATGAGTGAGCACTCATTAATGTGAAACCAGCTTCTTATTGGCTCCAGCTCAAATATGCCAGCGTGGAGGTTTGTTTCCTCCCAGTAGGTTGCAGCACACTCCTCGATGCTCCTACAGAAAAGATGATAATAAGAACACGGGCATGCTCCACCACATAGACGATGCACACACATGGCAAACATGACGCGTGGCGACCAAATGGTTGTCCGACCTGCTTCAGTGAACTTATTTTTGTTTCAGCTCTGTCGTGGATAAATTTACACAAACTGGCGCTGCATCATTTCCTAAAACAAACACACACACACGCTCATACAGGCACATGAACACACACACACACACACACACTCCTGGGAAGCGGGTGGGTGGGGTGGGAGGAGAGTGCCAACATTGCACTCCCCTCTACCAACAAAAATAGCACTGCAACACCGTCTGCATGGTGCAAAAGACTCAGAGAACCAACGATGAGATGATGTCTGGTGGAACATGGATCACAAGCCGTAATTTAAATGACATTCCATAGTTTTGTTGTTGTCGTTAGATCCAACGACGAATATATGTACAACGTGTGTATTAAACATGATATATGCTCTTCCTCTGAGCCATACAGCTCCACTGTTGTCCTCAAACTATTAAAAACACATCAGTGAGCCACGCTGTTGCACTTGGTGACATGTTACTGTCGTATTATGAACAGGGACGAAAGTATTTGAGGTGACACTTCTGTACAAACAAAATTTGAGGAGTCATATTGTAATTAGTCACTCGCACACCTCTGTTCAGAAGTAGCAACCATCACTGCCAACATTTAAAATGTGTCTCTTCTTCTTCTTCATCTCCATCACTGTAGTCATCTGCTCATGAATTTGATGGCTTCCTCTGCACGTCAACTTATCTGAATCATTTAAAAACTGTGAACAGCCAAACAAAAAAAGTATGCTAACATTCTCAGAATGACATGCTGATGTTAGTTTAGCATGGTGAAACACAAAGTACACCTGAGGCTGATGGGAATGTTGCTAATTTAGCAGGTATTTGGTCAGAGGATCACCAAAGTGATTACAATTAATGAATGCCTGAACCAATTTTTCAACATCTAACACTTCAGAAGATCACCAAAGTTTCACTGTGGAGCAAAGTAGTGGACAGAGCTCAAACTGAAACCAGAACCAATGCACTCAGGAATCAGGAAGTATTGCTGGATGGACTAAAACCTTCTTAGTTTTGGTCTTTTCATGAGTTTTGTTGGCCACAAGAAACATTTAAAACATCACCAGCCAGTAAATATTAGGTTATATGAGACGACCTGGCAGGTCTCCTTCATATCCTCATCCAGAAGATTTCTCATCAGCACATTTGGGATGTACGGCTACGTTAATTATGTCTTAATTTAATGGTGTCACCTGCCCCTTTTTACTGAAATAAGACGTGATTATGAACACAGCTGAGGAGTGAACTGATGTTATATCAGGCCGTCCTGTTCATGGGTGTTTCAGCACGAAATATGTACGTCTATGCGTGTACACCCACGGTGTGTGATCCATTCAGCTGTGTTCAGGCAACTTCAAGCACAGCAGCTCAGGCATTTTGATGTTGAAAGGTGGTGCGGGGCAAAGTGTCTCGTCCTGCGGTCCACACACACACACACACACACACACACACACACACACACAGGAGGAGCATTTCCTCTGCTAAGCTGATAACCATCAGAACACTGAAGGTAGAAAAATTCAAGCTGAAATTGGAACGGCCGAGCTCATGGAGAGGAAATGTAATCTACAAGAGTTTCCCGCTGAATCCCCCTCCCTACTCTCCGCTCACCCCCGTCACTTCAGTCCTCTTCCTCCTCTGTCATGTTTGCTGGCACATACATTGTGCAGCTTATCTGCCAATGCATCTGCGAGGTTACTTTTTTTTTTTTTTAAAGGATACCTCCTTATCACAGCGAGCGAGTGCCATCCGTGTCACTTCAGAACAACTTTAGCTCCCGGTGGGGCGACGTGACTGACAAGTAAAATGGCACAGGACGCAGGGCGGCTTATTTGGTTTAACATTTAACACCACGCAGACTAAATGATACAGTCTGGTGTGTTTTCATGCAAAGTGCTGACAACTCAAACTTAAAAGCATTTGACCACAAAGTGATATAAGCAACAGCATGCATTAGTGTTTCATCTATAGTCTGCTACAGTCTGACTGTGGAGAACAAGCTTACCCACAAATGCTACGCTATGTAAGCACTCCATCATCTAGTGCTTCTCCAACTAGTAGCCAGTTGTGGTATTTTTACAGTGTACAATCAACAAGAAGACAACACTCACGTCTTTTAAGTAAAAATCTATCTTCTATGCGCACAAAAGATTTTTTTTTCACTCAACTTTTGTGCACAAATTTGTTAAAACAAGTGCCAAAATAGTCCAACTACCTGACAGGTGTGGCATATCAAGATGCATGACATGACAGCAGGCATGAGCCGCCCAACTCTGACTGGAAAATCAGAGGGATAAAAAAAAAAGCCCTGTGTAAAATAGCTATAGTTTAGTGTGATTTAGTGTTTGATATGCCACACATGGATGGCATCTTGGTAGAGAAGAAGTGCTCACTAACATGGAAGATAACAAATTTGTGAACAAAACTCGAGAGAAATAAACCTTCTGTGTGCACAGAGGACGTCTTAGATCGGTTTAGATTTTTGTTCAGAGTAATGCAACCCAATGCAATAACATAAATAAACGTGGACTATGAGATTTTGTGTCCCTGTGTCAGAGACGCTGCTTCAACTCTATCATTGTTTTTGAGGCTGTAGTTTGTTGTGGGTTTGGATTAGATCACAGTGTCTACAATAGCATCCTAACAAAATGTTCTGCGTACAGCACTGTGCTGCATCTTTCACATTTTTATATATGTTATAGCCACTTCTTAAAAGGATAACACCTGTTTGTTTGGGGTTTTGTTTGTTTCTGTCCATATCACCTGGAGAACAACAATGTATTCATCACATACCAGCTCTTAGAGCGAGGATTCTCGAGTTTGTTTGGAAGATGGAGCCACATATATTCAGGTCTTCAGGCGAAGCTCAACACTGTCTCCTAGAAATTACATTCATGAAATATGTTTTGAGAGAAACAAACTTGCTGGCTGGATTAAACTCAGCTGCAATGTTTTGTGAATAAAAGAAATATTGTGTTTTTGTAAAGTCGTGGAAGGCGGTTTGGCGTGAATGTTCTTCGCCAACTGAGACCAAGATTTGCATCCTGAGTTTGTCACGATGGGCTTTGGTGGTTCCAGTTAAATGTCAATAAGGTTAACATGTTCACAATATGTCCCTAACCTAAAGGAGTGCTTAAACATGACCATAAAAACACGAATCATGCATTTGTTGCTATAAATGGATACTTTATTGGTAAAATAAACCTTTGTAAACCTGTAAGCCTTTGGTATAAACATCATTTTTAGGAGACAAGGTTTCTGCTGTCAGCCTTTGCTTTACTTCAACTAACTAAATCTCAGCTATGCTATGAGCTAAGTTGAGTGTATCTACTGTAACCTGATACAGATGCTAGCTTTAATATGTAAAGTTTGGCATGTTTGCTTATTAGAATGCTAATGACAGCGTGTGAGCAATCCAATCAAATATCCCAGAAAATCAGCCATATCACTTTGAGATGAGGTGGTCTTTATCGTGAATAGGCCTGCAAAATATAAATAGGATGAATGTTACCATGGGAACACAGCTAATGCACACCATGAAAAACAGTGAGTGGGTTCAGGTGTGCACATGTCTCAGGGAAAAGAAGCGCCAGATAATATTAAGAGATTCATTTTAGTTGTTTTTTTTTCTGGTCAACATGACATGAGCTTCAACATCTTGAGTTTGAGATATGAAATTAAAAGACTACTCAGGATCGGTTGTTTATCTCTGTTCCTTAACCTATGAGTAAAACCGCCAGTTAAATGCACGTAGTGCTGTACTGTAGGTGTTCACAGATTTCCATCCACCTAAACTGGATTTGGTCCCATGTCCAGCACTAATTTCCAGCTCAGTTAAAAACAAAAGTTAAATGACACCTCCTGTAGGTAATGATCTTTTCTATTTGTCTTGGATCTGCCCTTTAAACAGACAGTTGAACATGTTTGTAATTATCTGTAGTCCATTAAGGGCTGGAGAGAAAATCCTGAACAGTTTTACTGGCAGCACACCCTCTGGGCTGCACGGCTGATGTTTGAGGTTGAGTTCTCCTGAACTCCAGTGTAGGTGTGCATATGCTGAAAATTGGAAATGTTCTACCAAACTGAAATGGGCCCTGTTGCACTACCCCCAACACCACCATCACTACTACCACCACCACCACCAACACACACACATACACTCTCCCTCACAATGAGATCAGCAGAAGGGAATATTTGAGGAGAGCGGTGGGGGATTAATGAGAAGGGGATTAGCAGGTGGGTGGCTCTCTCTCTCTATGTATGTGTGTGTGCTTGTGCATGTCTGTATGTGTGTGTGTGTGTGCAATGTTAGCCACTTGAGTGTCAGCACAGCTCCGTCTGCGGAGGAGGGGAGGGTGGTGAGTTTGTCTTGGAGCAACACGGCGGGCCAGACAGAACCAGAGGATGACTGAGCAGACTGGCATGTACTACATTGAGGAGCCCAGCCAGGGTAATGACAGGTCAGACTCTTTGAGCATGCAAAGCAGGGAGTAAAGAGGAGACATCTGGCTGGCAACTGGCTGTGGTAGAGCTGTCCAATGTCATTTGCATACCACTTGAAGCTAAATTCGTATGTCATAAAAACTGAAATACTGTTACCATAATCATATTTCATAAAAAAAGATAAAGGTTTCTATTGTTGTTGAGATGTCACAAGTGGTTTAAATGTCACCAAAACTGAGAGTTCAGGAGTGGTTGTAACACAAAGCTACTATCTGTATCTGTTTATTTCATAAAAATGTGAAAGTTTCTATTGTTAAGATGTCAGAAGCAGTTTGAATATCATCAAAAATGAGATATACTGAGAAGGAGTTGTAACACAAAGCAACTATCTGTATCTGTTTATTTAATAGAAATATCTACATTCACGTTTATATGGGACATGGACAGGATCTACACCAAAATCAGCAGGGGCCTTTCCTTTCTTTCTCTACGATCATTCAAAACTAAAGCCGAAACGCCACAAAATAATCTTCAAAAAAGGTAAATAAACTCTTTGATGATCCACTAAATTAAGCATAAAGTTGAATAATAAATTAAATAAGATTTCATTGGGTCATAGAGCAAAAAAACAGACGAAAAAAAAACAGAAAAAAAAAGAGATTTAAAATACAATATAAGGCAGTCCAGGTAAAAAAATGCCTTGGTGTATATCTTCAGATTCACAAAAACCCAAAAGCTCTTCTTGCCATTTTGCATGCACTTTTTAGACAGTCCCTAACTTTAGCTCATCATTTTCCGTCTAGATTTCACAAGGTGTCAGGCTTCACTATGAAATATATCGAAAGATGAATCATGCAACATCATTCAAGCTTTATCCTGCACTGACCAACAAACCCAGTAGTTCAAATTCAAAGTAGTTATTGAACCTCACTAAGACATATAACATATCTTCATCTTCACCTGGATTACTGAAGAAAAAGTCTAAAACTGATGATTATAAAGATCTGAAGTTATAAGGATGGTCTTCATTCTTTTTTTAAGGGATCCTGCTACCAGTACAAAGAGTGAATTCCACTGATCGGATTCTGGCAGAGTGTTTATGGTGTCTGTATTTTGATTGGACTGAGCTACGAGAAGCGGTGTGATGTTTCTGGCAAGATGCATCAAACCGGTGGGACTGCAGGTGAAAATGTAAAATATATATGACTGCTGAAAGTATTATGCTGTTGTGTTGGCAAATGATATATTCATATTTGTTTACAGCCATAATAAGTAATGTAACAGAATGCTCTGTAGATGCAGTCTATGAACTTCGTGAGAATGTATGGATGCCATCAGAGTTTTTAGAGACGAGCTGACATATTTCTGCACATAAAAGGTGCAGCAGATCCAGACTGAAGCTCGAAAAGAAATCAAGCAGAGGGAAACAAACAGAAAATGAAGTGGAGCTGGAGTCATCTGAAATACGAAGGCCAAATAATGAGGCCAACACCAGTGGTGTTTGCTGCTCTTGGCTGGACGGCTTCTGTTTGTCTTAGTGTCGGGGGGCAAAGAGAGCTAGCAGCCGAATGGAATTCTTGGAAACGCCAAACAAAGCTATATTAAATTTCCTCTGAAATGCCACGGGGAGAGGCGTGGAGCATGCGTGGCAGGGGAGGATGGACGGAGAGGTGGACAGCAGAGGTATGGAGACACAAACAGGAGAGGGAGGGAGAGGCGAAGGCACAATGTGAAGAGGAGGGCGGGTGGCTAGAGAGCTCGAAATAAAAGGGGGGGGGGGTGGAAGAGAGGAATAGGAAGAGAAGAAGTTTGCAGACTTTAGGGTGGATTTAGGGAAAGTTGAGAGGAGGATAGAGAGTGCCAGGTCATGCTGGAGGTAAAGGAGAAAAGAAAGTAACAGTGGGAAATGATGACATATCAAACGGGCATGAGAAAAAGTTTAAAGAGTCGGCCAAAATTCTTCTAGTGAATCCAAAAATGCAACAGAGGAGTGGAGGGTAACATCTGTGTGAGGCGTGGTCTTGTGGATACGCAGTGTGATGACACGGGGGACGCCAAATGACCACCGCTCTGCGTACGGATAGGGACGTGCGTGGCCATCATGCCGGTCATCACAGCTAACCAGCCGTGAACAGCTACCATCTGCTTCTCCACTGGAAAGACACCAAGTCTGGTGGAGCTTTGACAGCTACTAGGAGCATGTTAATGCCCCTTCGAGAGAGTTTGGGTACCTGGGTTGCAGCTCAGCTATAGCATCTCACGAGAGGCTGCCCTGAATGTCGGTGAAAAGTTGTAAGCCAGCTGCTAAAATGCCGTTATTGTGGTTCAGTTAATGTTTCTGTTCACCATGTTGGAATATCTAGCGAAGCTGAATGTAGCACAGTTATCAGCGAGACCATGTGTTCATGTTTACTGCCCGGAGGAGAAATGAATCTTATGTTCAAGCTGCGGTACCTAGCCAGGCTAAATTAGCTTAGAAACAGAGGTAAAAAAAGGTGCAAAGGCCATAATTTCAATAATGAAATGAGACTATAGGCTATAACTCACAGTTTCACTACCTCTTAACAATCTGACCTCTCTCTGTGCGACATTTGAGAATAAGAGCAGGTCATGCTCTTGCAAGGTTGGCCAGTTCTCCAGTTCTGTCTTTTACTTTCCTGTCTTAACCGGAGTATGAATATTATATATATAATGTACAGTGAGAAGGGCTAATGGAGGTGGATGAACATGTTGTCCGAGGGGCCGTTCATCCAAACACACAGTCAATGGGAGACTCATTTGTTTGGTTAGCTATAGTACAAAACGTATGAAAAAGGCGAAAGGTGATATTCAAAGCCAGTGTTTAGTTTGTCCATTCTGGGCTACTGTAGAAACATGGTGGTTCAACATGGCGGACTCCATAAAAGAGGACCTGCAGCGTCTCATCAAAGGGTTCATGCTAAGGTAACAAAAACACTAGAGCCTCCAAAATCCTACACACTGGACCTTTAAGTTATTGACGAAAACCTAAAAAACTGCATCGCCGTACTGAGTTCACCACAGAAACATGTACTACTGTAACTCACAGTTAGCTAGCTGTAGGTATCTTTGCACCAAAGATTTCATATCTGCAGTGGATGTGGTGATGTCACGCCATATGAACACTCCTCATAAACGTAGGTTTGTGATGCGATCTTAACCAAGTCTTTTTCAGTTTACTGTAGACGACTGGAAGTGAAAAGATAGAACCAGAAAGTAGCACACGAAAAAATGGGCAGACTACATGAAGTCAATGCCGAGGATATAATCTTCTTTCTTTCAGGACGACCGTTCAACACAAACACATTTTAAAATGATCGGCTTCTACTCGTTTCATCCTTTAGGTGGCGCATCAAGCCTGATCTTCTTAAAGTAAATACGCCTACCAGCACATGCATGATTAATTGTTGACAAAATGACTCATGTTGTTTTATTCTACGTGAGTCAAGGTGGGGGAGACGGACAGAGAGAGAGAGAGAGAGAGAGGACAAAGCCACCCCCAGACTGTATGCGACACACAAAGACGCATCCACACTTATTTGAGGGACAAAACCAAATGCTGTTCGGCGTGTTTGAAACGGGGAAATAACTCTCTCCAGCTATCAAAAACACAAAACTGCAGGTGCATCAACAACAACCCCCCTGAGGAGAACGTTTGACAAACCAGAGCTACAGTCTGTGAGTCAGATCGAGGTCTGCTTTGAGGTACTAAAGCCTCACATTCTCCCTTACTGTTCCCCCTCGCTCTCTCTCTCGGCTGAAGGGACATCTGGAGCGCATTAAGGCACTAAGGACATTGGATCTCCCCTGAGCGCCTGACTGGATGGGTGGCCCACTGTAGCCCCCTTTCAGCAGCAGGGCCCGGCCCTACCTGATTGATAGAGGGAGCCCCACACGAACACTTAACACTCACACACACTGACAAATCCCACATGGTTGACGTACAGCACGGACCATTGAAACATTGGTGCTGCTGCTAACATGGATTAGTATGGACACATGTACTTCCACCTTTCACTGTGTATAGTTTGGCCTATCAATCATGCATCGGATCCTTGATATACTTCATGTGCTGCTCATTCCTACAATTTTACTCCACACATCACAAGTGAATTTAGAGCTGGAGTGCTGAAGTGCCTTGTTTGCAATCAATAAACTCAAACTAACTTAATGTAAGTAACAACTGCAGACATACGGAAGTAATACAGGAAGATGAATATAATTCTGAACCTCACTGACAAGATGCAATTTCTTCAATGCCTGAAGATTTCCGAAGCATTTCCCCGACACCTCATTCACACAAATAAAGATGCGAATCAAAGCCCATCTTGTTTCTTGGAATTGTACTTTTCTATTAAAGCGTGGAATAGATGTTCCTATGAGATTTTTTTTTTCAGCAGATGCTCCCCATGTGATGAGAAAACACAAAGTTTTTCAAAGGAGGAAAGTTCAAAGAACCTCCTCATTTCCAGTAAATTGCTTTGCCTGATTTGCCATTTCAAATAAATTGCAGTGTTGGCCAAAATTTGCAATTCACAGGAAGTCATCCCCTCAGCCACACAGAAGAAGTTAATCCATATTTCACGTTTGAATATAAGATGGAAGCAGAGAAGAAGGGAAGGAAAGGGAAGATAGGTAACTCCTTGCCAGGAGATGAGGAGCGGAAGGGGAGGGGTGGCGGGAGAAGCTGTGGGAGTGGAGAAAAGGCGAGAGAATGGGAAGAAACAGGCGCCATTTAGAGTAAATGGCATCCAAAAACCCTCTCCAATTATCTTTGCCTACCATGCCAGTGAGACTGACTTAATTAAAATGACTTGAGAGGGAGGGGAGAGAGGAAGGAAAGTGATTGAGGGGGCAGGCAGGCGACGTATCTGCACCGAAACACAAAGCTCAGGCATCGTGCAGGCTGTCGACCACTCTCCCTTTTCAATTCCCGACTTCAAAAGAGAATAAAGAAATAATAATAAAAAAGAGAGGGGGCTCTCACCATTTGCAGCCATGTAATTGCGCTATTTAAATCCTACATTTTTATCATTGTTAGAATATTCGTTGAGGTGGGGGTATAAAATGGATAAAAAAAACTGCCTTTTTTTTGTTCTTGTCTGACTCCCCCCCTCCTATAATCCTTCTGCCTTTTTCTGAGGAAAAACCTTTGACAGTGACCTTTTCGCATGAGGTCTGTTTCTATGGAAACAACGTCCAACCCCTCTATGTTTGGTGTTTTCCTGTCATCGGGTGGCCAAAACTGGCCCACTTGTGACTAAGAGGAAGAATGTATCACATTTAAAAGATTTGTCTGTGAGTCTTTTCATTTTAATGTTTCCACTCATGTGCATCTGCTGGCCTGAGGCAGAGAGCCGTAAAGACACAGAATCATGCAGACCATTTGGCCTCTGACCACAACATGGAGATTTGCTTTCGAGGTATTGATCGAAACAATCACAAATGGCTTATAGGTAGAATATTTTTGTGTTTATTTATTAATCATTTTGGCATCCAACTTCGGGAACAAAACTCAATAAAACTACACCGTAGATTCAAAATATTTCAAACCCTCTCCTGACAAAAATACTATGCTTTGAATAACATGTGTCACATTTTTACACTATAAAGTTTAATTACCTTGTTTACAAATCTAAAATATCTTCACACATCCACATCACACTGCATACTGTACTGTTGTTGGCTTCCAAACTAGTTGTTGTGTCACAAATCTTGCTGTTACATCAATAAGAACACAGATAAACCGTCCTCCATTAGCATCTTCTGGTATCTAACTCTGCACAGCCATCATTCTGAACATTGACACTCAACATTGAATATCGTGAGTGAATAAGAAAAACAAGTCTCTGAGTGCACTTTCTGAACAGTTGCTGTCAAACATGGCCGCAAAGTGGCCATTTATCTTAAAAATAAGACTCATCATCAATATCTCTTAACAACGATGCCACATTTTGACAAAAAGCTCATATTAGGTTTGAATCTTTGTTATGAAAAAGGAACAATAATCTTACAATACGTGCTATCAAGCATCACACATATTATAGCATTATGAGCATTATCCTACAATATTATACCACAGGAGGTTAAAAACTTCCATTAAGTGCAATAAGGTTCAGTTAGCATTACTGAATGTTTCAAATATGTGCATACATTTGCATCTAAATAGGAGCAGAGATCTAAAACGTTACATTACGAGTAGTTTCATAACTCACTATCCTTTATAATAAAAAAAAAAACAAAACAGAAATTCAAATTCAGTTTCAAACTATATGATGGCAGTAAAAAAGCTCTTCTCCATAAGCACACACGCATTCACACTCACAAACACACACTCCTCTTGACACCTTGATCAGCCAATACACACTAACTGCTCATGTGTCACAGCTAACACCTGTTACTGTGCTTTTGTCTTGTGAGCTTATTGTAATAGACTGTACAGCGTTTCTCACTAAAGGCAACACAAACTGAGGCTGTTTCATCGAATGTGTTTGCACAGAAGGTTGGTGGGCGCCGCAATTTGAAGTTTTAAGTCGGAGAACGCGCTGTATAAGATAATTGCCAAGAATGAGGAACCACTGTATCAATATACATCGGCTGGAAAGTGGAGGCAAAGGCAGCTTGGATATAAATCAAAGTCATGTGTGGTTAAAACTTTAAAATTACCTGTTGGCGCATTAGTAGAAGTGAAGTGTATTTTTAAGTCGCTGCCAAACATGACATTTTTGTAAGCAGAGGACTTTTTTAAAAACAAACTGTATACAAGAGAACACCAGTAAAACTTTTGTCTAATAAGCACTGCATTTAATTAGACACTGTCTGAGAGGTTTGGGGTCTGGAGGTGAAAGAGAGAGTCTGAGTATGTGTGGGACAGAAAGAGAGAGAGAGAGAGAGAGAGAGGAAGGAGGGTTGAGTTTGCATGACAACCGCTATTTTGATGGGGCCAAAGCCAAGTATCTCCACATATCCATTTCCCTCATCCCTCTCCTATTCATCCCCTGTCCTCTCTGCTTTTCCATCTCCAGAGCCCTCCCTCTTCTCTCCTCTCATTCTCACCATTGCTCTCTCTCTCTCTCTCTCTCTCTCTTCTTTCTTCCTAAACTCACGTCCTCCTCTTTTCACTGTTCTCCCTTCTCCTCCTCCTCCTCCTCCTCCCCCCTTCAGCTTCTTTCCCTTTTCTCCCCCACCCCTCCTTTCTGAACGTCTTGCCCTGCTCAGGGAGCTTCACATTCCCTTGTGTTGAGCTTAGAGAGTAGTTAGAGAAGAAGAGGGAGAGACAGAATATTAATCGTCTCAATGTGGTTTGAATGTGGTTGTTTGTTGGTTTTGGTGGGGAAATGACACTTTGTGAACTGCTTTGGCCGCGTCCCATTTTGTGTCAGTCAGTGCCAGCAGTCTCTGAATTGAAAGAGATACAGATAAAGTGAGGATCGACTCTATACCCTTAACCCCCAGTACTCTGCCTCTCACTGGCCAGATTGTTTGCTCGCGGACACACACACACACACGTGCGCACACATACTGTACACACACACACACACACACACATCACCACCAGTCTCAGCTCCAGTTGCCAGGGAGACCGCCATACCAGGGCTCTGACCCAGGAGGTTTGGGACTGTTTTTCAACCCCCCTCCACCTCCTCCAAAAGCAGGAGAGATGGCAGCTGTAGGACAGCTGTTCCTACCAGGCCCGAGCCTTAAACCACAACCCTCATCCCACCATCAGAGCAGCCTGGACGGCATTTTGGGGACAAGAACACCCTGCAGCCCAAATGATTAGACACATCTGCCTTACTTAGTAGATTCTTCAGGAAAAGTCTGTGGAAAAGAACAGGAGACAGATTCCATACAGCGCAATAAAGACCTGACTGAGTTTACCAGATTTCTCAATATGCTTTCAGCTCCGGTTAATGGGCTGCTTTCATTTCTGCTATGAAGATAATTATGTCTCCTTTGTTATCTTCAGCAACTCAACATTACCATACTTAATGTAACATTACAGCACAGCTGTATGTGGATCTTTAAAACTGAAAGAACAGATATTTAAAAAATCTTGTACTCTATTAGAAATACTACATCGTGGAGATTACAGATTAGGAGTTTAGACATAGTTTAAGCTTCGCTGTTCAAGTTGGGATTGATATTAGTACTGATGGGAGTTCATTAGTAGTATCATTAGTGCTATTATTAATGGTGTTTTAACACATATTTTGCAAATGTTTCACAATACGCAAGGCAAATAATCATCTTCCACAACCGCTTATCCATATCTTTTGTTTTTCATCAAACCATTGCTTCCAAAATGATTATTATTATTATATTTTCCCCTTGAAAGTGAATTGTGTGGTTCTATAACTAACCATACATGTAGTAATTTTTGCCTAGTGCAAGTATGTACTTTTTTTGTACATGGTTATTAAATGGCATTCAAGCCACAGTCGATGCTCCATCATGTTCGCGGTAGTTTGGACGTGCACGGCTTGCTCTGTGGTTTTATTTGTGATGCAGTTGATTTCTTTTTTTTTTTTGTAATGGAAACATCAGACTGCATCATCTTTCCATCAAATGACAATAGTTTTACCTCTGCTCGCTGCCCACAACGGATATAGCCTGTGGATAATTGGCCTAATTTCCACTGTGTCCAGACAGGCCGTACGATGCTTCCATAGCTGTTTATACCATCGAATTTCCCTCGATACCAACTCGTGTGATTCCTATTTGCATGATGTCCCCAAAAGAGATAATTACCTCCCATTTGGCCTCACTGTGAAAAAGGAGCCACGGTGAGTCCTAAACTTTTCGACAAACTGAAGGCTGGCTGAGTTTGAATCCTGCCATTTTCATGTGACATTTAGACGGAAGCTTGTTGGACTTACAGTACATGTAAATCGTCTTTGCCAATGGTGCAAAAAGTCAAGAAATATATCCTGCTAGTGTCATAGCTCGACAACCAATAGCTGACACACATAAAACTGATTCTCTCCCATGCTCCCATAGACAAACAAGCAGATGCATAAGAGCCAGGGAAAGAACCCAAGTCAGGGTTGTGGTAGTACACCAACTTTACAGTATCCATTACCTCGCTGACTCTATAATGCTTGCTTTTCATAGGTGAACACGTTGGTTTATTCAGCGTGTAATAGAATTTGGCAGGCCCCTCATCTGCTGGAGCCAAAAAGGCCATTGAGCTGAAACCAACAGCAGACAAACCGTGTCAGCTTTAAGATGGCGCGGCAAATGAAAAGTATAAGGCAACTGATCTTGCAACTGCAGAGCGCGCGATGTAACTATATTCCAATGGGGGAACGGAGCGATTTCACCAAGATGGATGGCCACCTTTAAGTGCATTTCAAGGGCAACAGATCAGTGAGGGATCATTTCATGTGTGAAGGGTTGGTTTAGTGGGACTGAATGGAGAACTTTGTTAACATGACTGCACTGAGCATTTGCGTGGAAGAGAAAAGAAAATGTAATAATGCACAGACGTATAGCATTTTAAGCAAACACACACACTGAAATGCTTGTAAGGATGGATCTGGTTTGTTCCGTTACACAACAAAACCAAAGACTGAAGACTTTCTTCTAATTACTGGCACTCTTGACTCACGTCCTTTCTGTTCATATCAAAAAGAACAGTTAGTTCTCATAGTGATCCAAGCAGAATTTAACAGATTTAATTAGATATTTCATGACCTACTGGGCTTTTGGTGGCGTTGGTTGACCTTCAACCCATATACAGATTTACAGTATGCATAACTGCCTCGATCTCATAACATCTTGTTGCGTTTAAGCCATGTATTCCCATCCATCCATGTTTGCACCCGTCTAAGTCTCTCTCAGTCTAAATGAAGTGTGAAAAATGTGGGAGGATTTGGACTGGACTGTCCACTCACTTCTTAAATATATAATTTATACATATCTATTGCTGTTCCTTTGCCAAAGAAAAATGGAATAGTTGCCTTGAGATGGATTCCAAGAGCATGAAACACAAAAATAGCTGCTTTTCATGTTCAACTGGACAGCCAGGGCACACTTATCCGCTCTTCAGAGTGTCTATTTTTCCACTGTAAGTCAGTCTTTCAGTCTGTCTTTCTCTATAATTAGCTAGTAGCCTTCTAGAAGAAGACTAACCTGTTCTTTTTTTCATCAGAGTGCCAGGAAAAGGAGCAGGCTAAGTTAGAATAGTAGTGATTTGGCTCTCCCCCTCCATCTGTTTTGTTTTCCTTCCATCTCCCTCTTTTTGATGAGCTGGGTCTTCAGTCCCCCTTATAAAATCCCATTAGCTCTTAATGAAGTCGGGCTCCTAGCCTCTCGGCCTCACCTCATTTAGCACGATTGTCTGGCGGCCATTAGCATGGAGGCAATTACAGCCGCACGACAAGAGTAATTGGAAATGCCGACAGGGACCCTGAGAAATGGGAATAAATAAATATAAAAAAAAATATTCAAACTAATAAGCTTCCATTCAGATGGTGGGGAGGGAGCCGCATGTGTCTAAGTTAAATCAACATAATTACAATTAGGGTTGGTAGGGTAAAGAGCCCGGGTGAGGGAGAAATGGATATGGATGGATTGGAGGATGATGGTTAAGCATAGAGGTGGCAAGCGTGATGGAGGGATATGTGGGATCACACGGTGAAGCTACTAAGCGTGACCTCAAATTCATATAACAGAGAGGTCAGAGGGAGTCAGAGCATACCAGTTTGACTTCTTTGATTAAAATGTAGATTTTCCATTCTGTAGCCAAAAAGATAATTTCATTAGCTCAAAAAAAAAGACCCAAGACCAGATTGCAGGCTTTAGACAAATTCTTCACTGAAGATGGTGTGATATTTACCTAGACAGGAGAAGCTAAAGGAGTTCCACAGCTGCTGCCCCATGTGGAATCTGAAATGGCAGCTGTAGTAGACGATTTCCTATCTGCTAAGGCCATGAGCTAAAATGCTATACCTATAGTCAACATTCTATTTATCACAACTGTACATCTAGCTCAATTTCCAATGGTTATAATTTTATTCACAATATTAATATACACTTCCAGATGTCTTGATTTAACATATTAAGTCTCGCAGAATGAGCGCATATGTCTGGCAGGGCTAAGATCACAACTGAGGAAACCTGCTACTCTAACTCAGGAGCAAAGGCAAATGAATTTCTCTCCATGAGCAAGGCTAAATGAGGCCCAAAACACTTTACTGCCAGCATTCCACTAACATCCAATCTGTAATAACGTGCTGCGTTTGCGAGATGAAGTCTTGTGATGAATTACAGCAGGTTGTGTTATTATGTTACAGCCACCGAGGAGGGTTTGCTTGTCTGTGTGTTAGTTAGCAGCACATCAGGAGAAAAGTTACGCAGATTCGTGATAGATTCTTAAGTCAGTGGTCATATGTTTGACTCATGCCATGATTCATGTGTCTAGACCAAGACGCAGCTTTGTCAGAGGCATGTGATCTCAGACTGAAACCAGAAAATAAAGTAATAAATTCAACATGCATAGATTGGGAAATGTGTCTGACAAAGCTGTAATCAGATGTGCTATGACTCAATAACAATGTTTAAAAGTTTAAGACCCTCATTTGCTGGGTTTCTGTCAGTCCTGCTCTATATGGAATTAAATACAGTGTATTGAGTGAGTATTTGAGTATTTTCAGGACTGTTCTGTACTCAGTAAATGTGCTATTCAGTGATGTCATGTCATGTGGAATACATACTATGATGTTTAGTTAAAAATAATATGACAATGTGTGAAAATGGCTCTCTGTATTCTCTATGTAAGATCAACTCACCACTGCATGAACTAAAAGGACTACTTAAGAAGTCTGGAAGGCTGTACTGAAACAACAGCAGGCTGTAGGCTTGATGCCAGATTGCCATGGCATCTCTCTCGTTGACCCCCCTGCTCCCCACCCCCAGTCTACCCCGCCTCCTCACTCCCACCACTCACAACCACTGTTGCCCCCTTTCCTGCCCCCCTAAGCTGAATGACAGGTGGCAGAAACCCGATCAGCACGGGCCTTCATCAAGGAAGCACTCCCATCTGATACGGGCACGCTGCCCACTCGCCCACCCGAGGGCCACAGCGCAGGGGCTTCTGAGGCCGGACTGGTTATGTGTGTGTGTGTGTGTGTGTGTGTGTGTGTGTGTGTATGTATGTGTGTGTGCATAAATGAGGTAGGGGGATAGGGAAGCTGGGCTACAATGGACACAGGGACATGGGAGGGAGAAGGAGGTGAGGGGTGTAATGGACTTTTTGGCTGAAGAACGGAGCTGGCATCGGGTGCCCAGGGCTCGAACGGGAAACGGGAGGCTGGCTCCCACAATAGTCAGTGTGAGAGTCCCAGAGGGTCGTCCACAATAGCGGGGCTGCTGTCAACAATGACCTCCAAGGCCTTGCTGCTTGAAGTGAGATGGTCCCACCCTTCAGCACTTCCCTTTTAGCGCTGCCATGCGGCTAATGCATGGATTATTATTAGGGACGTATATCTGGAACATGTGTGCATTTTGTCAGTGAAGTCCTGTCACTTGGATTTGCTTTTGAGCTTTGGCTACTGTGCTACAATGGGTAACAGCAGCGAAGGGATATAAGGGATGAGTTTAGAATAGGATGTCATTGTTTTGAGAGATTCCCTGCATTTGTTTCTTGAGTTCAAGCTGTAACAAATCACAAATATCACCAAGAACTTAGCAACTACTCTGTTTACTAGCATCTGACATACTCCGCAGCACCTCATCTTTATGATGCAAAGACATCTCGATGTACTCGACAACTACTTCCTGCCCTTATACACCAAATCAGATTTGAAAACCTATTGGCTATCACAAGTGCAGCAGAGCATCTTGGCGCGAAATTGGAAATCCACAGTGTAACACAGGCCTGTCCTTGTGCAACCCACTGTCCCTGTTCTTCATGAAAAAGTTTATTTGTCTAAAATAGCTCTACAAGCAATCACTCCATGGGCTGGAGTGATTGTAAGTGGAAGGGGGGGGGTAATGTAAGAGCGGGGGTTCTCCTACCAGGAGGAGATTTAATTAGTGAAATCTCATTAAGTCTAACAAAATTAAGCGTAAAACAATCCTTGGTGGGGAATCGTGCTGGAGGTTTTGGGATAGGGGAGAGGGAGGGCAGGAGTGGGGAACACTTAGGGGCTGAGAGGACATGGAGACTAGCTGTGCGATTAGTCTGGCCTGTGTGTGTAGGAAGAGACAAATGGCTTAGTATAACCAGACCTCCTCTGGCAATCGACTAGAGACCGCCATGTGTGTGTACAGATCCCTCATTGTCCTAGCTCTTATTCTGTCTGTGGCCTCTTCCTAATACAAGGGCATTTACAAAATTTGAGACTAATTAGGATTAAAGGCATATTTTCAGCATCAAAACGTTGACACAAACGACGCTCTACATGAAGGATTTGATCTGACAAGAGTAGGAAAATAACCAACAAATTATCACTTCCAACTAATAAACGGCCCCGAACATAAACAGTCACAATTCGGTTAGGTTTAGACACAAAGGTCACTTAGGTTTAGAGACCTGACGTGGCTTTCCATAGATGAACAAACTTCATTGCAGTCAAATGTAGTAAAATGGTTACTACATCAAAGCACAATTAGCACACTTATGAAAAGAGCCATAATTCAAGCACTAACAGATATATTAAAATAAAAAGAGAGAAAAAAGTTCTCATTAAACCTTGAGATTAAAAAAAAAAAACAATTCAGCAGGAACAACCAAAAACTTTTTTCAGTTCTTCAAATCAATTTGCAATTAGTTTCAAAAATGGGGGAGCGGAGGACACTTAAGTCCTTTGGCTTATTTCAATCTGAACCACAGGGACAAGCAGTAATATTCAAATGCACCAAGGCAGCAATTTCAACCTAATTTCTAATATCATTGTCTCCAGAACGAGTCGGGTGAAGGTGGATATGGCAAGAGCAAACAACAAGACAATTATGGCAAACAATTCCTCCTCGTACATGATCTAAACCTTTCCATCATTATATTACTGAGCTCACAACACAGTAGAAAATTATACTAATAATTAGTGGTTGTAATGACAACAATGATAGTTCTAGTAATGGTGACAACATTGTTAGCTGCTGTAAGAGCATAAAAATAGTCATTGCAGCTCGCTACACACTATCAGAGCTACAGAAACATAAACATGTAATCATCTTGTTGGAGAAATGCAGCAATTAGTGCCCTAAAGTGACTGAATTTCATGGAATAACCAACTTGTGACACGTCAAGCTAATTTGTATGTACATACAACCTGAACACATTATCCACTGGTCAAAGCCAGACAAACTTAATCTCCCCTAATGGGCACCTATTTACTTAAAAGTAAAACACTATATGGTTGCCTCACTGCTTCAGTGACTCAGCAGCAAAAGCTACCTCATATATATTTGTGGGAATAACTCGAGTTCCAGTCATGGGCATCCAAGAACCATTTGGGGACGTTAATGTCCATTTTTTCATGGCAATACATTGTAGAACTACTATCCACTCCAAAGCACCACTGAATAGCCAGACAATTGCTTGTTAGAGACCGGTATACTGCCCTATACTCTCTGTCTCTGGAAGCACCAGAGTCATCTTTCGTTTGCACATTCGCTTTCGGTTCCCAGTGCTTCACCATTTCTCGTCATGACCACAAGCTCCCTTGTAGAAAACAGCAGGCCACGTTCATTTTCATCCTGGTCCAAGATGCAAATAAAGTGTTTGTTGGTGAATGAATCATCAATCATTAAAGAAAAAAGAAAAAAGCTGTAGATTGAAGATCCAGCGAGAACTGAGCACAGAAAACATTTAGGGGTTGGAGAAACGTCGAGAAAATATGCTCATGGGATTGAAATGATCGTTCGGTTTCAAGAGGCTTGACCCTGCAGCAGGGTAATCATTAACCGTGTACTCTGGCATGCCAACGTGTTTATAGCATGAATTACATTTGATTGTGAGCTCTTAAATTAAATCACAGACTGGTGCTGGCCTCTGAAGAAACAGATTAGCTCTGCCAGATATGCTGTTACTGAAAAGTCTATCACGACAGAATAAATGCTTTGTTCATGAAACACATACTTGCACACAAATTGCACAGAGCTTAGTTAATTACATGTACAAACGAGCACAAGCTTACACAACCTGGTTTTATTGTAAGATTTACAGGAAGGCAACTGAAAACTTACAGTTAGCTTGCCCACAAGCAACGCAGCAGGTTTCAGGGTCGCTCTCCGCTCTGTGGCATCCAAGTATCCAACTCTCCACCCAATGCCTGTTGACACACGACAGAGTTTAAGTGATGCAACTTAATTAAGTTATCATTATTGCTGAAAACTGGCTGCACGCAGTAGATAAAAGACAAACTGTACAAGATGTCCATTCAAGCAGGGATGCGGGATAAGGCAAACAAAACACGGGCACTGGACACCGTAGTCTTTAATAAATGTTACTGAGCATTGGGGACATGTCACCCAGAGCAGCTGTCTGACTCAATGATGTGTTTTAATAGTTTTTGGAGCTCTGTGGCTGAGAGGAATATGATACATCAGGCTTTGATACACACAAAATGGACACGTTGCATCATGTATGTGAGGTGGAGCAGGATTTTTTTTTTTACCTGCTACACAGATCCCATCTTTGTTGCGTCTGATTGTGTGTCAGCTTCACTGCGTGCGTATTGAGTTTTGCCAAGCGATAATGCAGTTTGGTTATGCGGAGTTCGGAAGTGTAGGCTATATTAACTGGTACTGAAATAATTAACTGGAGCGTTTTAACTACAGGATCATGGATACACATTGATTTATTTTAATGTGAAATGTAAAAACACCCACAAGGTTTCTCTGCTGCATCACATTGCCTCTGGTACAATCAGATATTTATTTTAATCATTTTTAAACTGATTACACTCATTTTACACAGTCCTATGTAGCTTCTAAGGCTGCAGAGCCGTGCATAAAAAGAAAAAAATAATAGAACAGCCACACAAAAACAGAGCTCCTGTGGTCCATGTAGTAGCTTTGGTTGATTATAATGGCCATGCTCTTCTGTGGGCATGCTGTGGCCTCTGTGGCGCGCTGCATCCATGTCACAAGTATTTCGGCCATTACGAAGATGTATTCATTGTTGGTATGCGTCCTTTTGTTGATGATAAAATGTTTAGAATGCCACCAGCATTATTCTTTAATAAAAAACGCTCTTTGGGGCAGCAAACATCCCACCGAGTGAAACCATTTATTCACATCCATGTTGGTGTTTGTTTGCATCCTAATCACAACGGTGTCAAATCAAACTATTTAAGTGTACAAATTGGGCGTTTTACTGTGCTGTTGGCCATCATTCTCATCCATTTACTCTCCAGTTTGAGGGACTTCACAAAGGCATTAGTCCAAGCAAAACAAGAATTCAAAGCCACACACAGGTTTTAAACAAATCTACAATTTAAGTCAATAAACCACTTTTTGGTTTCTTTATTTAATAAAAGCCACGCAACAAAGATCCCTGCTAGATTTGGGGGTGTATGGTAATATGATAAACTTATAATAAATTATAATGTTGGTGTGTAAATGCTGTGCGTGTTGTGTAAAAGCATGTATTACTTGAGTGCTTGTAGGTTTAGAGTAGAAATTATAATAGTTATAAGTATATGGACTGCTTTATGTGTTTATATCATGTTGTTACCGCTTTATAATAACCATTAACTTTATTTACAGAATAATCAATCATTTTTATGACTCTCCATCACGGCAAACAAAAAGCATCTGATTATAATTTTCAATGACAAAGGTGAAAACAGGGAGGTCGGAGAACTGCTGCGACTCAAATTCCTTTGAGCAATTGACTGGTCGGCCCTGTCTGAGCCACACGGAGCATAGCACCGCGGAGAGAGTTATGGCGCACATGCAAAAGATTTAAGTTCAATCAAGCATTCAGGGCTGGACACCTGATCTTTCGCTTAAAGCTCCTCCAGAACAGTGGGAGTGTGGTCAGGCCTCACAGCAGGCCGCCTACCTCCAGCGATCTACGAACACAGAGCCTCTGAAGGGATGGTATTTATCCAGTCCTGCACACCTCAGTGGGGACTACTGTGTGTGTGGGGTAGGTAGGTACTACCAGAGGCCCAGAGGGGATGGGGGGGGGGTTGGAATGAAGGCTTTGGAGATTTAGCAAGAAGAGCTCAAACATTTCTCTCTTTTTTTCTTCTTTTTTCTCTTTTTGATTTTCATCCACCTCCTAAATGTGGAGCAAAACAGTAAAACGTTCATATTATATACTACTGTTGTTAAGATTTTGAGGAAATTTGACTCTTATATCATCTGAGAGGTAATAAATAAAGTGGTTCGTTGAACATGGAATGGATAAACAAGAAAATTTCATGAGAAAATATTGCAGAACCATTTTTTTAAAGAATTAAAACTGTGCAAGTTGGCGTCCTTCAGTGCTATTTTTCATGCATTCAGATGAAAACAAAAAGGAGCATGCCTGATGGTGTTCTGACGCAGTAATTTGAATACATGACAGCTACAGACCATATTAAATGTGTCTGTGTTTTGGAGACAGATTTTAGTTGAAATCAATGCAACACACACAATTTTATTTAGCAACAAAAAGTCTTCCATTCCTATATTTACATTTGATTCCTCTCATCATAATTCACATAAGTGTTCTTTATATGGAGGGAAATCCAGCCGAAATCTGGCTTGATTTCCACAGGGCTCTTTTTTAACAATAAAAGATTTGAAGCTCAAACCCCTGAAAGCAAATAGGGTATGTTAATGACAGTAAAGACAAGCTCAAAGCCCTAAAAAACGAGAAAGTCTTTAGGATGTAGCTTGAGTTTCCCTGCCAAACAGCCACCCGCCCCCAGACCAGAGGAGATTTGGGTGAGAGCATTTCTTAGGTTTCTTTCAGCCACAAAGAAAACATTTTAGCCTCTCAGTAATCCTTCCCGAAGCCCTCCCTAAGCTCCGAGGGCCCTTCCTCCGTCGGTCATCCCTCTGGCCCCGTCTGGGATCCTGGAGGAGCGTCTCTCTGTACCGAAGCCCACCACACACACCGTTCACCATCTCTCCATGACCCCTCTGGGACACAGCTGACCTTCCTGTTGACGTCAAAGTAAATCAGAGCGGGAGCTGGTGCAGCGAGGGGCTCCACCCAGGGGGCTGGAGGTCTAATCACCGTGTTCCTCACAAAAGCCACAGAGGAAACATTAGCATTCCTGAATCTGCCCACCATCACTCACACTGCAGCCTCTTCTCTGCATGTGTACACAGGTACACATGCAGACTGACAACAGTCAGCGGAGGAGAGTAATCAAGTCATTCTACTTGTATTTTAATTACTTCAATGCTCTGTTTCTTTCTACTTTTTTATTCCACTACATTCATCTGACAGCTAATCCTGACTAGCTACTTTCTAGATTAAGATTTTTCATGAAAAATGTATTGCATGCTAAAATATGTAGTAGTACTCAGATTAGATCAAGTTCAATCTTTACTGTCACACAAGAGGAACTTTTTGCAACATAAAGAAATAATGAATAATGAACGTATAGTGGTGAAAATTTCAACCGTTTACAATCGTCTTTAATGCTAAAAACTGCAAACAATTCCTGGTTCAAGCATCTCAACCAGTTTTTTAGATAATTGAACGTTTCAACCTTCAGAGACAGTTGAACTAACTCATTTCTCTCAACCGTTTTTTGGGGCATTTCGTCTTTATTTGTTAAATTACGCGATATGTGACTAAACCATTTAGCGCATTTACATGACACACTTTGACTTGTACTGCAGTACAGTATTGCATTCTAACATTTCTACCTTTACCAGGTTCCAACGTGTTAGATTTAGGTTTCTCTTTTTACATAATACAGCAGAAATGTGAGTATAATATGCATAACTATGTTTTCACTCATGTATAATCACCATGTCCGCTATGTTGAACTGAACTACAATCTTTGTACAGTAGCCAAGAACAGACAAACTACAAACTGGCTCTAAATAGGCCCTTTTGTATCTTTTGTGGTCACTGTAGTTTCTCCTTCAGGGGTGAAATGAGGGGTTGCAATCAGCAACTGCATCGCTAGATATCACTAAATCCTATGCACTCGTCCATGAAGGGAAGTATCTGTGTACATCGTGCCCAGTATACAGTACTTCTAATACAGTATATGAACAGTACACAATGCTGATACTCCTCGTATACACCTGACAAACGGTGGGATGAGATGAGACTGTGATCTCGGGTTAGGTTCCGGCATTGTTACGGCTGAAGGAATTCAGCTACTCCCCGGACAAGTTGTGCTTCATGTGAAATGACTGTTTCATTGTTGCACTGTGTACAACATTTGCTCATATCAATAATGGGATATGCTCTGATGCATCAGGCAAACCCTGGGAGAGAATCTAGCTTCACCGGACTCATTTGATTTTTCACCGCTCGCATTTGTGGTAAAGCATGTTTGGAGATGACACAGGCATGATTAAATATTCACAACTTCCTGCCTAAACTTTCTCCTCTAATCATATGGAGGCTCCGTACGGCGGAGAGGAAACTCCAGATGGACCTCTTTAAGATTCCCAAATCCTTCTCTTTTCGCTAGCAGGAGTTTTGGGGTCAAGGTGTGAAGGGAGGACCAAAAGACCCGTTTCCCACAATCCCTCCACAGCTATAGCCCCCCAGCTGTTCAAGGGCTTCCATAACAACAGCTGCGCAGAGGTTTAGTGGTTCATGTTGCTATGACAACAGCAGGATCAATTGGCATGCATAGACTCTCTGTGCTAATAGCAAAAGTGACATTATACCATAATTTCATTTCAATAAAACACAGGCAGGTTTTTTACTGCGCTAAGATTCAGGGAGACATAAAAAAAAAAAAAAAAGAGGCAAATAATTAATTTTGCATGATAATGCCGGTGGCTCGTGCACCAAAAGAAACTCACAGGAATCTCCCACGCATATTGACAACCAACCCACCGACATCACACTTCAATATCATTCCCTGGCATTGAAGATTGAGTTAGTACAGAGTGTGATTGTTTCCAAGCTCATACAATAGAAGCTAAATAAGTCTTCATGCCCGGCAGCTGTATGTGCCACAGATCACTGACCGGCAGGATGTGCAACAATCAGAAATATTTCTGTTCTCCTGACAAACAGGATATCGGGTCACTTGGCCACCTTAACAGTGAGGAATCAGATGGGCCGGGAAGGCGGAGGGGAGCAGTTTACACAGGGCCATGAAGGACCAATCTACGCTGTAATTAAAGTTTAGGACAATAGAATCGCAGGTAGCGTATCACAACCCTCAAATGTGGTGGAAGTCAATGACGAAACTCTCCCAGTCACCAAAAACTTGTAATATGTTGCACAATGCAGCCATTCCTTCTCTTTTTGTTTAACAGTTAGCCAAAGCTCAGTTCTTGCAGCTTTTATCTAGCCGGTCAAACTTCAACCATTTGAGGCTAATTCCAGGGAATTATAAAGGGCTCACAATGACAATGGCAGGTATTCCCACAGGAGTAACCGGAGCCGGCGCGGCGTCAGCACGGGTTTAAAACCCAACATTTAACGAGCATGCAGCTGATAGAGGCAGCTGTGCCAGACAAAACACAGCACAAACGCATACATTTAGTCTACACACACACACACACACACACAGACATCACTTTATCCAGCTGCTACACACACACTAACTTCCAGCATGACACAAGGTTTTCTAACTTTGTGTCTCTGCCACTAATCGACTCTTGGCTGATATTTGACATTGATTATTCCTCACTGTCTCACCGAATATGATAGCCCCTTGTGAACAGTGGGGGTAAAGCCAAACAGGAATCCACTGCTAAAAATACCCACGTCGTGATGAGTCAGGATGGATTGAGCAAACAAAAGGAGACCAGTCTAATTTCCTCCGGTCTGGGCTTTCTGTAAAGACTTTCGGAAAAAGAAGTTCCAATCCTCCAGTGCCACCGGTGGATTCCTCTATTTAGTAAATTGAAGCGGCATCGGGAAGAGAGGGAAAGAATCTGCAGACTAGTGGGATAAAAAGAGATTATCCAAATGGAGGCTAATGATGTGAAAAAGAATACAGACTTAAAAACAGTAAAGGTGCAGGAACACATAAAAGCGTTTGTACTACACTAGCTGAAGTAGCCACATTAGCTGAGGTTCGGTAGCTAGCTGAAAAATCTGGTGCTCACTGTGTTTATTGTGTTCAGGTAAGATAGCCAAAAAAAGCTACAAAGTCTCAGCCGCACACATACACACAATCTGAACTGGACAAATCCCTGCCCTTGACATACACCAATCTCATTATCACATAGGAATAAGGAAAACTGGAAATGTGTTGAGGAAATATAGGAAGGAAACACTAAAATAGAAAAACAAGGAAATGAGCTAGTGAAAAGTAAGTGAAATAACTTCAGTTAAATGTATTTCAATTTTATTAGAAATGAAGAAAATTTTGTTTCTGTACAGATTTATATATTTCTATAAACCTACCTGATAATTTACTAACTTATGATGGTCTGGGCTGCTCCACACGTCATTCATGATTCACTTGTGAATTTTAGCCATCATCATTATCACCAACATCTCTTTCTCCATATATCAGCCTTCAAAAAAATTCAGCATGATGGCATATTTCGCACTGTGCAGCACACTTATTATATTTCTAGCCCAACTTCCCAAATGCAATAAAAAAAATAAGGGAAGCTGGCGAGCTAGTGCACATAGTGTCTCTCATATGAATGATGCTTTTCTTTTAGGCTCTGGTGAGACTCCTCATATGTTCTTTCACTTACTCAAAGGCAAATACGGGGGAATCTGGTTTTCAGGTGGCTCTCGACAAGCTCCGAAGTCTCTCCAAAGTTTATGAGTAGTTCTTTTTTGGTTTCATAGACCATACCACTCTTTTTTTTTTTTGTTAGATGTTCTAAATATTCCATCACTCATTCTTCTGCCCATTTTTGTTACTGAAAAAAATGTTTTTTTTTAGTCCATGCACATTTTTTCTTTTCATGTTTGAAATGTTAAAAATTATCAATATAAATCTGATTACATTTCAAGATAATACAAATGTTTTGGGCATGGGACTGGAAAAAAAATTCCACAAAGGACTGTTTTGTCTGAAAACCATTGATGAGATTTAACTTTAGTCAAAATACTTGTGAATACAGTAGACAGTGGGACTTTATTTGATTTATTCTCACATCATGAAACAGCCCAGTGGCAGCTATTTTTACTAAGAAAACACAATACTCACTACTCAATATTTTTGCAGTAAAATCCATTAACTGTACAGAAAGTGTGTCTGAAAAAGAAGTAGATTAAACTCATTCTGGTAGATACAGAATCTTTCCTCTGGCTCCAGATGAGACAAACTGTGTTGGTCCAGGAGGGCAGCTGGCAGTCATGCTGGTGGACACACCAGCCGGACATAAGACCTGCGGGATTTTAGGCTTAAGAGCAGAAGCTCTGGTTCTTTCTGCCATGACTGACATAACAGGCCGGATGCAGCTGAGGGCTGCTGTTGTGATATGTGGAGAGTAACAGGTATGGAGAGGTACAGCGCTCTGGAGTGGCCACGGAGAGAGAAAAATATATATAAAATATATAATGAGGCCACATTTTACCACACCAAGCCCTCAAAATGCCATGTGTGTGCATGAGGTACAGTTTGTTTCCACTTTTTGATGATGGCCACAAGATACGAGACACCTATGCCAACACTTATCTCGTGAGCACAAATTGTATTTGGGGAAACAAATTAATCAAAACGTGGAAATGAACTGTATCTCGTGGCTATGAATTAGTCAAAAATGTGGAAAGAATTTCATCTTGTTGCCACGAATGAGTTAAAAAAAACGTGGGAACAAACGGTTTCTCTGCACATGAGATGTCAATTTGCGCGCTCGATATGCAAAGAAATAAACCAAATCCATATGTTTCATGTGCATGCATTTAACTGCTGCACTGTATGGTATGAGATAAACAGCAGGTAACTGAAATACGTAAAAAATGTGAAGCATGTCTGCACACTTTACATCAGCTGTTTAGACTGTCCAATCTTACACTGCAGAAATACCTCTGGTGGAATCTTCCTTTGTTTCTCCAAAAAGAATAAAATAAATCCAGGCAGTTATAAGAAGTATTTGGGGCTAGCATGCAATATTATGCAATATCCACCTCAGGTCTTTCAGTATAGTGTTCAAATCTTCTATTAGAAAATAACCCGACTGGATTCAGTATGTAACTGATCATCCTACAGGTCATGACGACAGTTAAGAGGTCAAGACAAGGGGAAATTTCAACAACTATGAATCATGACATTAACATAAATATGCCGGATGACTTTATCTCGGAAAAGGAGATTACTTTATGGCACAAAACAGGAAGCAGTCCTTCAAATGAGGACGAGGGCTTTGTCTGAAGCCACTTCCTATTTCTTGAACTTTATTTGAGTGTTTGAATTATGTGAGTGTGAAATTTATGCAGCGCTCTCAAGTATTCTCACAGTGGGACAAAAAAATGTAGGTCCATCATTGCCCAACCGAGAGCCGATATCGGCCTATCACAGACATGTTGACATTATATGGAAATCAGCATTTAAAAACATGAAAACTGTTTGTTTCTCTTAAATAAAGAGTTATTTTATCCAACGGTGTAGACTGTGGTTTGCAATACTGAGGCAAGCAGCACAGAGTAAGAGAGAAGAAGCAGCTTTCATCGATGATATCTAGAATTTATTGAACATGTCGAAGAACATTTCACTTAAATATTCTTTAATAAGGTTATATGTTTAAGAAAGAAGCCTTTTAAATACCTTTGCATCGTCAAATCGGTGCACAATCCACACAGAAAAGTTCTATTCTCATCCTGGCTCATCTGAATTTCTCCCCTCTCTAAAATCGGGATCAGCTGCAAAAATCCCATATCAGTCGAGTCCATAGCACTTTACTTTCTGCTAACAACTGCACAATTCAGTGGGCTGCATCTATGAGGAAAGAAATTATGCAACTCGACACCTCAGTAACGATGCATAATAACCATGTACATGTACAAACATGCACATAACAAAAGGTAGTTGTTGCCCTTCTCTGGAAACATTTGGAAAGTTTCAGTTCAAGCAGCATCAGCCACAGACTAGCAATCATTTCCCCTATGGTCTCATTATTTAACACTTTTGAGATGCAAAAATTCAATGGTGATATTTTTTGGGGGGGGTTCTGTAGTGGATTTAAACACTCTTTCATTGTCTGGGCATAAAACAGAGAAGGTAGGCAGAGAAGACAGAAACACAATGGACTTGGCAGAGACGACCGAGGCAGAACAGACAGTGAGGAATTCCCCATCAGTGTCTGAAGTGAGTTAACCTTTTTTTTTTTTTTCTTTCTGAATCTTCCCTGCTGGTGAGCATCCAAAGGAAGAAATGTTAACTCTTTCACCGACACGCTGGATGACTGCTTTAACAGTTTGTTCAGTGCATTACATCCCTATGGAACAAGCCTGCAGGATTTACTGACTGCCATGTATTCTCTGTAGTCTCCACTATACATTTCCACACATTATAAATGCATCACTTATTTCACAACTCCCCCCCCAGCTCCGTATCCAGGTGGTTAAATACAAAGTACTTTCTGTCCATTTCCCAGGACAGAAAATAAAGTGTCTTTAACTTTAAGGCGCTCTGCCATCCGTATTAAATGTCTGTGTCTGTTTATAAATACCACTGACCAGCAGCGAGCCGGTTCACTGAGACGGAGAGACAGCAACACAAGGAAAAAGTAAAAGTGACAAAAAGTCAGACGGCACATTCTCAATCAATTTCCCCCTCCTCTTTCTCGCACACACACACACACACACACACACATATATAGGCTTGTTTGAAGTGGGCGTCAAGAAGGCAGGTGTCATCCCTCATCTCTTGCCACGCTACGTCTCACCTTCATAGTCCGACTGACAGCCCTCTCCAAGCCACTACTCTCTGAGAAGTACCTCCCCGCCTCTGTGCTGTTGACCTTAAAGAAGTGCACCAAGTTTTTTTTTTTTTTTTTTTTTAGGAGTTAGGCCTATTCCTCAACTCCGTCCTATAGAGATGAAAACATACTAAAAGCATCCACGTCTCCCTGATGGATCCTTTCACGTGGTGTGAAATGTTAAATCCACAGAATGCACTATGAAAAACAGAAAGTAACTCACCCATCTCGGAACGAGACGTCACTACAGGATCCTGCATGTTTTGCTTCTTTTTTTTTTACTCATTTTGCTCTAGTGCACAAAATGTAAGTGTAATCTCTGCAGGCAGCTGCTCAAATCACACTTATCTCCTGCTATTTATGTGTAGTTCACTTAGTATCTAAAATGGATGAACAAGGCCCTCGGTTTGAGCTTCTCATTTCTCACTGCCTAACTTAAAATAATGCAGTTTTGTTCCGCTCCGCTGCTCATGCAGCTGACTTTGCAGCAAACCTTTTGTCCAGTGAATTTGTGATGTTCAAAAAAAAAAACCTCGAGGGACAGAGACGGCCGGAATAAGGTCAAAGTCGTTACGGATTGATGGTCTGGGCACACTGCTGACATCTTGCTTTTGATGTGCTGCAGCTAATATGTAGGAGATTGGTAAAGTGACTACAGTGTGTGCAGAATTATTGTGCAGTTATGAAATCTTTAAAATGATTCCTACGTTCAAAGTTTTTGTTTGTAAGAAAGTAATGTGTCCATGTGTTACTTTCCTTCCCAGAGGCACTGGGTCAGATTTATAGGGGACTGGTGTGCTGTGCTGTCTGCAACGTTTGCGACTGATAATCCCACTAAGAGCCACAAAGTGACACATTTCCAGTTAAAATCCCACTCGGAGGCTTCAAACTGCAAACACATCTGACATCTGTTCATTTTTTATATAAAAAGCATGACATTGTATTATGTCATGTTTTTGGAGAGCTAATCACATAGTGGAAGTGTAGCACATTGCGAAAGTATCTGTGTCAGCGTGGAGTACTTGAGCAATCCTCTTAGGACACATAAATGACTACACATAAAAGAGAGGTTGACCTACAGTACCAGTCTAACCCCCCCCAAAAAACTTTTCCTTTAAAGCTAGACAAACGAATCTGACCCGCAATCAGCACTATCACGTTTCAAACTCCCATTTACACCACACTGACACTGTAGCAATGCCAAAACGGTGCCAGCAGGGAGACGAGCACAGACATACCACAGAGGTATCGAGACCTTGACCGGAGGAAAAGCGGCTGCGCGGGTGGGGTGCAGTCGGAAAGCCTTCTCTCATCACCCGGCAGGAGCTTCGTCATATAGCAGCAGACACTATACTGCACCACCTCCAAGCCTCTGTGCCTTATTTACCCACACACACTGGCTTGGGCAGCTGTTTGTGACTCCCTTTTAGCACAGAACCTTCATCACTCTTTCAAGATGAAGCATTTATGAAGTTGCAAGGAGTGGGAAGTGTGTGTGTGTGTGTGTGTGTGTGTGTGTGTGTGTGTGTGTGTGGACTGGGTGTCATTTCTTTTACTTTTTATTTAATGTCTTTGAGTCTGTGATAATTAAAGTCCTCTAAACTTCCTTGAGAGATGCATCTTCACCTCTTGGGCTGCAAACTTTTGAAACTGGAGGAATCTCAAAGAGGTTTTGATCATTTCTGTTGTTTTTATGTAGGTATTGTTTGATTTATGGAAAGCTAATAGAGCCATAAAGAGTGCGGATAAGGTGACCTTACATCGTCGCACTCTGTCTGTTGTGTTGAGATGTAAAGGAAATCTTTGCAGTGGAGAGCTTGCTAAAAATTGTTTATAGGCAACAAAAAAAAAGAGGAAATTTTATCTGCAAAATCGTATTCTGTGGTAATTACAGTGTGCTTACTTATTTAATAGTATAAACCATCTCTTTTTAATAATAGGCTGTCATCACATTCTAAATTTGAGGGTCCTTCTTTTTTTTTTCCCCTCAACAAAAACAAAAAAAAATGCTGAAAATAGCTCATTATGTGTTTTACAGGCTTTTGGCACAAGTTAGTGAAAGGTGTCACAGCCAGAAATGCTGCAGGGCCAAAAAAACTGAAACATTTGGCGTCAAAGAAGTTGTTCTTGTTATTTAGTGGTGTAAAAAAAAAAAAAAAAAAAGGAGGATACCAGAGAGATCCTACAAATGTGTGTTTTGACAGGCTTTTTTTTTTGTCTTTAATATATCAATTATCTGAGAGGCTGATTTATAGATAAATATTTAAGAAATAAGTTTAATTTGCTCAAGAAGAAATCAAACTTAAGGTCTTTTTTAATTGAAGCTTTGGACAACCTGACTATAAATTCTACATCACTGCACGTTCACATTGCAGTCTATTTATATGCATGCGCTTTTTCACTGGTGTTTAATACAAAGTGAAAATTGGACTTTAATTGGGTAGTAAAATTTGAAGTAATTGCATTTTCCAAAAAAAAAAAATCCCAACTCTTTATCAGCAGTTCAGACTAACTCCAGGCAAGGACTGGACTTGGTCCTGATTGGCTCCCCTCATTAAATGACTACTGAAACGTTTCCAAGCAGGGCAGCATTAAACTGGAAAAAGCATCCAGCAGCAGGTTTACCTCATTTGAATTGGAAGAGCTGCTGTTGTCAGTCAAAGCCACATTAGGACCGGTCTTCCTTCAACAGAGCTTAAAGAGTTCAAATCAACCTTTGACTGAATTTTATTTATGAAATATACTTAATCTATTACACCAGCAGCATCGAAACTTGCTTACTTTTGTCCGAAGCCTCGACTTAAGTGATGCACATCTGTCATTTGGATCGGAGGAGATCTATGCAGCAGACAGCTGCCAGAGTCAAGTAGCACATTGTCATTGTCAGACATTCACAATAGTCTCCATTCATGTTCCCATGTCTTGTTATGTCTTCTGCATATAAACTGCTGTCTGACCCCAAATCTTCAGTAAAATACATTACGAGGTAAATTACTTTACATGAGAAATTGTCCCAAAACAGACAGGGACGACACACACACACACACACACACACACACACACACACTAACTAAATAAACTTAAAAGGAGAATATTTCAGTTTCATAGTCACTAGATATAAATTATTCCATTTCTTTCTGCATTTCTCACTTTTTAGGAATGTCTCAAACAATACAACCTTTGAGTGAGCAAACCTCTTATCGTGGCACATATCCTAACATGCTAATTACCCCACACACAGTTTGAGTTCATTTATTATGCATGAAATAATCTAATATGATGACTGTGATAATTATGCACGCGTAGATAAGATAAAAGAGTAGTAACCAATTATGGCGCGGGAGTTGGGAAAAGTAATTATTCTTTGTAGTGGAAAGAAGTCTCGGTTCGAAAAAAGAAGGCGTTCGGCCTGCTTTTTTCATTCACTTCAGTTCACAGTGTTGCAATTAACATGTGGAATCATGTCTGCACTCCCTAATAGTGTATAAGGAATATTTTCTTGATTAAGCATACAGTAACACTGATCTGCTACGTTGTTGTAAGCATTTAAGGATGTATAAAACTTACACTCAGACAAAATTGTAAAAAAACAAATTGAGGTAAACCGCTTTCTGCATAGATCCATGCAGCAATGTGTCTATGATAATTGTGCACGCTCCTCTCCCAGAGACTTCACACACCCCGGAAATCTGACATGTTTACATTATTACTTGAAAGGCGACATGACTCGGTGCTTCGGGTCTCGTCGTCAGCAGCAAATCAGAAAGGACACTAAAACTAAGGAGTGGTGCTCAGAGTCGAGCGCTCGCAAATCAGACGCGTGTTGTAGAGTCATTAAATATTACCACTTCTAAAATCAGAGCTGGCGTGCGGTTAGCCCGCACTACTGTGCAAACATACTTAACACAGCACAGCTTTCTTTGACAAATTATGTGCCTGCCACCGCAAATCACAGGAAACAGAGACTCCACAGTAATTTAATTTTTCTGCGACTGCTTTGGCTTGAATTGTGTTATAAATCAAACTTTTATGTGATGGAATGTGGCAGCCTGGAAACAGGGCTTAATATGCCGGCATCCATTTTGCTAGTAGAGAAGAAAATAAATGTTTCACGGCTGCTCTTGGATACTTTGGATAAGATGCAAACTTGATGACTGAGTCATTGCAGCGGCAGAAGGAAAGAAAATGTAAAACATAATTAATAAATGGAGCAAACGGGGGGTTATAAATAAAGCACTAATGCACAATTTGTGCAGTATAAATACACATTATCCCAAGGAGGATTGTCTTACTGACCTCTAACTAAAACCACATTTATCTGACTCAGGAGTACACACGTCATCTTCACACTCCTCCGGAAACCTCTGTCACCCATTACCCAGTCCACGTCTCCCTTGGACTGCTGTAGTTGACTCATGATTACTTGCAGAGTCTAAGCTTGAGGCCAAACATGATACTGTGAGACCAGTCAACAAAGCTCAGAGTTGTCCAAAGGACATTCTCTCGCAAACAATACCAGATCACTTTTAACAGGATTGCCAGATTTTCAAATTGACACCAAACAAAAGCACAATGGGGAGCGTGTTCTGTCGTCGTTTGGTCCTGCAGTCTTTTCAGAACAGGAAATAAAAGATAAGAACATGAACGTGAACAAAAAACTAACTAAACCATCAGCTCTCCGTGTGCTCTGCAGCTTTAAAAACTTGAGGTTAATGCCGGTGGCACTCGTGTTTCCTAACGCTCTCAGCAAAGTCGTAATGTTCTGAATGTAATGGAGTGAGGAGAGGAGAAAGCAAGGACGATGAATACGGCCAAGACGACAATGCTGCATTGCCCGCGTTTCACACGGACACAGCTCATGTTCGCAGTAAACTGGTCCACTGTATGATTCTGCAGGAGCGAATCTCACAGACATGTTTGTTCAGACTTTAAACCATGTCGTAGCATGGTTCAACTCAAGAATTTTAACTCCAAAGATTACCTCAGAGCCTATCACATCACTGAAAAAAAAAAAAAAAAACTCCTGTACCAAAGCTCATTTATTTTACTTAAACTCAGCCTCTGTGGAGATTGTTTCAGGGATTTACTACATCCACGATGCATTGCCCGGCCTGACAAAAACAATGTGAAACACATAAAAGTTATAAGGCCACTTTAACTTGAGCTTTTGCTTCTAAGAGAATATAATTAAACCATCAAAGTACCCCTGGTATTGCAAATAATAAGAGTCCATCTATAAAACTAGCTACACACTTGCAATTTGCTTGAGGTGTCACGTATACTGTGCGTCTGTAATACAGTACTTGCCAATATGCCAATATGGAAACTTACATTTTGGACAATATCCTGCCTCCATTAAATATCTTTGTTGTGTTGGATGACCATGTTTGATTGTTCATTACACAAATGTGTGTTTATTTATATAAATATAGAGAATATGGGTCTATATATCGATATAGGAATATCGGTATTTGCCCCAAAACTCCAGTATCAGTCTGGCTCTGGTAGTCATATGGGATGCTATACCTCGTCTTACATATATGTTTCTTTATTTCATTTGTTTAGTTATGATTTGAAAACAAACACTGGCAGAATTATCTTCAGGAATTTTTTTTTTTTTTTTTCTTTCCAGGGAACAATGTGCTACAGTATGTTCTTTTACCACGAGGAACTCATGGTTGGGATGAAGGGTGGGCATACAAAGTGCAGGACACCACAGACCAGAGTTCACATCCTCCAGAGTCCTTTGTGTGGTTACTTCGGGCTTTGGTTATGGTTAGGGGAAAGATTGTGGTGAAACAAAGTCAATAATAATAAAGTAAACACATTCTATCTTGTGTTTCTGCTGTTGACTTTTTCAATATACAATCAAGACCGCGACCTTTGCCTAACCTTATAAGTGCTTTTGTTGCCCAAACACAACCATGACAATCGTGTTTTTATTGCTACGAGTGGATATTGTATTGCAGTAAGTATACTGTGGGAAAACTACTGAAATACTTATATGAAAAAATGCAGGAGTACAGAGTTGCTGTGTCTGGTTATTATTAGAGCTGAATTCTCTGAGTCCAGCTCCACAAATGTGTATGTTTTCTGGTTTCTTTCGTCCTCTATGACTTTAAACTGAATATTTTTTGGGATGGGTGGACAAAACAAGACATGTGATGATGTCACATGACATTTTCACCATTTTCTGACAGTTTATGTACTAAACAACTAATTGATTAATCGAGAAAACGATCAGCAGATTGATCGATAACGAGATTAAGTACAGTAGTTGCAGCCCTAGTTTCTTTTCACGTGTCCCAAGATTTGACATGCTGTGTAGCATTAGCAGCGCTTCAAATGAAAAGCAAAAACAGGGTAACGGGGGACTTTGTATTACAGTGTCAGAGGCATTTCATTGGGCACTGATATGAACCTGTATGAATCCAGCAGCACTGAGTCATCCGGGAGACCGAAAAGCCTTAATGAAATATAATACAGGAATAAAACAGTGTAGTCCTTCTTTAATATTTTAAGAGCGACATGTCTGAAACACCATAAAAGATGTAGCCTTCCCATGGAAAATAAAATGCACTTCAACTGAAGCTTGTGCCGTCATAAAATCATGGCACTTTTATAGCGGGGGACAGAACTGCATAAAAAAAAAAAGTCATTTGCAGCTAATAACAGCGATCACTAAAATGCATTAGGGCAAATTATTCTGTCCTTGCCACTGTACAGTGCTTTTACTAAAGTCTGTTTATAAGCTGCTGTTTCACCCGAGAGTCTGAACACTAACAAGAGCCTCATCAGGCATCTACAAAGACCACTTGGAGATTAACAGCAAGGTATACAAATGGATCTGAAGAGAAAAGGCGCTTTTGTTAAAGTCTAATGTCAAAATAAAGGAGCAGCTATAGACTGGGTGAAAATATCGTCCTTCAGATCAATGGTGTCCTGGAGTGCAATAGGCTGAAACATTCAGATGAGACGTGAGTGGCAGAAAGAGCAACACACTTGAATAATATCTTTGGAGAGGATTTTTGAAAAATGGAACCGTGCTCCGGTAAATAGCGTTTTGGAGGTCACAACTTCAGCACACTTGCATTTCAATTCAAAGTGTGGCAGACTTCAATGGCGCTGCTCTGCCAATAATCAAAGTAGGGTGATTTCAAAAGGCCACCATTTGAAAAAAGGATAATTTTTCATCTCTACTGCGTACTTTTTAAAGTTGTCTTGTCTTAGGCACCCATCCTGCCTCTTGCTGCAGCTCGTCTGTGGATTACAGTAATACGGCTGTATCCAGTGGAAAAAAAACAACGTCGGGAGGTGATCAGAGATGCAAACACGGCACAACAGTGATATAAGTTAGCTTAGTGGTTGCAAAAAATAGCTTCTGTTGATGTGTACTTAGCTGTGAAACTTCTGTCTGTTTGTCTTCAACTTTGTAATAAAAGTTATCCCGACTCAGAGAGAAAGAACAACAGCTTTCCTGCTGGCAGCAGCACCGCAGTGCTGAAAAAAAAGAGAAACAGCTGGAACTGTACCTGCAATATGGAACGACTGACGTGTGAGAAATAATAATAGTGCAATGGCAATTTTGCTGCAAATCAATCTGCACGCCACAACCAAACATTTGCATTTGGCGAGATAAAGCCAATGCCACTTTTATAGGCTTTATTTTTGCAAACACGTTAATGCATGGTGTTAAGTCGGTGCTATCGGTGTGGAAAACCAACATTGACATTTCACTCTTAACTAAGTGTTAAAGAGCGGTGCACTGGGGGAGATCTTCAGTAGTAGTGACACCATTTTGGCCGATGCATTTATTCATTTTCAAGGCAAGCACAAATATTCAGCCGCACAGTGCTTGGTAGGGATTTTCTCTACTATGATCTGCTGTTGAATTCAAATCAAATATTTTCAACCTCACCCAGCTCAGCTGTTACCACGACTCTCAAATATAATAAATTCAGGATTTACTGGCAGGCTTCATATTTCTCTGTGTGAAGCCCCACTCATTTATTAGGATTATCTACATTCCACCAGAGATAAGAACCGACGGCACAATGAGGTTCAGAGTCTTGTTAAAGGTCTTTAAATGCAGAATATATAATAAGCTGTTGCTAATTTGATTTTGTGCTTGATCCTTGAATAATAACCAGTGATGTCTAAAAATAACACGTTTTAATTGTTTTTCACTGCAGAAATCACAACATCAAACACGATGTATACAGAAGACATTCGAGAGTGGAAGTAGCCTACTTATTCATCTTTGAAATTTCACACACAGTAAACACTGTATCTACGTGTGCATCCTGCTGGCGAAAAACCCTAAGCTGTCCTCCATTCTATGCTATGACTTCGACTTAGTTTATGGAATGTGTCCCTGCTGGGTTTTCATTTCCTCTGTCTGAAAAAAAAAAAGGAATGCAATCAGAGTGCTGATGTTAAAATCATTACCTAATGACTAAAGCCTTTGTATGACTTCTTCCATGCTGTGGCATTCACTGTTCAAGCACACATCGCGCATTATTGTGTGGAGAGGAGCATTTTGAAAAAAGTTTGTTTGAGGACTGTCTGCCAAGGCCATCTGAATCAAATGTGCTAAGCCCAATCAATCGCTGAATCACAGTGAGGATTTTTCTTGTACGTCGGTAGATATTTTTCTGTTGAGCAGGAGAATGTTTTGATGACACACGAAGACCAAAGCCACACTGAGATAACGTGCTGCTCATGTGCTGTGTAGGAAAGCAACGCAGGATGTGATTTGTCTACAAGTATTTTGGAAATATTAGGGATGTCACGGCCACCAAGAACATTTCTGACTGGTTATGCATGTCGGCCTATAGGATAGTATGCACACACATTCTTCTAACAGCTTCGCCAGCTAGCAGTCTGAGGTACGGCAAACTCGTTGTGTGATGCTACTCTTCATTTGAGTAGTACGAGGCGCTAGGCTGTACCACATTAAGAACCAGCAGCTGCTATGTCCAAAGGATGGCTCCCAGCCAAAGATGTAACATGCTGCCAATCAGTTTGGTGAGGTACAGTATAGGGCGAGGGATTGAAAACTAATGTTAGTTTGGTCCCTAACTTGGTACATTATGCTGTCAAGAGCTACTGCGGCTAATCTAAATGAATTGAAAAATGTTTTTTAGGAGAGGAAAGATGAGCTAAAAGCCAAGCTAGACAGAGCTAACAGGCTAGCTCTGACCTTAAATGTCTCTTTCAGTTTCAGTCCTGCGTACAAATCCTCACTTCTTACGTAAATGTCACACAACAGTCTCTTTTGGTAGGTAACTGAGGCACTATCACACGTCAGACAGCTTCGCCGAGAAGCTGCAGGCCTCAGCGGCGCATCTTGTATTTTGCATCATCTTCTGTTTAGTTGCTGGTTAATTTGTGTTGATCTCTAGTAAGCAAAATGAACTGAAAACTGACATCAGCTGCATAGATTTGCTATACATCAGAGGGATCTCTTTGACACCGAAGTTAGAGCTGTGGCATTACTACATTTGTTGAGAATTTGAGAATTCATAAATAAAATTGTGTGAAATAAATTCATGAAAACCAAATAGTGTTGATTTTTTTTCTCTCTCTACCAAACTGCATCTTTTTAAAAGGCGTGAGGGATTCAAGTTCTCGTTGGATCGGTTTAATCAATCTGAAACCGAGGGACTGTATTTTCAAATGTTCCACTGACACGTCAGCAATAAAGCTCCTGTAACAACACGACACCATCACTATCTTTCCAAACTTATTACCCATGCCACAGTCCTATGCTGGATGTGTTTTCGTGACATCTTTATGTCCTTCCAGAAACAAAGCTTCGTGATGTTGACAGTATGGAGGATCATTAAATTTGCCTGCTGCTTCTCTCGGAGCATAAATCAAGCCAATCCATCTCTCTCCGATCCCACTCCCTGGTGGCTTACTTAGAGCCATGCCAACGCAGCACTGGCTGTGGAATGAGCAAGGGTAAGCATGCAAGGGCTGTCCTTAAGATGAGCTGTCTGACGGTATAAACAGGCCTCTGCCATCTCTCGAGAGCAATAGGGATCAAGCGGGCTTAGTGGGCTATGACCTGTGAGGGCCCAGACAGGCCCAAAACATGCAACACAACACAACACGATTGTCTTAAGGATTGCTGCTCTATTGAACACGAGAAAACTAGCTTACATCACACTGCTCACGGGCCCGGAACAGGACCTAGATGCACTCCGCTGAGGATACCCAGCAGACTAAAGCCTTATGAATAATTCTGAACATCCTCTCTCTGTTTTAAGAAAGTGAGGCCCTCAAAAACAAATTAGACATCCCACAATCTGATTGCCAAGGAAAAGGAATCCTGCAATGTAAGGCCTATTAGTCTTACAAGACTGTAAAAAAAAAAAAAAAGATCTTCTCAGAAATGATGCATCGGATTCTTTGGGCACCACACAGGGTGGAATTAAAGGGAGAGGCGAAGGAAACGACAAGACATTTGCTCGTGGTTTAATTTCCTCAATTGCTTTATGGCCATACATAAATGCTTAAATTGGTTTGTAACATATGCTCTCCTCGCTCTGTTTACTTCCTTCATTTAGTGTGACTGAATCACTTTATTAGTGATTATCCCCCCAAAAGCTGCAGGAACGCACAGCATCACACCTCATCATGTAATTTACCCATATAGTAGGAATAGAAATATGCAAATAGTGTCAGAGTATTTTGCAGCACAAAATATGCCCCCGGGCTGCTTGTCCAATGACACAAATCATCAATTAAGATCTCAGCAGGGTTTGGGGATAAACTAAATTGGCATTATCTCTATCTGACAATATGTAGAGCCGTGTGGGGTACATCACAACAAAGAACAAACATCAGTGAGGGTGATTGGTAGTGATGCGTTTCGACTCAAGTGAGTGTTTAAGTGTGTGTGTGCACTTTCCAAATTCATTCCCAGGTGAATTACCCACTTTGAGACACTGAAGTGAGACACAACAATGTACACAATCATTTGAATCGTATAAAAAAGGTAACAGACCTCCGTTTGGGTCCTTCAACAGCGACTCACGGCGACGACAACAGTGTCTTTCAAAGCATTTACTTTCACAGGGGGTGCAAGTTTAGCTCCTCGTGGGATTTTATGCTCAGCACTCTGCACCTGCCGACTGTGTTTGACAGAGGGGGGCTAAAGTGGTCTAAATCGCCATTGTGATTTCTCAGGGAAGCAGATGATTAGTAAACAAATGGTTCAGGCATATTTAATTAAGCTAATGTACTCCCAGTGCTCTGACTATAGTCTTCACTGCGAGGGGGGGGGGGTTCTTTACTTCAACTCTAAAATACAGCTGTAAAATTTTCAACGCTCACAGATGAGAAACTGTAACACTGAGTTATATTTCCTGAACCTTTTCCTGAGCAATGTGTGATTTTTTTTCTTTTTCAAATTGAGATGTGTTTGCCAGTTCTGTGCATGTACTGGTACATTTATGTGATATCTGAGGAGCGGAGATCAAAGCTGACAGCAACTGAACAGATGAGTCGACTGGGTTTGACTCACAAAACTACCAGAAAACACACACACGGTAAACAAACCCGAGAATCTTGTGTTCGTAAGTGGCGAGATCATTAAAATGGAATCGAACAGGGCCCCAGTTGTTCAAGACAAGCTGTCTTGAGAGAGACGAGGACTCCACGTCTAAATCACACTGACGGCACTTACGCCAGTCAAACGTCTCCTATGAGTGAAATAGTCATTCGTGCAATTGTGGAATAAACTGGTCATCTGAAATAGAAAGCGGTGAGTGGCACACAAAGAGGGCCAGTGTTCAGTCTAGAGAGGTTTTTGCAAGGGCATGGTAGGCTGAGAGTAAACATCAGACCTCACTGAGATGCAGATAGTTTGAGGAATAGGAACACTTCAATTGAAGATGAATTCACCAAGTAATTCAAAAGGAACGAGACTCCCTGTGTGACCTTTTAAAAATACAGTAAATAATTGTATTTTGCTTTACATTTTTCTGGTATAAATACAAGGGGGAAAAAAATTTTACTTTGAAAAACAAACAGAAAACGTCGCCTGTGACAAGGTAGACATAAGAAAAGAATAAATTCAGCATTATCAAGAAAAAAAAATACATTTCAAACTAGTTTGACATTAGTGTGCTGTGGTTATTTGTTTATTTTTGTCACAAACAAACAAAAACACACACACACACACACACACACACACACACACTACTGTCTAGAATAAGATTTATTATAGCCCCCCCAAAAAAAATGTGAATTAACTTGGATCAAATGAAAAAACACTGAAGTTATTTTATACTGAAAATCCTTTACTGTATATTCTTTACAAACGCACCAACTTTGCCCGTCAAAATAAAAGCCTTTTTTTTTGCTCGAATAAACACAGCATGGAACTTCAACATTGGGGAAAATTGCAGTAGCAGCGAAAAAAACACAACCAAATATATTTTCATGGTAGATTCACGTTCTCATACATTCACCGTAAATTTACAAATAAATCAGAATGCGATGTGGCATTCTCCGGTGCTAATTGACAAAGGCCGTAGAAATAATAATAAAAAAAAAAACAAGCAGCAGCTTCCTGCAGCTATGCGCTCATACTGTCCGATCCACTCCACTGTTATCATTATTAGTCTGTAAATTACAACCGTTTGCACAAAAGCATCCGCCGCAAAATGCAACACATCCTACATACATGGAGCACAAACATTACCGACAGATTTTTTTTCAAAATAAAATTAAAAAAAAAAAAAAAGAAAAGAAAGAAAATCCAAACGCCGCATCAAGCAAAAGAAAGAAAAAAAAATCCACTGGTCTTTCAGTCCAGCACAAAAATGCATCTCCTCTCTTTCCCTCTCTCTTTTTTCTCCCCCACCTCGACTCCCCCCTCCCTTTCTCTCTCCCTCTCTCTCTCTCTCACCCTCCCTCACTCTCCCTCTCTCTCTTTCCCTCCCTCTCTCCCTCACTCTCTGTCTCTCTCTCTCTCTCACTCTGGCCTGGCTGGCTGGCTGTCTGACTGTATGAATAATGTCCTGCCTTTTGTAATGAAGGGGGGGTAAAGGGGAAAAAAGGACGCTGAAGTGGTAAAGCCCTGCTCCCATGCACTGACATTGAAAATGAATGACAGCTTACCTGCATGCCAATCTTCATCAGACTGACACTGGGCTGACAGCACAGCCTATACTCCTCCACACAGCCGGTGACGTCAGCCATGCCAGGCCCCTCCCACCTCAATCTCCATCTCCAGCTCCCCATTTTCCCAGCACCGGGCTGCTGATGCCTTCCAGTGTCCGTGGGAAATACGGCAATCGGATGTGAGGCTTCAGGAGAAGAAGGGTAACCCCCAGCAAACATCTAGAGAAAAAATGTATCCGTGCTCAGGCTGTGCCAGCATACTGGTTCAAAGCATTGACAGGGAGGTTTTATTCATCCTGTATGATTTGGTCATTCTCGATAAGCTTGAATGGTTTTAGCTAAACAAAAGACTCACAGTCAGTTACCTCAATAACCACAAATCCACCAGAAATGCAAGCAGACGACCAACGCGGCAGTGAAATTCAAGTTATTCAGTCCCTTCATTTGCTTCCAGTTTGTTGTGAGAGTGAGGCAACAGCATCTCTGAGAGGAGAAGGGCTGAATGTGACACAAGGAGAGAGAAAAGGTGTCTGCAACCTTCAATTACTTCAGCTACAAGACAGATTAAAAAAAAAAAAAAACAGATTTTCTATTCAATGTTGCAAGAAAAACAGATGAATCATTGTCAGTTTTCCCTGATCTCTTTATGTTAAGATACTGAACTGCAGTCAGGAAGAAATCCATAAGTATAAACTACAATTTCAACATTTGATTATCTATTTCATCATCTAATCTGGATGATTCAGGTTCAGGTTTACCGGTGACTGAGTTTATACTGATCCAACAGAAACAAGACTCTGGACATGAGGTTTACCAGTCAGGGTCTATAAGAGAAAATAATGCTTGTGCTCTGATCAGTCATGTACCTTTAATTAGCCTGATTTTGGAGGAAGGAGTTCCAGGTAAACTTAATTAGGAAACCAAACTCCTCGCACAGTTTGGTGTAAAACAGTTTTAGGTTTGCTTTACGGCTCTTTGTTTTTAATCTTAGTATTGATTGCTAAAGTGTTTTTAGCATCCAGACCTCCTGGAGTATGTAAATGATTAATAAATGGTGGATTCATGGATCTTACGAGGGTCACTTAAAGGCAACACGTCTTCTTTCCAGTAAGCACACACCGACCGCTTCGAGTGGGACTGTGTGGAGAGAGCGCGCGCGCGCGTGTACGTGCACACGCAAACGCACTTGCCTTTGAATCGCGGATCTGGCCAGCCCCCTGTCGGTCTGCATTAACTATTACATCCATCACAAAAAGAGACAGGTGGGATGATGGGTACCAAACACACACACACACACACACACAGTGTGTCTTGTTTATTATTTCTGGGATGATGGCTTCCACATGCAGTGCTGCAAAGAGGAGCTTAGATAAAGATTTTAAACTAACACACAAGTAGTGATTTCACATCTTATCCATATTCAATTGTCCACAGCAGTCTAGATTATATATAACGACGTATTAAAGGTAAAACAGGCGCAATATAACTTTGAAAGCGAAGCCATTGCAGTGGTGTGAGCACTTTTAGCACACTCAGTCCATTAACAACAACGACACCGTTTTAAATCAAATAAAACATGACGTGCTCTTCATGGTAAAGCGTCTATAAGCAATGCATCGTGTGATTTAAGTGCACAGAACAAGAGTAAACGAACAGACGAGCCGGATCAACTGTTGTTGTTTTTCTTTCAGTATCAACGCGTATGATTGGCTCGCCTTGAGTCGACGTATCCAATCAAATTCCAGTTTGCTGTTACCAGGAAGCAGACGACGCTTGGGGACGCTTTATCTAGCACGTAAACAAATAACTAGAATTGGCGGGTTAATGGACAGCAGGGGTTTGTTTTTAACGGAAGAAATCTGTCCGTCAGACCTCACAAGAGAGATTTTCACCGGTCAAACGACGCAGCTGTCGGCCTGACTTACACTCACAACGGTGGAAGTTAGCGCTAACGTTAGCTGGCGTGTAAAACCGAGGCTAACTCGGCACGGCTCGGCTTAATAATGCCGTTAACGTCACATTTTAACCACTTCACGCGGTAACTTTCCTCTGTCGACTCAACTATCTCGCTAACTGACATGGCAAGCACCGTGTTACAGGTCGGTACGGGCGTGTTCGTCATCGCGATGGTTTGGATCGCGGCTCTCGTGTTTGGGATGATGCTGCTGAGAGCGTCTGGATCAGCCAAGTGAGTGACACACACACACACTTAATGTGACTAGGTGGAACTTAATGCACAAGACCCATAAGAAACTGGAACCAGAGACTGCTGTGCAGAAAATTTTATTTACTATGAAAGAAATGATGTACCTTTCCAAACTGGAACACAACCTCTTCTCCCAGGTGGAGAGAAATAAAACATGTTGTGCAACAAATACTACAAGCTAAAGACATATTTCATGGTCCTATAGTTTCAGTATTATAATCATGCTTTTAAGCATCTTAAAAATGGATGGATTCAAACAAAAAGGCTGACCTCAGGTGTGTCTCCGTGCAGGAAGGGAAGGAAGGCCCAGGTGAGCTTCCCTCCCCCCTTTTTATAGACCCTGCTCCCAGTGCTGGACTTCCTGTCACCCTCCCTTCCACTTCCAAAAATCCTGTTTTTGCATAAATTGACGGATCATTGCCAAACTTCTGCAAAAATGTATCTTGGTTTGTAAATAACTTCACATGTGGCATTGGTACGATCTCTTGTAAATTTGGGCATATCAGGCAGAAAAAGACAAAAAAATGGATGGTTCATATATCTGACTGTTGAACACAGTGGTGTGTTCAAGGGAGAGAAAACTGTGTTAAACACCTTTTCCTGGATTTCACACAGGAAGGTTGCAACTCTGATATGTTTTGCCACCTTAATATTTTGTCGCCCATCCAGAGAGATGAGTAAATATATATATATATACACACATGGATCACAACACCACTGAAGTCAGTAAATGTTTACTTGTATCTAGAATGCTCTATGACAGCAGACACTGTGCACCTGGTGTGAGGTGCCATTGCAGTAAAGTTTAAATGGGGTGAAACATGGCGCTGTTGACTTGATTAGAAAGTTAACAACTTGTGAACGCCATTGTTTTGATTGCTACTTCATAATGACATTATCCTCAGATAACCCAGCGTTTACTGCGAGTCTTAGTAAATCAGCAGTGCTTTGTATTGTCCTCTTTGTTTGAACTGTGTGTGTGTGTGTGTGTGTTTGGGTGTGTGTTGCCAGGTTAGGCGTTATCCCCGTTTTCCTCCTGGCTCTCACCATCACTTTGGTACTGGTGTTTTTCCCTCGCAGCCCCGAGACAACTCCCCCCTTCAAAGAGATAGAGGTGAGCTCCATGCACTGATCTCACACACACACACACACACACACTTTACACACTCAGATACTCACAGTGTCAGTTTAATGATGCCTATTTTCAGCTAAGTTAACTTCTGTTAATATATCACATCGTGCTAAAGGCTATGAGGGGGTCTCTTGTACTATATTACATTACACTACCTAAAGTGACCTATATACTGTATATATTTATTACTATGCTGCTGCCTAATCCATGACCAGAAATATTCCAAATCAGTCTTATATCAGACCTTTTACTGCATTAAAACACAGAGACTTGTGTTATTGTCGTCTGTTATCGCGGCTCACTCAACTCAACTCAACTCAACTTTATTTATAAAGCCCTTTAAAGACAGCCGCAGCTGACACAAAGTGCTGTACATGAAAATAGAACAAACGCGTAATGACAGCGTAGCGTACGTCGGTTTGGATGTTTTCAGTTTTGTTTTGAGGCCATTTGGCTTCAGTTACCAGCAGATGTTTTGGGTGCTGAGACTCCTGGGTGAAAACGAAACAAACAGCGTACTTCAGCTCGGCGGTCATCTCTCGCACACCCCCCAAAAAGTCAACCTAATCACATATTAGGGCCTGTACTATTGATGCATTATGAAAAGTTAGTCACTGGTTTCATGCTTAATAATCACTACAGCAGAACAAACATGTGTCTTGATGTATGGTCTTCATATTATATTATTATATATACAAAGGAAAGCTCAGATCATGTGTGTTTGTACGAGCAGAACGTTCTGATGGAGGATATAGTCTAGATTTAGGTTTGAGGTTAGGTGGATGTAAACAATATATCCCAAATAAAACCTTATGTCTGATATGAATCAGTATCCATACTGTAATGTGTACCTGTAAATCGTATGTGTCATTGTGTGTGCACTTCTGTGTATGCGCTTGTCATAAAAGGCCTGTTCTGCTTTATCTTAGTCCAACAGCAACACAGAACAAACACTCCCCCATGTTGCCTCCGGGTCGTGCCAATAAGCCGGCCAGATCTGCCAAGCAAGCTGCCACCTCATAGAAATAGCAAAGCAGAGCCCCCGTCCTGGCCAGCCTGCATTTTATAGCCTTTGTGCGAAGGCAGATACCAGACCAGGAACAGAGGGAGGCAGCGAAATTTGACTTCCTCGATTTCTGTATATAAAAATCAACCCATGGTTACTTTAAGAAATGATTCCAGTGTTTTAAAAGAGGACTCATATGAAAATCACCTTTATAATGTTAGCAAAAAGTCAGCATACCCATCGGATAGCTTTCAATATTTATGAATTATCAATTGGTCTGTTTTTTCTTTCAATTTGGAAAAATGTCTTTAGCCTGTCTGGCATTTTATTAGAACAATAAAACACAGACTCTCAGTAATAAAATGTAATACATAAAATATAAGAAAAAGACATCTGAAGAGGAAAAATTCCAATTTGGTTTCTAAGAATTGAGCAGTTTTGTGGGATAACTGACTAGCCAGAGGCGTCGTGTCACACCTGCCAGAGTTAAGCTGAATCTGGAAAAACAGAGAATGTGAAGCTTCCTCCGTGACTCGTCTCTCTCAGATATAAAACTGAAATAAATCGATGTCGATAGACAGTTTTCACACAGAAAAATGGAAGTAAAGTAAAACAAAAAACTCACGTCTGATCCCAAACAGGATTTAAACAAAGGTAAAAATGAATGTGAAAGAGAAAATACAGGCCACTGGACACAATCAGTGATGTTTTGTGTTCATGTGTTCAAATCTTATAATCAGTGAGATAATGTCTGAGTGTGTTTGCTGCTGTGTGTGTATGCATGAAGACTGTTTAAGAAATGTCTAACCTCTTGCTGTTAAACAAAAATAAAATATCATAGTGCCAATTAGGCCAGTCCCAGACAAGGGGTGGGGTTGGTTTATATTAAACCCCCACCTCTCCCACCCGCCCGCCTGCCTGCTCCCACCCGCACGCTCAATGGCACATTAATAAAACATAGCCCACACTTTGGGGTCCTGCTTGCTGTGTAATTGGCAAATTAAAAAGTGAGATGTGTTAAATGCATCCTTAAGAGACGGTATACATCATCCCCACCTCTCACACACACACACACACACACACAAACACACCTAGTCTCATTCCACAACAGTCCCTGTGAAATCTCTCTGTAGTCAGCAGTGGGGCTGACGCTCTTCTGGTATTATCTGGCTTAAGGGCGTTTTCTCAGTTTGTATTAGCGTGTTGATGGCTGACTCATGGTCTTAATATTATCTCCATCTGAGTCCTGAGCTAAGTGTTGATTAGATCTATCAATTGCAGCTTTATGAATTCCAAACCTCTCCCAACTTAAGCAGCACCAACATTAATCTAATCACCAACCTTTGTTTTCCTTTGTGCCTTCTTCACTGATCTGTCCGTGACCATCTAGATAAAGAAGGATGAGAAAATAACCAGGACTCCAGATTCAACATTTAGTCTTTAAATAATCTGCTGGTTATTCCATATATAACTCCAATAAGGTAACCATTACTCTCTCTTAGTAGTGGATTGTAATCGTGGCACAGTTTCATCAGCAGGTACAGTGAGACGTGAAGTTTAAAGGTTAAATCTGTTTATGAAGCAGTCATCAATCATAGAGGCTGCGTATCAAATTCTCAAAGCACCTCCATCAATAACCAGGTGCACTGTAAGTGTGTAGACATGGGCCCAGTGTGTAGAATTTAATAGCATCTAGCAGTGAACTTGCAGATTGCAACCGACTGAATACTCCTTGCCTCACCCTCCTTCCGAGTATGTAGGAGAATGTTTGGTGGCCACAAAACTCGTGCACTTAGAGCCAGTGTCAGTCTGTTCTGGGACACTGTAGAAAGATGGAAGAGGAGCAGATCTCTCTGCTGATATAAAAGGCTCAATCTAAGCTAACATAAGCATAATGATTCATATTTGCAGGTGATTATACACTAACAAAATAATACTTAGCAACAGATCCTCCTGAATCTTACACACTAGACCTCTAAATTGACACTGACTTTATTATTAGGTGTTTGCACATTTGAATTATATTTTCCAGGGTAATGAAATTACAGTTGTGTAACAATGTCGATCACGTCTGGCTGATCTTTTAAATCAGGTCAGTATCCGTTTAGATTAGAGTTTGGCATCTTATGTCATTTCCTTATTTGAGAACTTTTATTGAATTATTATTAAGTAATAAGTTTTTAAAGATCTGATGTAAACCAAACAGCGAACACTGACGATCCAAATCCAAAACAAGAACTTGTATGCTCATGCCCATCCCAGGTGCAAATACAGATCTAATAATCTGTGCATCACTACTCATTATAAATATTTAAGCTCACTCAAATAGTAAAAAGTAAACTATAATCTTGAATGCAGATTTAAGTGAGACTTACTGAAGTACCATTCCCAGTATGTTTGACTTGGCTTTGATGTCTGTATCGCAGCAGCAGGTCTGCTGAATGCAGCACAGAGTTACAAAATGTATCATCCAAGATTATCTCAAATGAAATGTAACAGTGTATCCTCGTAGTCAAATGTGCACCTCTTCCCTCAGAGCCCACCGCTGACCACAGCCACCAGTTTGTCGTGACTTTAGGTCAAGTTTTCTGTCAGTGGTTGAATGCAGTATGTCTCAGCAGTGCTGCTGCAGGCAGGCGTCAGGCGGTTTACATTCTGCAGCAGCATGAGTGGGCCAGGTGACTGTTTTTCTGTGAGTGTGTGTCTGTTTGTGTGTCTTCTCTCTATGCAGGAGGCCCGTTTAGGTCCTCATATAATGCCACATTATCAGTGTGCTCCAACACAAAGCCTTTGTGAAAGCACTCTGCTGACATCTGCTGGCTAATAGAGGAAATACTGAACGTATCAACAGCCATGCATTAGATATTAAGTTAAAAATGCTGCACTGTTATTATTAATATCTCTTAACCCTGAGACGATTCTCTTTTTCTCCCTTCACAGATAGTCGACTCTCTGTTCATCGCCCGCTACGTATTGTTGGCCGTGGTGAGCGCAGTCTTTTTGGTGGTGTTCTTCATACTGCTCCCCTTTCATTTCCTGGAGCCGGTCTATGCCAAGGCCTTAAGAATGCACTGAAGCTGCCAGGGTCAAAGCTGGCACTGGGATCACATCACTGATGTACACAAGACAAGCTGATGAGACACACACACACTCACCCCTTCATGTGGAAACAGACTACAGAATGCATCCCAAACACAAAACAGCAGGAGAGACTGTGTTTTCTTCATGGCCAACTGTTTGCTGGTTGTTGACTGTTTATGTACAACCAACAGAAATGAGATATCCCACAGTGCCCTTGTTGTTTATTTCTATTTTGTATCATTTAATAATGAGATGAATAAATAGATGTGTGTAAAGTTCGACCAGCACTAAAAACATTCCTTCCATCTTTTAGAAAGAAATCAAATATTTAGGTTGCTCCACGGATTTGTCTTCTTTTTATTGTTCGATCTCATATGTTAATTTAACTGGACTGAACAGTGTTAGGTAAGTCTTATAAATGGAGCCTTTAGTACATATGTTTAATATTGCACATGGTCCCTGCAACCCATTTATTTACTGCTTTTCCAGAATATTCTGTACTAAACTGATGAATATGATTAAATCCCCTCAGTGAGTTTTTAGCTTTTCATCTTGTTCCCTCTGTTTGGATGTTTCTGCTCCACAATCCACTTTTACATGGACTATGATTATTATTATGATTTCTTGATATGTCGATGATTTATCTGACATGTCTCTACATCGAGTATGAAGCTACTGTGCGGGTCCACCAATCAGATGATCGGCGGTTCGATCCCCGGTTCCTCTGGTCTGCATGTCGAAGTGTCCTTGGGCAAGATACTGCTGCACCATCAGTGTATGAATGTGTGTGAAGGAGATATGTAGAAGATATTTTATCTGTTTGTTCAATCCATAGAAAACAAATGTAATAATCACAATTTGCTAGTTTACAGTAGGTGATTTGTTACCTACAGTCGCCGTGAATCCTGAATTCTATAAATTGAGTCTCTATATCTTAGACACAGTTATTCTTCTAAAGAAAATGTACTGTCCAGGTCAGCGGCAGCCCTTTGGGATGTTTACAAAAATGTTTCAGTGGTTAATAAGATCGCTCTCCTGTGTACGGTCATCATATCAAACCGGCCCCATATTAGTCAGTTGTGATTGGCCTGGCCTGATCCAGAGCGGGTGGAAATCTGTCTGAATGAGAGGGTGGCCAGACGCATCTGCCAGAGAAAATAAGATATGAGTTCACAGATTTTGTCTAGTTCCCAGGCTAGCATCAATCATATCATCAAACTCACAGCACCAGAACGAATAAGCGAATTTCCCAAAGTGTCTGTTCCTGAAAGGAAACAAGCTGTCAGCCAGTTTAACTGGTAGGAAGGTACGTTGTTATTTCATGTGTGGTCAGAAGTTTAAGTGAGGACAGGGCAGGTGATTTATGAAGAAGTGAGGCCCACACAGTTCCTTCACAGAACACAGTTGTAGCTTTCTCTGTGAAATGTATCATTGTGTTTTGCTATTCTACGTTTTGCCAACCACTGAATCATATCCTGTGCCGCGTTGTCAGTAGTTTGACAAACACAGTGCAGCATTCACATGGTTATGATGCTGATTCCAGGGGGTATAAATAAGCAAATGATTCCATAGACAGTAATGAGCTTTTGCAGTCTAGAGGCTCAATTATAAACACTTGCCCCCCTCCCACCTCCATTTTAAAAGTGTGAAGCCTGAGGAGACGTGGAGTGGAATTCCAACCAGGATGATGAAAGAGAATCTAATGAATCAAAACCAATCCTATTAGTTCCGGCCCACATCTCCATACTGTGGTCCTTTTTCTGCACAACAATCCACCGCATGATTTCACACAAGCTGGGGAACTGGGGGATTTCAGCAGGGTGGGATAGAGGGGATCTAAAAAAAAACCTTTCAACCTGGAGGGACTTGTTGCCTGTAATTGACCGCATGATTACCGCAAAACATGATCTTAGCCCCTCGCAGAAAGTGGCACTGAGGAACGAGCTCATTTAAACCGAGGGAGACGGTTCACCTGCCGGAGATATTCCCTTTAACTTCAGCTTCTTTGTTCCATCACTTATCAACAAATTACCTCTCTGAGGAACATTCGGTTGCAGTTTATATTTCAAGGTCACAATGCAAAGAGTGTTTACACCAATTCCTCAGTGTTTTGAAGCCTCCGAACTCAAGGTCTCAAGGAGAACTGACAGTGTTCCTTGGGCTTACCCTCTCGTTCTCACACACCCTCACTCTACCTCACCTTTTTAATCTTCCTCTCTTCCCCATCGTTCTCTCTCTCTCCCTACATCCTTTCCTCATTTCAATTTTTGCGACTAAACTCCATCTCTGGGGAGTGGGAAAATGAGCAGAACAAAGCATGTGGGGGTTTGAGGATCATTTGGAACTGGGAGACAGAGTCTTTGTGGCGCAGCCAGCTGGACATATAAAGAGATGGGGGCGGGCGAGATAGAGAAAGAGGGTGTGGGGGCAATGCAAGGGCAAAGAGGTGTGAGGAGAAAGCTCAGGGTGCTTGGTTTTTGAAACCGCCGAGGGGACGGGGTGTGCTCCTCTCTGGTAGATCCCGCATTCAGATGCACTCAAGCGGAACTTCTGGCTTGCCGTTCACATCCTTAGCCATCTCTCCCTCTGTTTGTGATATGGATACCGTCACCGCCCCACCCAGCTCTCACAACACCGAAAATCCATTAAGGATTTCAGTCGGTGCACTTATCCCAAAAGAATGTGATTCAGTTCATGTTAAATCAAGCAGATGGCAATGTTTGCAATCCTTTCAGAAAGTTTGGTAAATAAAACTTGATGAGTCCTCCATGGGGTAAAACTAAAAATGCACGAGTTCATTTTAAATCCTTATATAGGCTTGGATTAAATAAGGGTTTATTAGCCAACAAGTGGGTGTTTGGCAAACCTGAAGACATCAGGGTTCACTGGCTGGGTATTTCACTAAGCTGTGAAAGAGCCACTGGAGGAACGTGGAAATGAACCGGAGCCTTGTCACCCGAGCAACAAACTATGCAGTTTTGGGGCCAAGAAGAGTTTTTTCTCAGCGCTGCCTGGTTGTGCTCTATTATGCACTTTTGTGTATAGCCAAGGGATGCTATCATTGCAACACACACTAGGGGGGCAGAATCCTTAAGCTGAGATCCCGGTGTTGCCTTGGCCTTTTACCTCTCTCTCTCAGGAAGGAATTACCCTAAAGCTCTGCCTCTCAGGGGGACGATGAAGGCCCAGATTAGAGGTCAGGTCGCTCGCCAATAGCCCTCTGCTGCTTGGACATGACACCCCATTGCGGGCCGAAGCTCGACTCTATGGGGGGTTCCATTTTGACAGTGTTGAAGACATGATTGAATATTGGCCAGGCTTAGAAAGGCAGTGGCTACACCGATCAAAGAAAATGTTCGCAATAGTTGAACATGGGTGGTCACAGAGCACGCTCAGGTTTTTTGCATAGGCTCCAGCTGGCCTGCTCTTTAATATTTTAGCTTTTTGATTGAACTAGGTACAGAAGATTAACACAAACAGAGAGAAGTGGTTTAAAAATGTTATGATGGATGCATGGATGGAGTTTGACACTTTTCACAGTCATCTGCTGAAGGAGGAAAGTTTTTCTTGTGACGCCACATCTTGTTTGGAAACCGATCACGGTTCAGTAGTTAACTAACACAAGTGTGATGTGGAAACACTTCCAGGGTACAGACACTGAGAACTCTTAATAACTTTTAATTAATTTTAATAGATTCTGTATTTTTCAGTGAGGGAGAAACAGTAGAACTGGATAAGTGAATATTTTTGTGGAAAAAAAACTACAGACACATATTAGATTTAAACCAGTTTTTATATATCTTAAGACATGTCTTCAGGGCTTTTCATTTTAGTTGTATTTCTTTCATATACAAGGTTCATTTATTAGCATTTAGGAAATTAAATCAAAGATCTAGTCTCTTTATACTACACACACATCTATAAATGGATAAACAAATACTAAGTAATAAGAATAAACTCTTATTTGTGGAAATTGAGGCGCCTGAGGAAAGAAGCTGCTCTATAGTTTGATGGTACATCATCGCTTGCCAGCTGGCAGCAGAGTGAACAGGCTGTGGCCGGGATTGGCCTTTCGGCATCCTTTGGGCTCTGCACAGGCACCTCACCTCACCGACATCACTGATGCTCAGTAGATGGCTACCCATGATGTTCTGGGTTGTTTTAATCTCTCACTGCAGAGCCATCCTGTCCTGGGCCGTGCACATCTCTCAATCTGTAATCTGTCCATTCAGGATGCTTTTTATTGCTCCTCTGTAAAAGTTAACAATCCTTGGCATAAAAGGCATTCAGTGCATACATTACATTCATACATTTCACTGAATACATTTAAAGATAGAGAACTTCTTTAGGATTGACTTTGGGCTAGATTCATAACAGCTATTTTAGATTATCCATTTTATTAGAGTTTAGCAAGTTTATTAGACTTCATTCAGCACCATCCACTGTTCAAATAGCCGAGAATGATACACAGGCACAACTGCGCGCCAGTTATAGATGTTATGAGGTCATATTTATCAGGCATTAAATGAGTAAATGATGATAAATGTTTGTTTTCTTTTCATGTCAAGGTTTTGAGGTCTTTCTAATAAATCCTGTCGTGGAATTCATTAGCTCTTTTTCATCAACATATTGAAAAAAAAAAAGTTTTGCATGAAGAGTGAAAAAAATGGAAAAGATATTGTCATAAGGAAGGTCAATCATAATCTTACGACTCAGTCTATCTGCAGCACGTTGTATGAAACCCCATCAAAGGTGTCATCTCTGTACACTCTGGGTGTCCACTCAAACCAGACTAACTGACTGTGTTTCCACATTAAAGCAGAACATTCTGACAAGGTCGACTTCATACTTTTGTTTGCTTCTTATGGGCGAGCCAAGATGATGTATGAGACTCATACTGTGCAGACAGGCAGCTACAAATTTGCTTGGCTAGTTGACTGGTGGGAGGTTGGGTAGTGAGTCGTGGGAGGTGGGGATGGAGGGGGGGCGAGTTGTCACATTAAAGCGACGCAGTGAAAGAAAGAGAAGCCTTTGTACCCATTTTGTCTGTTTTGAAGCTGTTGTTTGTCAAATGAAACAACATTCCTCTGGTGCGATAATTTACATCTGACCATGTGAACTCAAAATTAAAATTACGCTTTGTTGAAGCAGAGAGAAACGTTCTTCACCTTGGCACTGCAGATTAACTTCATATCTTTGCCTTTGTATCTATGTGCACCTTTTATTTTTTATATCATTTGCTAATTTTAGGTGAAATATTTGACTTTCAGCACAGCAGACATTTAACTTGTGCAATATATTCAACTTATGTGATAATCAAAAATTGTTCTGCTACATTTGATCAGTCACGTTAGACATTTGATTAATGGAACTGATCTGACTTGGGAAAACAGGCCTCTCTGTGTTACCTCCCCTTTATTTCAACCTCCTCTCGCCTCCTTCCACCCCTAGACTGAGCCTTGTTTTCTGCCCCCCCTTATCCTATGCAGAATGAATGGCACAGATGTTGTTGGACAAGACAGTACCCCTTGGTCCCCTTCCCCTCACTATTCGCTCAGCATGAGGTCTGAAACTTGTTTTTTGATCATTGTTTCCCCCCAACTTCTCCCTCCTCGAGGGAAAAAAGGACCCAAAGAGGAGGGAGATGGGGAGACCAAGAGCAGCCAAATTAAAGAGGGAGGGAAGAGGAGCGCACAGCCATGTTTAAGGAATATGAAGAAAACATACAGTTTAACAATTTCCAAATAACAAGTGATGCATAGGAAAGGTCACGTGTTAAATGTTTGTGGACTGTCACAGTAAAGAATTCAGATTTTGAGGGTATGGATGGTACGGTGGAGCTGCAGTAAGGGGCTCGGTGTCTTGCATCCAGGAAGTGTTGTGACTGAAGATGCGGGTCAGTGCGTGGCTTCTCTGGGTGTCCTGGTTCTACACCTGGGCAGAGTACTCACAGAGGTGTGAGTGCCAAGACATCTCTCTCACCGAGTGGGGATTCAACAAGGGGTCAAAGAGCCGGGTCAAGGAGCATGTTCGTCACGGTGGTGGACACCAGCACACGCCTCACAGGAACAGGCTACACCGCAGAAAAGGTGAGCCCTGAACTCTCGCAACTTTTCAGATTGGAGGCATGCAGCAACCTGCTGCACATGAACTGATGTTGTGTCATGCAAGGTCTATGCATGGAGATGTAAAAGTATGCAATAATAGATAGTTTAGCAGCTTATCTGAGATGCATTAGAAGTCTGAGTAATTTAGTAATTTGATGTAGGACATTATTTTAAAATACAAATAAATCTGAATAAAATGAACTCACACTGACTTTACTTCTTCCTCGTTTGGTATCCCGCAGATTGCACTGCTGTGTATATAAAAGTAACAACAAATTAACATTTTTTCCCCTTTTTATAACAGGTATATTTTTTTCTCTATGACTTTATTAAAACCCAAGATGTAGAAAAGTAGTGAAGTAACTCTTCCCTCTGCCACAAACAGAGCTGATACATTTGATGAAAATGAAACAAAGTAATGACCATGAAATGTTATATGTATGGACTATACAGCCAAAATACAGAGTATATTATCACATCTAAGATGTTTGTGAGTCATTAAACACCAGAGAGTTCAAACTCTCTTTGGGAGGGGTAGTACTCTGTAAAAAAGTACTGTCAACGTGGATTATGGATATAGACTCACTTTATTGAGCTATGTTTTATAGCTGATGTGAGACAAATGAAAAATGTGTTGTGTAAAATGTTTCACATTTGTCCATATGTTTAAATTTTTCTTTTGGTGGCACGGTGAAGCTGTCTGCTTAAACCTACTGTAGGAATCATATTCATGTTCTAACTGTGGGTAAAATATGAAAGTTTTGTGTCTTCACAGCACATCTGTTTGCTTTTTAATAGGTTTAATTGCAACTCTGTAGGACAGTTTAAGTATTACATAAAATATTTTATTCTTCAGAAACAAATTATTCAACAAATTTATTCAAACTGGGAAAGTGTAATTATAGTGTGTGTGTGTGAAAGAAACGTGTTTACATAAAGATAAACAGTTTGCTGTCATCCCCACTCAGTAATTATTTCAGTTAAGTGCAGCCACTAAGAAATGGAGGTGTTACAATACAGAATCCATTTTTGTTTAAAGCAGCCTTTCATGTTGACAGTGATTGTTGGTTCCTTTACATAACACACTTGAATTACACTCAGAATTTACTCTGAAGTCACTTTTTATCACATTCCTCACTATAGCTGACACATTCTTTCTTTTTCTTATTGTATCCCGCCCTCTATGCCCGTTCCAATACTTCCCCTGACCTTTGGTCTACAGCCTGAAAGAGGTTCCTTCCCTCGGCACATCTCTCAGTCCAGCACCATTCCCATGGGCTGTGTTTAGCCGGGACTCATCCTTCATCCTCTCTAAACCTTTTGTTGCAGAGTGAAAGCTGGCCGATGCCGGGGCCATCAAGCCCAAGTTGTTGGATCAATATAAACATCCATCACTTAGCCCTGGGCTTTTCTGAGCCTCACAATGAACAGCTCACTAAACAATACTTTATTTATGTGAGCCATTGGAAGGAATGAACTAGTGGTAGTTCACTTATTTCTGGGTCGCCCTCGCTTTGCCATGATGGAGCTTGAAAATAACTCAGTGTCTGTTTTTTTTAATCCTTCCCAAAGTTGCATTTGAGCCTTACTGCATTACTTTTTATACTTTAAATACACACCATAGTAAACAGAATTTATTACCTTGGCTGTATTGTTTTTGTATTTTGAATACAGGAAATCAACGTACTTTCCTGTTACGAATCATACAGTTAGTATGATTAGCCCCACACATCAGTGGAACTGCAATTTTAGAAAGCCACCAATTAAACTCACAAAGAGAGAGCAACATGTTATTACAAAGAGTGTGTACTCATTTGTGTCTCTGTCTCACCGGCACTTTTAACTTCTTGCAGCAGTACTTAAGGGGCTAATTACAAAATATGGCATACATTGACATGCATAACTATGTTTTCATTAGTGTGTAATCACCTGATTATAAGAATCGTTATGTTTTTGTTTCCATAGATTGAGCCTTTCATATCTAGGTCATGTTTCCTCTTCCATGGATTTGAACTGACATGCATCTACAGTAGCCCAAAAAGGACAACATCAGCTCTACATAGAGCCTTTCGCAGTAGCACCTCCATTTCCTTTACACATTGCATCGTGTGATAATATTAGCAGGCAAACTGACCTTTATGAGTATGCTCACTTTTCTAGTGTTTTGAGTTAGTCTACAGTTTGGAACTAGGACACAAAGCCGATATTTTTACCTAAGAGTTCAAGTGAACAGCTTACTTACAGTTGAACTACTTGGTGGACTCTTACAGATACATAATTTCCTTCTATTGTTTAGAATCATGGCAGGCTTCCTGCCTTACTAGCAGTGTTGACAGAGCTGCTGCCACAAACTGTCAACAACAAACTAAAAAACTGCCAAGACGGGACAGTGTCTTGTGTTCACACAGCAAAGATCAATACATCCACCACAGACATTTCTATTTAATTAGATAACAGTGGCTCACAAAATAGTCTGAACTACACTCAGGCTCTCAATGTTTGATGGTGTATCATTTTTAGGAAACAGAAGAGTTTGGTAATATTTTTTTCCACATAATTTGAGAGATAAAAAAAAAATTCAGATAATAATTTTATTCTCATCCCTCAGGTTCCACATGTTGAACATTTGAATGAAGGCATGCGTCATGACTTCATCATGACTTTTTGCCATTGCGTCTGTCAAATTTCATAAAGAAAGCTAGAACATTGCCGGAAGCTGAAGGCATTATATTCAAATTAAGATACGTCTTTCCAAATTTCCATTATTAGCAATAAATGACAATAAAATGTTAGGAATTCATTGTGACATCTTATAAAATACTAGGATACACTCAAATGACTGATAAACTAAATATTAACTTTGCCTAAGGTGCGTTTGAGTGTACTTTTGTCAACGTGAGTTTTATTTTGAAAACCCAGTTTACAGGAAGCTTAATGGGACTGAGCTAGCTTGACTTCTGCTCGGTAAATGAAGTTGGCGTTGATTTTCAATAGAAGAAAGCGCTTTTCAAGTAAAGTTGGCTTCACGTAAATTCAAAATATTTCTATTTACATTACATTAATATGTATTAATACGACAAGGGAAGGAGAAACTGGTCGGACGCGCCTCAAACGTTTAGTTCGTAGTTCTTCGTGAAGTGTCTCTATGACCGTTAACTCCGCTCACTGTTCATGATGACCAGCTGTGTTTCCATGGCAATATTATTGTCAGTATTTGGAGTTCTTCTGTCAGGTAAGTCTGTTTGACTTTCATTCATAAAACATATAAAAAAAACTGTAAATGTTGCTAGTCTTATTAATTATTCTTTGTCTTGTCATAGTTTACGGTAAATATATCACCATCAGCCTAATGCGTATATTACATTTGTTTTTTTATTACTGCTAATGGCTGATTTCTGTCCTTAGAAAAATCCATATAATAATCCTAAAAGGTCCTGATTTACTCACAATAAAACCTGATCATTCCCTCTTTTAAAATGTAGCATGTAGTAAATATACTATACTTAAATACATAATTTAAGAAGTAAAACAGAGGCTGTGGGACAAGATTTCATTTGTCAATACCTAAAATGAGCCAACATCATAAATCCGACATTACATGCAGTTACTGAAGTCAGCTGATGTGTTCAAACAGTAACTCCTGAATGTCCACTTAAAATCATGTGAGCCCTAAAATCAGTTTTTTTTCTGTTTCCTCCCATCTCACAATGATTTGTGTTACTGATCAAATATTCACACTTGAGCATCTGCAGCAGTGATATTTGGGAATAACTTTTCTGTTGATCGTTTCAGCTCTACCATGAGGTCTCTGTGCCAACATATACTCTTTGAGAAACATCCTCGATGTAACCGTCCTCCTGTGGAAAAAAAAAAAAAGCTTTGAGGATTGCTGATGTTTTTGGCTGCATCCTCTTTCTCCTCAGTGACAGTTAGATTAAACGTGCTATTGTTAGCTGTGATTTGAAGGTATTTCCGGCTATAGTAAAGGAATGAACAGCTCAAGGAGAAGTCCAACCCTTTTGTTGACTGTAAGGCAGCCAGAAATAGTCAGCCAGATTAGGATTATATTCAGTTATTTCTCAGATGATTCTTAAAGTTTCATCTTGATTATCTCCAGACAAAAACAAACAGCATCTGTGAGCGTTCTGCCAAATCCTTTAAGCCTAGTGGACTTCATGACATGAAGTGATAGCAAGTTTATTTTTAAAGTTTCCGTTTATGTTTGCAAATGAGTCAATACAAAAAAAAAAAAAGTCAATGCTAAATTCCACAGAAGGTCTTTTGTTCTGTTGCGGATATGCCGTTGATGGGGGAGTTCCAGTCTGCTTTTGTCAGGGTTGATGTTCCCGAGACCCTCGAGTTTCCTCTCCTGTCAGGAAGTTTGATCGCAGTCTCCCCACTTCCTTCAGTGTGGTCATCCAACTCCATGGGAAGTTCAAACAATGGCATTCCACTGCTGCTGGATGCAAACAGTCATTGTTTGTTGGTAGCGAGGTTTAAACCTGTTTGCTGCGAGCGTTCTGTTGCCGGTTAAATGAACCCAGAGGTGGTGATGCGTAGTGCCAGGTGCTGCCGTTTGGGTGTGGCTCCTCTTACACTGTAGAAGAATGAGCTCAAATTTTTACAGTATAGGGTTGCAACTAATGATTATTTTCATTACTCATTCATCTGTTGATCAATCAATTAGTTGTTTGATCCATAAAATGTCAGAAAATAGTGAAAAATGTTCAAATCACTGTTTCCTAAAACACAAGATGACGTCCTTTATTAAGAAATGATTCAAAACCAGTTACAAGTTACAGTTATTCAGTCACAACAGGCCACAGACTTCATGTTTAGAGCACTCTTATCAAATCTTGACATTCAGCCTCAGCAGATAGTCTAAAGTCAGTTTTTCTGTACTCTCTTCAGGTTCCAGAGTTCGTGCACAGGACGCGCTGCCCCGCATTGTCCACCACCCCTCTGACGTGGTGGTGAAAGTCGGGAATCCCGCCACGCTCTCCTGCCGGGCCGAGGGAAGCCCGAAGCTGACCATCGAGTGGCTACGAAATGGCCAGCCGCTGAACACGACGAAGGGAGACGGACAGTTACAGCCGCTGGTTTTGTCAGAGGGGAGCCTCTTCTTCCTGAGCGTAGGAGGGGGCAAGCGAGGTCAGTCGCACGAGGGTGTCTATGCCTGCGTGGCCAGGAACAGTGTGGGCAAGGCCATCAGCCGTAATGCATCGCTGTATATTGCAGGTAAGACTGGGGTCACAGTATATTATTTTACCCCTGAAGACTCAGAAATGAAATGCTGACATGAACATCTTTTAGGGAATATTCTGTTCTTTTAGGCCACATATGGGGGCTCCACAGGGTCAAGCGTACGTCCTGTGGGCACTGTAGGAATAGTGTTAAATCTTAGCTTGTTAGTGGACACTGACTTCTTCTCTTTGAGATACAGAGCAGCTGTGTGTTTGTGTTTAGGAAAGCAGGCGCCGTTCTGATCATTACTATGATAACCGAGGTCAGAGGATAGGGCTGCTGTCTCACTCCCTACACACAACAGACAGGTACAGAACGTAGAACCCTCTACAGAGTCAGATAATGTCGAACCAGAGGTTTCCACATTTCCTTGTTTGTAGACTAATGACCATGTCGAGACATCGAGTAGTTGTAGTTGTGGCACTGTCCTGAGGGCATAAAGACTAGCCAGAGAGGAAAGGCATCATGTTATGACAAGCGTATTGATAAGTCCTTGATTTCCTTTGGCCAAGCTTCTGTCAACCTTTCGGCATAACACATCTCGGACTCCTGTACACTGAACTGACCATTTCTGAATAGAATTCTCTACAACACGACTATTCCACACACATAAACATGAATTTTTCACTTGTTAAAGTTAATATTTGTATTTTATTTATCCTTCATTTAGCCAGGAAGAGACACAGGATCTCTTCTTCCAGGAAGTCCTGCTCAAGATGGCAGTATAAGCAGTTAAAAAACGGAAAAATGTCACAGATTCATGTTGGGACACATACAATAGATACATAAATACAACACAGGAAAAAAGAGAGGGATACAGGCCATACCGACGATATCCACAGCACATTCCACCTCAGGTCAAAGATTATGTAAAATAGCAATATGTTTCCCTTTAGGGCAGTTTGTAAAGACCTTTAAAAGGTATTCAAAGATTGGAGTGCTTCTAAGATTTAAGTATTTTGCAGCTTATTCCATGCAGAGGCTGCATAGAAGGTGAAAACAGATTTGTGTGTGTGTTGGCTCTGAGTGCACCCTGGGGATATTTGAATGAATCCAATTAGCAGATCTAGTGCTATAGTTACTGGTATGATAGAATAAAAGACTGCAGATATAAGTAGCTGGTTTACACGGCAATGTATTGGCAATAAATAGCAACATTTATATTTTGTCTTCTCTGGCACAGAAAGGATCAAATGATGTTCAAATAACCTCTAAAGCCAGCACATAGCAAAAGAGACAAATATGAAATGTGTAGGCCAAATAATGAGCAGCTATTTCCTCCGACCTTTACATACACACAGGCACATTTAATCCCCAAAACCCTTTTAGAGGAGAGGAAGGCGTAATCCTCCTCCACACGCACACACACACACACACACACACACACACATAAAGGGGCAGATGAAGATGTATAGTGACAGAGACAGAAGGGGTCCAATGTCAATGTTTGTTGGACAGGAGGGGGGTCAAACATTGGTGCTAATTGACCTCGGAGCCTCACTGTTTACTTATCTGGACTGCAGTGAAGTCGAAATGCAGCAGCTGCTTGTCTTTGAGTCTTTACGGGATGCTTAAAGCTGCATGACATAACTGCAGAAAAAGTTTCTGTCTCTGATCATATATTAAGACATCACTTTCCATCATATGATCTGATGATTAGAACACAAGCAAATCATTTTTATGGTCACACTTTTAAAATGAATGCACTGTAATTGGAAGGAGTGTTTGTTGTTATTGCCTGTTTTCTTATGCAGTGAAAGCCCATTCACTCCGATGTTTTCACTGTAATGACCCCTAACAGGCTTTAAAGGCTGGTTTACTGCCTGCCTTTGGAGCTGTTAATGAGTAAAGCCACTAACTCACAGTGATGTTTGGTCGGGGATGACACTTTTATGTCTACTGGGGTTTTGTCAGAATGCAAAAGTACAAAGTAAGTTTTACTTTAGTTTTGTGACGTGTTTTTTTTTAGAGCGGCGAAACTTCAATATTTAAGAAGGAATTCCAAACAGGACCATTTAACCCTGACTCTGCTGTCGTAGTGTTGCAGGAGGAGTTCACTGTGCAGCCCAGTGATGTGGAGGTGGCAGAGGGGGAAGTGGCTGTCTTAAACTGTGGCCCCCCGACGGGACATCCTGAGCCTAACGTCATCTGGAAGAAGGACGGCTTGCCCATCAACAGCACCGATCGCCACTACACTGTAAGCCCTCTGCTCCATCATGACTGTGATGGCTGTGATAGTTTTACATGTTGGTCTGAAGAAGATGTTACTGTCAGACACTGCTGCAAGTTTAAACTGAACGTGATGGTCGCCTCAGAAGGTAAAAATGCATCCAGATGAATTAAGTATGATGAAAAATGTGAACTTCCATGACCAAGATGAGACGATGACAAGCTACAAATAGATTTCTTTGTTATTTATTATTATTTAAAAAATTAATATTTATCCTCTGAGGCATAGTGATGCACATCAGGGTTTTTTAAGACCCCTTAATGAGAGCCAATCTACACTGCCCGGCCTGCAAAAATATCTGATAATCAACGATCCGCTCTTGACTCAACCCGACCCCTAAACAGCCAACTTTATGCATTAGTAGTGCAGCAGCACAATAATCAGGACTGAGCTACACAATACTCTCCAAGGGTCTGATTCTGCTGCTGTAAGCAGCTACAAGCTGCCCAGAGCGCCCTCTTTTCTTTGCATTGTGTCTCTTTTGTCTGAACGAAGCCACGAAGAACATTAATGTACCAGACAACTCTCTCTGAATGGCAAAAAAACATCACGCAGATGTTCATGTCCGTGTGTGTGGTGATGATTCATTCAAAGTGAATAAACTGTGACGTCCAACCAGAAATCAGAAGGCAAACAGACATTACTACTGTCAATATTTCTTCATATCACTCTTGATATAGTCGTAAATTCTGTGAGTTTAGTCAGCACCAGAACACAGACGGTTGACTAATACGACATCATTGCTGTGGAGTTCACATTGACCACCAGAGGATCGTATACTGTAACTGCAGTACTAATCTGACACTAAGTGCTTAAAGCCATGCCCACATCACATTTGAAGTGTATGTTTCTGATATACCTCTCACTGAACTGTGCACCCTCTGTCTGCACTATGCTTGTGCTTTAGGAGCTAAGTGGGAAGCTTATCATTGCTCCTGCAGAGAAGAACCACTCCGGTGCCTATGTATGCGTGGCCAGCAACACTGTGGGAGTGAGAGAGAGCAGGGCGGCTCGGCTCTCTGTGCTGGGTGAGGCAACGTTCCCATAGCTGCTTACTATCTCTCTTTTGAATTCAGCCATGTGTTCTTAATGCAGTTTTGGCCTTTTTATTCTTATTCTTCTTTCTCTTCTCTTCTACTGCAGCCAAACCTGTGTTGGTGCTGAAGCCAGAAAATGTGTCTGTGAGAACGGGGGAGTCTGCCCAGTTCTACTGCCAAGCTAAAGGTGACCCTCCTCCTGCTGTGGTCTGGAGCAGGGAGCAGGGGCCTCTGCCCAACGGCAGGTACTCTATTATGGCAAAACACAGAAATACAGACTTCATTCATAGAGTTAACTTAACATGCTGCCAGTGTTCATTTATGAAATATTTTGTTAGTATTTTAGCTTGAATCTGCTCAAACATCAGGTTGAACACACTTTCAAAATGGCCTTGACAATCATCCCATTTCATATTCCCATGCACACATTGAAGGTTTTACTTTAGCTTGTCACTCAGCTGCCTGTACGTCTCCTCGGGGCTTATTGCTTTCCTGACATTTGTGGTTTTAAATGAAAATATAAAGTAAATGAAACTTACTGTTCCGTATGTGTATGTAGGTATCTTGTAAATCCGGACCAGACTCTTCAGATCCATTATGTGACAGCCCAGGATGCTGGGAAATACACCTGCACGGCTGTCAATGATGTAGGTGTGGTCGCCGCCAGCGCACAGCTGCTAGTTGAAGGTAAGATGATGTTTCAAAAAGCATCACACACCTCCTGGTCATTTTAAAGCCTAAAATAAATAACTCTTTGTTTTTCCAGAGGCTGCCAGCACTACACAGAAAGACCTCCACAAAGAACTGTCGGCCCTGCGAGTTGCTCTGGAAAACGTCACCATCGTGGCCCCTGGGTCTAACATCTCCCAAGTACAGTGGAAGCTTCAGTCCCTCCCAGCCCAGCCTCATTACCTCGATGGCTTCGAGGTTCTGTACCGCTCTCTGCTGCCCGCCACCTCTGACTGGGCAGCAAAGAAAGTGACAATGCCAAGCTTCCAGACTCAGGTGGGCCCCTTAAAGAGAGGCTACAAGTACGAGTTCAAAGTTCGTCCCTATGGCAGCAACTTGTATGGGAGGGAGAGCAACACCCGGCACCTCAGAGTCCCTGAGACAGGTGAGACATGACATGATGGGAGATTGATACGTGTTTTACTGAACTTGAATCTGCCATGTTTAGAAGATAATAGTAACCTCAGCACTCTTTATGCAGTGCCCAGTGCCCCTCCACTGACTGTGTCCATAACGGTGAGCCATGAGCAGAATAACACCATCCATCTGAGCTGGGAGCCTCCTCCTCATGACACCCACAATGGTATCATCCAGGGCTACCAGGTAATCACTAGAAAACAATCTGAAAGTTCAAATATTATGTGTGCTACCTTGGTTAAGAATCCGTCTGTTTTTCCAGGTGTGGTGTGTGGAGTCTGAGCAGCAGCAGTACCAAAACTGGACAGTGGATAGTGGCCGACACAACCTGGATATCTCTGCTCTCAAACCAGGGAATCGCTATTGGATCACCATAGCAGCTATCAATGGAGCTGGAGTAGGAATGCTGAGTGATCCCCATGGATTTGTCATCAGTAAGCAAAGGGCAAATTCTGCTATTAATTTCTGTATCAGGACAGAGCAGAGATAAAATGCAGTCGGTGTATTCAGTGTGGAATTAAAGAAGAAAAGTTATCATGTCTAAACATCTGATCTGACCTGCGTTCTATTTCCCTTTTAGACCCACAGATAGGCAGCCCCCCTGAGTCCGACAACCAAAGACGGGATCTATCTCAGGTCCTGGCCCTGCTTCAGGACCCGGTGTTTATCGGCAGCGTTGGCGCCCTCCTGTGGTGCAGCTTCATGGTTGCAGCAGTCTGCCTTTGCAGACGCCACAGCAGGACAGGCCACCTGCTACCAGGACATGGCAGGAGTAAAGGTGCGTCTCCAGTTTCAGTGTTTAAGTCTGTAATAAAGCCATGTCAAAAAGACAAAAGAGCTGTTATATAATTTCACATCATATTGTTTTTTCTCTTAGGTTTGCACAGACTAGCCAATGAAGATCTCATCATAAAACACAGGTAAAGTGGAGAGAATTTGCAGAGCCCCTTTTTTTTGCTTTTAATTCACATTGAATGACTTGACTCTTATGATATTATTATAAAACTTCCCACATCCTTTTCCTTAAAGTGACATGTGTTGCCTCCTCTATAGGATGGTAGCTCCAGACTCCCCTTGGATATCTGGAGGCTGGAGACCTGCCTTCAGCCAGAAGTATCAGGATTTATGGGCTCAAGGTCAGAAACATCCAGGAATCAGGAGCAGCAGTGAGTATTGATCATAAATAAGCAAAGACAAATGAGAAAATAACAGATTTCTGTCTGAAGCAGTTGTCTAACACTTGACATACATGATAATCTGGATATAAATACTACGTCCATGCAACTGAGCATAAAATGGACAATTTGCTAATATAGCAAGACGTTGATCGGAGACTCTCAGGGTGCTGTCACATCTAACCTGCTTTGTTTGTTTCAAGTGAACTGAGTGAACCCATTAGTCTGTTTGTTTGGCATGGTGTGAAAGCTGTCAGTCAAACTCAGTGCGAACAACAAGAGTGAGACAGCCTGCAAACACATCAGCAATGTGCGATGTCAGTGTCCAGAACCTTACTTTATCTAAGTACATTTAGAAAAGCACAACTAACGTCATGACCATAAATATGCTTATGAGTGTCTGTGCTTATGCATCTGTGCTTCATTAGGCCTCCCGGTCTCATCCAAGAAGGACCCCAGCTGCTCGGACTCAGCTGTGCCCATTGTGACCGACAGCTGCAGTGTCTATGGCACTTTTACGTGGACCTGATGGGCAACGGCCTCAAGACCTTCAACAGTCCCGGCGTTGCTCTAAAATGCCTCACGGCCTGCCCTATCAGCAAGGAACCGAGACCATCCAGATATTCAGCCAGCCCGTGGCAAAGACCTCGGCCCTCGGTAGCCTTGAGGCGCTACCGTGGAAACAGGCCATACGCCCCCAACCTAAGATGGGAGTGCTGAGGGAGTCATGGGAAAAGAACCACAGCAAGCAGGGTGACTAGTGGAGGATAACTGGGAATGTGATATTAATAATACTACAGTGTATTCCTCCTTTGCTTGTATCTGCATAACTTCAGCATGTAGTAAAACTATGTAAAATATACTAAACAAAACTGTATTACTGTCTGCATTCTCAATGTATCAGCATAGAATATTGTGTAAGTTAACTGAATCTGTTTCCCTCGCAGAGTTGCATGCAGTAAACAGCGTCCCCATAGTGCCAACCAGGAAGCAGGCTTATCCATCCGGTATCTACAAACAGAGACTCAGTCACGTACCGTCAGGCCGGCACGGTATGACAGCATGTGTACATTGTCATTATTGCTCACGGATGGCGGTGTTTGGACGGGCGCTCTTTTAATCACGCCGTCTTGTTCTGCACTCTGTTTTCTTGGAGAATTGGTGCCACCTACTGCTTATCTCATGAAACAACTCCTAATGTTCTCATAAAAGTGGTCAATGCACTCATTCGTATCACATTAAAAATTTGATTGAGCGTGTACTCTGGACAAATATACACATTTGAAGTACCAATAGTGTTAATTATTGTTATTGGTTATAGGTAATTAGTAAGTGTGTGTTATTTGATTTGAACGTGTGCTGTGTCTTTTCACCCAGAGTGTAATAAAGTTGCCAGCAGTCCTCGTCTGCTGCATTACTCTGCATCATTACACCTAGTGGACATGTTGCCTCCACCACCACCACTACCCATGGAGGACAACACAGACGCACACAGCTTCACCTCAGACGAAGGGTAAGAGACACACACACAGCTCGTACTGGAAGGTCAAGGTTGGATACACCACACATTTTCTCATGCAGGTCACATCAGCAGTGTCAGGCAGATCAGATTTATCAGTAACAGCCACACAGCTGGACGTTTAGATGTACACTCGTCCCTCCACTGTGCTTGCTAGTGTACCATGTCTTAAAAGAACTGTATGTTCACACACACGCACACACCCGCACAGTATATCCGTTCCAGTACAGCTGAGTTTAGTTCTAATGTGTGACAGACCTGTTTAGACACCTGAAACAACAGAAGCTGCACACCGGATAGGTATAAAAAGAAAAACATAAAAGCTGGATGTTTAAAAAAAAATGAGGCTTTCCTGCAGTACATCCTCATACTGGAGTCTTCTTAATGCCTAATTGGTCCGAGATGACCTAAACTTCCTTCCTTTGAGTATATGTTTTGACCACACTTAGAAACACCCAAGAAGGAAAAAGAAAACTCTGACAGGCATCTCGTTTGCAGACATACACATTTGGAAGTTAAAACCACAGGAAGCAAGACTAGTTTATGTTTCCCAACACAGGGAAATGTAGAATTTCATATAAAGGCTGGAGATTGATGGCCTGAAAGCCTGGTGCCTTTCAGTGCCAACTGGGAAATCAAGAAACTGCAAAGCAAAAAGGTGACAGCTAAGGCAGAAGAGCACTTTGCTTTGAGAGAGTTTGAAATATTACTAGTAATTTTGCCAGTCACTGGAGAAAACTGCAGTTATTATTGCTGGGAATTATTGATGCTTTTATCTGCCTGAAGACATTTAAAATGTGCTCAGTCCATCGCGAGTTATAGATAGGGTGCCATTCACATTTCAGCCGAACCAATCCATGCACTATACTTATTTATATAAAGAAACCAATGACATGGCCATTATTGAAATCTGACAGGGGCAGAATTATAGAGAATTTTTCACATTTGTATCTTGAAGTATTCACTACGCTGTGTATTTATTATCTTTCACAATCTCATACAGTACGATGACTGATAAGTCAAGCCAGTATAAAGGCATGACATCACTAGTTATCAACACAAAAAGCTGGATGGATGCACAAAAAGAACCTATTTGCATAAATATTAATAATCATTTAGATTTGAATAATTTAAACAAGTGCAAAGCGTTTTGGGAGGAATCAATATACCCATGAAATATAGCAAAGATATTGTGCGCTAAACTCTTCTCTAACCAGAGACTGAATCAAGTTTAAACTGTCACCATCTTCTGCAAAGACTCCAAAGGTGGAGCTGAAAGAAGATTACTCACCTGTCAAAGCAACCAAAGCTGCCCTTAATTATGCATAACTCTGAGCCATTTTAACATTTTAACATGGGGGCTTATGGAGATCGACTCGTCTTGTAGCCACCCTCGAGTGGCCTTTCGAGGAACTGTAGTTTTTGGCACTTCTTCACTTCACAGCCACAGAGGCTTTCCCTTGGTCTCCCCCTCTTTGCAGTCTTTATGATAAGCCTTTATGATGCCTATGTGTTAGCATTAGTATGTTAGCAACTCTCACATGTCTACCTCCTTTCCTTAGCTCCAGTCGTTCTACAAAGCTAACAGTGGACATGGGCTCTCTGCAGTCAGTGTGTGCTGGATCAGGTCACTGTGGGCAACCGGGACCCACCATCAACAACAACTGCCCCCCCTACAGCCACCTGTCAACTACATCATACTGTATGCCAATGGATGATGAACAGGATGGCACACTGACAGCAGAGGAAGCCATCCAGTATCTGGAGCTCAGTCCTAAACCTGAGAGGTGCAGGTAAAGATACAGACAGACATTAATACAACCCTCGTTCTTTCCATGCCAGCTTAGTTTATAGCACATGTGTCAATCTGACCCTTCCTCTCTCTCTGCAGTGTCCTGCCTGAGCAGCGTCCCTCCCTGCCCCACCCCTTCTCCCCCACTATGGGCTACATCTGCGGGCCAGTCCGCTCCACCCAGCTGGAGGATGACCCCGCCACCGATGAGCACGAGGCCCCACCAATCGGCTTGCGACGGGCCCGCCTCCAGAGCACGCCGTCCTCCTGCTACAGCGAATGGGACAGCTCACTGTGGAACACCTGGAGCTCGGTCACAGACGGCAACCTGGCCAGCGCGCGCACGAGCCTCATCAGCTCGGTGGACAGCTGCTACACCAACGACAGCACCAACTTCGCCCGACTGTTGGCCGCGGCGGCTGAAACCATGAGTGGAGCCTCTTTGTCAGGTAAGCAGAGGAGGAACTGAGGCTTAAAAAAACAGTTGTTAGTGACTTGAGGATCTGTTGTGTTTATTGCATTCCTCCACTAGATGGGGCTCTCTGTCTGTAGGTGATCCCAGCTGGTAACATGCAGCCATGAGGGCAGGCCAGTAGCATACAGGAAACCTGTCAACCAGAACCATGAAACTCATGATGACAAACAAATGAGTTTTGAGTGTTCATTCTGATGTTTAAGACTCTATAAACACAAAAGAAGAAAGGCGTATAGGAGGATTGTACTTGTCTAGCGTGTGTCTGTGTGATCACAAGAGTGTGTGTGTGTGTGTGTGCGCACACATGTCTGAGAAGGTTTTAAAATCAGTGGTTGTGCATGTGCCTGTCTGGTGTAACAGACAAAGACATTGAATGCAATATCTAAGGTGGCACCAGGCAATTACTCAGGACCTTTCAGCAAATTGAACCTCCAGATGAGTCATCCTCCTCCTTCCCCCCCCCTCCCAGAGTCACCTCATCAGTCACTCGGCTCTCCTCTTCCCTCTGCAGGCACCATTCAGCTTTATTCCATTTGCCAAACTCTCACTTTCGGCTGTTTTCTGCTTCAGCTATTTTTCCACACATACAAGAGTGCAATGTGAAAAAAACTGTGATTAAAAAAAAAAGTGTTTTTCTTCCCCCTCTGCAGTTGATAATGCAGTCTCCCTGTGGCTGATGTTAAAGTTTAATAATACGAGTCCGAAGCCTCAGATGAGATGAAAATCCGTACCCGCTAATGGCCGACCCAGAGCTGTGCTTGTTTTTCATCTTCTTTTTTTTTTTTTGGAGAATCATCTGCATCAAATCAGGAATTGGCTCATTCATCCATTAAATGAAAGTTGCTTTGTCAGAGAACAGTTCAAACAATAGTTTAGTAAAAAAAAACATCTGCTTTACCTATCTCTGAACTATCCACGCCGAGTGTGGACTAATCTTCTGAATGTGGAGCTGCAGGGACAGGCTTGTTTCAGATTAGGACCCACTGCAGCTTGAACCCTTCAGCTTATTATTATTCCTGGACAGCTAACACTTTCTGAGCTCTTTGAAATGTCTTAGTACCTTTAGAATCCACAATGTGGCTGACGTGAATTGGCAATGTGGTTTTTATTTTTTAATAACAGACAGCTGCTTCAAAGAAGCTTCTAAATTTGCTCCTCCTGAGAGAATCAGCGTGAAAGGTGCTCCTCAGAGCTCTTTAAATGTTTACTTATTCTGTTACCCTTCTCAGACGGCAGAAAGGTTTCTGTTTTAATATAATCACTCCGCTCGATATTGAAATGCGCGTCAACATGTCCTCCCTCTTCTTCTTCTGTGTTTAGACTTCTCTCCGCCAGCCTCCCCCCTCAGCGGCTTGTATCCATCATTTCATGCAGAAGGCGACTCGTTCTTCGGGGAGCTGGAGCACGTTCCTGCGTGGGACTGGAACATGGCCTGGGTGGAAGAAATGGAAGCTAAGTACAGAGCACACTATTCTGGCAGGAGTGCCAGACCCTTTGACACTTAGGGACTCTGCAAGAAGAGTAAGAGATACAACGTAACTGATTTTTGGAGAACTTCAAAAAAGCACCTCACAGAAATGCCAGAACGAGGAGCGGACAGACATGATACTGCGTCAGTTACTGAGAGTGCTAGAAACTATTTGGAGGTCTGAATAATCCAGGGTTTCTACATCTAGAGATTTTCCTGTCAAGGATGGATAAATATCTGTATTTGAAATATAATTGGAGCTTCACTCTTTGATGTTTCGGTCACCTCTGCTACTAGATGCACATTTTGTTTGTCTTTTAATGGTTCCCGGTTTACCTCAGGGCAGTCCAGCCACTATTCTGCATCCTTCGAGTGACTTCCACTGAGTTTTAAAGTCTCGTTTCCTTCTCTACGTATCCTTTCCTCTCATTAAAGAATAGGATAATTAGATACTTCCCTCTGGATGTTCTCACCCAGCGTGTTTCGAAAAGGCCAAAAAGTCACAAAGACAGGATGTGAGAAAGTGAGAAAGCAAGTCATTACAGTGTGCTAGAGTTTTTCCCTCACAGCACACATTTGTTTCCTGTTTTCATGTTTGCTGCAGGATTTCCAGGTCCTTCCAAACAGAGCATAGCATAGTGATTTTGTACAAAACCGATATGCAGCATATTCAACAAATGTTATTTAAATAATTGTGAACACGTTCCAAATCATTTTCTGTCTTCCTGTTTATTTTGGTGATTTCTTTGACATTCTGGGAATTCTTTTATATTTTAAGATTGTTTTTATCTTCATACAGCCTGTCCACTTTTTAACTCAAAGTTTGCATTAGACGAAACATGTTGTAGCTCAGAGTAGAAGAAATGTAGGACAAGTTGTTTTTTTTTTGTTCAAATTTAACTGAATTAAGTTAGTAAGCATTCACCAGGAGGTTTTGTAAATTAAAAGCGCTGTATGCGTAGCTTAGTCTTTGCAATTTCTATATATAAATTCACTAATGGTCGTAGAATCAAAGTTTTTGATTTTGTAAGCATTTTTTTGTTGTTGTTCACATTACATGATCTGTTTCATAGTTTTGAATAAATCTTTGTATCGACTGAAATCAAGTTTTACATTTTGCCAGGACTTTATATTTGGAGTGTGTCCAAGCTGAGCTGTGAAATAAAAAGTTCCTGCCGTGTTACACGTTGTATGCAACAGTGTGAGAGTTATTATTATTAAAAAACACCTTCATACAAGCTTGAAATGAGATCGTTTGTAGCTCCTTGTTTCCGTTGCCATGGGAGTGTCTGTGGATGTGGATGAAGCGAAGTTAAGGAAGTGAAGCATCTTCTCACATTACACACCGTCCCTCCGTGGCCCGTGGGCAGGATTTAATTGACCACTGCTGTTCTTAATGGCTGTGTGGAGCAGGAAGGTGATATAGACCTCATCTGTTTTGCTTGATTAACCAAGGCAAACAATGCTGCTGTACTTTCTAATTACGAACCATTGCAGAGAATAATTAAAACTGAATGTATTTTTGTGTTTGTACAAAACTAGGACAGGTGGGATTTTTGTGCTCTGTGTCTAAGTAATGTTTCCTCTCCAAAAGAAAACCAAAGATTTGATGTTGGTCTCATGGAAGCACTGATCTCTCCTGTCTTTATGGCTTATAGGACCATGTGTAGAATTTATAATCTAGCGGTGAGGGCCTCGCCTCACTCTCCTCACTCCAGGAGAAACTGTGTTAGCCATGAAACTCACAGAAAACATCAAATGCTTTTTCTAGAGACAGTGTTTGGTTTGTCCATTTAGGACTACTGCAGACAGAAACATGGCGGTTCAACATGGCACGCTGCATGGAAGAGGACCTGCTCTCTCTGTATATATGAAAGGCTCATTCTAATGTATTTCCAGCTAATGAAATGAAGAACATCACTGTGGCTATGAACTAATCAGAAGAAATTAAGTCTGCATGTCAGTGTCCTTGGGCAAGATACTGAACAAATTGAATGCCATTGGTGTGTGAATGTGTGAATGTTAGTTCCTTAAACTGATGAGCACGCACCTTGCATAGCCAATGCCATCAGTGTATGAATGTGTGAAGGTGAATGAGACATGTAGTGTAGCGCTTTGTGGTCGGAAGACTAGAAAATGTACAGTCCATTTACCATTTACCACTTCAGCCTCTTGTGGCCAAAAATGAGTATTACAACAATAAACCTGCTGTTAAGTCAGGCACACATGGATCACCATTTTATTTCTCAGAGCTTCACATGCTTCTCTCAGTTTACAGCAAATTCTTTGTCCATTCTTCTGACTTGATGTTTCAGTCAAACCTCGTCTAAGTTGCATTAAAGTATTAAGAAGGAAAAGCTGCAGATATTCTCAGTGTAAATCTAGTATGATTTCTTCAGTGACTTTGTGTTCAGGATGAGCGTTTGTCATGCAACTGCAAAGCACAACATGCTCTTTTCCAAAGTAATCCGTGTCTTATATCTGGGCTGCTGAGGTCAAATGAGACTGGGAATGTTGAGCAAAGAAGTGCTTCGCTGTCTGTTTCAGTTATAAGCTGCACAGAGGCAGCCATGCCAGGATCAGAATTGATGGAGTGGAGTATTTAAAAAAGCCAAAGCCAGTCCATAATTATCGGAGCTGAGAAAACATGTCGGAATATGAAGCACAGGGGTCCTTCATATTTCTTTTCAGAAGACGGGCAGGCTTTGTTTCTGCGCAGAAATTCGAAGAATGAATTCGGTGCTTTTTGTGGCTTTTTCACTTTTATTTCATTTTTTAAGACCTGTTTGATGGCAGTTATTGTCAGATAAAAGTCAAACAGACCTGTAATTGGGAGAAGGGTCAAAGCAGGCTAAAAACGTGAGTAATTAAGTCAAAATAGGTAGCACAAAAATCAGGCTTCAAACCAGAATGAGAAACAGGCTTATTTCCAAGTTTGACATACACGTTTTTTGGTGTTTGGTGCATAAAAATCAAGTATTAAGGGATAATAAATATATGTATAATAAGTTTTTCAAATAAAAAAGAGCTGTAAATCTTTGTGTAGGAATGGACA